>JAGMVL010000762.1:685554-1371109 GCA_019202695.1 Populus x sibirica | reverse complement strand
AAAACTTTTTTTTTATAATTAACACATTTTAAGTACATAAAATGATGCAAGCAAACCCTAAGTTGATCCTAATGTAGATTTATCGTTTCTGTGAGCCTTCTTCCCCTTCTTTGGTGGTAATATACACAATATTCTAGCTTTGTTGGAAGAAAGTTAGAATCCGTCATCATGCTTTAGGGAAGAGGTGGATGGGAGAGTAGTCTTGTCATGAGGGTGCTTGACGATCACGACTGGACACTTGACACGCTTGGCACAATGTTCACTCACACTTCCGAGGATAGCCCTGTAACAATGAATTAGAGGATAAGGCCTTGCTGTCCATAGAAGAATAATCTATTCGATTTAGCTGAAAGAGTTCAATAATCCAGTGAATCTTTACCTCTTCAAGAAACCGTAGCCATGGCTTCCCATGACCAAAGTGTCAGGTCTAAGTTTCTCAACTGTATCACAGATCACATCCTGTGCCTCTCCACTCCCAATTACTTTTTCCACGTTTACCTGCACAGAGCTTCCATCATTAAGCAGACATGAAGGGAAGGAAGCAAACAGACAGACATACAAAAGGAAAAGGCTTGGTTTACATTGCTGTTGAAGTTCCTGAAGACGGCTTCTGCTCGTTTCATCACTGAGTTCACCAAGTCGGTCCCATATTTTTCCATGGCAACAATCACATCAGCCGAAAATATGTGCTCTACAATCAAAGAGTTTCCTTCAGGGATTACTATAGATTCTAGCTAAACAAGAAAATAAGAGATATAAAAGAGCAAGAAAGTAAAGGATACCTGCGATGTCAAAGGAAGAGTAGATAATTGGACGGGGTTTAACATAGAGGAGGACTAGCGTGGTGGTGGAATTGTGAGAAATAAGGTTGCTTAGACACCATGAAAGTGCATGCATGCTCTCCTCACTCTCGTCCACCGCCACCACTATCTTGTGCTTGTCGTCGACACTCACTCCTTCCATTGTAAGTAACCTTGACAGTCTGGTTTCCTTACTCCTAGCTGATTTATAAAGCCTATAAACACAGCTCTGGGCAAAATACTGGCCTCAAGATGTTGATAACAAAACAAGCCTAATCCGTAGTATTTTTTATAGGCAGTATATGCCGTCCTGGGTTTGATTTGCTGGTTTTGAGTTCGGTGGGTTGTGTGATTGGATTAATCGGATGAGGCCATTGAAATGAAAAGGACTACCTGCTAATAAAAGTATAGGCATTAAAGAGCCACCTTGACTTCCAGGCCAGTCCAGCACGATACTCGACAAAACACTTTCATCTTTGCACAGTTAAAACAAGGTCCTAGGAAATTGACCTTTTCAAGCTTAAGTAAATGATATTTCCTCTTTCAGTTGAGTGATTTCTTTCTTGTTTTGCATTTAAACTCGGTTAAGATGTCTGGATATTTCTTTGACAGGACCAAAGCCATTGACTTAATATGCACAAACATGACAGGGTTGTCGACGGAGTTATTGTTTTTGTCGTGTTTTTATAAAAAATAAGAAAAATTATTTTAAATTAAATTATTTTAATATTTGTATATTATTTTAATGTGTTGATATTAAAATAAATTTTAAAAAATAATAAAAATAATATTTATCCAAATCGATGTTTTTTAATGATTTAAAAAACTAAACGAAGTATTGGGTTGACTAGTCTTAAACCTGGTGTAATAAAAATTAATATGAAAGTGATAAAATATACTTTTTTTTTGTTAATTTTTTATACGATAAATAGAGGATAATAGCTATTAGTGTAGCGAGGTAGAGCCTCAGCACACCAAAAGCATCGCGATCTCAAGCTTATCCACAGATCATGGAGATATCTGTGGCCATTAAAACTTACTTTGGAGTTCGGTGTGTTCAGTGAGCTCATCTAGATGATAATACAGGAGGGAGGCTGCTTCGATTTCAATCAAACTCGTTTTCTAGCAAATTCCCCCACGAAAGATTCCTTTGCTCTCTGATTGGGGAGGTCAATCCAAATCTGTTGCGATTGCGTGAGCAAGCTGGAGGCCACCTGGCATCGTGTGGATATTATATTTTTTTAATTGAAAACAAAAGGATACTGTTTATCTTTAATAAAATAAATTTTTAAAAAAATTAAAGTGATAAATTAAAAAATATTAACTCTAATTAAATACTAAAAATATGAAGTTGATTTTCTTAGTAAAAACAAAAAATAGAAGTAAAAGAACGCTTAATATCCTTTTCATTTTATTTATTATCTCTATTAGGTTATTTGTCATTGTCAATAACAAATAATTTTTATTTTTATAAAAATATCATATAAATACAACTCATTTATATAAAATATAAGGGGATAGAATTACAAGCAAATGATAATAATCTTTTCGAAGTATTATAAAATTAAGAAAAAAAACATTTTAAAAGATTAATAACAATTTAAAAGGATTAAACTATACTATTTAGATATTGATTAATATTTAAATAGAAAAAAAATTAATGAAAAAAAAAAAAAAACCATGCGCTCTTGTGCTTGGTCAACCATAAAAAAACCTAGGCACACCTTGGCTTGAAAGCCCAAGCCTGACAAATTTTTTAAAAACAAATATTATTCATTCTAATTTTTTTTAATGGGTGATCAATTCTCTGTTGTGGAAGATGAATTATTGCCCGCCGGATGGTTTTTCAGTCACCTCTGATAAGCGAAAAATCAAGGTCCAAGTTTTGGAATATCAAAAACCTCATTTTCAATCTATCCCCCCCCCTAAAAATCAGCTTTTTTAATGGCCTAAATGTGATCATTTGATTACTTTCTCTCTTCACAATATTTTCCTATGATTTTCTCTCATCTCTCAACATTCAGGGATTAAAACATAAAAATATAAAGTTTAAGAATGAAACATGAATTGCTAAAACAACAAGGGCCAAATATATAGATAAACTAGAACTTTAGGTTTCAAACAAACTTTTTCTACACCAAAATCTAGATGTGATTTCTTTTTCTATTTTTCATAAAAACAAATTTAAACTATACTTGAAATATTTTAAATAGAAATTCTAATTAATTTTTTTATAATTTGTTTTTATTTTTTTTATAAAAAACAATCAAACTACCCTTGAAATATCCTAAACAGAAATCTTAATTATTATTTTTAATTATTGTTTTTACTATTTATAGGCTCTTAGATCTGGTAGTCATGTCAAACCTACCCGTCTTGGGTCTGGTAGCCACGTTTAATTAATTTGTTTTTTTTATTTTTTTTATAAAAAAATATTTAACCTATCCTTAAAGTATCATCAACAGAAATCCTAATTAATATTTTTTATAATTTGTTTTTTTATTTTTTATAAAAAAAACATTTAAACTATCCTTGGAGTATCCTAAACAGAAATCCTAATTAATGTTTTTTATAAATATTTTTATTTCTTATAAAAAAAATATTTAAACTATCATCGAAGTATCCTAAACAAAAATTCTAATTAAGTTTTTTATAATTTTCTTCTATTTTTTATAAAAAATATATTTAAACTATCCTTTAAGTATCCTGAACAGAAATCTAAGTTTAGAAATTATTATAAACAAGAAAAATCTAATTTAACATTTTAGATCTAAAAAATCAAATCATATCTTCCTTTTGAAATAGTTTATTTTTTTATATGTTTATGAATTTGTTATTTCTTCATTAGAAATTATATCTTCTCGTTTTTTTTCTCTTTTTTTTTAATGAATTTGTATTTTTTTTATTGTTTTAATTAAAACTCATTGAAAAAAAAAGGTTTATTTAATGGGTGCTCATTTATGATTTTTCACCGAGGACGACATTATTTTATATTTTTTTAACAATACTAGACTATATGTGTTTAGTTTCATTAAACTATTTATGTAGTTTTTTAAAAAGAAAATTTTTTATCATGTTTGTCTGAACCTTTTATGTAGATTTATGTTGCAAATGAGGTTTTTTTAAAGATAAGACCAAGTTTATTGGGTCTGGCATGGCTGCAAGACCAGCATATTGGGGTGGGGGCATGGCCACCAGACCCACACAACTTGGATTTGGAGCTTGGGTCTGGCCAGTCCCAGGCATTTACTTAAAAAAATATATAGTTAAAAAAAGAAGATATAATTTTTATTGAAGGAATAATAATTCATAACCATAAAAAATGAATTGTTTTAGATCTAAAATGTTAAATTATATTTTTGTGATGACTTATTGTTTATACATTATTTATACTTCGTTTATAAATAATTTTTAGACCGACATTACTTGGACCTGTCAAACAAGTCTAACCCAAGTTTACTTGAATAATAATAATAATAATAATAAGAACAACAACAACAACAACAATAATAATCATACCAATACCAATAACAATAACAATAACAATCACACAAATAATATAAATACAACAACAACCATAGCAACAACAATAATAACAATACTAATAATAGAAGATAAAATTTCTATTGAAGGAATAACAAATTCATAAACATAAAAAATAAATTATTTTAATGGGAAGATATAGTTTGAATTTTTAGATTTAAAACATTAAATTAGATTTTTATGATGATTTGTTTTTATAAATTATTTATACTTCGTTTATAAATAATTTTTAGACTCATGTAACTTGGGTCTGGCGAATATGTCTGATCCAAGTTTACTTGAATAATAATAATAATAATAATAATAATAATAATAATAGTGGTAGTAGAAGATAGAATTTCTATTGAAGGAATAACAAATTCATAAACATAAAAAATGAATTATTTCAATGGAAAGATATAACTTGAATTTTTAGATAAAAAACATTAAATTAGATTTTTATGATGACTTGTTATTTATAAATTATTTATACTTCGTTTATAAATAATTTGCAGACTCACATTACTTGGATCTGGCAAACATGCCTAACCCAAGTTTACTTGAATAATCATAATAATAACAGTAGTAGTAGTAGTAATAATAATAGCAGTAGTAGTAGAAGATATAATTTATATTGAATGAATAACAAATTCATAAATATAAAAAAATATACTATTTCAATGGGAAGATATAATTTGATTTTTTAGATCTAAAACGTTAAATTAGATTTTTGTGATGATTTATTGTTTATAAATTATTTATACATCGTTTATAAATAATTTTTAGACTCATGTTACTTGGGTCTGGTAAACATGCCTGACCCAAATTTACTTGAATAATCATAATAATAATTATAATAGTAATAGTAATAAGAATAATAACAATAACAATAGTAATAGCAACAATAACAACAACAACAACAACAACAATAATAGAAAATAGAATTTCTACTGAAGGAATAACAAATTCATTAACATAAAAAATAAACTATTTCAATGAGAAGATATAATTTAAATTTTTAGATCTAAAATGTTAAATTAGATTTTTGTGATAATTTATTATTTATACTTTATTTATAAATAATTTTTAGACTCGCGTTACTCGGGTTTAGCATACATACCTTACCCAAGTTTACTTGAATAATCATAATAATACCAATAACAATAGTAGTAGTAATAACAACAACAACAATAGTAGTAGTAGTAGTAGTAGTAGTAACAATACAATAACAATAACAATCATATTAATAATAGAAGATATAATTTCTATTGAAGGAATAATAAATTCATAAACATAAAAAATAAATTATTTCAATTGGAAGATATGATTTGAATTTTTAGATCTAAAATGTTAAATTAGATTTTTATGATGATTTGTTGTTTATAAATTATTTATATGTTTATAAATAATTTTTAAATCCATGTTACTCAGGTTTGGCAAATATCTCTGACTCAAGTTTACTTGAATAATAATAATAATAATAATAATAACAAAAAAAAATTAACAACAACAATAATAACCATGTCACACCCAAGGTGCTTGGGTCTGACAACCATGTTTGATCCAAATTTACTTGAATGTGACAACATGTCAGATTCACAATAGTTGGAATTAGCAGAGCCAGGCGCATGAGTCTGACAGCCTTACCAGACCCCAGTGAATTGGGTATAATGGCCATGCAGACCCGCGCGCTTGGATCTAGCATCGCATATGGTTGCTAGACCCAAAGTGCTTGGGTATGGTAACTCATGTCATACCCAAACAAATAACAAACAAAGAGAGGACAATTGTGAACTTTAGTTGTTAGGAAAGAGAAAAGAAAGAAAAAAAACCCTCAAACAATCGATCATCAGCGGCAATCCAACCATGATATGTCTACAAGTGCTGCTCTATGTAGAAGAGGGCACAACTGTGCATCTAGTGATACAACAGATGAGTATTTTTGGCCACCAGGAAGTGTCTCATGCGCCTTCTTATTGGCGCCGGCGCTGTCCACTCATTGGACTTGTGAAACATGCTCCAACAACTTTTTGACTAAAAAATATAAAATACAACGTGAAAATATTAAGACGCCCCTCATGGTCCTCTTAATTATACAAAATATCCATGTAAAAATACCAAAATACTCGCAAAGGCAAAGCTTTTTTCTTGTCTTATCTGAGGCTAAAAGCGTTATTTGCTTGTACTTGAAAATTGAGAAACTTGATTGCCCTTGTTGAAGAAAGCCAAAGAAATGTTTATCCGCTCGCGAAAAGATAAGAAATTAAAAGTGAAACTACTATTACAATCCACAGTGAAATGTCTCTTGAGTTATAGTGATTTCCCCACACCATTTAGCTTTTGTTATACACACGCACACATATTCGTTGAATATTTGTAAGAAAGTAAAAAAAATATATGTATATTAAATTTATATATAATTATTCATAAAATAACTTATAATATTATAAAAATATTCTTTAATCTTGTTTGAAAAATATGATATTATTATATGACTTTTAAAATATCATTGAAATTATTTTATTTGAAAATATTAAAAATAAAATAACTAAATAAAAAAATTAGATAATAACTAAGAAAGTCAAGCCCAACCACACCAAGGCTTGAAAGAACAATCCATGCACGACTGTGCTTACAAGGCCAAGTTCATGGTCTTGACCTTAAAAAAAATAGCAAATGGCATATTTTTTGTCTAGATATACAACATATTTTCCAATGCAATAATTTTTTTGCCACCTATGATAAATAACAAATGGGGATCCAAACTTAAAAATTATATTTCAACTAGTTTTTATCTAAAAACATCAAAAACACATCATATGAATCTTTATAACTTTATTTCCAACTGCGTAACATATTATAATCAATATAAAAATTCAAAATCAAACCAAAATGTATTTTTTGGATTCAATCTATTTTTTTTCTTACATAAGTCCTAAACTAAATTAATTTTTTTTCTTCAAAATATACTTATTAACACCAACATCATACTTTTTTTTGTGATAAGTTGAAAGCTTTCTCTCTCTTCAATACCTCTTTCTCTTTTATGTATTAGAAACTAAAATATGATATAAATAAAATTTATAATCAAACTTTAAACTTCGAATACAAGTGGGATGATATTAAAAAAAAAGCTAGCCTCATTAAACCGTATATGTTACGGTGTGATGCATAGTGGAACACTATTTTTTTTTTAATAATTTAATTTTTATTCTGGGTTTTTATTTAATTTTAATAAGGGTAGTTTTGAAATTTGAAGTCCAATCCCTTCTTTAAAGTCGAGTGAGTCCAAGAAGACAGAGAGGGAAAAAAACAAGAAGTTCCGAAAAACAGAGAAGAAACCAGAGAGAATTTTTTGAAGGTAGGAAATAAAGGGAAAATCACACAAAAATGGGAGATGCTGTATTGTTTGTTGATGATTTGCAAACTAGCTGTGCAATGCTTGTGTTTTTTTAATAATTTAATTTTAATTTAGTTTTTTATTTAATTTCAATAAGGGTAGTTTTGGGATTTGAAGTCCAATTCCTTCTTTAAAGTCGAGGGAGTCCAGGAAGACAGGGAAAAAAAACAAGAAGTTCGAAAAACAGAGAGGAAACCAGAGAGAATTAATTTTTTTTTTAAAAGAAAAAACTAGAAAGGAAGAAGGAAAGAAGAAAGGAAATAAAGGGAAAATTACACAAAAATGGGAGATGTTGCATTGTTTGTGGATGATTTGCGAACTAGTTGTGCAATACCACACTGTAGAATTTGCCATGAAGCAGAATTTGAAAGCTGTAAAAGCTTGGAAGCTCCTTGTGCTTGCTCTGGAACTGTCAAGGTAAGCTAAAAAAATCACGAAACCTCACGTTCTTCTACCTTTTCTTGGGAGTACCTTTAGTTTTGATTTTCATCTTCTGTTCATGACTCTTTTTTTTTTTTTTTGTCTCTGTTTCAGTTTGCACATAGAGAGTGCATACAGAGATGGTGTAACGAGAAGGGAAACACAAATTGTGAAATATGTCTCCAGGTTTTTTGAAACTTGAACGATTTATCTATTAAGGCATGTTTAGAGCTGCGCCTGCATGTTAAAAATGAACTAAAAAATAAAATACATTTTAAAAAACAATTTCTAACAGCCTCTCAGGAGTTCCTCTGCTCTCTTATTTGTTTTGGTTTCATGGTTCGTCTTATTGTTTCATTTTTCCAGTCAGCTGTGTTGCAGATACTTTTGATTATATGAATCAAGTATTTGTTCTTTGTTTTACTTATCTGTTTTTCAAACTTTGAAAACATCAGTTTCGGTTTTCTTCGAATTTTCGAGCCTGCAATCTTGTCTTTATCCATTTTCTTAATGTATGCTGTAGGTTCTCTAATTATAGCCCATGAACACAGAACTTTCTGTATTAGAAGGAAAAAGGGAAGCTTTCTATGATTTTTTTTGGATGAAATTCGTAATTTGGTCTTAAATGGGTTTAGTCTTCTCAATTTCAAAGATATATTAGATAATTAATTATATTTGAATTTTGAATTTTTTTATTTTTTTCCAGAATTATGAACCAGGATACACAGCACCTTCAAAAAAGTGTGAGCTGATTGAGGCAATGACGATTAGGTACCTTCATATTTCCATTCAATAATTTTCATAAATTGTAGATTAAAAAAAAAAAAAAAACGCCTGGCAGTATTATCCTCCAACTGCATGTGCGCGTTTTAGAATTCTTGCGTTCCCTTTATTTGCAAGCTTCCTCCTGATATAAAACACACCAAGCAAATTGGTCACAGCTGTTTGCTACTTGGTCCTTGAACTGCGACTACTTTTTGTCATTTTCAAGTCTTTAGCCTTTCTGTTGTTTTTGGAGCTGTCATGCATATGTCAACTAGTAATGGAGTACAATCATGAGTGATTGTGGCAGAGATAGTTTGGAAATTCCAAGAAGAGAACATGATCCGGAAAACCAAGCAATAGAAGCCACATCTGAAAGAACAACAGCTGACTCTCGGTCTTCTTGCTTCCGGTATTTGGCTATAACAGTAGGTTCTTGTTCATTATACGATGCTTGAAAGTACATTTATTAATGCTTAGTTTAAGAAGATTATGATAAAAGAAAAAAGAGGAAATGTTAGTTTAGCTATGGCCTGGTGTAATGGGGAACTTCGGTTCGCCGGAATCTTTTGTAACATTTAAAAATTCGGTGGGATCGCTTAGCTAAGTTACTGATTCATTCAAGCTGCCCTAGAATTAATCAAATTGAAGGTGGAGAACATTTGTTTAGAAGTAATAATGTGGGCCAAAACCCCCACGGCCATGCAATAAAAGCTCGAGTTTATTGATGGACTGTTCCTTCATGATTTTTTCTGCAGATTACAGCCCTTATGCTTTCGAGACATCTTTTCGCTGCAATCACCGGCGGAACAGAGGACTACCCATTTACACTTGCTACTGTGAGCATTTGATTCCCTTATGGTAGCTGTTCACACTTCACAGTGCAACCTACCTGAATCCTTTCCAAATTGATTCTCTCCCTGGTGAATTTTGCAGATGCTTGTCTTAAGAGCTTGTGGAATTCTATTCCCAATGTATGTTGTTTTTCGGACACTTGCAGCAATTCATAAGAGCATTCGGTATCAATATCAGGTGAGAACCCTTTATAACAATGGACAAAGTTCTGTATAAAATCTGAACGGCAAAGATTATAAACCTACTATTTGCAATTTGAAGCGAACAAATTTATTCCTGTAAACATAAATGACCATAGAAGATACGACACCAAGAGCTCTTCAGTTAATAATATCTGTGCGAGCTAACAAGAACATTTTAATTCGTTTTTGCTCATCAGGATTCTGACGATGACGATGATGAAGAAGATTACAACTCAAACTCTGAGGGTGATGAGCAACAGCATTTAGTATAGGCACGAGATGACATGCCCGCGCGCTGCCTTGGCTTATAAAACAAATGCACTTGATAGTGTTATAATTGTGAACCAGCACTAGATAAATAATAGAAATTAAAAATATGACGGAGCAAATATTTCATGACGAAAAAAAAAGTTGTGTTGGTGATCAAAAACTTAGAGACTGAACAAAATGATTTGTAGCAATCTACAGTGTTTTGTGAGGAAAGAAACAGTGCTTTCACCACATGATTTAGCTTTTCAGTTAATAAAAAAAAAAAAAATTACAAAGCTAAATTCTCTACCAACTTAATATTAAAAAAAAACCAACAAAGATAGTTTTGGAAGGAAAAAAACCTATGAGAAAAAATGTTGTAGCAATTAACAATGTTTTGTGAGTAAAACTATAGCACTTTTCCCAATAAAATAAAATAAAAAACCATTTAGAGAAATATTGTAGCAATCCACAGTGTTTTGTGAGAAAAACTACAACGCTTTTCTCATATGATTTAGCTTTATTGTAATTATAATTCTTAATCAACTCAATATTAAAAAAAAAATCGATAAAGATAATTTTGGAAAAAATCATAAAAAAATCGCATGAGAAAACACTATAACAATTCAAAGTGTTTTAAAGAAAAAAAAATTACAAAGCTAAATTCTTAATCAGCTCAATATTAAAAAAAATTGACAGAGACAATTTTAGAAGAAAAAAAACAAAACAAACACCAAAAAAAGAAAAAAAAATCATGTTGGAAATACTGTAGCAATTCACAGTGTTTTGTGATGAAAGCTACAGTACTTCTCCACATGATTTAGCCTTATTTGTAATGACTTGTAATTGTAATTCACAAACAACTCAATATTAAAAAAATAAAATTGAAAAAGATAATTTGAAAAAAATTATAACAAAAAAAAATCATGCGGAGAGACACCGTAGCAATCCACAATGTTTTATGAGCAAAGTTACAATGCTTTCCCCACATGATTAAGCTTTATTACAAAGTTAAATTGTAACCAACTCAATATTAAAAAAATAAAATCGACGAAGATAATTTTAGAAAAAAATATCACAAAAAAGAAAACACAAAAGAAACTGGAAAAAAACCATGTGAGAAAAAACTATATCAATTCATAGTGTTTTGTGAGGAAAAACTTGTATTTACTTGTAATTGCAATTCTTAACTAGCTTAATATTTAAAAAATAAAATTGACAAAGATAATTTTAGGGAAAAACATAGCAAAAACAAAAAAAAAAACCATGTGGGAAAAAACACTATAACAATCAACAGTAATTTTCGAGGAAAGTTATAATGCTTTCCTCACATATTGTAACTGTAATTTTTAACCAGCTCAATATTAAAAAATAAAATAAAAAAGATAATTTTGGAGAAAATCATTAAAAAAAATCATGCGAAGAAACACTGTAGCAATCAACAATGTTTTAAAGAAAAAAAAATTACAAAACTAAATTCTTAATCAGCTCAATATTAAAAAAAAATTGACAAATATAATTTTGAAAAATAAAAAAATAAAAAGAGAAAGAATCACTGTGGATTACTGTTATAATCCACAGTGATGTAGGTGTGGGGGAACAGTGATTCCCCCACACCATTTAGAGTGAAAAACAAAAGAAAAAATAAATGAAAAAAAAATAGGAAAGTTGAAAAAAAAAAGTAATTTTGAAAAAAACAAAAAAAAACAAAAAAAAAGAAAAAAGAGAAAAGTTAGCAAAAAAGAAGAAGAAGGAAAGCACTATGGATTACTGTTGTAATCCACAGTGCTTTTGGGTTTGGGGGAACAGTGATTCCCCCACACCATTTAGAGTATGTTACTAGTTACATGACCCGCGCAATGCCGCAGGTCAATTTTCTTTGCAAAAAAATATAAAAAAAAGCTAAGATCTAAAAGTGTTAGGTCTTTCTGCAAAGTTATACCCAAGAGTCTTGAGTTTGACTGCAATGCCTGACTTAAGAGTAATATTTATAATATTAATAATAACATTAAACTTGCATGACCCAAGTTTAAGTGGGTCTGACTGCAATATCAAACCTAATAGCCTTGGATGTGGGTCTGGCTGCAAGGTTGTATCATAAAAGTATGATAATTAATTAATAGATTAATTAAAAAGAAAAAAACAAAGAAAAAAAACCAACAGAAAGAAAAAAACTAATAAAGAAATAAAATCTGAATTAACTGGGTTAACCCTTCAAAGCAGGTTAACCCGTCAAACCTTGAATTTGTGTCGTGAAAGTTTGATAACTAAATAGAAAAAAACAATTGACGAGTTACTCAGAATTAATTGGGCTAACCTGTCAACCGTGTCATGAAAATCTGATAACTAAATAAAAAAAAATTAACATTAACAAACTAAATTAAACAAAAAAAATTCATTAAAAGAAAAAAAATTAAAAATAAAAAAAAAGACAGCTACAGTGATATGTTATAATATAATATAATATAATAATTATAATTACAATATAATAATTATAATAATAGAATATATTATTAATGGGAAAATAAAAGGGAAAGTTAAAAGGTAAATTTTATGATTTTTTTTTTTTTTTGTATGTGAGCATTCCATCAGTGCTCGTCATGTCATTATTCTTCCCCATTTTGAGAGTAAAAGTGAAGAATTGAGGTTTTAGAAATCTGTCGCCTTCAAGGTGAGGGTGAAATTTCACATTAATAAAACAAAACCCCACCCAGCAATACCACCCAATAACTAAAAAGCTGAAACATGCCGGTCGGTGGAATTGAACCACCAAACTGACTCGTCATATGCGTTCACTTTCAAAACAAGTCACATCACTCGCATTACGTGCAAATTCTTCCATGAAATGGGCATAGCCAACAATCTCTTCCTTTTGTTGCCTGAGCCATCTCTGATCGGAGCACTATCCCTTATCCTTTCAATATTCCATCACCAATGTTATATTTCAATTACAATTATAATTGTAATATAATATCGGTATTATAATTATAATTATAAAACAAAGTAAAGAAGTTAGATAATTGATTGTTTTAATTGTTGTAACTCCTCATCCAATTTACTTTTTTGCGTCCATCTACTTTCTTTTTATGTAATCCTTCCGCATTTATTTCATTTGAGATTCACATTAATAGTTTGTTCCACTGAGCATGATATGGGGTTTTTCACATAGACACAAAATTTGTCTGCTCAATTTTATGAAAGATTGTTCAGATTTTTTTGTTTTTCAAAAGAAAAAAAGGGACTACAATTCAAAATTATGAAATAATGTAGTCATTTTTGTCCTTGAAAGGTAGGAAAAAAACAAGTGAAAAATCTGAAGGTAGGAGAAAAAAGAAGGAAGAAAAGATAGAAAAGAAGAATTGGTCACTGGAGCCACACTAAAGCTTCATAAACTCCCCGCATCACCATGGGAGAAAGCCTCTACTGAGATGATTCCAAAGACATTAAGGAGGCCATCTTCAGAGTGTAGAGGAAGTCACACACACCTTTCCAATATGGCAGTTCCTCTCACACGCAGACATGTGTCTCTTAATAAGTCCTTACCCCTAGATCGAAACGTTACGATTCACTGCGGTGTTGCTTGCTGGTGGAGATTGGGATGAGCAATAAGCGCCAAGTAATGTTTTCCCTTTTCATTCGATTTAATATCTAATTCTATAATAATTTTTTAATCGAGTCTCGAGTTTCATCCCGTCAAGCTCAAGCCTCTTCTTTCAATTAGTGTTTGATTCTCTAATAACTCTTTTATCTAGTCCTGAATTTTATCCCACCTAAGACCAATACAGGTCCAACCCGAGAGAGAATAAAGAAAGGTGAAAGAAAAAGATATTTGGCAAACAAGGTTAGCGCATTATGGTTGTGTCTATGATCTAAGTCGTGAATTTAATTGTTAAATCAGGTTAACCGAGGGGTTATTTAATATATCATCATCTCAATATTAAACAGAGATATCATCTTAATTTTTCTTTAAAGCTAGCGTATATTTTTACTGATTGTTCGGGTTGCCTTTAGACTCACCAAATTGAATGGGTCATGTCATGTCAACTTTTACACAGTAACATGTGTATTACACATGCCATATATTTATTTTCCCCCTATATTCAAATTAATCTATTTTATAAT
Source organism: Populus x sibirica (assembly GCA_019202695.1). NCBI lineage: Eukaryota > Viridiplantae > Streptophyta > Magnoliopsida > Malpighiales > Salicaceae > Populus > Populus x sibirica. The sequence continues at coordinate 1,356,797 of JAGMVL010000762.1, read as the reverse complement.
AACTCTTCAATATTTAAGTCTCAAATTTCATCTCACCCAAACCAAGCCCTCTTCTTTTAATTTAGTCTTGATTCTCTAATAACTCTTTAATTTAGTCATGAGTTTCATCCTACCCAAACCCAATGAAAGCCGAACCGGGGAGATGAGGGAAGGAAAAAGGAAAGAAATAGCTTGCCAACTGGGATAGTGTATTGCACTCATGTCCATAACCCAAGTCACAAATTTAACAATTAATCCAGGTTAACCGAGAGTGATAAATATGTTGTCATCTCATTATATAAAAAAAGATGTCATCCTGAATTTTTATTTTTAAAACCAACCCATGTTTTTACTAGTTGTCAGAGTTGTTTCCAAATAATTAAATCATTTTTTTTATGTTAAAAAAAGTTGCGTAGAATTTTTCTAAGAAACAAAAGTTTGGACAACATTGTCTTTTGAGTTTTTTTAGTTAGCTTGGGTTTTGATCAGATCAACTTGGTATGTTATAAGGTTACACTAGTTTTTTACAACAAATGATCATAAGAAAATATTGACAACTCAAATTCATTCCCATAGTAGAGTGTGGGAAACAAAACTAGTAGTTACTATACAAAAACTAATCATTCTAGAGAAAAAAAGTAGTACAAATCCAATCTGACCTAATACATAATTGTAAATGAAATTTACACCGCATGTTGTTTTCTTAAGTATCCATCATAGATAGGAGTTATGATTTGCAAAGTTAAATCTCAAAATTTGAAAGGATCGGGCCAACAAATATATTAGTTGTGTCGATGACTTACATGAGAAAAACTCTCTCAGTATCTTGGTTAGTGAAAAATTAGACCATGGATGATGTAAGACTAAAGTGTTCAAAGATACGAGATTCAGTAACTTCAATTTTGTTGAAAAAATATTCTAGCTTTACACCGAAGTTTGATCACCAAGTTGATGTCAATCCCAATAGACTCATAGATGAAGAGATAAGATCTACATGATTTTTCCTATTTTATTATGTAGAACTCCTCTTTAAAATTCTTTATAATCTTTTTTGTATGATTTTGTCATTGTCATGCCCAACATCGCGGTGACCCACCCTCTTTTCTTAAGGAAAAGGCTTTTTGGTTTACAAGGGGGAAAGGTCTAAAACTTATGTTATATGTAAATGAGATGTCACCTAGTATTTATGGTCACACGAAAACCCTAATTGGTCTTTTAGAGTTCTAAGGTAAGAGATTGATCATGCTAAAGAAAAGATATTATTACCCTAAAGCATCTTACCTGAAATAAGCTGGATTATAAGTTGTCTTGCATTCTTAATGGGTTGTTGTGCATGATATATTGGTAGTCTATTTACAGTGGTATAAATAAGTCTACTATAATAAGTTAAATCTGGGTACAAAGTGGATATTTGGGCTTAAATTTATTTGTTCTAAACTTCAGGTCATTTTTTCTAATCCTAATTGTTATCAAGAGGATGACTGGTAAGGGTTTATTCACTTTAATAACGACTATTGAACTGACATATCTAAAACCAGTTACTCTTAATAAAGACCTGTAATGATTGGTGGTCTTTTTAGGTAATGTAAGTAAATAACCAGGATGGGCTTATATGGGACCCAATTGAACTAGCCCTAAACCTAGGTGGGTTGTCACTAAACATGTGTTTATGTAACTATGGTCCATGGACAATGAACGATAAAGGTTCATTTATCTTATGGTACTAGATTTACTCATTTGTTTTTGTTGAATAAAGCTTTAGACCATACTCTTAAATATCCAAATAGTGACATTTATAGAAACATTTATTTGAAAACAAGATATAGTGGTATTAAATGTCCTTTTATGAACCAAGTTTGGACAATAACATTTATCAGTTTATTTTTGTGAGGTTGTGTTCTTGTTATGAATAATAATGTTGGTAATTCATTTTTAAAATGTTTCTCCTAATAAATATTTATGCACACCAGTTGGTGAAGACTCGTATATGCATAAACATTGTAAGTGGATAATTAATTTAAGTTTTCTTATTTATCATCATGTATTCTTTGGAATAAGACTCACTAAGAAATTCAATATCTCTAATTGACACCTAAGTGTAATAACAATGAGCATTCATTTTACACTTGGAATCCATTAGTAGACATTAACATAACTGAATTGACTAACGTAGTGCCTTTAATTTACCCAAAAATACAATGACTAGTTAAGGTTCATTTGTACCAAGAAATCCTTAATATACATTTGACTTAAAGGCTTGTATGTTTCAAGAGAAGACTTTTTATGTAACATCCTCAAATTATAATGTCATGAAATCTCAAACATTTCTTTACAAATGTGAAGAATTGAATAATATGTCTAAGATTATGGAATTTTTTTTTGAAAATTTTGTCAGAGTTTCCTCTATTTTTGTTGGTACCAAGTTATCGGCAACACTTCTATTATGTGTCATTACAACTTTATCTTGATCCAATCATCCTGGATCACATCTCATTCATCAATCAATCTCTCAATACTTATACTTATCAATATATTCAAGTCTCATAATATCAATTAATAAGTCAACATAAAATAATTACTAAAACAAATTGAAAAATAAACAATTTCATCACTAAAGAGTAATAAATGCTAACTAACTACATATATGCATTTAGACCAAATGAATACAATATTAAGATTAAGAGTCATATTGTCTTAAAATATCTAATTTATTCTACTACTTTATATTATAAACTTATCTTATAAGTCAGAAAATGATTTAGCCATATTAACATCTACACACACACACATGTATAGTCAAAGGAGTGTGAAGCTAGTTTCCAAGGGTTAAAAACAATGTTAACATCAGCTACAATGTTAGCCTTGCTAAAGGGACAAGAAGGAATTATGGTGTATAATGATGCTTCCATTAAAGGTTTAGGATGTGTACTTATACAACATGGAAGGGTAATCGTTTATACATCTAAACAATTGAAACCTCACGAAGTAAATTATAATGTACATGATTTGGAGTTGGCAGCGATTGTATTTGCATTGAGAATATGAAGACATTATCTGCATGGAGCACAAGTGTAGATTTTCACAGACCACAAAAGTTTAAAAAACTTAATGTCGTAAAAGGAATTGAACATACAAAAAAGGAGGTGGATGGAACTAATCAAATATATAATTATGTCATTGATTATCATTTGGGGGAAATAAATGTTGTAGCAGATGCCCTGAGTCAGAAAAATAAAGCTTTTGATGGTAAATTACTTGTGAATGGAGATAAAGAACTCTTAGAATTGGTAAATTGAAGGTGCATTTGATATGAATTCAGGGGAATGTTTATTGGCAAAGTTAGTAATACAGTCTGACGTGAGAAAGGATTTAAAAGGCTTAGCTTGTTGATCCTGATAACAAGCAACATCCAGATAAGAGCAATCTCTCCATCTATGCTCCTATCTGCAAATATAACATCTACCAGGTATAGTTGAGCAATCTCCTAGATGTCTATGTTCACACCTCACACATAGAGGGTATGTAACTGTCCTAGTCCTTTCAGTAGCTCTACCCGACAAACCAATCTGTGGATGTGATTGTCCTCCTTGAGAACTCTGAACAGGTCTACCTGATGTCCTCCTTGGCTATATTGTCCCCATTTTCCCTTTTTTTTTGAAAAAGGAGGTCTCCCTATAAAGGATGCAGGATCTTTGCTCTTTCCTGTCCCTAATGAACTCTGTCCATCATCATCACGACGTACCAGCAGAATCAGTACGGGGAGAGTCATTGGGACTCCAGGACGAGGATGAGAGTCTTCAGAGGAGAGTACCAGACAGAGATAGGTAGAGGAGTTAGTCCCCACCTTCGGTAGTACTACTAGCAGCAGCGCCCTGGCCATAATTTCATCCAACCTCACCTCTCTTTTCTCTATGTCTATTACATAAGCAAGATAGGCTATATATCCCTGTCTTAGTAGTTTCCTAGTAGTCATTACTGAAATTATACTATTTGGTATGACATTTCTTTCTCCTCTAAACTCTACCCTTCTACCTCCCTTACCCTGAAGAGTTGCTACTTTTGTAAAATAATTTATTTGAGCTCTATATACTACCAGCCAATCTATTCCTACAATCAAGTTAAAATCATCTAATTCTATTGGCAACAAATCTACCTTTATTTCAAGATCTCCTATCTCTACCCAACAACCTATATAGATATACTCAATAATCATTGTTTCCTCTAATGGTGTACTAATTACTACTACCTTTTTTTTTTTACTCTATTAGGTTTTACATTCAACTTATATTCCTATTTTTTAGCTACAAAAGAATGAGTAGCACCCGGATCAATCAATGTATACACATGATGAGATTCTAACAAAGAAAATACCTGCAACAACATCAATGCTAGCTCGTACATCCTTCTGAGTTATGTGGAAGACTCTCACCTGAGCTCTCTCTCCCTGTACTCTAGGTCGGCCTCTAACAGCGATGGCCCCAGACAGAGTAGATCTCCTTGGTCTGGCTACAGTCACTAATTGCTACTGACTTTGTACTGGAAACCCCTGTCTTTGAGTCTGCTCAGCAATCCTTTAAGGACACTCTCTCTTACAGTGTCCTGTCTCTCAACCAGAACTCACGTTTACTTAACTTTGCATACAATTTATTCCTCCTTAAGATCTCCAAGACTTCTCTCAAATGATGTTCATGTTTGATCTGTGAAAAGGAGTATATAAATATATCATCAATAAACACCACTACAAATTTATCTAAGTAGGTTCGAAAGACCTAATTCATCAAGTCCATGAATATTGTTGGGGCATTTGTCAATCCAGATGGCATTCCCATAAATTTATAATGTCCATAACGAGTTCTAAAGGTTGTCTTCTGTACATCCTACTCCTTTATCCTCAATTGGTGATAGCCTGACCTTAGATCAATCTTTGAGAAAACACATGCCTCTTTTAACTCATCAAAAGATGGGATTGTGGTGCTAGGAAAAAGAATATATCTACCCGACGATGAAGTTTTGAAATGTGATATTGACACAATCAAAGAGTTGATGTTTTATCCTAAGTGCAGGAGTGTCAAAGTAATAAATAACCTGGCAAGACTGGGATTGATCCATAGGGAGGTCAACTATATAAATTATAAATAATATATATAATTTAACATAGAGTTAAAGAGATCTTTGAGATGTGAGATTAATGTGAGGATTAAACAATGATAAAAACAATTGTCAAGGTTAGAGGATCCACTAATGGTATTAGAAATAAGTATAGTATAGACTCTTTTTATTACTCAACTGGAAACCACACACAAATAAGGTTCCAATTGGATGATTTATCCTTAATAGTTCATTTTAAATTTTTAGCATGATTATATTAATTATCTTATTTTAGTAACACCATACTTTTAAATATTATCAGGAACTCATGATGCTAACTTATGTTAACAACAAATCACGTTCTTCTCATAACAACGATGTCAGCTGAAGACTATGAAGGATCAAACATTTATTGTACCAAGTGTTATACAACACAAATTTAGATTAATCATTTAACAAGCAATGTATTAAGAATTAGTAAAATAAAAAAATAAGACATTAATAACAAACTTTCTTGGATATAAACTTTGAAGTCCATGTTAAGTTTATATTATATATATTCTAACACCATTAGTGAAACCTTTTCACCTTGACATAATTAACTTAGCTAAACATTATGAAGAAGAGAAACATAAATAAACAAGATACGAACATAATTATGATATAAGTTAACTAAGAGTAGTAAAAGAAATTAGAAGCATAAACAAGAGATTAATGAAAATAAAACAAGAAATAAAACTTGAGCATTACAAAGAGAGAAAGTAAGAAAATGATTTTGATCTGAAAACCAAGATGCCTAAATATATGGAAAATGTCTCATTTTATAGGCTAAAAAAACTATTCATTTTGTAATTAACTATTGAATTAGTGGTCAACTATTGGCTTAATGGACTTAATGGTTTAGGTATGGATTTGTTTTCTGGATGAAATGGTGTTATTCTAATCAGAATTTGGCAACGTAGTCTTCATGAACATTGTAGGAATTTGTCTCAACTTTCAACCAAAAAAATAATGAGCTCATTTGGACTTCTAGAACCTGAGATATGGACTGAACACTAAACAATATCTAGGCTACAAGACAGATTCGAACATCTCTTTTAATGCTAAGTTTTGGACTCTAAAACGGCAGAATTGAGTCTTGGACTCTCATGAATGTTTTAGGCATGTGTCTTAGCTTTCTATACATATAAACCATACTGAAATCCAAGATTTACAACTCCAGATATGACCTAATTACTGAATGGTGTTCCAGTTTGAATTGAATTAGCATCTCTTCTCTAAGTCTAGCCCTTCCTTTGTCCTTTCACTTTCAATAGTTAATCATCAATGAATCATTTGAATTGTGAGATATGTCTGCATAAAATGAGCATTTACCATAAATTAAAGTTATCTTATATTATCAGACTTGTTATTATAAAACATGCTTAAGTTAGTGAATTTAATGATACTAAAAGTACAATATAATGATATAAAGTCTTAATAACAATGCACTTTTAAGTACTAATCAGATATCTTGAGGGAAGCTCATGAATTAAAACTGGCAACTCACCCTGGAAGCACGAAGATGTATAGAGATTTGAAGGAGAGTTACTAGTGGCCAAAAATGAAGAGGAAGATAGTAGAATATATGGTCAAGTGTGCCAAATATCAACAGGTGAAAGTAGAGCATCAACGGCTAGCTGGAGAATTGTAACCTCTCCCGATTCCTGAATGGAAATGGAAGAATATTACTATGGATTTTGTATATGGTTTACCTAGAAACAGAAAAGGAAATGATGCAATATAGGTGATTGTAGATATATTGACAAAATCCTCTTTATTCTTGCCTATGAAGATGGGGGGATTCGTTTGAAAAACTAGCCCAATTATATGTTAAGGAAGTGGTGAGATTACATGGTGTACTATTTTCTATAGTTTCTGATAGAGATCCTCGGTTTACATCGAGGCTATAACCTAGCATCCAGAGGGCTTTGGGTACAAGATTGGATTTAAGCACGGTTTTTCACCCATAAAATGATGGACGATCCTAAAGAATAATTCAGATATTGGAAGATCTATTGAGAGCTTGTATACTGAAGTTTGGGGCACAATGGGAGGATCACCTTCCATTAATAGAATTCACTTATAACAACAGTTATCAGTCTACTATTGGCATAGCCGTATGAGGTGTTGTATGGAAGGAAATGTCGTACACCAATATGTTGGGATGAAGTTGGGGAGAGGAACTTGTTAGGACCTGAAATGGTCTAGATTACTACTAATAAGGTGAAAGTAATAAAGGAAAGAATGAAATAACCTCAAGACCGACAAAAGAGTTATGCCGATAATCGAAGGAGACCCTTGGAATTCCAAATTGGAGATTTGGTGTTTTTAAAAGTTGCACTGTGGAAGAATGTGATTTGGTTTGGAATGAACGGTAAATTAGTACCTAGATATATTGGGCCATATAAGATTATGGAGAGAATTGGGACGGTTGCCTATTGATTAATGTCGCCTCCATATTTGAACAGGATATATAATGTGTTTCATGTTTCGATGCTGCAGAAAGCAGACATGAATCTTGCATGAATTTTGCCATAAATTTTGATGAAAGTATAGGAAGATTTAACTATGGAGGCAAAGCCTATGCAAATTATGGACCAAAGTATAAAGGAATTATGAAATAAAAAGGTGTCGTTAGTAAAGGTATTGTGGAGAAACTCTCAAATAGAAGAAGAAACCTAGGAGAGAGAGTCAGAAATGAAGAAGAAATATCCTGGATTATTTTCTTATTTATGTATGAATTTAAATTTCAAGGATGAAATTATTTTTTTAGAGCGGAGAACGTAAACTCTCTAGGCGAAAAATAATAAATTGACTAATTTTATGTAAAATATCTCGATCGGGTTATCAGAAAATTCTAAAATTTACATGGAGCCTTTTAATATGATGTCTTAGCTTGGTTTAAAATTTCAGAATTTTTGGAAAACATTCAAAAATTTAACGAAAAATCACAATTTGACCAGTTTTAAGTTATTCGGCGTATTTTTCAATCCAACCATCAGATTGAGCTGAAATTTTACAAGGGACCTTAAAATATATTTTAGAATGAATAGAGCTCGGTAATGTTAAAAAAAATAAGGACTGTCAATAAAAGGAAAAAGACTCATTAAGGGCAAAATAGTTATTTGCCGTTAAAAAATAAAACAAATCAACTCTTTCTTCCTTTTATATTCTACTGATTGGGCAGAAGCAGAATAGAAAAAGAAAGAAAAGAAAAGGCAAGAGAGAAAAGAAAGGGAAAAACAAAAAAACAAAAAAAAAAATAAGAAAAGTGAGAGAATAACCCTATAAACTTACAAAGTCCAGCTTATAAAACATTAATCTAAGGAAGAATCAAGTGAAGGAAGGAGGAATTGAGAGAGGGAATTTGGCTAACCTTGGGAGAGAAGAGAAATTGGAAGAAAGTCAATTGATAAGCATGAGATGTTCGGATTTAATATTTGATTTAGATGTTTTTAAGCTTACTTGATTAAGTTATGAAGTAATTTCATGAAATTTTACTTTAATTTCCCTTAAATCCTTGATTCTTGAACTTAGGATTCTTATGGGAATTTAAGAAAATTGGGAGGGGAAGGAAAAATAATGAAGTTGAAGTGGAACAGAATAAAAACAAGTTACAACAGTCAAGGATATGTAAAATACCTCAAAGCTCAAAACCTTAAAAGATAAAGATCCCAACCTTCCCAGTACTGTTCCTAAAAGGTAAACACTAACACAACTAATCTGAACCCAATTCATAAAACCCTATTTTGCTCACAAATGGTAAACATTAATATAAACCAAGACAGTTGCACAAACTAATCTAAAACTCGGTCATAAAATCAATTTTTGCTTAGAAGGGGTAGGCATGAATGTAAATCAATCATTTACATTAAAAAAAAAAAACCAACACAAGCATCTTAAGATTGGTTTTAAACATGCATAAAAAAATCATTGGGAGATATCATAGAAAGAGACACATAAAATAACCACATTATACATCACAATCACAATCACAATCACAATCACAATCACAATCACAGGTGGATCTAGGGCAAGACCTGGGTCACGAGTCGGTAAGATCAATCCAGATTGATTCGAATCAATATAAGAATAAAAACAATTTTAAATCCAACTTGCAGGTCAACCTGAGACAAGATTTGGATCACGGGTCAGGATGGTCAACTCGGTTTAATCCAAGTCAATGTATAGATAAAAATAGTTATTATTATAGTTTAAAACCTAACTCAAGAGTCGATCCGGGACAAGGCACAGGCCGGGAGAGTCAACCCGAGTTGACCTAAATTTTTTTAAAAAAGTCAAAGTAACCTTGTTTTGACAAAAAAAAAATCAATGAATTTTTTACTCGTATTTTATCTTAGATCAACCGAGTCGCAGGTTGACCTGAGTTTTTGACCAAGTGAGGTCAGATTAATTCTTTTTTTATTTTTTTCTTAAACTCAAATCGGTTTAGACATCGAGTCAACCAAGTCCCTTGTAGTGTCTACCAAACACAAAATAAGTTAAATTATTCGGTTCAATCCGGTTCAAAGCACACCAAATACAAAATAAGATAATTATTTGTCTAATCCCATTTAGTCCAATCCAATCAATACTGACCAGCATACCAAACTATTAAGTATCTGTTTATCTAGCTATGTATCTTTACAAAGCTAATTAGCTGCTTTTTATTAGAACTCGTGAATAAAAGTAACTGGGTTGTGTATGCTTCTACTCTCTTTTTTAATTTCTTTCTTTTGCCATTAAAGAGTAGTCTGGTCTGTATGTTCGTAACAAAAATGAGAATCTACCAATGTTATTTTATTTTAAAATATTAAACTATATGATAACTGACGTTTATTTTTGACAAATAAATTAGAAGGAAGAATTTCGTAATGACAGAAGGGTAAACCAAAGGAAATTCTAATAATGTTTTGTAATCTTGGCTTTGGTGCATCGTACAAATGGCTGGAATTTGAATCATCAAATCAAGCAGATTCCAGGCTTGTGATAAAAATGGCATGTCTCCTTTATGTGTGATTGGAGGCTTTCCATACGGCAATATCAAAAACCATAACTTTTGCATTTCTATATGGGAAGCGTGCTCTTAAGTTAAAGACTTGATTGCAACACTTAATAACACAGAGGAATGTGGTTCTTAGTTTCAAAGTCTGATACTTCGTCTAATTCTTGCATTGATTCCGGAGCTTTCTCCACCACAAGGACCAGTGGGTTTCTTGATCTGGCTCACATGCCCTTGTCGACGCTTCTGTGCTTTATCATGCTTAATTTGTCTGGACAGAGAGAGAGAGGTAGGGAAGTGAATCAACAATTCAACTACAATATCCTCTACGACAAATATAACGATGTGAAGTAATCCATCATGCATCAAAATCAACTAAAACAGCGAAAACACCCGCTGTTTCTTCCTTGGATTTTTTGTTAACATGTTTCGTGGTCGTGTTAGACTTTTGTTACCACCACATTTAACAGTTTTAACAGTTTTACTGACGAAAATTTATATTGGTATTTACACTAATATTCTGTCTGTGGTTATTTTACCCATAGAATCACAGACAGAAAAAAATTATCAAAAAATTTACCGATGGCTTTACAGACAAACCATACGCGCCAAAACAAATTACACGCTTCAGCCCGTCGGTAATTCTCTAAGTGCTATTTACCATATCGCCATTAGGAGAATCGTATGTAATTTTGTCGGTGAGTTGCAGTGGCATTAAAAATAATTAAATATTATCGACAAATTGACCGATGGAATTATTCTGATGGTAACACCGTTGGCAATTTTGTTGGTAGAAATATCTTGTCACTGTACTATTTATCTTTTTGAATCCCACTGTAATTCTATCGGTCAGTATTTTTTATCCTACTTTCAAAGTAGTTTTAGTGTATAAATGGATTGGATAACAGTCCTTCATGCAAATTGCATTTAGTGGTAATACTTGCTGATTTTATGCTATTTTTCCTTTGCAACTACCAATGCATTTACGTGTTAACTTGGTTAAAAGAGTAGAGCATATAAGCTACCTTTTCAGATGGGCCAAAGCACGATTAATAAAAAGAAAATTCACAGAGATGGAGTTAATTACAGGGTTCAACAAGGTGATCGTTCTGATGTTGATGCTGATGCTCTTGAGGAAAACAACAGCGTACTCGGAAGAGTACGATAAGAAGTGCTATGATAAATGTTTTAGAAGCTGTGTTGATCAAGGTAATATACCGTGGCAGTGTTCGTCTCACTGCATGGACGCGTGCAGCAACAATTTAGATGTTATTCGCTACTGCAATGTTGGTTGTTCGCTTCAAAATTGCAACAAAATCATGGACGGTAACACCAACCCCTTCTCTTGCCTCTACAATTCACTTGAAAGCCTAGATATAAGACTAGCTCGTTTTGGCATGGTAGGCTAGTTAATTTGCTACAAATGGATTAATATTGCTCATTTTGTGCCTTAATTCCCATTTATCTCCCTCGATCTAATAAATAAACCAACATGGATATATGCTAGCTTTTTAGTGTATATGCACAAATAGTTATGAAATCTATTCATATGTGTGTAAATTTATTACCTTTTTAAATTGTTTTTGATGCACAGATGAGGTGAAGAGGCATATTTGCTTGAAGGAGTGCTCGAACACTCACTGCAACCCCAAACACTTCAAGAAGTCTCCGTAGCATCAAATGATGTCATAATAAATAATCAAATGATTAAGGGATGAATCATCCTTAATTAATTATCGAGTAAACCCATGGCTGTAACATCAAGCTGGTTGTTATGCATCATCATGTTATTAATGATTATACAACTTTAAATGTATATATTTCAACTTTTGTTTTTCCACAACCACTTCATGATGAGATGGAATCCAATCATTCAACCTTTTTGCTACTGAGAGTAAACTTTTATGTATTAAACAATTAAAAAAATAAAAAAAATATATAAAAAAATTAAGAAGGAGAAGGTCAGAGTACTTCTATGGATATTGCATCATAACTATAATCTAAATAAATAAATTTAATCTAAATGAAAATAGATTATATATAAATTAAACTGAAAAAAAAAGTATTTTATTTTTAATAAATAAAATAAAATAACTTATATTTTTTAACTCTATATAAGTAAAAAAATTAACATATTTGGTTGGATCATGTGAAAATTCACCTCGATAGACTTTGAAATTGGCAAAGCAGATGGAAAATGGTTGAATAACTATAAAATCATATGATATACTGAATTTAGCATTAATTTTTAACATTATTCTTTTATTAATTATTTAATTTTAATTGAGTGCTCAACAGTAGATTCTTCATCTTAATTAAGAAAAAAAGAAGGATAATGGAAGTACTAGTCTTTTGAATGTTTTTATAGGATAAACAATATTCAAATAATACACACACGTACGTACGTTAACCATAAAACAATATAACATACAAATGTAGCTTCAAATGTTGGAGTATAGTTTTTGAGTCTTCCAAGAAAGATTAGTACAAAAACCAAAGAATAACCACTTACATTACACACTGACTTTTCTTCAGAATCTTTCGTACGTGTAAGAAACTGTATGATCAGATGTGATAAAATACATAAAGAGATCTTCCCCTTACACAGGTAGGGATAGAAGTATGAGGTGGTAAAGATACTCCTTCAATTTTTTAAATGCCTAGTTATGCTCTTGATAGTAACCCATTATTAATCCATTATTAATTATAACTAAAACAGTTCAGATTTTTTACTATGTATTGCACAGTGTAGTTTACAGTAAAAAGGCTGAGCTGTTCTTTTTTGTTTTTGTTTTTTTTAATGAATATTTTTTTTTGTTTAATTTAGTTTGTTAATGTTAATTTTTTTTCTATTTAGTTATCAAACTTTCATGACATGGATTCCAGGTTTAATGGGTTAACACGGATTTTTTTTTCTGATTTTTCTTTTTAATTAATTTTTTCGTTTAATTTAGTTTGTTAATGTTAAATTTTTTTCTATTTAGTTATCAAACTTTCAAGACACGGATCCAGGGTTCGACAGGTTAACCCAGCTAATTCTGGGATAACCTGTAAATTTTTTTTTCCTATTCAGTTATCAAACTTTCATGACATGAATCTCAGGTTTAACAGCTTAACCTGATTTGAAGGGTTAACCCAGTTAATTCAGATTTTTTTTTCTTTTTCTTCATTAATTTTTTTCTTCATGTCGGTTTTTTTTTTAAAAAAATTTAGTTTGTTAATATTAAATGTTTTTCTATTTAGTTATCAAACTTTCATGACATGGATATCAGGTTTGACGGGTTAACCCAATTAATTCAGATTTTTTTTCTTTTTCTTCATTAGTTTTTTTTTCCTGTAGGTTTTTTTCTTTGTTTTTTTTTCTTTTCAATTAATCTTTTTTTTTTTATTTAGTTCATTAATATTAATTTTTTTATATTTAGTTATCACACTCTCATGACACGAATCTCAGATTTGACGGGTTAACCTGATTTGATGGATTAACCCAGTTGATTCAGATTTTTTTTCTTTTTCTTCATTAGTTTTTTTCTTCCAATTTCATCTTTTAATATTATAATTAACCCACAATGAAAAGGCTGGGCAGTTTTTTTTCATTTTTTTTTTGCTTTTTTCTTTTTTTTAATGAATATTTTTTTGTTTAATTTAGTTTGTTAATGTTAAAAAACAATTTATTTACTTATCAAATTTTCATGAAACGGATTCCGGGTTTGACAGGTTAACCCAACTAATTCTGGGTTAACTCGTAATTTTTTTTTCCTATTCAGTTATCAAACTTTCATGACACGAATTCCAGGTTTGACGGGTTAACCTGGTTTGAAGAGTTAACCCAGTTAATTCAAAAAAAAATTCTTTTTCTTCATTAGTTTTTTTCTTCATATAGGTTTTTTCTTTGTTTTTTTATTTTCAATTAATATTTTTTTTAGTATTTTTTTTTCCTTTTGCTTTATTTTAATTATTTTTTTTAATTTAGTTTGTTAATATTAAATTTTTTTCTATTTAGTTATCAAACTTTCATGACACGGATCCCAGGTTTGACGGGTTAACCTGGTTAATTCAGATTTTCTTTTTCTTTTTCTTCATGAGTTTTTTTCTTCCTATAGGTTTTTTTTTCGTTTGTTTTTTTCTTTTTAATTAATTTTTTTTTTGTTTAACTTAGTTCATTAATATTAAATTTTTTTCTATTTAGTCATCACACTCCCATGACAAAAATCTCAGGTTTGATGGGTTAACCTGATTTGATGGGTTAAACCAGTTGATTCATATTTTTTTTCTTTTTCTTAAGTAGTTTGTTTCTTTCAATTTCATCTTTTAATATCAATTTGATTAGGAATTAAACTTTATGATTTGTTTTGTTTACTATTCATTAAATTATTGTGATCTCATGAAAGGATTTTATTGTACCCCTCCTTGTAAAGCACTATTCATCGGAATAATGCTTTGCTTTATTGTTTTTTTCTTTTCAATTAATCTTTTTTTTATTTCATTTTGTAATATTAAATTTTTTTCCTTTTTAATTATCACACTTTTATAACACGACCTTGCAGCCAGACCCATATCCAAGGCTCCGGGTTTGATGTTGCAACCAAACTCACTTAAACTTGGGTAATGCAAGTTTAATATTATTATTAATATTATAAATATAACTTTTGGGTCAGGCGTAACAGACAGACTCAATGCTCTTAGGTATAGCTTTGCAGAAAGACCTAACACTCTTAGATCTTAATTTTTTTTGATATTTTTTATGCAAAAAAAAATTAACCCACGGGGTAGCGCGGCCACGTTTCTAGTTTCACTCTATTTTCTCAACGCTTTGAAGATCGGGAAATATTTATCAATCAATCTACCCATTAACCTATTTAAAGTTGCAACTTTATAAATCAACCCCTGCACTTCTATGACCATTCAGGGAGGATTCATCTCTATAATAACTCAACTTTTCTCTGGGTTTGCTTTATTCTCTCTGGAAGTTATCATAAAAACCAGATTTTTTCCTTGCTTTACACTAAATGCACACTTCTTCGAATTAACCTTTATGCCATACTTGTTCGATGGTCTATGGAAGATACAATCTTTATATATATAGTATCTCGGGTCTTGTGTGCACCGAACTAGATCCCTACACCCCAACAAGACTTGTAAAACAGGATTTACACCCTACGATCCGTGACTATCAATATTAGTGAGCAAAAGAAGTCTAACTAAAAACTAAATAAGAAGCATAACTCTTGACCTCATCTATTTTACCAACTCACCCACCCACTCATGATTTAGAAGATACAATCTTCAAAATGTATGCTTCAATTTTATATCTCAATAAATTCTCAACGTAAGACCTGGGCTACTAACCTTTGATGTGTTGTTCCTTTGTTCCTCAGACCAAACTACATTACCTTGTAACAATACATTCCCCAATCAATCATAAAGGAATTTTTTCCTCACCTTCCTCTTCCATTCTTATTTGATTATAATCCAAAAATATATTTGAAACCTTGTTGTGGAATCCACCATATGGTCCATCCTTAGGAGTGGATAACAATCTTTAATTTGAACATGTTTAGGTAGGTAAAGTTCATACACATTCATCATCTCTCTTCTTCTTTTTCTTTTTTAACTAAAAGCATATTTGTTAATCAATCTGCATATTGAACTTCCCTAATAAAGCCCGCTTCCAGTAATCTAGCCACTATTAAATTGAATAATTATAATTATGACATGAACTTTGGACTACACAATAAAGGGTGTTCAATCCTCTTTTATTATATTACATGTGAAATCGGAGACGTTAGGATTTGGATCTTGATTCAAGAAAGGAAGCTACATACAGGTACACAACTATATATTACGTTAAATTACTATATATTGCAGAAAAACTCTTTATTTTAATTAAAAAGGGGGGGGGGGCAAGTTTACTTGAGAATGGAATTGATAATACGAATGCATGTTTGCTTGCACATCTTATTGAACTTGGTTTCATAATTTATTTATGGTACAAATGTGCAGGCAAGCATGGTTTCGCAACTACAAGCAGTGGTTTAGCAAGAGTCATGCTATCTTTTACGACGGAAAGGTCAATGATGGACTCATTCGATGGAAAACTCCAACTAAAACCATGAAGAAGCCTAGAAAATAGCATGTTCGTCATCGAACTCCCAAGTGTGAAGTGTCACAGCCATGCACCCAAGCTTTCCTGTGCTAAAATGAAATGAATCTCAATCCATTCTCAGCCAACACAACATGTCCTGTTCTGGTGAGATGACACTCTGGTTTGAATCTTAGTGGCTCGTCCCAAACTTTAAGGTCCCTAATCTGCTAAGAATAGCATAACTACCTTGCGGGATGAAATGGTTGGAGACTACTGTATCAGCCACACGCGAGGAATGTTCAATGGTGCAACAGGGTAGAGCCGAAAGGCTTCTCTAGCGCAGACCTCGATGTAATTGAGTAGTGCAAAATATGAATCTTGAACCAGTTGTTGCTTCCCAACCACTCTATCCAGTTCTTCAACAAACATTTTGAGTATCTCAGGGCTGTTTAGCACCTCTGCGAATGCCCATTCGCAAGCATTTGATGGATTGTCCACTGTTGCTAAGATTATATCCTGAGAATATTATAATGTATAGTTCAAAATCATTACTAAAATGTAAATCTAATAATATGTAATTATTTAAAATTAATAGAAAAGTTGTGTCTGTAATTGTAAAATAATTATCTCAAAAAATAAAAAATAATTAAATGCAAGCTCTTAGATGAAAACTTAAAAGTGATTTTATAGCATTAATTCAGAAAGTAGAAAATATTTAGATAAACAGTTAAATAACTCAAACCTATCCTAAGCACGTTATCTCTTGAATTACTTTCCTAGCTGGAGGTCTGGAGGTCCCACCAACAAACACGATGATTTTTCTTATCAAATGTTATTCATGTACCTCATATCTAATATTCGAGTCTTTACATATCTAATATTAGACATATTATATTATATATAACAAAACACATCTTTACCTTATCTAATATTTTTCATATGCCTCATATTCCAAAGCCGTTGCTTTTTGTTGAGAAATTTTACCGTGATAATAATGTATATTTTAAATTTCAAGCGTTTGTATTTTATGTTAAGGATCTCAACACCAAGCCAGTGCTTCTTTCCGGTCATAATAAAGATGGTCTCTAAGTTTTATCCGAGTCTTCCGCCATGTCAATTCCTCAGGCTTACTGATCTCCTTGAGTATCTACTTATGTTGATATCTGGCATCGTCAACTGGGTCATCCTACTTCTCATGTTTTCATTTTTCTTAGTATCAAATAATAAACTTACTTGTAACTCTCAACGTTCAACCTCTCAATGTTAAGCATGTTCACTATGAAAGTCGTCATGTCTGTCATTAGGACCTACGGGTCACAAAACTCCTGCTCCACTTGATTTAATTTTTAGTGATGTTTGGGGCCTTGCTTCTATTTTTTCTTATAATGGTTTTTATTATTTTGTTATTTTTTTTTATGCGCATACAAAATATATATGGTATTATCTTTTTGTTGCGAAATCTGATGTATTTTCTATTTTTCATCGTTTTTCAAGCTTTTGTTGAGGTTCAATTTTTGGAAAAAAAAATTAATCTATTCAGACTGGTTGGGGTGTGAATACCGCAAGTTAAATACTTTATTTCAGACTATCGGTATTCATCATCATTTAATTTGTCCTTATACTAATGAACAAAATAGAATTGTTGAACGTCTTCATTGGCATATTGTCGAAACTGGTCTTAATCTTCTTGGACGGTGTAAAGCATTATTACAGTTTTGGAATTATATGTTTAAATCCTCGGTGTATCTCATGATTTGTATGCCTACTCTTTTCCTCCACAATAAGTGATTGTTTGAGTGTTTTTTCCATCATACTCATAATTATGGTTTTCTATGTACATTTGGGTGTCTTTTCTTTTCATTTTTGTGTCCATATCATGCTTATAAGTTAGATTTATGTTCCTCTCCATGTGTGATTTTAGACTATAGATCCTCTCATCTTGGTTATTATTGTCTTGACATCACATCTCAAAGTATTTATATCTCTCATCATGTCTGTTTTTATGAATAAGTGTTTCCTATTGACAAATCTAGATAGATGACAAAGCCCCACAACACCTCTCCACGTCATATTGATACTACCCACTTGCCTAATTTGCTTAATTCTCTAATTTTTCACTCACCTGAGCCTACAACCCCTCTACCACTAATATTATCTACCATTCTTGCCACTTTAAGACAACCCATCAATCTTGTTTTTATGTCATTGTATGCTTGTTTATCTAATGATCATTCTCTAGGTATAGGTTCTTCTTCTTTAGAGTTGCAATTTTCCAGGTTTGACTCTACTAGTTCTACTGTTAGTTCACCCGGGTCTGCTATTGTCAGTCCAGCGTCTCAGTCTGAATCTTCTATTGGGTTGAGTTTGGTTGTTGACCTCTCCTCCTATCCTCTGCAGTAGCGTACAGTTTCAAACTTACATGCCTCGTGTTCTGTGGTTCGTCAGCATCATATGGTTCTTTGTCCATGGCTGTCAAAGACAACAAATCTGATGCCTTCTTCTGCTTTGTCTGCCAACTCTATTTCTCGAGTACTCTCTCCTCCTGCCTATGAACTAGTTACATTTTCTAATGCTGACATGTATGAGGCTTGGCACAATGCTATGAAAGATGAAATTCAGGCACTACGTTCCAATAACACTTGGTTTTTGGTTCCTTTTCATCATTCAATGAATGTCATTGGTAGTCATTGGGTGTACAAGATAAAGCATCTTGCAGATGGCAGTATTGAGCGCTATAAGGCTTAGTTGGTTGCTAGAGCTTTTACTCAACAAGAAGATATTGATTATTATGAGACTCTTAGTCCTGTCATTAAGCAAACCATTGTTCAGTTGGTTTTTACAATTGCGGTTTCACATGGTTAGAAGATTAATCAGATTGATATACATAATACATTTTCAATGGGACACTTGACAAAGAGATCTACATGCAGCATTCTCCAGGTTTTGTTGATTCTATTCTTTCCTCTCATGTGTGTTGGTTGCATAAGTCTTTATATGGTTTAAAACAAACTCCTCGAGCATGGTACACTCACTTGAGTGGTTATCTTTTCTCTATTGGATTTCATGCTTCTAAGATTGACACATCGTTATTCATCTTGTCTAAAGGTGATGATATATTTTATCTTATTGTTTATGTTGATAATATTTTGCTTACTAGAATCAATTCAATCTTGCTTCACTGATTGATACAATTGTTAAGCTCAAAGTTTAACCTTCGGGGTTTAGGAGTTGTTCATTATTTTTTGGGGAATGAGGTTCATCCTACTAGTATAGGTATTATGCTATGACAAAATAAGTATATTCTTGACATACTCTATAGAGAAGGTATGTCTTCTTGTAAACCTGTTGATATTCTTATTTCTAACTCAAAGATTGTTGTGATGTCTGATTGTTTGTTTTCTGATTCTACATGGTTTTGTTAAATTATTGATGCTTTTTAATATCCTACTTTTACAAGACCAAACATTTGTTTTGTTGTTAACAAGGTATGTTAGTTTATGCATACTCCTACAGATGCATATTGGGCTATCGTTAAATGTATTGTATGTTATTTTAGAGTATGGTTTCCTTTGGCTTACATATCTCTCATAACTCCTCATTTTATGAATCGAGTTTAATAACAATGTTTGTTTCATATTCTAATTTTTTTTATATTTGTTTGCCATTAAAAAAATTAATTAATGAAATATATTTTTTAGTCAAAGAAAAATTTGGTTTGGTTTCTAGAAAAATAATTTTCTTTTATTTTAGACAGAAAATACTTTCCTGAAATTGCAAAAAAATAAAAAACAATCTTGTTATTTATTGATTATATCAAATTTAGTCCTTAAGTTTTTTATTACTGAATTTTTTATTTTGAATTTTTTTTTTCAATTTCATCCGGTAAAATATGATTTTATTTTATTTTTATATCAACTTTGGTCCTTATTATTTTTATTGTTATATTTGTTTTTGAATTGTTTTTTTAATTTTATCAACTTTGATCCTCGTTATTTAAAAAAGGGATTATTTCAAAAAAAATTACAAAACTTAGTAATATTTAAATGATGTGGGTGTGTTATTAGGTTCTAAATTAAAAAGGGATTATTTCAAAAAAAAAATTATAAAACTTAGTAATAATTAAATGATAGTAGTGACATTAGTCAAATTATAAAATTTCTTGATATGAAAGAGAATAAGACAAGAAAACACAAAAAAATATTAGAAATCATTGTTTTATTTGTTATAAAATATAAAAATATTTTTAAGAATCTGATTAGAAAAGTAAAGAATAAAGAATTTAACAACGATTAATTGTAATTTTTATGTCATATGGACGTTTAAGATGATCAATGATTAAATGCTAAATAATCTTGGAAAAAACTATTATGGAGATTATGGATTTTAAGTTATTTACTTGTATCATGTCATATTTCAAACTACTCAAATTTTAATTAATTCATAGCAAATTAATATTTGTTTTTAATTATTTGTCTACAATAGAATTTAGAAAGTAATATTAAAATGGTGAGTTAGTTAAAGCTTCTTCTCATTAATTATATTAAAGTTAAGAACAATGAAACTTTTCTCATTATTTATACTAATGGCATGAACAATGAAACTAATTTTATTATAGTTTGGGATTATTTACTATTTCTAATAATATTTATTTTTTATTAACAAAACTGTATAATTGTGTATAATGAATTTATTTCACTAATGAATATCTAATTTTGAATAATTGAAATTAATTTTGTTTGTGTATAAATACATATATTGATTATATATAAATCTTACACTTTTATATTTTATCTGTATAGTTTTTTAAATTTAATTGATTTTATTTTTAGTGGTTTTTGGGTGTTTTTGGGGTTAGGAATTGGTTTATCAAGGTTCTTAAGATGTTTTAGAGGTTTTTTCAAGTGAAAATAAGTTGAAATAGATTTTTAAAGTTCAAAAACTTAAATTTGAATTTACTGGTCAACTGAGGTGACTAGAAAATCAAACGAAAGTTTGTCTTTTGCATAGATAACCTGTCACCTGTTATTAAAAAATAGAGTGGATGACACCTAAAAAAAACAGGTCAAGCTCACGCACTTAACCTTATTTGTGATGGGTCATGCGTGTTGAGTACCCAGGCTCGCATGCCTCATCTATTTTTCTTCTTGTTTTTTTTTTTTAATGTCAATCTAATTTATTTTAAATTAGTTTATTAAAAATATATTAAAATCCTCAGGTTAATGAAAAATATTTTTTAAATATTGTTTTATTAAATATCATTCAAATTTTAGTTTGTTTTTTTAATAAGATTATAGTAGTCTTTTAAAAACATTAGCAAGCTTCTTTTTTATGTGCAACCAACCATGGGTTTTTAAAAAGAAATTATTGGATTGTTTTCATGGGAGCATTTTTTTTATTATATATTAGATAAAAAAATTAAAAAATAAAGTTATTAAACTCAATTAGGTGAATTAACTCTGGTCATGAATTTTACATATTAATTAAAATTAAACTGAATTGATTCAAGATGTCATCACCTCAATATTTTAAAATAAAAATTCATCTTAATTTTTTTAAAAAAACCAAACTAAGTTTTTAAAGAATATCTTTAAAACTACCAACTCAACCAAGTTATTTCGAATTAAATATTTTAATCTATATCTATTTTTAATTTCACAACTTAATATTTTATAAGCATCAAAAATTTATTTTATATTTACTAGTACTCAGATGTATTTTATTTGAAATACTTTAGCAATACATGTATGTTATTTTTTGAAATTGGAAGGAAAAATATTTGCTCCGCCGCCGCAGCATAACATAACGGGGTCAGTTAACTAGCTTGAACAAATTGAGCTGGTAACAGGCCTGTCTCGCCTTATAAAATCTCATTTGCACCACCATTTAAACCCCAAAGCTGCACGAAATTCCTGAAACCCGAACACAACCTTTCACGACGATGATGAATTGACGGCCACATTATGAAAAATAATCAAGCCATTGCAAGTCCCCTTCTGTGAGCTCATAAATGAGCCGATTAATTATTTTGATGTATCATAATTTGACAAAAATATTGACTTCTTGAATTGAAGCATGAAAACTATTTATGCCCTGCCAAAAAAATATGGAAATAATAGCACGGTGTTTTATACAGTGTGTCAAGGTTACATGATTCCCTATGCTCACCATATCACATCCTTCCGAATTGTGGACGGCAACAACGCAGCCAAAAAAGCAACACTCAGTAATCAGATCATGACCATCAAAGGTTGCACCTTCAAGAGTAAAAACATGGAAGTTTGCATGGTCATTATCAGGAATCAAGAAAGATCTACCATCCTTTTCATACCATCTTTCCACCACAATACGCTGGAGGATGCCGGAGAAGCTTCTGTGACTTCATTATTCCTTCAGAAATACACTTGGCAGTTCCTGATGACTTAAACATTCTAACCACCAACTTGACCTTCCTCTGATTATGGAGAAATTGGAGTCTGTTCCTTCTCTTTTGCCAACTTTGCTTGAATTAATTTATCCAAGATAGGAGGCTCCAGAGGAATTGGATCAAGGCAGCGTTCCGAAGCACCAACAATCACCTGGTCCATCAGAAAATCAATGCATATTATTTATTGCTTAGAAGTTTCAAAGCTAACCACAAATATCATAAGCTCCGAAAACTCAGAGAATAATGAGTAAAGGGAAGGAATCCAACCCCCGTCCTCTCTTTCCAAGATAACACATTTTCATATAGAAGGCAGAGGAAAACAACCAACAAATAAGAACTCCAACAGACAATTCCCAGGATTGAACTTCAAAATCGAGTCAAGTTATTCCTTGATTTACCTCATCAAGCAAAAAGTCAACAGCAGCTTCATCTTCAACAATTTCCTTTAGAGAAGCCCTTAGAAACTGAACATCCAATTGAATTTGCTGAAATCCACTCCGGTTGAAAGTCTGGAGTCTAACATATTCTTGCAAACTTTTAAGACAGAGTTTTACAACAGTAGTTACAACAGATTCCTGCAAATTGCAAGCAGAATCAGTCCATGTTACTTCATAGTCCGTACCAGTAATTCCTGCCCAATAAAGTTAAAAAATGGCAAGGATGGTCTTATACCTGAGTATATTCGGTTTTTGTAAAAATCTCAACCTTTTGCTTGAACAATTTCGCTAGGTGTTTTTCAAGAAGTTGACTCCTGGCCCGATGGGTGTTTGACCGACTCATTTTGTCATCCCGTAATGAATTGCTGCGGGAGGAAGCAGAGCTTCCATTGCTTTCAGAGCGACGATGCTTGCGAAGTACTCCATGAGGTAGGATCTGCTTTGCCTCTGTTCCAATTGCTTCCAACTAGCAAGGACAAAATAAAAGTAAGTCATCTTCTTCCCTTTTTCCCAATAAATAGGTGAGTGTCCGCACAACGAATCTACAAGTTGTCACGACTGTAATTTGTAGGAATGTCAAATTATATAAATTTGGCATATCCTAATACAACCCCCAAACATCACCCAAGATAATAAGCCAGAAAAATCAATGAAGCGACAAACCTCTTGAAGGAATAAATCAACAAACATATGAACTTCTCTTGGCTCCTTGTGCTGTGAAAAATTAAGAAATATTAGGCACATATCAAACTAATCCACACTAAAATATACTTTTACTTTCATGTATCATACTGACCTTGACCCAATTTGGAGCTGTAAACCTCTTCCTCAGGAGAACTGTTATTTTTTGAGTTCTCATATTTATATACTGAATAAAGTAACAAAATGACAGTATGTTATTTGGAACAGATAGTAAAACTGATGTTGGGTTAATGAAAAATATTACTCAAATTAATTAATTTTGTTGTATTTGATGACTCAATCTGTGATAGCAAATGATGTATAATAGCAAATTTGTCAATGAGTGTCTATGACACCCACGCCCAGGGGTGAATGGCCTATTTTTTTGTTGGGGGTTGTTTTGGAAAGGGGAAAAGGAGGAAGATGACGAATTTTTCAAGAGGGATAGGCTTTTTATTTTTGGGAGATCACGGTCCCACTTGGATCCCACTTTTCCAACGCATAATCAGGCAAAATTCAAAACCGGAAAAATCCAGTGCCTGATGCTGTGATGGGACCAGTTGTGAGTGAGGGGAAAGTTTTCAGTTATCCCAACAGACAGGTGTTTTGGGAGTGGGTAGTGTTGTGGATTATAGCTAAGAAGTAAATAAATTTATAGGAATTTTAAAGCAATGAAGTAGTGATAGTGCCATGAACATCCAAAAATTCACTACCACCATGAGATTTTTGAACAGTCACATAAAATAGGCACTTTGTACATTCCTTGAAGAAATAAAAGTTCTGAAGAGAGACTTTAATTCGTACATGCTGTAGAAGAATTTCACCAGCTGAATGGAAGGTTCGACAAATTTCACCAGGAACAAATGCTGGCCCATTTTCTTGGGGCCCACCACCACCACCAGAGAAATAAGCAGCTATTTCCTGGCAATTAAGACATATAACTTTAAGGTAAGCCACGGAGAATATAAAATGCCAAATTATGATATTTTACCTCTTAAATGAAAATGAAATACAACTGTTGAGTGGCTCCTTGCCTCAGTAATTCTAGAGATGGCAGTTTGTTCAATAAAAATAGACAGTTGAGCCAGCACCAGGACAAGACCAGGAACCACTTTCTCAACCTGCATACCCTTTGTGGAATTTTCATCTTGAATGGCAGATTTATTTTTCCCTGAAAGCAAGAGGAACTGATCATGAAGTGCCCTGAAGAAATCTTGAAATCCTTCTTGAACCCAATCAACAATCAAGTCACTCATTTGAAGCCCTCCTAAGTTTTCCTTGAGAAGTTGGCGGAAGTCCTGGAATGAACGAGTCAAGGGATCCAAAAAAGCTAGGTGAGGATGTGTTCAAATACTTGACAGATAATGTGGTTGTCAGTGACAGAGATGTCTAAGTACAAGGATCGAGGAAGCACACACAAATCATTAGAGAAAAAAATAGAATGCAATGTAAGACCGCAGTATCACCTCCATTCTGTTAAAAGCATACCAAACAGCAAACAAAGAGAAAGTCACAGAGAATGGAATCCAGTTAAATTTTCAAGAAAACTTTTAGAAATTTCAGCAGGATTTGTAGATTTACATAGCTTCAGTACAGAGGAAAAGTAAGACTCCAAACATCCTGGGTGTATTGTCTTTATGGAATTTTATTTATTACCAGTAAGACATTCACGCTCCCTTGAAGCACTGAGCTTTTGCCTGCCTCCAGGAAAACCACCAGAGGATGCTCATCCACTTCCTCCTTTGGTTTGATATGGACATTGGTTAGGGCATCTGCCAATTCAGATGGAATTTAAATAGGATTGACAAGGCTATCTAAAAATCAATAACAATTATGAATTTTCCTGAGCTTTTTGGTCAACAATTTTATGTCCACTGTCAAGCCATTGGATGATACAAAGTTGCAAACTTGTGAGATTACACCACTCCAAGATTTCATAACCCTCAATCCATTCTCAAAAAATGGACAATTGCACCACAGAAGTAAAACTTTGTTGAAGCTGTAACAATACCTGAGATATCATGCAAAAGGTGAGAAAATGTGCTTTTTATATATTGTCTGACAGCGATCCAGGAAGCCTGTGATGATGTAGGATTTGATTAGTTATGAAATTCCACTTCCAAACAAACATATTTTCTTTTTTTAATTTCAGTTCGGAAATTTGATTTGTATGTCTTAATTTTGCCCTTTATTCAAGCAGTTTTTTCTTCACAAAATTGCGAGAGGAGGAAAATGAAGGTAGGGATCATTATTAAATCTAAGAGCAGTTGACATAAAAGGACAACCTTCGAAGAATAATCGGGGAGAAGAGCCTCATGCAACACCTTATCTATCAGGAGCACATCTTTCCATATAATTCCTGTATTTGGTAAAGCATTTCAAGAAATCAGATGCAAAGCTTCCAAATAAGAAAGATTAAGCAAGTGATATTTAATTAATCAAAAGTCGAGGGAATTCAGATAAGGACAGTTGGGAACAAGGAATGTTGAATTGATTAGATGGGTGATAGAAACATTAAAGGAATGAAGCATTTTTTCACCAACTATAATAGTTTTATGATGACGTGTATGATAATTACCTAAAATTTACAAAATAAGGGGAATATTCCAGTCTCGTAGCATAAAGATAGGCTTTTTAAAAGACGAAAGGAAGAAGACAACTTGCTTTTGCAGGTATAGGATGTGTAAAAAACTTTAGTTTGTTATGCAAAACCCACAAAATAAAAGGGACGCAAACAAAAATATAACATGGTTCGGCAAAACCTTCTCCACAAAACTTCACTATCAAAATTGGAGATTTCACCCACTAATTAAACACTACACAAATATATAACTACCCAAAACCTTGAATCTTCACTACACAACTACCAGGCCTCGCAAATTTCTGTTGTGTAAAACTATACGTGAAGGAAACGCTTTCACAAAACCCACCACAGTGCCCACCAAATAATTCTACTATTAAGATTTGTGGTTGCCACAACACACCATCAATATTGGAAGCACACATAAACTATCCATGACACATTCTTTTTATACTAGCAATGAAGTTGCGAGACATGCTTCAAGTTCAACTCCAATAAAAAAAAGTCCATTTTTCTAAACAAAATATGTCCACACATTCCCTTCTTGTCTAGAAAACCACACCATGCAATTACCAACTGGCTACTTAACTTGCACTTCACTGCGAGTCGGATAAAACAAAAATTCAATACAAAAAAAATGAATATGATAGCATTTCCTGCATGTTTTTTGACATAAAAAAATCTCAATCATAAATTGAAAAGTTTATGTAGCATTTAATTAAATAAATCTATAATTATTTGTGCAACCGAAACAAATTACGAAGCCCGACTCCTAACTAACCGAAATTAACTAGTCAAATCCGTAACCCGTGTCATAGACTCAATCAGGTTCAATAATTTTTTTATATATAATTTTTTATTTAAAATAGACGCTCGCAAAATTGATAACCAACTAAATATCAAGAAGTTTGTTTGAGATCACGAGAAACCTACAAATATCAAACCGAGATAGATTACGTTACTCAATTAAAAATCAACAAAATATTAAAATATGAAATTGAAAAACATTAAGCAAAAAAAACCAATAAAGATTCAATTGGGAATAATCAAATTGGGGAAAAAAACCAATTAAAAAAAAGGTCCAGACATGCAGGCTTTGAGCAGCCCACGCGCCTGGGCTGTTTAATTTTTTTTCTCTTTTTATGGGGCAAACGACCTGTCCTTTGCCCCTGAATTTTTTGGAAAAAAAATTGCAGGCAATGCCCAAATTACAGCGACCAAAGATCACTGGAAAGTTAGGATAGGGGTTTTTACACCCGAAAAATCCATTTTCAACCATTTTTTTACCCAAAAAGCCTAAAAAACACCTTATACCCCTTGAAAAAACTACTTATGGCCCCAAACAACCTAAAGATCAGCCCAAAATCAAAAAAAGACTCTAAGTTCAAATCTACCATCTTAAGTAAGGTTAAGGGCAAAGAACACCTAACATAAACTTCCTTCATCGAATTCCTTCATCGAATGGAGCTCATTGACATCAAATTTGTCATTTTTCATGGCAAAAATCAGTGTCAACCAAGACTTTCTCTCTACCACTGGAATCCAGCCATTTTTTCTCTCTTCTCTCAAACTAGGGATCAAAAATAAAAAAAATAAAAATGAAGTTTTGAACCAAAATTGAATTTTCAATGTGTAGGGACCAAAGTTTATACTTTAAAAAGTTTGGGGACAAAAGTGAGCTTTTCACCCCAAGTTTGAAACAGTCACCCCTTTTCTCCGCCTCCAATTGCTTATACCTTGCAAATTTCTTCATATGAAAAATCTTCTTTACCACTATCCATCAAAGCAAAACTAACTCTCTTCTAAAAAAATATTATATTTTGTATACTTCATTAAGCACTTCATTGCATGCTCCACCTTGAATTGCACTTCCTATCAACTTGTATAAATTATTATGCAAAAGTTTTCCTTTCATCACTATCAAAGCACCACGACTAACTTTCACAACTCCACCTTCAGTTGAGCACCTATAACTATGTGAATCAAGTCTCCCAAATGATACTAAATTCCTTTCAAGTTTTGATAC
Source organism: Populus x sibirica (assembly GCA_019202695.1). NCBI lineage: Eukaryota > Viridiplantae > Streptophyta > Magnoliopsida > Malpighiales > Salicaceae > Populus > Populus x sibirica. Next base: position 1,328,455 of record JAGMVL010000762.1, on the reverse strand, counting down.
GTGCCTAACATCACCAACAGTCTTCATTGTACCGTCATGCATCTTAATTTTAACACTATCAAATCCCATCAACTTTAATTTCATTATCATCCACTAGCACTACATAATCTCCATCAAATTCTTTGGAAGTATCAAACAATTCTTTCTTTGAACAAATATGGAAGGAGCATGCAAAATATAAAAATCCCTGAATTCTTCAAAACTTTCTTACCTTTACGAACCATGAGAACATCGCCATTATTGCTCTTATCTACCATTGGAATCATAGCATCCCCAAACTTCTTGCGACTTTGTTTCAACTCTTCTAAGCCGACTTTCATCTTCTCACAATGGTACAAAATATGGCCTATTTTGTGATAATAAAAGCATTTTTTATTAATGTAATCCACTTTAGGTCTAGAATTTGATCTAGAGTTATTTTTATCATATCTACCTCCTCGTGTCATATCCCTATTATGATGATCATAATTTTGTTTTCAAAGGAACCTTCTATAACCAATGTCTTATCACCACTGACATTATATTCTACTCCTAAAAACCTATCATTTTCTAGTAAAATTGAAGTCACGTCATTCAAACCCAATTTGTCCTTCCAACTAGTATCATTTGCACTACTGGCTTGTAAGACTTGTGCAAAGCTAAAGGCTTGCTCTTGATCCTCATTCTTTTCTCCTGCGTTAATTACCCATGTCATCAACCTATAAAATTCTTAAAAAATGGTTTTGCACACTTATTCCTTCATCCATCCATCCTCAAGCAGTACAAATCCAATTTTTAAAAGCAAATGATTAGTCAACAACTTCAAAGCATAAACTCTCCCACTTTTCCCATGTCTCTAGGTGTCAACTTACCTAGGATATTGTAATTAACCTCTTGAGCCAAAGCCAATCGAATCTGAATCTGACTCACTACTCTCTTCTTAATTAAGTTCCAATCAGCAACCTTCAATTGTTTGGGTTTAGTCTCTTCAAGAGCAATATCAAGTCCTTGAAAGATAAAACATCGTTCACTTTGCTTTGGCAAAGAATGAAATTGTTTTTCCCATCAAACAATTTGATCTCAAGTTTTGTTACACCAATTTGTGTCCTCGCCATCTTCAATTGTTTTGCACAAGACTTCAAACAACCTCGAACTAGGTTCTAATACCGGCTGTGCAAAACCCAAGCAATAACACAAAATAAAAGGGAAATAAAATATAATGTGATTCAGCAAAGCCTACTCCACAAAACTTCACCACCAAAATTAGAGATTACACCCACTAATCAAACACTACACAAATACTTCACTACCCAAAATCATGTTACATTTAAGGAATCTTCGCTACACTCAATTGGTGATCAATCAAGCATCTTAATTAATTATAATTTCTCAATGGAGTGTTTCAACTCTCAATTTTTTCTTTAAAGTTAAAATTTTTAATTCTCAATTTGGTTCAATCAAGTGCTGTGTGGTGAGTGTTTTACTAGTTATCCCTGGCTTTGGAAGTGTCATGTTATCACTTAAGGACCAAATTATTTAATTTTTAACAAACATCCAATTTTAAAAACTGACTAATCACATATTGGGAGTTCAGAAACTTTTTTGAAAAAATAACAATTGAAATACTTGGTTGAAAACTCAAGCAAGTCCATGCACTTGAAGTGTGTTTTATAGCAAAAGATGCATGTCATAGGGAACCTGATGAAGAAACCATTCCAGAATTTTTAAAATGAAATGAAAATCTGGACTGGTCAGCAAAAAGACTATCATATTATCCTTTAGTTGTGTCATATAAGGAAGGCTAAGCTTGCACGAGGAAGTGCCAAAGAACAAAATAGTTCAACCATCGTTATTGTTTAAGCAAAACAAATTCAATTACACATATTTCTAAAGCAACCTAAACAAAGGACATAAAGAACAAAAATACCCTGAAACTCGTGCATAAAGCTGCCCCAAACACATGCTAACATGCAAATTGTACTTCATGGTAGATGAATGAGAAATTAAGCAAGGAAAATTTTTTTAAAAAAAAAGGTAGACAATTTGGAGAAGCATTTTGTAGTCCAAAACATGATTGTCAAGAGAAGCATTGATGAGAGATTCATAGTACTTACGAAGAACACCCAGAAAATTAGCAATGGGAATCCACTTCTTTATAAAATCCGAAGTGATCTCGAAGTGCCTAAAGAAATTGCCAAATCATATTTCATGAGGAATCTTGTGAATTTCAAATTCATGCTGTCCAAATATTGAAAACAAATAAAAATAAAAGTTGTTGTAACCAATTCAATGCCCTTACTTGGTAATCAAGTCTTGAGAAAGTTTAATCGAGTTGCTTTTCTGAGTCGGGAAATATTACTTGATAAGCTCGAACAGCTTCAGCAAACTCACTAACTAAAGCCTAAGATCAAATTATTCAGGATAAAGTTTATGTCAGTATGAGAAGCAATGGCCAACAGATATAAAGATGGTGCATGTTGCACTTACACCATGTGCAGAACCAGGAATTGACTCAGTATTATTTCCTTGCTCAGAAAGGTTACTAGATTCAACCGTAACATTGGCTATCTCTTCATGCGTGAGCTGAAGGCCATCAAGAGATTGTTCTAACTTTTCAAACAGTTTTGCTTTTAAGCTGTCCACCTGCTGAGACAAAGGGTTATTTGTTATCATATGCACATTGCCCTCTCCAACAATTACATGATAAGAGATACACAATAGGCATGTAAGTTCTAAGTAAAATCCAGCATCTATCTGCAAGCACCAAATATAGCTTGCAATTCATAGTTTCAAAAAATATAAAAAAGAACTGCAGCCCCATTAACATACTGGCTAACAAACAAACAATTTGAAGTGATACATTGAATGGATACAAACCGGAAAATCCAACTGTTTAAGAAGTACAGCAGCCTCAGCCCTTGCTTGTATGGATTCAGAATCCGAGAATAGCTTTCCCTGAAAAGCAGATGAAACAACACAAATTCCACATCAGAGAAAACATAACTTTAATAGCACATATCAATAGAAGTCAAGCCTCAAAATTAGGATTTCATTCTTTCAGAAAGTCTCTAACCTTATATTGGGAAGCCTAAGGAGTATGCCCAAAGATATAAGAAGTGTTAGAGATTTATGACACGGTGCAAAAACTTTGGTCAGAGGCTTGCACAGCATACCCTCATGTCCAGAAATCTCAATTTATTGCAATCCTAATGCTTTTCGTGATTTGAATCCAAATATTTTCACCAGGAGGAATTAAGTAATCAAACAAAAGTAACAATGGGTGATGGGATACCCCTGTGGCCCAGAGAACATGAAAAAGAACAGTTGCGAGAACTTCCATTCAAATAAACCTAAACAGTATGCTATCCTCCCCTCCCACCCCAAGAAAAAGGACAGATTCATGCAAGTAAATGGCACCAATTGCTTTACGAAAAGCATGGTCAGATCATCACGAATTCAAATTTCTAATTGCAATCTTATAAGGCCAAAGAAAATGTTGGAACAATAAGAGTGGAAGTAAACATCCATGGCTCCTCTATCCATCCATATGCTTAATTGAGAAAGAAGAATATACCTGCAGATTTTTTATAATCGTGTCCATAGCTTCTTCGGATGCTCGCTTACAATCCTGGAATGATGAGTCCCCATACACCTGGTGCATAAAAAATAAAATAAACATAAATTTGAAGAATATGTAATAAAAACAAAAGGAAAATGCCCAGAAAAACCAACAAAAAATAAATGCTTGAACCAGCCATCAAAGGTCAAGGTCTAAAAGGACGGACCTTAAAAATTGGCATTGCTCCAATGTAGAACCTGACTGCATCAGCATATGCCTCTGATTTAATACACTTCCCAAGTCTAGCAGGTAGATCATATATGAACTGCTCTATTCCAGAGAGGAAGAAATTCATATGACTCACATATTGCCAGGAACATATGCTTTCATTATGTAGAATAAGAAGATTCTATTCAATCCATTAAAAACTTAAACTATAATAACAGGAAAAGGAAAAGAAAAAAAAAGCTTGAACACAAATCGTTGCAACCTGCATTATTGAGAAACTCTTTTGAAACAAAAAATGTTGCATATACATGATAATTACTGTCAACTAGCAAGAGACTGAAATGCAACCAGCTCACAATTCAACAACATAAATAGTTGCACATCAATTAAAAGTCAAATAGCAGGTCAAAAACAAAATTGACAAGCAGCATTGACGTAACAGAGTTCCACTTCGGCATATTTGGCAAGGAACATTCTCTAACCCTCCTAAAATCCGATTCAATGTCAGTTCAAAAATTTCTCAAAAGCCACAACAATCATGTTTTCATCAGCATATATATGACCATGCAAGAAACTATGGTTTCTGAGTACCTGAACTTTTCGAAGAAGGTTGCGTGTGCGATGCAATTTCTCTATATGTTCTCTCTTCTCAAAAAGAGAAGTGTTCACGCCATCACTTCTTGATTGCACAGTCATTATCTGCAATGAATTGGTAGAAATTGAAAGGACATATTTCAACAAGAACGAATATGAGAAATTTGGCACATGCCTTATCGAGGAGCTGCTCCATATTCGTTTCCATGCCAACAATATTAGTTTTCATCCTGTACGAAGAAGAAATAAATAAATTCAAAATTACATCAGTGCCACAGGTAAGGATTGAAAGGAATTGCTAGCAAGGCAGGTCAAATTATATACCTTTTGATTGTGTCAGTGGCACTAATAAACTTGTTGTAGTTTTCATAAACTAACATTTGCAAATCAGTGTCTAGATTCTTTATCTCAGCTGCCATCTCAACATGCTTCTGCAAAAGCCCTTCCAAGTTTGATCTTTGCACCTGAATTCAATTTCTAAATAAATCAATTAATCAGAAAAAGAAATATCAAAAAGATTAACTTGAGCTTCAAAATAAATAAATAAATAAAAAGCAGGCGTACCAGCAGATTCATGTACTGATCTGCATCGAAGGAGGTGGTGTTGATGACATCTAAGGAAGCAAATTTGAAAGGATTATTAGTATTGGTAACTGAAGGATCTGGAGAATAGAAGCTTGATAACAGATCTCTCATTCTCTTTGCCTTGTCATCCATCGGCATATCGTCCTCCCCCATTTTGTTTTTAGAAATCAATGGATTGTAGATACAAGATTCCGGCGATGGCTTTTGGTTTAATAAAGCGGTTACACAGTTCCGGTTAAGTAATTAGTTTCGCGTCCTAACTCCTTATACCACCAACGACTATGAGGTTCAAGATCGCATCGGCACCGTCTAACGAGAGGCAGCACCATTCAGCTAAGGCCCAGAACCATGGACTCCAAGCCCAACGTTCTAGACATCCAGTCCAGAATGTCGATCCACGCATGCAGTAATTTTCAAAATCTATTTTTATTTAAGTTTGTGGTAATTAAAATAAGTATTTATAAAAATTAAGATGATGTACATTGTAGAGAAGAAAATTTATTTTTTTTTAAGTAAAAACTAGTTTACTGGCAAGTGTCATATGTTTTTTCCAATTTGGTTTCTAATCAGCTAATTGTTTTTGTCCTTAATTCTTTGATAAATTTCAATTTTATTTTATTTTTGTAGTTGATTCTTGGATGGCTAGACAATTTGATCCCAAATCTCATCCCACCTAAGCCCAACCAGGGAAAAAAATATAGGAAGGAAAATGAATGAGAGGGGTCATATCGGGTTGGTTTATTGTGGTTGTATTATAACAAGGGTCATAAATTTAATAAGTTAACTTAAGTTAACTAAAATCGATCCAATATAAAACCATCTCTTCATTTCAATCACTAAATTTTTATTTTATTTTATTCTTTGGTAATTTGTTATTTAACCGTTAAGCCTAGTTAAGTTAGGTAGAGGTTAAAACAACGACAATTCTTAATGGACTATAACATGGTAGAATTGGGTAAAATTGCTGGAAAAATACACGAGGGACCCACAAATAATTTTAAAATTGTCCTTAAATCTTAAAACATTTTTTTCCTAGTTAAAAACATTTTTTGAGATTTTTAAGGGTCTGTTCGGCTAGACACACAAATATAGACAAATTAAAACTAAAAGAAAAACTTAAAACATGTTTGTCAAACACGCCCTTAACCTAAATTAAAGGCATAAAAAAGATCTTAAGAGCGTGTTTGGAAAACACCTTTTAAGGAGCCAAACAGGCCTTATTTCTTAAGTAAAAAACGGGTTGGGTCAAATACACCCTTAAGTCTAAGGTTGGGCTCAGGCCCATCTCCACTCATTTTGTTGTTGGGCTTGCAGACAATCTAACTAACTTTTTAAAAAAAGGTGAGCTGGACCAAGCAGTTGGGCTAAGGGTCCAAACCACATAAGCTCCTTGCTGGCAAAAGCTAGCAAAAACAAGGCATGAATTAATTCACGTCTTGCATGATAAAAGAGTGCATGGGGGAAAGGAGTAGTAGATTTGTCTGGCCAGAGGGGAAGCGCTACTGGTAGCATGCTTGGTGGCTCGAGGTGGAGGGTGGCGTGGCTAAGAAAAAGACTCCTGCTCACGGCGTGGAAGGTTGGCATCTATGAAGGAAGTGATAACAACAATGTTGTGTCGGTGCTACTGGAGCTTAAATTGCTGCTGGAGGAGATGTCGTGTTGGACTGAAAAGATGCTGATGGAAGAGAAGTCAATGCTATTGTGGTGTTGCTGCTATGATGAAGAGATAATGACGTTGATGAGAGGTTGCTGAAGTTATGGAGGAGATGGTACAGGTGTGGTGGTGACGACTGAGAGGGAAATTGAGGTCGGTGCAGGTTTTTGGTTCCTAGCTGCTACCTTTCTGGAATGGGTGTTTCTGTGTGGGGTTTTGGGCTAGTGTAGCTCTTAGTTGGAACACAGGAGGTGATGTGTTTTTTCTTTCTGTGTAGTTTTTTTAGTCTCGAGTCTCGCCCCCTCCACTTCGAACTAAACGGGGCTCCTATTTATAGGAGGTGATAGAGATGTACATGATCCTCCCTGACTCAGCTCCTAACCTCCTTTAAACCCCTTGGAATAATCTCAGCCATTGATGTCAAGCCAACAACCTGGTACTCTCAAACCACGTTGTCAAAGGCTGGTTGAGTTAGTGATTTTGGACCGGTATTACAGCAGCTATAAGGGGAACCACTCGACGAGAATCATACTGGGAGGTAGTTTGATTTTAAGGTTATCAAATGAGCATCCATTTTGTTTTGCCTAAGGCATGGAAGATTATTAAATGCTCTACAAGAAAGGACCCCAGCCAGCTCCCCACGACAAAAATGAAGAAGAAAATGAACAGTGGTGCTAAAATGGCATTGTTTTGTTCATTTTACAAAGAGATCCTGATCTTCCAATTGAGTCGAATTTGGCCACTTTGAACTGATTTCTCAAGATTTCTTTCGATCAAGTCCTTGGTTATGTCAATTTGGACCCTCAATTTTCAGCGTCTTTTTTAATATAGCCCTTAATCTTGTATATCTCTAATTTCATCCTTTAAAATTTTAAACTTTCAATGTCTTTAAATTTACCCTTGATTTTAATCAATTTTGGTCCCTAAATACGCGCACCTCTTTCACCTTGATCCTTGATTTTAAGATTCTTCAATTTACCCCTCAATTGACCTCCAAACTTTGATTTTCTTGCAATTAAGCCCATGATTGCACCAATTTAACCTTTCAAAGTTCAATTGTGTCCTTAATCTTTCAATTTTTGCAAACTGATTCGAGTTAAGTCTCCAAACTTGATTTTTCATCAATTAAATCCTTGATTGAATCCAAAAAAACTCATTTCAAGTTTAATTAAGTCCTTAAACTTAATTAATTCTTCTTTTTTTTTTCCAATTGACTTTTAAACTTAATTTTTACTTTAATTAAGTGCTTAAACTTAATTAATTTTTCTAATTTTGATCAAGTTTGGATTTTAACCTCAATTCTCTTCCTTTCTTCATCCTATCATGCCAAAAGATCTCAATTTGGCTATGTTTCTAGTGTTTTGGTCTTTTATAGCTTGAAGGCTTATCTCCTCGTGTTCCTTTTTGAATTTTTAATAAAACAGTTGTGTCCTTAATCTTTCAATTTTTGCAAATTGATTCGAGATAAACCTTTAACTTGATTATTCATCAATTGAGTCCTTAAATCAATAAAAAAAAACTCATTAAAAGTTTAATTAAGTCCTTAAACTTAATTAATTCTTTCATTTTTTTTTCAATTGATTTGTAAACTTAATTTTTACTTTAATTAAGTCCTAAATAAATCAATTAAACCATAAATAAATCAATTAAACCTGTTAGAAGTTTAATTAAGCCCTTAAACCTAATTAATTCTTCTAATTTTGATTAAGTTTGGAATTCAACCTCAATTCTCTTCCTTTCCTCATCCCATCTTGTCAAAAGATCTCAAAGTGGAGATGCTTCCAGTGTTTTGATCTTTTATAGCTTGAAAGCTTATCTTCTCGTGTCTCATTTTGAATTTTTAATGAAAAAATAAATTTAAAAGGGTTCATAATTGAGTTATGACAGAATGAATCTTTAAGCTTCTTTGGCCTTGATCTTGTAATTGGCCTATCTGGAACTTGTGAATAAACCCCAGCCTCGTGGCTTAACTTTCCACAGTCCAAACCCATGACTTGAATCATGGATTCCACCGAGTTTAACAACTTTGAATTTTATTTTTGAAGTATTTTTTTACTTAATGATATGCTAACAAAAATATACACTTTAAAATTAAGCATCAATCAAATACCAAGATATTTGTTTGAGACTACTATAATATCATAGGAAGCAAACCGAAACAAATTATAAAGACAAATTTCAAATCAACCAAATGTTGAAGGACGAAATTAAAAAAAAAACAAAAAGGATTCAAAAAAAAAAGAAAAAAAGGGGATCAACCATATGGGTCAACCTTGAAACCTCTCAAGCAGATTCCTTGTCTAGCCTGGTTTTAAAATTAACCCATGCAGGAGTTACCCCCACATGACCTAGTCAATTTGGCAAAAAAACATGATTTTGTCTTTAAGAAAATTTCAAGATGACATTTTTTTTTAATATTGAGATAGTGACATATTGGATCGACCCTAGTTTCACGGCTTAACCCACTAAAACCATAATTTGGATCATGGACTTCATTAGGTTCAACAACTTTATTTTTTTAACTATTGTTTACTTAATGACATGATAACAAAAATAATTGCTTGCAAAATTGAGCACCAACCAAATATTAGGATGTTTATTTGAGACTATGATAACATTATAAAAGACAAACTAAAATAAATTATAAAAATGAATTTAAAATCAATGAAATATTAAAGGATAAAATTAAAAAAAAATCTAAAATGGATTCAATTGAAATAGGCACTCAAAAAATTAAGCATCAGCCAAATGTCAAGACATGTATTTGAAACAACAATAACATCATAAAAATCAAACCAAACCAATTATAAAGAACAAATATGAATTAAAAAATATATTGAATTATAGAATTAAAAAAAAAGCTAAAAAGGATTTAATCGAAAGGAAAAAGAAATTGGATGATATAATAAAAAAAATTAATTATAGAATTAAAAATTGGAAATTTGGGTTTGTGTTTTTTCTATCCCAAAATTCAAATTTCAACTTATTTTCATCTAAAAACACAAAAATCACATCATAGGAATCTATGTAACCCTATTCTCAACTCTAAAACACATTATAATTTGTCTAAAAACTCAAAATAAAATCAAATCAAAATATAATTTTCATATTCTGATCTACTTTTTTATACATGATTTAAGGAATAAACCTTTTCATTGAACTTCATTCTCAAATACGATCCCAGTGAGACAAAGATCAATGTTTTATGGTCAGAATGTGGCTCATTGAAAGTTTTCTCTCTCCTCTCCCTCTTTGGTGTCTCTCTCTCCTCTTAATTGTTAAAGATTGAAATGTAATAGAAATAATATTGCATGAACATAATGTAAATTGTGAAAATGATAGATACTAAAGTTATATGTACCGTTCAAAAACTCCATTTTTTTTAGTTTATAGTTAAACTACTTTGCTGGCCCACATTATGTTGCGGGTAGGACCACCATTTAATTGCTGGCCCACAGAATGAGAAAAGGAATGTTTAGACCATAGGAAACCATATGGTACTGTTATTAAACCTCACCTAGCGGGTCAATTTTAAAATCTTTTAATTTGACTTCTTGACTAACTCGAGTTTAAAATTAACTCGCGTGGGAGTTGTCTTAACATGACCTAGTCAATTTGTCAAGTCCAAAAAAAAAACACAGATGATCTGTAGAAAATATGGTTTGGTTTAAAAAAAAATTAAAGATGAAGTCTTTTTTATTTTAATACTGAGACGGTGACATGTTGGATAAACCCGGACCTCGCGACTTAACTCTCCAAAGTCCACACCCCAACGACTAAAATCATGAATTCTACCGAGTTTAACAACTTTGAATTTTCTTTTTAAAGTTTTTTTTATTTAATCATATGATAACAAAAATAGACACTTGTAAAATTAAGTATTAATCAAATATCAAAATATTTGTTTGAGACTACGATAATATTATAGGAAGCAAACCAAAACAAGTTATGTTGACAAATTCCAAATTAACCAAATATTGAAGGATGAAATTGAAAAAAAAAAAAAAAAAAAATTCAATCAAAAGAAAAAAAATTGAAGATGGAATTTCAAAAAAAAAAAGGAAAAGGAAAAAAGGGGCTCGATCGTGTGGGTCAACCTTGAAACCTCTCGACCAGATTCTTTGCCTAACATGGGTTTAAAATTAACCCATGTATGAGTTGTTCTCTCGTGACCTAGTCAACTTGGCGGGTCCAAAGATAACTCGAACAAGAAGAAAAAAACATGATTTTGGCTTTGAAAAAATTTCAAGATAGCATTTTTTTAATATTGAGATAATGACATATTAGATCGACCCTAGTTTCACGGTTTAACCCACCAAACCCGCAACCTAGATCATGGACTCCACTGGATTCAACAATTTTGTTTTTTTAATTATTTTTTACTTAATGATATGATAACAAAAGTAATTGCTCGTAAAATTTAGCACCAACGAAATATCGAGATATTTGTTTGAGACTATAATAACCTTATATAAAACAAACTGAAATAAATTATGAAGATGAATTTAAAATCAATGAAGTATTGAAAGATGAAATTAAAAAAAAAGGTAAAAATGATTCAATTAAAATATATGCTCGAAAAATTGAACATCAATCAAATATCAAGATATTTATCTGAGACAATGATAACATCATAGAAATCAAATAAAGATATTTCAAAATTAACAAAATATTGAATTAAAAAATTAAAAACAGCTAAAAAGGATTTAATAGAAAGGAAAAAGAAATGGGGGAATAAAATAAAAAAAGCTTTTTTACTATTTACATGAAAAGTGAATGAGCTGAGAATTATTTTTAATTTAGTTAATATTTAACATTATCACTTCTATTTGATTAATAAAATTTGTTTTCAAATTAAAATATTAATATTATTCCATAGCATCTTAGTTGGCCACGTCGCTTCAAATTTAGAGGTTTTTCCTTGAAAAATGTTCCCTTTAAAATATAATCATGTTTAATTAAAAACAATATTTTTAAATTAAAATAAATATAGTTGGTTGATTAGAAGACATAATTAAATATTAATAAATGGTCAAAAAATATTTTTTTATGTAAAGAGTATTCACATTTACTAATAAAAGGTTGATGCCAACTGTGATTTGTCAGTCCTTGAGAAAGTTAATGAAGAGCAAAGTTTTCATAACTTGGCGACTTTCGACGTAAGGTTTATTCATAGGGAAACCCATCATTGATAAGATTTAAAAAAAAACAATATTTATTAAAAAATAATTTATAAAATTTATTTATCTACTGTTACTTTAAATTCACAACACGTATAATTTAAAATAACATTTTAAAATAAAAAAGGTTTATAATAATATAATATTAAATGAATGTTTTTATATAATTATCATTTTTAAGAGTTATATATATTTATGTTTTGAAAGATTCTTCAATTTATGTACCTAATATTTACTTGAGTATTATTAAAGTTACTTTATATGATAAATTTAATTATGATTATTAAAATTTATATAAAATTATTTAAAAATATTCAGTAGATAAATAAAAAGTTACCTAATATTCACCAACGTCTAACATTCAAAGTTTTGACGGAAAATAATATCTAAAAATCTTCAGTATTTAATTAATTACTTAAACAGATAATCATACAGCGATTATGACTTTGGAATATTTCGTCCTTTCCACAGCCGTTCAGGATTCATGAATGAAGAAGACCAACATATCCCACAAGCACAAGCAAGGAAGCTTCGTTTTTACACTTTGACTTGGTAAAAGAAGGAATAATTATAGTATATTCCCCTATGAAAAAAAAAAAAAATCTATATTGCAATTTTTTTAAGTACCGTTCAAGAATTGTAGGTCTGAATTTAGCAGCGATAACACAAATTTGTGATTTCAACTTTTTTTTTTTTTTTAATTTTAGCAGCCACAATTCAATAATTAAAAAACAACGAACGACGAACGAACAATAAGAAGAATTAAAAGATAAATAGATAAATAATAAAACTTGATTTTAGAGTATTATTTTGATATGAATTCGAAGAATAAGAATCCTTGAATCTATAAACAAGATAGAAATAATATAAAAAAGGTAAAATCAAATTGATAAAAAACATAATCCAATAATGACCTAAACCAATGAATTTAATTTACTGGATGAAACCTAAATTCAATCTAAATAGCCTTACTAATACTAGGTAAAATATCCTAAATAAGGTTGGAAAAATAACAAAATAATTTTAAATAAATTTAAAAAAATCATAAATCAACTATAAAAACAATAAAATTTTTACACAATAGCTTATAGGCTTATTGCAATACCTTCTTAAACTCTAATTGCTATAAAATAACATTATATAAAATAAGGTCATTGAAATTTACTATCAAAATTTTAGATCGATCCAATGATCGAATCAAAAGTTGTTCTTTTTAGTTTTCTTAATAAATAAGGTATGCAGATGATTATAGATGGCGAGAGTTGTGCTAATATAGTTAGTACTATAATTCTCGATTAAATAAGAAAAAATAGTAAATTTATAAATAATCAGATATTTTTTATTAATTTTTTTAAACATGTTGGATATATAATTTAACACGCAAAAGAATTTAAATTACAAGTTATAATTTTTTAAAATTTTAATTTACAAATATAATTTTAATCAAACTATAAAATACTGGGATAATTTTCCAAAAAAAAACACTGAGGTCTAACATTCGGGAAATATTTTCTACAAATCTTCAGTATTTAATTAATTACTTAAACAGACAATCATACAGCGATTATGACATTGGAGTTTTTCGTCCTTTCCACAGCTGTTCCGGATTCATGAATGAAGACCAACAAACCCCAAAAGCACAAGCAACGAAGCTTCGTTTTTACACTTTGACTTGGTAAAAGAAGGAATAATTATAGTATATTCCCCTATGAAAAAAATAATATACATACAGGAGTCTTGGAGAGGCTTAAAAGCACAGCTGGCGTCATTCTGCACGCCAGCAATTACACCGACGCCACTCATAACTCTCTTGGGAAAAAAAAAAACCCCCACTATTTTGAATTAAAATATATCTTCTAACAGCTATATCCAGCCCCTCTTTTTCTATAAAAGCCGCACCAAACGATCTCATTAACCTTCTTTTCTTTGGAATTAATTTGGGTCCTCCTATTTTAGGGTTTCTGCTCCCCCAATAATCTCCCCCCCCCTCTGCGTTTCGTCAGCTAAGTATTCTTCTTTCAGTGTCTCTCGATTTTTGTTTTTAGATCTAGAGTCTCGGATCTAATTTTTGGGTGATTTCTTACTCTCGTGTTTTCCAAAATCCGTGCTGTTCGATTTGGGGATCGAAAATTAGGGTTTTGTAAGAAGTACCAATGTTTTTAGAATTTCTATGAGTTACGCTATACTCATGCGTCGAATTCGGATTCTTCACTCTTTCTCGGTTGTGTTTCTCTACTGGTTTTATGTGTTCTCATGAATTAATCCAATTTATTTTCTAGATCTCGACCCCTAGTTCTTTTTACAATCTAATTATAACCGAATTGGATAGGTAGGTATTGAATTTATTTGATATTGTTAGCGAAGAATCTAGAAATTGTAAAAAAAATGTCTGCAAGGCAAGCGGCGAGCTCAGGATCGGATAGTGATCCGCGATATGCGAATGTCGATGAGAGGAAAAGGAAGAGGATGATATCCAACAGGGAATCTGCGAGGCGTTCCAGGATGAGGAAGCAGAAACAAATGGGGGATTTGGTCAATGAAGTGAGCAAATTGCAGAACGAGAACAATCAGTTGATGCAGGGTATCAATGTTGGCCAGCAACGCCGCATGGCGATGGAGTCAGCCAACAATGTCCTGAGGGCTCAGGCTGTGGAATTGACTGAGAGGCTGCGGTCGTTGAACTCCGTGCTGCAGATTGTGGAGGATGTTAGTGGGCTCTCTATGGAGATACCCGAAATACCCGATCCTTTGTTGAAGCCGTGGCAGCTCCCCTGTTCAGTAATGCCCATTATGGCATCTGTTGATATGTTTCAATATTAGTGTTTGTGAGCCTGTTCAGTGCTTTGCTGGAAGATGTTGTTTGTCTATCGTCCGGGGTTCATCTTTTGCTTGCGTGGGTCTTTATAACAGCATGGTTTAATGTCTTAGGTGGATGCTGGTATGGTGTGTGTTTGATAGCAGTGTGGTTTGGTCGAAGTTGTGATGTTATGGGTCCTGTTTGAATTTCAATCACCGTTTATAATGTAATCAATTCCCAATTTGTGTCATTTCCCTTACTGTTATGTTTCTCTGCAGCTTAATCTCGATGTGATTGCACTATATTTTCCATGGTATGCATGTGTTTGGTTTATATGCGCATTAAATCGTGAGTGGATTTGATGTTTAAATGAAAGTGAAAGATTATGGTCTCCAGCATTTTTATGCTCACAGATTGTACTCCCCTGCACTTGATTGCCACCCAAATGTGAGGAGCTGGGGCTCTATTTTCTGGGGGATGATTTGTGATCAGCTTGTTTTTGTTGCTGGTTTCCTTATAGTTGGAATGGTTAAACACTTAGAGGGCGGTAGTAAGTGTTTATATAGTAGTGACGGTGAATTGCTACGCCGTCTGCTTCCGGTGGCTTGTAAGGATAATTGTTTGTAAAATTGGATACAAGAACTTAATAGGAAGATCAACTAGAACGATGAGATGGTTGCTTATTGCGCGGGTTGAACCTTAAGCTGCAGGAGAACTCACTTGAAGGTCTCTAACTCTCTACTGAGCCAATTTAATGCTTTTAATTTTTCCTAATTTGTTGTTCTTACTTGTGGATGGTGGTATATAGCACTTTGCACCTAGTTTCCGAGTGCTTTTGGATAGACTTAGATTGGAAGTTGTAGAAGTTGAATGATCTTCAACTTGGATGAGCTCATTTGGGGACTTGGGGTTTATGTTTTAAAAGCGTGTCTTTATTTGGAAGCTGATATGGTTTATGGATATAATTTGGCAACAGTGCGGCTCCTCTAGAAGCTGTGCGTATTTGATTTCCTCGGGATATTTCAGGAGGGGACGATTGGTGAGTGCTGTTTTACCCACCTCACGATTCCTCCCCCCTGGGGAGCGATGTAGCTCACAACTTTTGACTGCTATTTAGCATGTTGGGTGTTGTTCCTGGAAGGTTCCTGGAAACAGCTGAATTGTAATGCAAATCATGAAGCAAGGAATTAAAGTTAAATCAGAAATTCCCACTTTTTGACTAAGCCAGGAAGCAAGGACGGGGTAATTGCGTGAGTTGCCGTAATCCCTGCTGCAAGGCATCTAGGGGTTCCTATTACCAATTCAAGTCAATTTTCTTATGGTTCTTATCTCTTCTAAGAATTTTCTTGGATTTTGCCCCGACAATAAATATGTTTTTAGATTAATTTGTGCATTAATTGAGATGACATCTCCTTATTTAATAATTTGAAAAACGTATTTTCACATGAAATTATCTAACCTCAAACAAAAACACAACTGGTGAGACCCTTGTATGAGCATTTTCCTTTCTTCTTTCCTTGCTCACCCGACATCCAACCCCGTAGATAACAGTAAATAGTAAATACTACTGTAGAGGGTTTGGAACCTGAACTGTCCTGGACCTCAAATCTTAATCGTTTAGCTGTCTTCTTAGTAACAGAAGTTAGTTCAATTTTATTAATATAGGATAATGGAATCGGATGGCGCCATTCCCCTCTTTTCTATCCTTCTTTTCCTACAGGCCATTTAGCTTTGACCTTTTTATATCGTGGTTAGCCTCACTTCTGCTGGGTAATAAACCCGATTGTTTTAGTATTTTAAAAGTTTTTTTAAAATATTTTACTTTTTTATTTTAAATTATTTTTTTAATATTTTCGGATTTTGATATATTGATTTTAAAAATAAATTTTAAAAAATAAAAAATATATTATTTCAATATATTTTTAAATAAAAAATATTTTAAAAATTAACCGCCTACCAAACAAGATATTCACTCAAGTAATTTGCAGGTTAGCCAAAAAAAAAAATAAAACAGGCAGTTCTATCCTGGATTCTTCAGGGCTTATTCAACTATATTACTGTGCCTGAGAGCACAAACCAAGATCCAAAATTAAGATCCGATTTTGTAATCTGAATTCTTCTTTTTTCTAAGAAAAAACGGAGAAATATTTTGAAGATGACCCAATGATAGGAAAAAAAAAGAAAAAAAAGAAGGATAATTGTATAGCAATTGTAAATTTTTCCATGACGTAGGTTAAAATGGCAAAATTAAGGCATAGTAAATTGCCTTGGGGCTTCAGCTATAAGCCAAAGATATTTGAACTTCTTTTAGAAAAGTAAGACAAAATAGCTAGAAATAAAGTACAAATATAACACGTAAGTACTAATAATTAATCACCAAATTTATCTTTGACGAAGGTAGGGTATAAGTATGTGCTAATTAATTAATAGAACATCATATAAATAATAGACACCATACAGCATCTCCAGCGTTACATAAACCAAAATTAATAAACATATCTAAAGTTTGATCATTGAAAAAGGTTCATAGAGTAAAAACCATTTCAATCTTCATAAGTGCGGCACTCATCTGTCTCAGGGTTGTCCTTGCAATACTCCTCCAAAGGGTCGGACCCTTTCTTCTTGTCCTTGGCATGGCTAGCAGCAGCACTCAACTCCTCCACCTCATCCCATGCGGCTGCGCATTCTCCACTTGCTGCATCATCGGAGCACGCCGCCTCTGCATCTTTTATGCTCTTTTCAACCTTCTCTGATATGCTATCAGGGGCAGCCCTCACGGGTCGGATTTGCATGCGCCCGGACCCCAGCTGGTATGTCCTCCTCCATGGCTGGTTTAACTTGACGAGGGGCTGAGCTTTTGGTTTGTCTGTTGCCTTAGCTAAGACTCTAGGTGTTGAGAGGTTAAGACCAGCTATTGTTGCCATTCTAGCCCTGTGGTGTGGTATTGCGTAATGGAGATAAAATTGATAGTGTCCAGGGAAGGTGACAATGCGAGCTATATTATCGGGACATGTAACCATTACCGAACACAGATTTCTTATCAGGTGTCAACCAATTGCATGCTTCCACGTCAGACTGGGGAACTGTGGTGTGGTTTGTGCAATGATCTTGTTAATTATTACATGTACACACGTGGTTAGTACATATTTACATAAATAGATATAAATCAATATATAAAAGACTTCGACTTATAATATTTGTTGATAAAATATAAACTTGAATATATAAATTAAAAATCTTAAAATAATCTACTGTCTTCAAACGTCAAAGATCAGGTTTTATAACTGACGGAAAAGTTGGATCGGAGTAAAAGCCTTATTGATTTTTATAGATCCTTTTTTTTTTAATAAATCCTTGTATTTAAAAATTCATTAAACTCCAACTAATTAAGCCCCAATTAATTTGACCGAGTTGATTTAGCCTATTAAAAAATAAAACTTTTTAACTAATAATATATTTTATTTACAAAACTAGAACTTAAAATCATATTTAAAAAAAATAAATATCAAATCACCTTAACCAATCACAACTCGCTTCTTTAGCTGAAAGTTCCTAGCCCACCTCCAGAATATCAGCCATGGCAGACCTTTATCTGTCACGAATTCAAGATACCCAAATATAAAAAGAGGGATAAAAAACGTGTTTTCCATGTAAAAATGCTGACGGACGTCGGATAAGATGTAAAAGACCAATCCAGGAGCCAAACCCCCTCGTTGCCAAGTTGATATTTCAGGGAGTTAATAAATTCATCCTCACCTCAGATGTTGAAAGTTGAAACTTTGAATGATTCCATTTCCAATTCCGCCTCCCATAGAATACTTAGAGATGGCAAATTTCTGACCCCAATAATTAATTACCTTATCATCAGTACTGAACACTTCTCCGGGCATGCTACTAAATAGTTCCCTTTGCTAGTAACAAGCTCATTTTGTGTTATGATGCTCCTAATGAATGAAACTATATAGTAACTGAGATATTTATAGATTTTTTTATATTAATTTATGATATTTAATTATTTTTTATATATTATTACAAAACAAAATTTTATTTTTATCTTCTTTTCTATCTTTTATTTTTTTATTTTTACTGTTTCTATATCCTCTATATCTTTTGTTTCAAGATAATATTCAAACGCTATTTAAAAAATATTATAAATAAAATACATTATTTATATAGAAAATCTCACATCAAGGTTAGAATTTATCACTTCCAATTCCATATTTAAATAAATCAATGTTTTTATCCGCTTTTATAGAAATAAAAAACCCCCCTTGCCTTTTTCAATTCAAGTAAATAGGGAAGAATCTCAGTAAAAACCGTATATTTATCATCTCTGTTGTTTTTCCCCACTTGTCCCTTGTGTTCTTAAGAAACAAATAATTCAAAACCCTCTAATAGAAAGACTTCATGTTTAATCTCTATATTTTGATACTAACTTACCGTTTAGTCTTTTCATTAATTTGTTTGTTAATAAGATGCACAATCATCACATTAATTTCTTTTTCTCTGCCATTTTTTTTGTAAGTTTTTTTATGCAGTGTTTGGTATACTTGACAATATTGATTGGGCTGGATTAAACATTACTGGACTTGACATGAGTGGACAAATAATTGTCTTATCCAATGTTTAGTGTGCTTTCAATTAGACTAGACAATTTTTTATTTTTATTTTGTGCTTGATAGATACTAGACGAGACTTAGCCGACATGAGGTCTGTAAAGGTCTAGATTTAAGAAAAAATAGAGGAATGATTAATCTGATATGACCTGGTAAAAAACTAAGGTCAATCCATGACCTTGTCAACCCGAGATAAAACATAGATAAAAAATCCAATAACTTTTTTATATATGTTTATTTGTCAAAACAAGGTTGCTTTGATTTAATTTTTTTAATGTGGGTCAACTCGAGTTGACCCTCCTGGCTCGTAAATTGAGTTTTACCTTTGGGTCGACCCTCGAATCGGGTTTTAAAACTATGATAATAATAATTATTGTTCTTATATTGCTTTGAGTCAACCCAAATTGACTATCTCGACCCATGACTTGGGCCTTGTCATGAATCGACCCCATAGTTAGGTTTTAAAACTATGTTAAAAACCATTTTTATCATTACATTGACTCGAGTCAATGGTCAACCCGATTCATGACCCGTGCCTGGCCCTGACCCTTGAGTAGGGTTTTAAAACTATGATAATGATCATTTTTGTTCTTACATTGACTCAGGTCAATAATCAACTCGACCCATGACTCGGACTTGGTCCCATGTCGACTCCCGAGTCGAGTTTTAAAACTATGATATTAATCATTTTTATTCTTACATGGACATAGGTTAATAGTCAACCTGACCCATGACTTGAGCCTAGTTGATCAGGCCTCACCCTGAGTTGACCTTCAAGTCGAGTTTTAAAACTATTATAATAATTTTGTTTATCCTAAGGTTAACCTAGGTCAATGACTAAGTCGACTCGTGACCCGAGTCTGGCTTTAAGTCGGACCCCTATTCGAGTTTTAAAACTATAATTGTAACTATTTTTATTTTTATATTAACCCTGGTTAATGGTCAATCCGACTCGTGACCCAGGCTTGACCCCGGGTCGACATCCGAGTCATGTCTTAAAACTTTGATAATAATAATTTTTATCTTTATATTGACTTAGATCAACTAGATTAACACTTGCGTAAAGTATTGAACTTGTTCTATCTTTTTTAGTGGAATAATTATTTTTCATTAGAATAACTTTACACCAAATAAAAATTAATTTTTATATGTATAAAAATTAACCAAATAACTTTATAAAAAAATTATTTTGTCCTGTGCATCATTATCCTATAAACACTTCCTTAATGACTTCAAATGATCAGAAACTAGAAGGACGAGATGACAAATGATCAGAAACTAGAAGGACGAGATGACTCTTTTCTTGAAGATTGAGGCACCAAGTTACTCTAATTGAAGAATAGTTTGAAGAGAAGTTATCTAGTGTAGGATGGCAAATTCTATAGTTGACGGCGTTGCCATATGAGTCAGGTTAATAAGGTGCCCTGTAGACTGCGGTGTGAAAGAATATAACTAATTACGAGAATATAAAATTCTATATATATATATATAGATAACTAATAAAATACGAATAATTAATTCTATGAGCACTATGAAATTTCATTTATTGGATAGGAAGGCCAATGATGCGGCTTACCAAAGTCAATCATCGTCTGAGTTTCCTGTCTCTCCCCCCGTTCTCTCTTCCCTCACTCACAACATCCGTACGAACTCATGGCCACCTGAGAACTCATCACTCTAAAAGGTTCAAGTCAATTTCAACTATGCCTTTTAGACTCGGCAATCTTGTGCCTCTAAACTCTATTGCAGCCGAAAATGTTGGCAGTCGCTCCAATGCCTCTGTTTCATCCACATCCACCACCGAAGAGGAAGGTGCTCATTCACTCTCACTTTTCCTTTTCTTTTTGCAATTTGAGGTTATTGTTGCTAATTAATCGCATCGGCTCACTAGACTGGACTGGACTAGATTCTTCGGTAAAACACAAGGCAAAACGAAGCGATGATGGTTGCTTGATCGAGAGAATTCGTAGAGTGATCAGTTAAATATATCAAACAAGTTTATTAGTAGCTGTGTGTATATGTTAAAGCACGTTTCCTATTTCTAGGAAACTGATCGGTCTTTCCTTTTTTTCCTTTTTCTTTTTTCGTTTTTTTTTTTTTGGGGGGGGGGGGGGGGGGTTAAGTCTTAATAACTTGCATGATTATAACTCTAACTGGTGATTTTTTTTTTATTATTTGTATAAATGTAGAAGCATTGGCATGTAAATATCAGCTTCCTCCACCGGAGATAAAAGACATTGTTGATGCTCCGCCTCTCCCTGCGTTGTCATTATCACCGCAAAAGGATAAAATACTTTTTCTCAAGCGGAGATCATTACCTCCACTTGCAGAACTAGCAAGACCAGAGGAGAAGCTGGCTGGTTTGCGTATTGATGGGAAATGTAATACGAAGAGCCGGATGTCATTCTACACTGGTATTGGCATTCATCAGTTTATGCCCGATGGTACACTAGGGCCTGAAAAGGAGGTACATGGATATCCAGATGGTGCTAAGATCAACTTTGTCACCTGGTCTCTTGATGGAAGGCATTTGGCCTTCAGCATCCGAGTTTTCGAGGAGGACAATAGCAGCAGTAAACTTAGAGTATGGGTTGCTAATATGGAAACAGGGCAAGCTCGACCTTTGTTTCAGTCACCAGATGTTTACCTAAATGCTGTTTTTGATAATTTCGTATGGGTGGATAACTCTTCTCTGTTGGTCTGCACCATTCCATCATCTCGTGGAGATCCACCAAAGAAACCATCGGTGCCCTCTGGTCCAAAGATTCAATCTAATGAGCAGAAAAATGTCGTTCAAGTTAGAACATTTCAGGACTTATTGAAGGATGAGTATGATGAAGACTTGTTTGACTACTACACGACCTCTCAAATTGTGCTGGCTTCTTTGGATGGGACAGCGAAGGAAGTTGGACCTCCAGCTGTATATACATCAATGGATCCATCCCCTGACCAAAAGTACCTTTTAATTAGTTCTATTCACAGACCATACTCTTTTATTGTACCGCGTGGAAGATTTCCCAAAAAGGTAGAAGTATGGACAACTGATGGGAAATTTGTGAGGGAACTCTGTGATTTGCCTCTAGCCGAGGACATTCCCATTGCAACCAGCAGTGTGCGCAAGGGGAAGCGCGCCATCAATTGGAGAGCAGACAAGCCTTCAACACTCTACTGGTATATCAATGAAAATTCTAATTTTCACTGTGCTTGTGTAGGAATCGGCAGGATTACATGATAGCTGCATGACGCTAGTTACTTAACAGTATAAATGAACACTTTTAGCATTATGTAGTGGCATGTGGAGCAGCTTGTCCTTGTTATTTTTATTCGTTTTTTTTCCCTTGACTCTTGTTGACGTTTTAGGGCAGAGACACAAGATGGAGGTGATGCAAAAGTTGAAGTTTCTCCAAGAGATATAGTTTATACACAGCCAGCTGAGCCATTGGAAGGTGAACAGCCAGAAATCTTGCACAAACTTGATCTTCGCTATGGGTATGATATGATCTGCATGTTGATTTCTTACTTTGCAAAACTAGTTTGCAACAGATTCTTAAATCGTGAATGCCTCGATAATTTTGAAACTTTTGGATCTTTCTTTTATATGTGTTTTGATAATGATACTCTCATTCTCTGTAGAAAGAGCTTAATCTTGCAGACTTACTGACATTAAGAAATTCTATAACCAACCACAGGATTCTCAAAGATAGGTCTAACACTAGCCTGGACTAGCATTCACTTCTGTCAATATACGTGTTTTTTCATCTTGCGTCAAGCTCTAATTACATGCCCAAGGTCAACGAAAAGAGACATGCAGGAATGCATGTACATGTTCAGTTGCCTTCTCTCAAGCACATGTTTGATCCCTAAATTTCCAAATTTTTGTAATATCTGTTGAATACATGCATCGGTTGTGTAGGAGGGTTATCCAAAGACATGAGTGTGACATAAATTAAAAATGGATAATAACAAATTGTTTAATCACCCTTTAGGTCGGTGTGGGTTATCTTGGAAGACATGCAACATATGCTAAGACTTTTTCACTAAAATCTCTTACTAAATGAGGTACTGCTTTCACATTTGTAATCTATGCTATATCATTATCAATAGCACATGATTTATCATTTAGGAAAGATTTAAAATTTATTATGATGTGTCGTTCACTAGTAAGTTGTTATGTTTCCATGGGGAACTTTTCAGTGATGTTATTAAATTCAATCAATCCTAGTGAGTCAACATAGTGATACCATTGACTCGGTCGCTGGACCAGTCCGGTTTCAAAGCAAATCATGTCGGAGTTGATCTAATATGGCCTAGTCAACTTGGCAATTGCACCTGCCAAGTGGTCGACCTGGCAAAATCCTAGCTTCATATTTTTTTTTAAAATATTTTAGAAATGACATCAATATAACATTTTTTTACAAAAAAATTGAAACGATGACATTTAGGATAGATCAGGGTTAAACAAGGTTAATCCGCCGATTTCGTAACCTAGATCATTACTCTACTTGGGTTTAATAACTTTGCTTTCTGGAATCCATATTTTATTTATTAAAAAATTATAATAATAGACATTTGCATGAAAAACAACAAATAAAATTGTTTAAGAGAAATGTATTTTTCTATTTAATTAAGCATTATTTTTTCATGAATAAATAGAGGTTGTTCTTTAATTTTTTTTTTCTTTCCCCTTCCTTCACAGTGGGATTTATTGGTGTGATGATTCACTAGCACTAGTTTATGAATCATGGTACAAGACAAGGCGAACAAGAACCTGGGTGATATCTCCTGGTTCAAAAGATGCGAGTCCAAGAATACTATTTGATCGGTCATCAGAAGATGTGTACTCCGATCCTGGCTCTCCCATGTTGAGGAGGACTCCTGCTGGAACTTACGTGATTGCAAAGATAAAGAAGGAAAATGATGAAGGCACTTATGTTTTACTGAAGGGAAGTGGTGCTACGCCTGAAGGGAACATCCCCTTCCTTGATCTGTTTGACATGTGAGTATTTTGGAGAAGAACATTTCAACACATGTTCCTCACCTGGTCCCCAATTCTCATTGGTCTCATGATAATCCAAACCAGTTTCTTTCAGAAATACAGGCAGCAAAGAACGAATCTGGGAGAGTGACAAGGAAAGGTATTATGAAACTGTTGTTGCTCTTATGTTGGATTACGAAGAAGGGGATTTACTCCTTGATCGGTTGCAAATATTGACCTCCAAGGAGTCAAAGACAGAAAATAGGCAATATTTCATTCAGAAATGGCCAGAGAAGAAAGCATGTCAGATTACAAATTTTCCACACCCGTACCCACATTGTACCTGCCACCAGGCTATGATTTGTCAAAAGATGGCCCTCTTCCATGTCTGGTCTGGTCTTACCCTGGAGAATTTAAAAGTAAAGATGCTGCAGGACAAGTTCGTGGTTCTCCTAATAAATTTGCGGGCATAGGTTCAACATCTGCTCTTCTTTGGTTGGCTAGGAGGCATGAATTCTTCCCTCCATTTCTTGTTACCATTTGTTTTGTTGCTTATACTGTCTCCATTATCAGCTGATTTTTGCTTCACCTTTACCATTGCTTGTGTGCTTTGAACATGCTGGACCTTATTATAATATCTTCATATCTTGCAGGTTTGCTATTTTATCTGGACCAACAATCCCTATTATTGGTGAGGGTGATGAGGAGGCGAATGACAGGTAATTTGATATAAATCTTACTGAATTATGTTTTTATTGCTAGTTCATATGGATATGATTATGTGGGTTTTCTTCATGTACTCATCAAGTTATTGTCATGAATTGCTAATTATTCACATAACTCAAACTCTTTCAGTAAATGGTATACAAGTATGTTTTCATGAAATTGTGGTTACAACTAACAAGTGAAACAAATCATTTGTTATATGTTAATCCTGGTTCCATGGATATTAACATAAAGCAAATGGTTCATGAAAGAAGAGGATAGCATTAGCATGATGCCTTTTCCCTTAACTCATAAGTTTCCGCAACATCCACAATATTGAACAAGGGGCTAACTCTTCAGTTGCTCTCTGTTATTTGGAGCATGTTTTTAGATTTCTTCTTAGGTAATAGGAAGTATCACTAAATGAGCTATGCTGTAGAGTCCCTAAAATTTTAAATCTTAACTATATGTGTTGACTAGATATGTAGAGCAACTGGTTGCAAGTGTGGAGGCAGCTGTTGAGGAAGTTATCCGGCGCGGAGTAAATTTCTTCACTTGTCCTCGTATGACTATTATTTCCATAGCACCGGATGAGTCTGTGACAGTTGTTTTGGTGTTGCACATTTTAAGGTTGCTCATCCCAACAAAATTGCTGTTGGAGGACATTCCTATGGTGCATTCATGACTGCAAACCTCTTGGCACATGCCCCCCATCTTTTCTGTTGTGGAATTGCTCGCTCTGGAGCTTACAACAGAACACTTACACCTTTTGGCTTTCAGGTAACAGTATAGTGGAATAGATCCCCCCCCCCCCACCCTTTTTTCCTCTATTACGTGCTGCTAATTGAACAACAACAGTGTTTCTCATGTTTTTCTTCCCTCGATCACTATTTTTGTCATAGTTTTGGATGATTTTTTTTTTCTTTCATCTTATTGATATAGCACGAGGACAGAACTCTTTGGGAGGCCACTACTACTTATGTTGAAATGAGTCCTTTCATGTCAGCAAATAAAATTAAAAAGCCAATACTGCTTATCCATGGAGAAGAAGACAATAATTCAGGAACGCTAAACATGCAGGTATTAATAAAAGAAAATTTAATGGTTCAAACCTACCGTTCCAATTACCTAAAAATAATCATACTATCTATCTGTAGAAATTATTCTATTCTTTTTATTCTTTCCGGTTGATACAATGTATTTAACTGTTGATTTCTCAGTTTAGTGGTTTGTTGCCTGCTTCAGTTTGTGTTCCCAACTTTTGTACTTGCTGCTTATCTTGCATTTTCACATGATGCAGTCAGATCGTTTCTTTAATGCTCTGAAAGGTCATGGTGCCCTTTGTCGCCTGGTCATTCTACCCTTTGAGAGCCATGGGTACGCTGCACGAGAGAGCATCATGCATGTTCTATGGGAAACTGATAGATGGCTTCAGAAACATTGTGTGCAGAACCCTACTGATGCAAGTGCAGAACTTGATGCCTGTAAGGACGAGGTGAGCAAAGGAGTTAGAGACTCTGATAACCAAGCAGTTATTGCCAGCGGAGGAGGTGGGCCAGAGTTGGCAGACTTTGAGCATGAAGGGCTCTACTCTTTGCCGAGGTAATTGTTATGGTAATGTGTTCTACTCTGTTTAGTTACGCATCTGAACTCTCAAGCACACTACTATTGTCAATACATTGTTTTATTGAAACTATTGTGTTTTCGGTTGGATGTCGAAACTTGAAAGTATTGCTGTGCCCATCATTTGGTTTAGTTACGGTGATTGTTTTCTGACTTGTATTTATGCATTTCGTGTCTGAATGACCAATAGTTCGTTTTGTTCTGTCTTCTATGTTCTTGTGTGATCAATGTCTGTTAAGATTCAATGGCTAGTGTTTGCCCGCCGGGAGTTGACATTGAGCAGCATCAACTGTCAATGCATGGATGCAACAGCAGCGCAGATGCACGTCCCCTGAGTACAAAATATCATCCACGATTGAGTGTGTTGTTACATAACTTATAAAACCACCACCCTTTTAAATCAATGCTCATTTTCCTGTGCCTCTCTCTATTCGATTCAAAGTTTCAAACACATGTTGCTTTTTATGTTTACTTGAAGCAAACTTTGCTAAAATCCACAAGTGAATTAAAGAAGTCTTCAGTCAAGACAACGTTTTAAATAAATTAAGGCTGTATTTAACATGATCTGTGAAAATTAACTTCTGATTTTGAATCATAATTTAAAAATTGTTTTTCATAAACAACTTAAAAGATAAATATGAGCTAGAGTGATGAACTATGGATAGTAAAAATGAATCAAAACTACTTTTAGAAGAAGAAAAAAAGCACTATAAGTTAGAATACAAAAGTAAAAAATAAATAACTTTTAATTAAAGCAAAATTTTGATTCAATTTTATAACACATTAATTTAAGATGAAAATTATTTCTAACCAAGAATGTTTATATTTTTTTTTAATTGAAAGTTAAAAAAACAACTCAAACTTAGTTTATAAAAATTATAGATCCGCATTCTGTCATCAGTTGTAATTTTTTTTTTTAAAAAATCTGGATATACAGGTTATTTTGATATGTTTTTTTTTACATAAAAAAATTTAAAATGTAATTCGAAAAGCTTATTTGATATCTCAAAATGAGACATTTACCTGTTTTTGTTTACTAAATTTGTTTATTAAAATCAATGAAAGATAATAGAAATATAAGCACTTATGAAACTTGGTAAATATAATATAAGGAAAAAAAAATATTATTCAAGACCAGCCATATTAAAAATATTATTTCAAAATAAATATTTTTTTATAAAATAAAGCTTATTTATATAAAATAAAAACTAAATCTTCAAAAATTAAATACAAAACATTTTTTATAAAGAAAACATCTATTCAAAAAAGGCTTGCAAAACTAATAGTCTAGACCATGAGACCATAATAAATAGATATAAAAGAAATTGAAGATAACCAAAAAAAAACCAATCTTTTTTTTTAATATTGCAGAATAACAAAACCATAAGAGCATCACAACGATGGAGTGGAAGACATTAAACTTCATACATTTACGTAGAAAAATTATGTGCTGCACATCTTAGACAAGAAATTTATTCTTCAAAGTCAGAAGGCTAAGGACCAGCAACTTGAGATTCAGACATTTGGAACAAAAAAGAATGACAAAACAAAATATACTCTGACGATGTCCATAACACCATGGCAGAGGCATAGGACATGATTTATTCTTGCACAACAACACCGATCTCACCTTTTTCCAGCAAGTCATAAAATGATCTCACTTTCCTCTGCTCGTTCCAGTGATGCATTTTCCAAAGACTACCAGCAGCCAAGCCAAGTGCAATCCCAATACAAATCTCCTTGACAACACTTGGTCCTTTTAAGGTCACATGAGCAACCCTACCGCCGGCCATTTCACTTTTCTGGTAACCTGCAAGCAACATTTTCTTTATTTTTAGCACCCACAAAAGAATTCAGGAAAAAAATAGAAACATGTACAATTGCAATAGGCCAAAAAAGAAAATCCCTCAATAGTTATATCTATACATAGACTAAAACGGCTCCATTGCCCTTCGCAAAAGAATAAGTATAATTGGCTGGCTACTCACTACCAAGACAAAATACGAACTCTGTCCTTTTAGGAATAAAAATACAAGGAAAAAAAAAAAAAAAAAGGGATCAGAACAAGGCAAAGCAAAAATAAGTAATGCAGCCTGTAAACCAAATTACAAATTTAAACAATTCATAACCCGATCATTCATTTTTCATTTAACCCATCATCAAACAGATTAGTATCAGAGATCGCCTTTGACACGATCTTGTTTAAGTTGCACAGAAAATCTTCAATTTGTTAAAAGTTCACCGCCCCGCCCCATTTTCATGTCAGCAAAACTTGACACGAGTGGACAGACAAATTTCAACTTGCACACAATAAAAAGAGATCGCGTGAAATTAGAAAAAAAGAAAAGATGGAACCCCATTTAAATTAAATGATACAGTAGTTAACAGAGAGGAAGAGATCGTTCCAAGATAGATATAGATCAAGCAAGAGCGAGGGAGGGAGAGGCTAGGGTTTGCTGACCTGAACTTAAATGAACAGCGCTGAGAAGCTGATTACGGAGGTTCCACAGAAACGAGAGCCTAATTCTGTTTGTGAATCTTCTCTGACACCGAGGGCGTTTGTTTGACAGGCCAGGGAATCGTTTGGAGCTTTTTTTTTTTTTAATTAAACCCGGCCCGGGTTGACCTGGTTAATAGGTTGGGTTCTGAATCACACAAGTTGACTCAGCTTAACTTGAGTGAACTTTAAAAAAATTAATTTTTTTAAAATTTTTAATATTTTACATGAAAAAATTAAGAAATATTTTATATGAATATAGAATATATATAACTATCTCACATGAAACAATTAAAAAATATTACATGTATATGTAGTTTATATTATAGATGTTCCATAAAAAAAATTAAGAAAATAATCTATTTGAATGAAGACTATATATATATATATAATTATTTTATATGAAAAAATTAAGAAACACACGGGATCTCTGCTGATAATTATAGATGACAATGACATGAAATGTTAGTATGATAACCCTTTCATTAGCTAGATCTCTTGAGTCCATATGATTAAAGAGTGGTTATGGTTTGGAACTTGATGAATGAACACATAATGACAACTTGATGTTTAAGGATAAAAATGGTGTCTTGTGTGTATAAGAAGTTTAGGAGGATGAAAAGAGTGAAGGTAAAGATCTTTTTTTTTTTTATTGACAATGGTAGTTTTTTCTTTTCTCAAGGCAATTTTACTTATCCTTTAATGATAGAACACTTACTCAAATGAAACTTTGGGTAAGTACCATAAGACACTTCCTCTCTAAAATTTGTCCTAACAACATCTTTAGTCTAAAAATATAGCTCACTAGAGTTAATGACCTGTATATACAACTTGAGTCCCTATTACTATAATACTTCAAAAACTATCTTTTTTAAAGTTCGAAGGTTGAGTCTCTACAAAACTTCACATGTTTTTAATCACAACAACTTGTTCTCCTAATACTAGACTTTTCTTAGCTTCAATAGTTGAAGGATTATAAATGTTTGTGTATATGTTTTATAACTAATCAGTTGGTTATACGTGCCATTAATTTTATTTATGTAAACATATTTATTTTTTAATAAAGACTTTAATTATCTTTAATATTCATCAAATATTTGATTAATGAATCTAAAGTAAAGATAAAGTTATTGGGACAAAATATTTTACAAAGAAAATTATAAAATTGTTATATATAAAATTCATATTTCATCAAAGTATTATTCCTAAATGTTTTTAGTCAATGCTCTATTAAGACTGCACATTAATTAGATTCATTGAGATTTGTACATATCATGTTTTTTCCTTTATTAAATGAAGCAATTGTTCTTATAAGTTAAGGTACGAGGGGTATCTAGAATAACATGTACATGCTTATCATATAACATGTACACTGAACTAAACCATATAAGAATTTCATATGGAGAGATCACTTGTATCTATGAAAATGATCATATGACGATTATGTAAGTGATCTTATATTAAAAAAAATTATACTTTGATCCTACAACACGTTGTCCTAATAAAGGGTAACAAATGGGTGAATATTGGGTATAACATGAACTATATAAAGGTATTTGAGTAATCAAGAGAAGATTCATCACCTTAGGTGAATTAGAAAAAATGTTTAATATGTTCTTAAACAGTATTAATTGTTGCGCAAACTGGAATGAGATTTGAAAAGAGTTTTAAATCATATTCAAAGAATCAATAACTATAGTATTGAGAATAAACATGATTTGATAGAGTAGACACATTTCATGCTATAATATCTAAATCAAGATATTGTTGATGAAATGATAATAATTACATTGAGAAACTAGTCATTGAAATATTATGTCAAACCAATTATGACTTTTGTAATATTTAAAAGATTATGACACATTGCTAGACGTTATAATTAATCTTTTAAATATTAATCAATTCGATGAATTAAAAATAAATTAATTTGTTTAATTTATTTAATCCTATTTTATTTAGGATTGTAATTTATATTTGGACCAACTTATTAGGGATTCTAATAGGTCACACACGTAAGAATCATTGGTCAATAATTAAACTGAGATGATTAATTAAGTGTGAGTTAATTGTAAATAAGTCTTAGAAATTGAGGAATAGAATGTGATTTTTACAAGGAATTACAATTCTAAACCTAGAAAAATCAAGTAGAGACTTGGTTAAATAAATTTCTAAAACTATCCTAAAATAATTTAAGTGATATTATTCAGGGACAAATTGATATTTTATCATTTATTAGGGTTTTCAGGTTTCCTTATGAATATAATGTTATGCCTTTTATTTTTTGTATAATATAACAATACACAAAACATCTAAAAAATACAAAAGGAAATAATCAGTACTCAAAGGCATATCAATTTCTCTCTTCTAAAAAAGTTTAAGATATTTATCACTAGTGGTTCGTGTAGATTACCGTTAGAGGTTGAATACTTGGATGACTTGTAGTTTGCGATCACCCAACCTTAAACAAATTATTCAAAGTAAAAAAGAACGTCCAATCTTGAGGTAATCTCCATACAAACCCTAAATAATTTTAGATCTATCTAACAAGATCCTTAGGACTCTAAAAAAAATTTAAATTTAATCTTTTCATTACGTAAATGTATTTTGAGAAACCTAACAGTGATATCAAAGCCTTTGTTAGAAAATTAGAGTTGTTGATTCCATATTTTGATTGTTATTGGCATTAATTGTGAATTAATTTTATGTGCAAAATAATTATTACAAAAATTATTTTCTCTCCTAATTTCTTTCATAAAAAGGTATTGTTTCGGCTAGATATGGTTGGATTTTTTTCGATTTGGCCATTAAATAAAAATAAAGATGTTCAACGCTTTTATAGACGTTGTTGGTGGTGAAGCGACAACCATTATTATTGCTGCTATGGTGGCCTCTGATATGGGCAGTCCCTCTATGCCGGCAACAACTGTTGCTACTTAAGAAGAAGATAGAGGCAAAATTATAATTTTACCCCATAACTAAATGTTAGGTTTTGAGGAAAATTGATGAATTTGCCCTTACACCTTATAACTTATTACAATAGGGTTTTTTGGGTGTAATTTATGAATTTACTCCTGCAATTTATTCCTTATTACAATATGGTATATGGGATGGAATTACGATTCTACCCCTCCATATATAAAATATTGATTTTATACTTTAAAACTAAAATCTAAATTAAATTAATTATATAATTAATTTTCCTAATAGGATTAGGATTGAATTAAATTCAATTTTTTTTTTATTTTTGTAATATCATAATAGGATTAGTATTTAATTAAAAACAAATATTTAAGAAAAATGATTTTTCTAAATGAAGAGAGTTTTGAAACCAGAAAGTTTTATGTAATAGATCCTAAAATAGTTTAGGTTGCTAATGAGAATTTTAATATGATTAATTTTCTTATTGAATTTTAAAGATTATTTTTAAAGAAATATTTTATTAAATAAAATTTATTATGTTTTTGAAATTATTAAATTAGATTTGATTTAATATTTATAAGTGTTAAAAATATTATTTTAAAATTACATATAAAGTCAATAATTATAATTGAAGCATGAAATGTATTTCTTTATGCATATTAATGTATTATTATGCATGATGGATGATTATGGAAATTTAAAGACCAATGTGATTGTGTTTTTTAATGGTTGAATGATTGTAATATTAAATATGGCATGCATGTCTTATATTTCCACTATTTTTCTTCTAGGGTTGTAAAATTATTTTCTCATCTAGTTCCTCTTAAATTTAACTTGAGGTTTATTATTCAATTATATAAAAGTTATGTAATTTAGAAATTTAGAAATTTAGTTATGAAATATTATTTTATAATCCAAGACGAAGAAAGAATGGAGAACAAGGCTACAACCGTGGTGCTGACAAAGAACTTATGAAGATTTATTGGAGCTACCTCGGTTTTAACCACTTAATTCTTTTTTATGGCTTGAGAGAGTTATCTTAGATCTATCTATAATCATCTAATTAGAATGATATGTTAATGGTGTATGATTTATATATAATTTTTATGTATGATATATCACTAATGACATGGAATGAGACTTAATTAAAATAATAAATCTCTGATTTATATATTAAGTACATGTTGAGAATATGATTTATTATCTTCCGATTTTATATGCATAAAACCCGAGTTCTATTTATTAATATCTTGTTGAGCTATTCAATATTATCATTAATTAAATATGTTTAATGCTATAAAATTAGGCCTTACTTAACTAACTTATATGATTTGGATCAGTTATTTATGATTATATAATATTAGAGGCAACAGTTAAGCGAAGCATATTTGATATATTTAGACAAAGAGTTGTTACTTAACTGATTTAAGAGTCACATAAAGATGTGATTAATAAGCTATATTATCTACTTAATTTAATTTATTTTAATTTGTTGAGTTACTTAAGGTCGTGAAAATTAAATGAGATCTTAGTCCACTATGAGATCTAGGTGACGTTTCTCAAATTAATAGTAAGGGTTATTAAGTTGCAGGAAAATAGTGGGAGATTAAATTACGATTAAAGACCTTATCTAAATTTAGTTATAAATATTTATGCATGAAACCAATACTCGTTATCTTTATATGAATAAATTGATAGATTACCATGAGTAAAAATAAATATATCCATATGTAACATATTTGATGCTAATAAATTGTCTGAACCAAACTTTTTTGACTAGTATCAAAATGTGAGAATTGTTCCGAAACAAGAAACAAAGTTATATGTTCTTGAAAATCATATTCCTCTTATCCTTAATGACAACACTTATAATAAAGTTAGGACTAAATATCAACGTCATCTTAATGATGATTAGTAGGCTACATGTGTGATGTTAGTCAGCATGTCACTTGAACTTCAAACACAACTTAGAAATATGAAAGCTTATATAATAATTATGCATATCAAAAAGTTGTTTGATGTGGCTAGTAGGACTATGAGAAATGAGACCTTTAAGAAATTGTTCTGATGTAAATTGATAAAGAGTTCCTAGATAACACTTATGTGTCGAGAATGATTGACAATTTTAGAAATTAGGCCAATTAGACTTTGTCATAAACCATGAGTTAACAATTGACTCTATCTTGCAGTCTAAACATGGAATCCTACTTTGAGTATCAAAAAAGATAGGGTTATTTATAATTAATATGGAAAAGAAAAACACTAAAAAAAGATTCTGCAAAGTTTATCTTGCAACTGTAAAGGCTAAAAGTCTTATTGAAGTTTCTGCTTCATGTGAGTTTATGATTGAATAAAGGTAAAATGGACCTATGAGTTGGTAAGGAAGCAAAGGTTGCTGCATTAACTTTACCAAGTAGGTTAATACTAGAACTTGATAATTTATATTTTGTTATAACACTTTCTAGAAACATAGTATCTATTTTTTAATGGATTTAAATTTATTATTAAGAGCAAATGTTGTTCTTTTTATAATAATAATGTTTATTATGGATCTATCACTTATACAAATGTTTTATATATACATGATCTTAAAATGTCCATGTTCAATATAAATAGCAAGAAGAACAAATTAGATAAACAATTTACAAATTATTTATGGCATTGTAGACTATGTCATATCAATGAAACAAGAATCACTGAGTTATATAGAGAAAAGTATTTGATCCTTTTGATTATGAATTATATGAAACTTGTAAAACTTATTTATTGAGTAAAATGACCAACACACCCTTTACTAAAAAACTAAAAGATCTAATGAATTGTTAGGTCCAATATATACAAATATATGTAAACCAAGAACGATTCATGCCAAAGATGAATATACATATTTCATCATTGATGACCATATTGAATATGGTCACGTGTATTTGATGAAAGTCTAAATAATTTAGAAGGTTTAAATAATTCATAAATAAAGTTGAAATATAAATTTGAAAGAATATTAAGATACTTTAATCGAATAGGGGGGTGAATACTTCAACAAAGATTTTTCAAATTATCTATTTTAACTCTTTTCATGGACCTTCCAACCTAGAATAAAAAATCAAATACATTTCCCAAATTCTCATTTATGACTATTTAGTAGCCTAGTAATTGGAAGAGAATTCTTTTCATTAGTAGATAACCCATAACAATATATCAATCATGGTCAGATCCTTTAAAAGCAAAATAATATAGCAGTTTCCGGCAATAAATCACTCGTGTAGTGTTTGAGATTGTAGTTTGACCATAATTTTAAAAATTTCTAAATTCTTTTATCTTCAAATTATTTTTTTACGTGTTTTTGGTTCGTTTTGATGTGTTTATGTCAAAAATAATTTTTTTTTAAAACAAACATTATTTTGGTGCTTTTCCTAGCGATAAACACTTTGAAAATCAATCTCTACCACAATCTCATACATGTTATAATCAAGTTCTTGATCTTATATCATTTTCCAGTTTTATTGATCATTAACCAAACAAGTACATTGATGTTCAATGTGAAGTTGCAACCCTAAGATAAACAAGTTTGCATAGAATTCTAAAGTACCAACAAGACCATTCATCCACTTATCTTAATGAAAATGAACCAAGTTGCCATTGCCTATAATCCAAATAAAGGCACATATCACAAACTGTCTTTCATAATAGCAAGGTGCTAGATGAGGCCTTGTATTACATTGCAGGTTCATATTATTTTTTTATAAAATGTTTAAATGTTGCAAGCACTTTTTTTTTATAAAATTCAATCACTAAGGTAATAGTCTCGACCAACTAAATAATTTGGTTTTATTTGAATAAGATGAAAAAAAAAGCAATAATAACAAATAGAGAAAAACAAACGTGACTACAATAACCAAGGAAAAAAACCTTATCCACAAAGAATATGAAAGGAAGAAATAGGATAAAAAGGGTAAAAAAAAACTAGTGTGTCAACCTAAGCTAACATCGCAGACATGTAATTTGGAGATTAAAAGGCGAGTTGGTCTAGGTTAACTTGTCAAACGTATATCCTAGGTCATGAGGTCACGATAACTAGATAGAAGAAATTAAAAGAAAACAACAAAGCTAATTTTTTTAAAAAAATATTTCAATGTTAAACTATAAAACTAAAAAATAAAATAAAAGAAAATAAGTTATAAACAAGGATGTCAAACCCTGTTAACTTTTCAAACTCATGACATGGGCCATCAAACCATAAGCACAATGCATGGGAAAACTGCAAAGCCCAATCCCCAAGAAATGAAATGTTGAAGGAAAAAATTGGATAAAACAAATCACGCAAAAAGATTTAAAATAAAAAATAAAAATTAAAAGAATGAGGGTTAAAATCAAAATAAAACAAATAAATTAGAGGACAACAATAAATTTTCATTTTGAGGGTTAAATTGAAAAAAATAATAACCATAAAAAAGGATAAAAAAAATCAAAAGAATTAGGATGAAATCATAAAACAAATAATAAACCATAAATCTGAATTGAATGATTAAATTAAAAACCAATAAAACTTATATAAAAGTGCTAAGGAAATCAAAAGAATAAGGATCAAAATGGAAAAAATAATATATGATAAAAGAAGTGAAAAACAAAAGATGTCAACCCGTATTAACTTTCTCAACGTATGGTAAGGTAATGAGATGAGGATAACCCAACAAATCACTATTCTATAATGTGACCCGAACCAGCAGTTTGAACCATGACTTGGGTGATTTAGGGTGTAGGTCGGGTCGGTTTCCATAAAAATAGGCAAAGAATTGACATGATATGATCCTGTTAAAATAACAAATTGTCCCGCAACCCAATTAGCCATGGGAAAACCTAGTCAAACCTCGTTGATCTTTTTTTATTTATTTTATTTTTAACTTGTTTTTTTTCAAAGTCATGTCATTTCTACATGTTTTTGAAATAAAAAAATAGGGTGACTCGAGTTAACTCAGGTCAACCCACTTAATCCTTATATTTCTTAACTTTTATAGTTCACTGCCATTGCTTTTCATCTCATAATCATGACTATTCTCCCATGTTGTTCTTTCAGATGTTTGTAAGGAAAATATGAGTATTGATTGTTCTACCTTAAATAATGAAGTGATGTGGTCTCCTATTGTGTTAAATTTTTTATTTACATTAACTATAAACATCATTATTCTCTCATTGGCTTAAACTGAGCAATTTTGAATCAATGGTTAAACAAGTTTTGTTTTCTTTCCTTATTTGTTCCTTACTCAAACTAAGATTTCTTCTCTATGTTGTTTTTCTTTTTTGGCTCATAAACTCTTCTTCTTTGCTGTGAGAGGTATTATGATATTCTTATTGGCTTATAAAGGTAGGAACTCGTATAAGGCTATTCCTAGTTTGAATAAATGGTTGTGTGCTTTTTGATAGATCTTCTTTTGGGGTATCTCAGTGTACTTCCTTGCATGAATGCATGGGGAAGAGAAATAGAAATGTCATCAGTACATGTTTCTAGGGTCTTTAGTTAAGGGAGCTTCCTATTTTATTTTCCAGTGACAGTTTCCAATGAATTTGGTTGAGATGTGTTATTTTGGGCATTAATGACTTTTCTTTTGGTCAAGCCTGTTTGGTTATAAAATATAGGCTTTCGATAACATAAAACTAAATAGGTTGGGCTTTGGTATATGGGGTTTTGCCATCTATAATCTTTCTTAAATGAGTTCTAAGTTTGGTTTCATTTCTGGCTTATTAGACTGACATAGGTCATGAAGATGGCTTTGTGCCTTTGGATTATGCATAATAATCTTGGGCTAACCTTATTGCTTTGTGAGCTGATT
Source organism: Populus x sibirica (assembly GCA_019202695.1). NCBI lineage: Eukaryota > Viridiplantae > Streptophyta > Magnoliopsida > Malpighiales > Salicaceae > Populus > Populus x sibirica. Next base: position 1,290,716 of record JAGMVL010000762.1, on the reverse strand, counting down.
TGATTTGTTTTTGGGTTATGATGCTTATGGAATTCAAAGCTTACAACATTTTGCATGATAAAAAAAACTAAAAAAAAGAATTTTGCTTATGGCCAAGTTCTTTTAAAAAAATAAATTGTTTTAGCATATCTTGACATTGCACAAAAAGAAACCTTTGTTTTGTTCTTCATAAAAATAACTTTTGCATATTTTAACATTTTTTATTTTTCCTAGAGTTTTACAAAAGATGAAAAAACAAAAGTATTTTGCTTGCATACCTGGACTTTATAACAAGTTTATAAAGTTCATTAGAACTAGATATAAATTTAAAAACTCATTAGACTAATATACCCAAACTTTAAAAATGAAACTCGACCTTGATTTTTATCAAAATAAAATATCTTGATGCTTATTTCTATTGTTTTGAGTTAATGGACTCATAGTGAGTCATTACTTGAAGCATAAAAAATAATAAGAATAGTTTTTCCAAATAAAAATTTTCAGTTGAAATAAAAATTTCAAGAATAGAGAAAATATATATTTATTGACATAAGAGTTAGGAATACCGACTTTAGTGATATTCACCAATGATAAAATTGAGAATACCTTTTGGATCATAATTCACTAATGTTAGAGTTAGGAATATTAGCACTTGGATTAGCAATAAACTTGAACCCTAATATTTACTAATGCTAGAGTCAGGAACGTTATACCTCTTGCATGTAGTACTTACCAATGCTAGATTTGAAAGTATTTCTTAATTGAATATTCACTAGCGTCAAAATCAGGAATATTATAAGCAAAAAATAAATAGTATAACACAATAGACCCTTAGCAATTGACAAGACCAATAATGCAACCTACCTTAGGTATGAAGCTTTAAGGGTGATAATATCTTTCTTTTTGAGTAACCAGTCTCTTATCATAAAATCTCTATACAGAAGTATGGATTTGTTAGAGACTATAATACTTGGTGGTGACTCTATAAATAAGACATTTTCCATCAAAAGAACATGATGTCAGGTATGCGTTATTTCTTTTTTTTTAAAGATCATCGCAATGTCGGGTAGCGACACCAATAAAAAAATAAAAAAACCCTAGCCATCCAAACTTTCTCCCTCGAAAAACAACTTCTCCCTATAAATTCACATTGTCTTCCACTCATCTCCAGCAACAACAAAATCCACCCCACTGCTTTAGTAACAAAGCAACAGCCTTACCACTATACGACACCATTTTAACATCTCACTTTTCTTCCTTATACTCCAAGCCTTTTTTCCCTCTCTAACCAAACCAACCATCATGACAAAGCCCATCTTTTGGTTGATCACCTCCTTTATCAATTTAGTCTTCCAACCATCAATAACCCCTTACCTCATGCCATGTTGATAGAGCCACCAAGAGTAACAACTAACCATATTAATGTAGAGAAAACTGACAAAAAAAGTGAAGTTGATATTCTCTTGACTCGATCTCCCTCCACAAGCATCGATGTGCCTCATTGCTAGTACCTCCCTCCACAAGATTGCTAGTATAGAAAGATGAGATGCACTTTATCTAGTTGGTCTCATGCACCGACTCTTATTGGAGCATGATTCCATGTGTTAATAGTCTCTTTAACAAAATAACATGTGTCTCTCATACACCACCACTTGTCAACACACTTCTAGTAGCTTTTGGATGATTTTTGTACCTTTTAAAGGTCGATCTTAGACCTTAAATGAATATTTATGTGTTTTGAATGGTTTGATGTACTGTTGATTGTTGTGAACTTTAATTTTTCAGGATCGACATTTTAGTGTAAGTTTGGTATGTTTCGGCTTTGTATGTATGACAATTGTTGATTTATTACGTATATAATATTATTGTCCATAAAGTCAACCCAGTATAAATGAATCATTCAGTCATTATTCAAGGATGTTGGCATATAGAAGAAAAAATCCCTTGATTTGTGATTCGATTTCACTATATTCGAAGTTATTTACAATTTTTTTATAATTTTTCTCATAATTTTGTTTTGTAATGATAATCTTTATTATTTATAAATCCAACCTAGGATAAATGAATCGTCTGATTATTGTTAAAGGATATTGACAAGCAAATAATAAGAGCTATTATTAATATATGACTCCTCATTACTTGTATCTAAAAAAAAATTGCAAATCTTTTTATAATTAATATATGTTAAACGTTGGGTTTTATTTATTGATCTTTTAATTTAACATTAATGTTTTATTAATATTAGGTTGATTTCATGCTACAGAAGGGTTAAGAGGCTGTATTTGTGCTTTATAACATTGATGAAAAAAATAAAGGATAAACCTATGTGTCCTGGTGGTACAATGTTTGTCGCACTGTACTTGAAACTTTTGGAGAGAGGTTAACTCTTGATGATGCTGTGAAGCTAGATGCAGTCATGTTATTAATGAGTCCGGATCATCCAGTAGACGACAAAGACATAGATAGATAAACGAGTTATGTTGATATATTTTGGAATTTCAATTACTAGAATGTTATATTATTTAAGTATTTAAGATTCATTTGCATGTATATATGTTTTTTTATTTGCATTCCTGAGGTTACTTGTGATTATAAAATGTGAGAATTTGTTAAGTTCTGTTATTGTGGTTCTTTGCATGTTTTTTGAAGTGAGACAAAATTTTGGGTATGATTCATAAATAGAGAAAACTCAGCCTAAATTTTGTTAAAATTGGAGAATTTTTAACTCTTTAAAGTCATTAACTAAATTAAATGTCAGATTAACAAACTAAATAATAAATCTTATAAGAAATATTTTTTTGTTAGATTTATATGTTGGAGAAATTTGTTGCTGGGAGGGGTAGTAGCCTCGCTGTCAATCCTCTAGCTTAAACGGTGATTGAACCAATTGAATGAATCGGTCAGCTGATTCACATAAAACAATAACTTTATGAAATTTTTTTTTCAAATATGTTTTATGAATCAAAATATACATTTTTATCCAACTTGTAAAAAAAAAAAAAGACTTTAATTAAAATCTCAAAAAGTTATTGTTCACACAGTAGTTGTCAACTGTTTTTCAGTGTCAACCAGTCGATTGGTTTAACTGACCATTACAAACCAGTCGACTGGTTTGTTTGTCTTAATAGTATTGAAATTTAATTGGTATCGCGGTTGTGAACCATAACATCAATTAAAATCTTATCGTGATTATAAATCGTAATATTTAATTAATATTATGGTTAAAATCATAATATTTAATTAATATTATGATTTTAAACCACAATAGTTAAATAAATATTATGTTTTTGAATCACTAAATCAATTAACTATCACGGTTCAAAACAAAGCCTCAATACCTGAAAATATGCTATTTTGTAAAGGCTTTTTGTTAATTTGTCATCTCTTTTTATTTTGTACGGTAATTCCAGAATTTGTCCCATCCAAAATAGGTTGGATGGTCCCTCGAATTAAACTACAGAGAAAGTCGTTCGTCATGCTTCATAAATCCAGATCACTAGCATGTGACAACTTTGTTTATTATGAAAACGGATGACAATTATTTTTTGACTATTCCCACAATGTTGCACGTAATTGTCCTGTCCAGCTGTGCCTCCCCACCGTCGTCGTCCTTGCATTTTTCTGGTTACGGATGGTGTCTTGTAAGATGACTAATCCACCCCCTCCAATGGGTTCTACTTCTGTCGCTTGCATCTCTTGCAAATCAAGCAAAGCCAACTCATCCAATATGTCAGTGAGGTTGTTTAAGTTGTTATTGCGTTCAAAACACTATTCTTTAAAAAAATAATTTTTTTATATTATTTTGATATTCTAATTTTAAAAATAAAAATATATTATTTTGATATTTTTTAAATAAAAAATATTTTAAAAAATAACTGTGATAATACCTCATGCATAATCATGTTAAAAACAGTTAAAAAGGTTATGTAAAATAAAATATTCTTGCTTATTAATTCAGTTGTTCTCCTAAAAGAACTGGAAAAGGGGAATAAATTAGGGAAAAACTTCGATATCAAACATGATGCCTTAGTTTTTCTTTTCTTGACGAGAGTTTAAAGGCTGGTCTGTTCATGATGATTGAGATTTGTAAACACCTGAAACACTAAGAATTAATTGACGGGTGGATTAGCCATTGGATTTTTGTCTTTTTTCTAATTTCTAGACCTTTTGGATTTAAAAAGAAAAGGAAGGAAACAGAGTTCAAGTTTCAAATTAACAGGTTTTTTTTTTTTTTCTTGGTAAATATTCTCTCCACACTTTCTTATTACTTGAAGAAACAGAAATACCCCCAGAAGACAGCATATGGCAGCCTTCTCTGTCAATGTCCCCCTCTCCCCTTCAAACTCCCTTCCACATCAAAAAACCAATTTTCAACAAAGACGTTCGAAACTCTTTTGAAGTAGACCTTCATTTCTTAACACACAACAGAGAGACTAATTTTCAGAAATGGACAGGCAGAGAAGTTTCTCCTTCAAATCCACAAGATCCTTGGTATTTTCTTTCACAATCTCTTCTTTATTCTGTCTCGTATTTTTTACCATCTGGGTGTCCAAATCTACCCCTTCAATTCTCCAAGAAACAAACTTTGAGCTCAACAAAACCTCCCTTGTAGCGAGTTTAAAACCACTTAGTGTACAGCCCTTCATTGACATGACTATAAATTCCTCATCATCTGACCTGAAAAGTTCAATTTTTGTAGATACCCATTTTAGAGAACCTGAAAATATTTCTGGATTTGCTAGCATTTCAGTTACTAAAAGAAAGGGCAACGGATCTGAAACTAGTGAGAAAGACAGAGATGGTGTAAATGGTAGTTTTAGCACGGTACAAGAGAGTGCGCTGGTACCAGAAACTGCGAGTGTTGAAGAGAAGAAGAGTAGATCAATTTCAACGCAGAGAATTGAAGTTCAGAGTAGTGAGAATATTGCAGAAGAGACTAGAGGAGCTGCTTCACAGGAAAAAAATGAAGCTCCAAACAAGGAGGGGATTCGAAAGAAGAAAAAAGGACCAATTTCAGTGGCAAATATTAAGACTTCGAGGAATGAAAGAAATAAAGAAAAGAGCATGAGAGAGTGTGATGTTACAAAAGGGAGGTGGGTATATGATGAGAACTATCCTCTCTACACAAATAGTTCATGTCCTTTCATAGACGAGGGCTTTGATTGTGTTGGCAATGGGAGATTGGATAAAGATTACATGAAATGGAGATGGCAACCTCAAGACTGCAACATCTCAAGGTACATCAATTTACATCAAACAGTCTTTCTTTTTCCTTTTATTTTGAAAAAGTAGGGGCTTTATGATTTAATTGAAAGGGCAATGGTGGAAAAGACAGAAGCACACAATGTTGAAAATTCTTTTCGTTTTGAAACGGGGTGTTGTTCCATTCCACAGATTCAATGCGACAAAAATGCTGGATTTGATTAGAGGGAAGAGGCTAGTTTTTGTCGGCGATTCAATTAACAGGAACCAATGGGAATCCATGCTGTGCATGCTAATGGGAGCTGTTAAAGATCCTAAGAAGGTGTATGAGACCCATGGAAGGAGAATCACCAAGGAGAAAGGGAATTATAGCTTCAAATTTGTGGTAAGATCAAATTTTGCGATACTAACAAGTTATTCTGTTGGACTAGTTGCTGATTTTTGAGATTGGTTTTGCAGGACTATAAATGTACAGTTGAATACTATGTGTCACATTTCTTGGTTCATGAGAGTAAAGCAAGGATAGGGTCCAGGAGAGTGCAGACATTACGAATCGATGCCATTGATCATGGTTCATCAAGATGGAGAGGAGCTGACATTTTGATTTTTAACACTGCACATTGGTGGTCTCACTTCAAAACAAAAGCTGGGTCGGTATATTCTTGACTCACTCAACTTCAGAACCTAGGCTAGTGCATAGTTTTTATGGGAATTCTGATTTTTCAAATAAAAAATTGCTACTGCTGGAAGGTTTATTAGGATCTGGTTTCATTAAGAAAGCAATGAATATATTGAATGTGGCAAACTCACAACATTATTACCAGCATGCAGGGTGTCTCTAAAATAGAGCAATATAACTTTGGAAAAGACCATCTGTAGTTTTAATATCTTTGCTTCCTTGTATCTATATTAGGTCGTTTGTAACTTCTTCTGACCTTGTAACAGGATCAACTATTACCAGGAAGGTAACCAAGTTCATCCCCAGCTTGATGTTTCTATAGCTTTCAGAAGAGCTCTAATGACCTGGGCATCATGGGTTGATAGGCACATTAATCCGAGAAAGACTCGAGTTTTCTTTCGAAGCTCGGCGCCTTCTCATTTCAGGTATGTTCAGTGCTGTCATGTTCAATGCCTTGACCTCCACGTATCAAATTGTTGAGTGGCTTATGATGCATTATACAGGGGCGGACAATGGAATTCAGGTGGGCAGTGTATGGGTGCTACTCAACCCCTTAATGAAACTTCAAGTACGGGCTATTCTGAGAAGAATTCCATTGTTGAAGAGACCATCAAGCACATGAAAACTCCTGTAACTTTCTTGAATATAACTGGCTTCTCGGGCTTTAGGAAAGATGGTCATCCATCTATATATGGAAAAAGACCTGGTAAGCGCTATGCATCGAGCATCCAAGATTGCAGCCATTGGTGTCTTCCAGGAGTTCCAGATACATGGAACGAGTTTTTGTCCTTTCACTTGCTATCTAAAATAGGCTCTAAACTAGGGGATACGTTTCAGTAGAAGTGATTTGTGCTTTTCAGCTTGTACATTCTTTTCATTCCTCGTAATCTTTCAGGCAGGCATGTGGGGATTTTTTTTAAAAATTTATTTTTTGGGGGGGAGAGGTGTTTTACTTGAGATTCAGACGAATGGAAACTGGAAGAAATTCATCACTACGAACCAGATAGAGTCCTCTGCAGATTCTGAAACGCCTAGTTTTCCAACCACAAGCATGACGTCTTTACACATATACTAACACTGCGGTTACACTGATAGCGTTCAAGGAGGATGTGGATCTGATGAGACGCAAACCCACCCCAGCTAATAATGCACATGGATGCTTCAAAGCTCAAGGTCAAACAATTGCCTACCAGCCTCGAAGGAAAAAAAACAAAGTAGGAGAAGAAAAATGCCTTATTAGTTATGGTAATAACAATTTTACATGAAACGACAGCATATTTCATCGGATACTGTTGGCTTCTACAGGAAACTGCAAGATCAGTTTCAAACTCAATATCAATAACAATGTTTGACCTTATTGCTATCCTGTCTTTTTGAAAGAGTCAAATTCACAGGAAGCGCACTTGTGCGTGCATCTTTGTACAAATAAATGATGGCATGACCTGGTATAGGCAACTTATGTTCATTCTATGAGTAAGAGACTGTTCAAATACACTTAGGAATTACAGAAACATGCTCCATAATATCAAGCCATGCCAATAATCATCCATCAATGTGATTGGTGTTTCTTTGCTCTACCTTGGGAGATTGTGGAATCATCTCTTTTGGAACCCTCAGGTTTTCGAGCCCACGCGGGTGCCTGGTCTGGCCCATAGCGATAATCATAGAATAGCTCCTCACAAGCTTCTATATGCTCCTTTGCAAAGATGCCCACTCGATGATCTCCTGCTACCAGCATTACCTGAATGATCCAACATAATATCTAAGTCCATGTCGAAGAATGAAAAATTAACATGGTAATCACTGAAACTTGAATACCTTAGCATAGCAATTAGGATTTGATGAATGGTTTGCAAATTTCAGCTTATCTCCCTTTCGGTAAGCATCAAGGACAAACTGGAAAAAAAAAATAAAAAATGAAGAAGAAGCAAGCCACATTAACCGGCGAGGAAGATAGCCACAAAAACAGACTCAGTACATCACTCTGAAGAGGATAGAATGCAACATTAATCAACAAAGATGGCAGTAAGAAAATAGATTCTGCGAATTGCATTGAACTTCGGAAAATGTAAACCAATTTAGTTCTCCAAATCAGATACCATCACTCTACTGCTCAATTGTCAAAGGAGCAGCCATTTGAACATGAGGTGAATTTGGTCTCAAAGGATAGCATTATTATTATGTTCTTACACACGGGATTATCTATTTTGTAACCAGTAACTATCACTTGCCTGATCATTCAAGTCAAAAAGGAATGATGAGTTAGCACGATCATAGATTTTCCCACGCTTATCCGCTTCTCGATGAGAGATCAATTCACCAGTATATTCTCCAAGATAATCATTTTTGTTGACGGGGTTCTGAAACCACATCATCAAATTCAATGCACAGAACAAGTCACGAGTAATGGAGAGCATGACAACAGAAGCAGGCAGTAAGTAATACCTTTAAAAAGGCTCCCCATCCAGCAACATCAGACTTTGCCAAGAGGATCTAAAGAATGATATTATATATTTAGTGTGGAAGACAAAAAATTCTTTCAGAATGTATCTATAATATTAGTATGATAACAGTTGTTTTTCTGAATCACTCACTCTCTGCTGCTGCCTTAAAAGAAGCCTCATGTTTCCACATTGTCCATCTCCTCGTTTTGGAGGCTCTCCTAATGAACCATCTCCGCAACTGCATAAAAACAAAAATGTTACACAAAATGCAGAAGAATGAAAGAAAGAGAAGGTCAAAGAGATTGAAAAATTCAGTAACCCTGGCCATCAATAGATCCCAGAATTTATTAACTCAAACCGGAGATCAAATTGCAAAAGAAACATGGATTGAATAGTTCAGTAATCAGATTCATGGGACTGAAAGAGACACTTTAATTCAGAACAGACAGGTTCCCATGACTGAATAAATCAATCAAACAACTTCATGCTTGACTTTTCTTTCTTTCTTTCTTCTTCTTCTTCTTCTTCTTCTTCTTTGATATGAAAATCCCTGAACTATCACTAGTATTCTTTAAGTCACCAGATTGCTCCGAAACTGGAGCCTTTGAAACATGGAACTGGACTGATACAAAGATCAAATGTTTGTCTGCCTGGCTCCAGTTTGGATAGAAAACACTAAAGTCCAAAAATTCCAACTTCTCACAACTAGATAAAATGAGATCAATTTCCGAGACAACTAATATTCAGTCATGAACCATCTTTTTCTACGGTAAACAACCAACTAATAACTTGAGAAGAAGCCTATGAGCCTAATATTCCATTATCTCAGGGGCACATTTGTCAAATGATTCAATTAGTTTCAGAACAGCTGTTTAGACCACCATGTAAATGTTCCTATAGTTTGATAGGCATGTGGTGGTCAAGTAAAATAAAAGAGAGAGAGAGAAAGAAAAGCATTTCATCCAACTTCGTTCTGGAGCTAACATCTACTTCAATCTGCCGCCCCTATTGGATAATAAGGTCTTGTAGTATGGTGTGTGTGCATAAACTGTCACTGTTACGAAATTTGGGGGATGCAGGATACAAAGATTTGAGTTAATGCCAAAAGGTGATGTACAGGTATGGCGAACTTGACAATACAACGCCATGGTGCTTACAGAAACACACACATATAAGAATGGAAATGCAATAGAGGTATGAATCTTTGCATAAAAAACAATGATTATCAAGTATAAGCATATAAAATACTTTACCTAACCCAGCAATTCCTACAAACATCTGGGTCACATTCACGACCAGCAGCAAAGCACGGGCATTGTCGACTTCTGCATTGGCTCTTTGCACAGTGGCATCCTCTGAAGCGATTTTTGCAACTTTTCGAGCACCTGAAGAATTTTAAGCTGAGTGGTAAGAAGCTTGATCCTGATTCAAATACTACCCATAAAGATGCTGTATAGTACAAATGCAAAAGAGACTATTTTCTACATTATATATATGTTGCATTAACTTCTGTAATCAGTAGTCACCTTATGGAAAGATACATCAACATACCCGCAATATTTCTCACAGCAAGTTCCGTTATGCAGACAAGGGCACTGCTTTCCACACATTGACTGGCATCCACAAGGTGTAAACTGCTTACATGACTGATTTTTTCCATCAGCAATTCTTTTCCAAAATGATGGATGACCAGCAGACTTCCAAGAATATTTTAGTTTCCGTGCCCTTCCCCTCCTACGAAGTAAACGGGACCTTGTTGGCATATCTTGCTCCTACAGAAAACAAAAGGTATGGAAGAGATGGCTTTATAATGTAGAAACAACTTGTGGGATGAAAAGGCAGAACCCTACAGGAAAAGAAAATGGATATTGGTAGACCCCTATCGAATCAGAAAGATCAGAGGGAGGGAGAGAAGCAGTTAACTATAACAACATATTTAAAAGCAACTGCTGAATACAGTTGGAAATCAATATTCGAATTCTCACAAATATACGAACATGATTCTCTTCCACCCTTCTTTTGTCAAGGGCAGCTATCTTTTCCTGAAAAATCATTGGCATATGCCAAATCTATGGAGTACAATCACCAAGAAAGACAGCAAACTTGAGATGAGTTGAGGCAGATGGTTTCCTTTACAAAGCAAACTTAAGAATATGGTAGTATAATCCTTCCTGAAATATCATAAATCATAATGCATACCACATAATCCGTATCACTCTTCCCACTGTCTTCTAGAAATGATCTTGGGGCAACAGATCTATGAGGCATCATAGCTCCACTTTCACGCATGTAATTGGACACCTCTATACAAGTCTTTAAGCCTGAAAGTAAGTTCCTTGCAATAAGACAACTGCAAAGCACAAATCATACTTTGAGCACAACGTGAAAAATAAAGACATAAAAGTTTTGTTTGGCAAAAAAGATAAGTGAAGTTACATTTGGATTTATCAAAACCAGTAAGTTAATTAGAAGAGGGATAAAAATTTCTGCTCTTTTGAAACCAACATAATTACATTATGTAACACTTGGTTAATAACAGGAATTTATAGGGTACATCCAGATTCCTAATAACTGAACATGGATTGCAAGCTTGCACTCCTGCATATCTAACAGTTTTCAAACAAACATTTGACACCTACCAATGATAAAGGTATCTCAAGACATGTATTATTGGTATCTGCATGCAAGTGTGAAATGTTATTTAAATAGGTAAACCCCATACCTGTTTTTCCCAAATATCTCCACCCCCTTCAGATATAGTTCTTTCTCAATGGGTTTCCACTCAGATTTTCTTAAAACCCCTTCCGCTGCTCTGTCTACTGAGGATGACTGTTTTGGTCTAGGCACTCCAAAGACATCCTTTGCCCCATGCCCAACGTTCTCCTCAGTACCAGAACAAACAGTTTCAAAGGAATCATTGGTCGTCTTTTTTATGGTCATCTTAAGTTCAATTTTATCACTTGCTTTTTTAGCAGTGGAACCATGATCAGGAAATACACCTTCAGCAGCTTCATTTACTACATCCAAATGCAATAATCTTTTCTTTTTCTTACTAAAATCCTGCATATCATCAGGAGCCTGTGATGAACCATCTGGTACTATATCTGTATGCTGTGGTGCTTTGCGCTTTCGCATGTATTCTTGGTTACGTATCACCATAGCAGACATATCCAGATTCGGAGCTTCGGAAGCAGGTTCCAAGTTACAAAAAGCTTCCGAAATAACACTCATCTCTTTCTCCGTGATACTTTCTTCATCTATCATGAAGTCTACACCACTTGGCCCTTCAGCATCTGAGGCTACTGCAGTCTTTTTTTCCTCTGTTGAGGTTGCAGTTTTTGTCCTATTAACAGAACCTCCTGGCAAGTCTTTGACAACTCTTAGCTGAAAGGCATTTACATTAATATCAGACTCACAATTTTCAATGCAGAATGTAAGAACTCCAGATGAAAAATTATAACAGCATATGCAACAGAAAAGATACATTAGAAGTCATTGGTAACCATATGATCTGGCAAGTCCCTGGGGATTGAATGAATACGTGTAATGGCAGTAGTAAATAAGAGTGTCCACATGAACAAAAAATGCACACACATTCTAAGAATAATAATTACCTAAAAATTTGGAGTAACAGTGTAACTTTGAGTAACTTGTTTATGTGAGCAGTACAGACAGCACAATTAGTTACCACCTTCAAATATGTAAGAAAAACTGTCTCGTAATTAAGGAATAAAAAATTAAAAGGAGCACATAGGATCATATACCACAGAAAGTTAACCTCTCCTGTAGCCTGTTATCTGCAGTTTATAGTTATTTTTGGTACATATATGACCTCATCTGGCCTAATGTTCTTAACATTTCAAGTTCCAATTGGTTAAAAATTGATCTTGTTGACCAGAAAAGCATCCCACTGTTTATGCTGAAAGTTTAAAATAAATCAAATAAAAATTGACGAGAATTTTCAACCAGATAAAAGAACACACCCGAAGACTACATTGATCGCTGCAAGGTTTCCGATCATCTTCATATTCAGACCAATATGACTGCTTTTCACTCTGCCAAGCAAAGCCTCCTATTAGATATAAGAACACCTTACATTAAAAAATATGTACTTTATACACACACAGAGCACTCATATATAATGAAGGTTTCTACTCACAGGATTAATCAAAGTTTGCGAACAGCCATGGAGGCGGCAGTCAAATAGCTGTTCAAGATGAAAAAATCAAGGTTGAAGCAATCAAGGATTAATTCAGAAAAATTTCATCTCATGACTAGACCAGAAATGAGTACCAAGCAACGGCGACAGAATAGGTTATCAAAAGAATCTAAAGCAGTGCTAAGGCTCTTTTCCATAGATATGCCCCTCCCAGTTCCTGAATCACTAGTATCTTTGACACTTTGGTCACCACTATATTTCTCCTCAAGAGTCCTACATCGCTCCTGCAATATCAAACTCAGTAAGTAAATTAAGCCACAGGAAACCATTTTCACCAAACACATAGTAATAGAAGCAACTAATGATGAAATCAGTTCAAAACTCAAAGCAGTTAACATAAATTCCTTTGTACTACCTGGATTTCTGTGGTGCCAACTCCAATAAACTGGCTAACAGCATTCAGCACTTCCTCAGCTAATCCATGTTCCCGAGAGACCATCCTGCCAAATTTGACAGACACAGTGTGAAGTACTTGGGACTGGTGGCAAATAATTGGTCATTAATTATCAGGGGTGTCATTAAGACCAAACAGATAGCATATTTTAATGTCTGCTGCTTCTGATTTAAGCACCAAAAGCGACAATTTTGATAAAAACAAGGACTTTAGAGTATGAATAACTACAATTGGTACATCCTTGAAGACCAAGAACGACAATAAGAACTGAATCTAATGAGAGTCTTACAGCTTTCAAACTGATCTGCGCTGTTTTTAATTTTGATCTTAATATCAGTTCTTGACATATACTCTTTTGTGAAAGTTGATTAAATTTTGTTCAACAGCGTAGCTTTTGATTAGGTTGCTAGTTTAACAAAAAAAAATGGTAGAGAGCAACACGGTTCATTATTAAGAATGCAATCATGCCATCCTAAATTTTAACAGGAAATTGCATTAAAAATATGTACCAAAATAAAATCAATCAGCTTACCACAAAATGCGATCTTCACCATCGCAAAATTCATGTTTTTCTTCCTCTGGTTCATTGTCTTCTTCACTGTCACTACAAATCAGAGCTTCACTGCCATGTTGATCATAGTATATGCGTCTCCTGCCAACCACTGACTGGTCTTCTGCCATCCTCTGATTCCTGTGCTGCATAATTGCATACTTGAAATATAACACAAAAACAAAATCTCCATATATGAAACAATACGAGGGAGACAACATAAATCATCAAATGTTTTGCATTAATTTCCCAACATATGGCAGGTTAAATTTATCCAGGATCAAAAATGAATTATTGATATCCTCAAAGAGCACCCAACAGGTAAATACAACAGCACATGTTTGCTTGCTTATTTATTTAGCACCGGGTAAAAAATGTGAAAGATGAGCAAGTACTATCTGACATACTTGTCCAAAAATATCCACGTCGTATACGGAGGTATCTTCTCTACGAACGGGAGCTTGGTACCCGTAGTGGCTGCAACTTCATGACCATTGATAACATCTTTATCACCCGATCCTTGAGCAAATCCACCATACTTACAAAGAGGAGTTCCAATTCTCAAAGAAATCATTTTAGAAACTCCATTCTGCCCCATAAATGTTCTCGAAGTTGCTAATCTTAGCTGAGAAACATCGGCTTCAAGTTTCCTTCTGTTTTTCTCAACTTTATCCTATACAAAAAAGAAAATAATCAAACATGAATTGCTTTCTTGTATATAATTATTGACCAAGCAATGAATAAACGAACGGCGATCAGATCACTAGCGACCCTTGAATACGGTAAAACTTCAGACTTACTTTTATCGAAACAACCCTTTCCGCTTGAATTTGTCTTTTAAGCTGATTCATCTTGGACGTCAGGTTTCCAACACCGTTATTTGACGGTTCTCCATCTGATTTCTGCCGATAACAACAATAATAATAAGAAAAGCGAATTTATAATCAATGGAGAAAATATCTTAAGCATAATAGCAAGCGATTATGCATAGTTCCATGGTGTTATCAATTAAATAATGGAAAATGAATTTATTATCAGCAGCTAAACACCTCATGCATTCAATAGATTGAAAAATCTTAAGAGATTAGATGTATCAGAACTGATTTTCATTGTTTTTCCCATGCGATAAGAGTGAATCATCGTAATTATGTTAATCCAGGCCAATCAATAATTATCTATCTTATACAAGGATCAAGACCTGAATTCAGAGGTCTAGAGAGAGGAAACTAACTCTGAATTTAGAGGCAGAGTCGCTTGATCTTGACATCGCTCCACTGCTCTGCGACTCTCCACGGAGAAAGCGAGTGGCAAGCAGAGGGAACGAAGGGAGAAAAGGAAGAAAAAAAAAAAAAACATGATTCGGATACGAGATTGACACGTGGTACGTGGTACGTGGTAATGGCGTGGCCTACTCTGTATGAATGAATCTTGTCCATCGATGAGATGCCAAGCATCCATGAAAGCCCAATGGGCTAGGTTCGCTTGGGAGCACTTAGGTGTGTTTAGAAACGGTAAAAATCATGTTTTTTTAAAATTTTAAATTATTTTATTTAAAATAAAATTTTTTTATAATTTTATATTATTTTAATATACTGATATTAAAAATAATTTTTAAAAATAAAATAATTTTATTTTAATATATTTTTAAATAAAAAATATTTAAACTACTATTATTATCATAATTCCAATCACATCAGATAGAATAATCAACTTTTCAGCCAATCAAAAGATTCGAGGTATCATTTTCAATGAAATGGAAACCCACCCTGTCACTCTATTTATATTGATATTTTATTTCTTGTATTTGGTACCTTCACATTTTGTTTTAAAAGGAAAATTCAATTTTACCATTTCCTTGAAAGCTACGTGACACTCACTTGAAAATGAAATATGTGGGGTTTTTACTCTATCAGTCCACAACCACTATGTCTTTTATTTACACAAAACAAAAGCCAAGAAATAAGAGGTATTGTGATTATTTTTTTTAATAGAGATACGCATGTCTTTTTCAAATTCATTGGGCCATGGATATTTTTTTTGTCTTTCTATAGAAAAACGAAATTTCCAAAGTAATCTTATAGGAAAAAAAAGGTTTTATGTTCAAGGGTTTTATAGTAATTTGTTTTTGCACAATAAAATGACAAAAACACCCTCACAATAAAAAAAAATTAACATTGTCTTACAAGAGTATTTTAATCTTTCTATCATGGTTTCTTTGTTATATTTAGGAGTAAGAGGCATTTCTGTATTTTAATTCTATACATATAAAAGGTTGTTGGCATGTGTTGTAGCGTTGATATCACCTATGCTTTTTGAGCGGCATGTGTTGCGGTGTCAATTGTTGGAGTATTGCCTTCCACAACGATGTTAAAAGCATCGTGAAGTCCTCTTCCAATGTGTACGGCATGTGTAGGCAGTGGTTGGTCAGTTCGTCATCGGTGATTGTTTCGCTTTTTTTATTTTCTCTCTCCTCCTCCAAAAAAATATACATTGGTCCTTTTTTTATATATTTAAATTTCAATCTTTATTTTTTTATTTTTACTTTTTTCTTAGATTTTTTATGAAATTTTTTATTGTTTTAAATTTAGTCATTCAATTATAATTTCTCATTTATTATTTCTTTTAATTCGATTATTATTATTTTGGTTTCTAATTTTTTTTCCTTATCCCTTTTGTTAAAGTTTTATTGGCTTTCAATTTCATATTTTAACCAAATTTTATGGTATATATATTTTTTTCTATTTGGTACTTATTCTCTTAATTTTTTTCTCTTTTGTTAAAGTTATTATTCTTTTCAATTTAACCCTCCAATAAAAAAATTTTGGTTGCCTTCTAGTTTATTTTTTGTTTTTAATTGCAACCTCATTTTTTTAATTGTGATTTTTTTTTTGATTTTTTTATGTAATTGATTTTTTTTCCTGGTTTAATCCTTCAGTGTTTGATTTGCTTGGAATTGGGCTTTGTGTTTTTTCTATTCATGATACTTCTAGTCTAATGACCCGGGTCACGAGTTTGAAAAGTTAGCGCAGGTTGACATTCTTTTTTATTTATTTTCTTTTCTGATTTAATTGTTTAACATTAGTTTTTTTAAAAGATTGGGCTATAACCCGAGTAATTTGTTTTTCATATTTTTTTTGGCTTTTGATTTTTTTATTGATGCCTTTTTTTAATGCCTTTTCTTTTTAAAATAAAATTTTAATTTATTTTTCAATTAAATTTCATTCTCTATGATTTTTTATTTTGCTATTTGAACTTCTTTATTATTTTGCTTATTTGAACTTTTTTAATAGATATTTTTTCTGAGTTATTTTGTATGTGTTTAATTTTTTAAAATATTATTTTGATTCATCTATAAATAATTTTTCATGTTTTGTTTAGATTCAATTTATTTTTTAAAATAAAAAAAATAATTATTTTTTAATGATATTTCTAATGTGTGTAACTTTGCATAATAATTTTTTCATCTTTTGTTTTATCCAATCAATTTAATGTATATATCTGTTTCTATTATCATTTGATTGAATACAAGTTTTATTTTGATAAAAATAATTTGGTAAACACAATCGAGTAAATGTTTCATGTTGTGAGATCAAATATCTTGATCTACATTTGTCTCATGATTTTTTTAATTTTTTTAGTTACCATTAATGGTTTTTTTTTTCATTTATTTACATTGATCTCCTTTTCTTTTTTTATTTATTTACATTGATGGCTCTTGATTTATTTAATCATGTGCTTGGATGAGTTTTTTTATTTATATTTATACATTTTTTTATGTCGAAAAATACGTTGGTAAAGCCTATATATCCAATGTTTTTATTGAAAAAAATATATATACAACCACGGTAAGTGAGTAACCAGTGATATATTATTTGGAATATCTCACAAAAATGGGAAATAAATTACCTGCTGTGCTTTTATTTTTTTTCAATATTTAAGAGTAATTTAAGATTGTTTTGTAGATCACTCAAGACTAAGTTTTTATTTTAAAAAAAATTTAAAATGCAATTTCATGTTGACTTAGTGTATTTAACAAAAAAGTAAATTCTTTTAGATATTAGCTTTAAGATAAGAAGTAAAAAAAAAAAAAACATTAACCTCATTTATGACTTGACTTATTTTTTGAAATTAAATTACCAACATTCTTTTTCCTTCTTTTTTTTAATAAGCTATAGGAGTTGTTTTTTTTTTTTTCCTTATCTATGTTTGGCTCCTGCTTATTTAGATTTTGACTTGAAGAAAAATAATTAAGAGCATTAAATTGGCGTTCAGTTAGAGACATTTCGACTCCTTCGTCTATCGTGAATTTAGCTTTAGTCTTAAAAGCAAAATAATTAAAAGCATTAAACTAGTTTTTAGTTGGATACGTTTTGATTCCTTTAATTAACTTACTAAAAATGGTTAGAAGCATACTTACTATCAATTTGGATATTTCAAGTTCATGTTATTTAAGTTTAGATTTTAATTAGATAGGTGACTCGCATTATACTGTAAGTTAGTCTAATTTTTTTAATATAAAAAAGTTTTAAGGAGATACTAGTATTTTTAAAAAAGAAAAAAATTGAAACTCATGTCATTAACTTAATTGAACTTTAATAAACTTGAGTAATTTAAATAATTTGAACAAAAAAAAAAATACAATGACAATGAATAAATGTTTTTAAAAAATTAACAACAAAAATAGGTTCAAAAAACCCTATCCAAGCCCATTCGGGTTAACTTGCCAAATCCGTGACTTAGTTATAATACCAAGGTAACCCCGTCAAAAACAAACTTGATAAAACTATGAACCTCAATTACCAAACAATCAGATGTTGAAGGGTAATATAGAATAAAAATATTTTTTAAAAAATGCAAAAAAAAAAAAAAATTTGAGTCAACCTGGGTTAACTCACTAACCTCATGACCATGGGCATAAGATTGAGATAAATCCATAGAAAGAAAAGTGAAAAAAAACACGAAGACTAATTCCCAATAAATCAAATGATGAAAGATGAAATTGAAATTTTTTTTTTTAAAGAAAAACCTAAAAAAGACCAAAGTCAACCATTGTTAACCCTTAAAACTCATGACCCTGATCATAAGTCTGTGACTAATATCATAGAAGACAAACCCTAAAAAAATAAAGCAAAATTCTCAATCAATAGAATGCCGCATGATGAAATTGAAAAACAAATATAGTTAAAAAGGGTTTTAAAAAAAGCAAATAGCAATAAAAAGAACGGGGATCAAATTTGACATAAAAATAAATGAAAATCAAATACAGAGAGATGAAATTGAAAATAAAATTCAATTAGAAAAAAGCCTAAAAAACAAACAATAATAAAAAAAATAAGGACCAAATTTAATTTAGAAATTAAATAAAATCAAATGATGAGGGACAAAATTAAAGAAAAAAATAAATAAGAAAAATATAAAAACAAATCGTAATCTAAAGAATGAGGATTAAATTGGATATAAAAAACAAATTACCAAAACCCTTATATTTTGGTAAAGAGTAAAAAGAAAAAAGAAATATGAGAAGAAAAAAAAGTTCAATAGAGCCTAACTGTTACTTTGCCATACATATTTGTCTGACCACCGCGAAGATCATGTCGGGACACTTCCTACACTACTTCAAAACAATGGTGTTTAACCATTGGACGATGCTACATATGCTGACCGAAGGGCATATATATTGTCCATGCGCTAACGTGTAAGCTCTTTTTTATCTAATACTATTTATTTTAATTAAATTATCAAATCGCTCCTAACTGGATTTAATTAAAACAAACAAACCAAATTGAAAAAACAAGAGCATCCCTAAGACCTAACTTTATATTTTTCTTATTTAAGTGTAATTAAATCATTTAATTGTTCTAAAAAACAAAAATACTAAAAAGTTCTTAAACCTAATATTTTTTACTTTTAAAAGTATTTAAGTTATTTTTTTATACTAAAAAATAAAAAAACCAATTTATCCGAATCAATTTAATAATAACCAATAAATCATGTAAAAAATACCTTACTACCCTCACTAGTGAGGCCATTGATTTTTGTAGACTCATTACACTATCTTCTAAGTTTTATTAATTCAATTTTGAATCACTAAATGTTTAAACCTGACCTAAATATATTAGGTTAAAACAAGTTCAAGTTACGAGTTCAGTTATTTTTCTAACAGAAGAAAAAACTCAATTATTATTTTAAATTAAAGGAAAAAATATCCTAACTATTATGTAGTTTACTTAATTTTACACCTTGTATTTATTATTTTAAAAATTACAGAATTTTATAAATTCATAATTTTTTACGTGATATAAAAAAAATCCAAGTATTTACAAATTTGATATTATATTTCAATGTCTGAAGAACCCTGGTACATCGAGTTAAGGAAGAAGCCATTATAAAAAATTCAAGCACTCGCGCATCATTAAGAACAATCAACATTAGGGTTCCAATTATGCATTCAGATTGCAAGTTCCATTCTGGTCCCTTTCCATTATTCCTTGCAAGACCCCTCCCTTTGGTTATCTGTTGGCCATAAGATTCTGGCTTTTCCACCACGCCCGTAACAAGAAGAGCAAGAACCTCAGGAACAAAAACCTCAAGTTGCAAAGCCACAAAACAAGCAGCAAGAAAGTCTTCAATTTTTTTTAAAAAGAAGAGATTTTGAGTTGTGGGTTTTTCACTTCATGATCTCAAGTTTTACCTGTATTTTTGTTTTGGGATGTCATGGTCAAAACCACGAGTAGCAGGGCCGAGTCCTCTTCTTTCCATATCACTGCTTCCAGATGCTTCAATGCTATTGAATTCGCCAACATTTGGAATAGCTGGCAGTGGACGTGATCAAGTATCTGTTGGAAATAGATAGCAGAAATAGAATAAAATGAATAAAGAGTTTGAGTTTCATGGAATACTTGGTAGAGCTGCAGCAGCTCAATACCATAGACTTCTGTTATTATAATTTATTTATTTTTGTTCTCATTACATGACAGAATGTGAAAAACATTATATAGGATTGATAAACAATCTTGACGGAGGAAATCAAGGAACTCCATGACTTCCAAGATTAAGAGAAAACAAAGAGACCTCTGACTCATAAAAACAATTACTCAAGACACTGAAAATCACGAATTACATCTTAACACTCCCTCTTAATTTATAATCTTTAAGAACCTCCTGAACTGCTAGAACTTATCTGCAGACATAGCCTTGGTAAGCACATCTACAGGCTGATCACTGGAGTTTATGAGATCCAGATTTATCCCTTAGATATGGGGGCAGAGAGAAACCTTGTGATGAGATTTTAGGAAATAGAAACCATTTTATTCAGTTCGAATAATACACTTGAAATTAATAACCTTCAATCTAAGAGTGCAAGTAGCTACTACAAAAGCAGTTTCAGAAGTTATAATTTGCTTACGACCTCCATAGTCTCTCTCTAGAAAACTTCCAAGCTGAAAGGGAATGCAATGGTGTTCCTTTCCACCCAACAATCAGGCACTTGCCATTCTTTTCAAGAGTACATGAACTGCCACAAGGAAATTGCTTTGGAATCAAGCCAGCTTGGTACAAGGATGACTCACTAAATCCTACTTCCACCATTCTAAATCTTGAGAAAAATGCCCTCCATACGTCCATCTTCACACTTCTAGCAATCCTGTCCGTGCCCTCCATTGTCACAATATTTTCTATCCCATTAGAGAAGGTTGCTTCAGTTATCGTTCTGTGCTCAGTGTTCTGTTTCAGGCAGGTCTCAAGGCAATCGAAATATGCACCATAAAAGAACAGTGCTTCAATGAAACGATTCACGAATGTTGGTGAGTTATGATTCGCTTCAACTTCGCCGACGATCATTATTGAAGGATTAAGATTTTTAATCACTCTCATCAAATTTTCCAAGCAAGCTGGCCTTGAGAGCATGGTCCTAAGTATCATGTTAGCGACAACAACCATGGCTTCATCAGCTGCAGTTTCAAATAGCTCCTCTTTGATTTCAGACATGCACGATACCTGTACTGGCTTGAAAGTGAATGGGAAGTTCATGGACCTAGCAAAGATTTCTAACCTCTTACCAGTCTCCTCTATCTTTTGTATGCCTCTCAAGCCAACGGCAGTTATCTTAAGATGGTCTAGCCGGCGTTGACGATCCGCAAGAGCTTGCATCAAGGCTGTCCATTGAACTCCACTCCTGATTTCGAGGTCAATCAAATGGATCTTTCTTGCAGATCCAACATTTTCAATTATTGCTTGGATCGCCGTGAGTTGCATTACCTGACTAATAGGAACATTCTGGTGCAAGCTAAGGTGAGCTAGGTTTGTACTTAACCCATGAAGAGTTTCACAGTTCGGTTTTCCCTTCATTTCCTTTGGAATGAATCTTCCTGTTGCCTTATGAATCCTCCCTTGAAGAGCTTCTGCAAAGTAGTACACAACTCTCTGAAGTGGATTGGATCTCTCAGATGCAACCCATTCACAACGGCTGAGCAATCTGCTAGCACGATCAAATTGTTGGTAGCCTAACTTCTCTGCCGTGGCTAAAAGAAGGTGAGTGAGTTCTACATCCCTTGTTTCTTCCTCGGATAGGCCTGAGAGTGCATAACCAAAAGGGTGCATGAGCATGGAGAAATCATCATATCTTTGATCAGAGAATTGTATGAACCTTGATCCAGCTACTCTTATGATCTCCTCAGTTGACAGTTTCTTTCGAGTACTGAAGCAAGTTTCATCGCTAGCACCGTCAAGCTGGTTGCATTCAATTTCTTTCCTACTTCCATACTTGCGTAGGAGTTGTAGAGATGATGACAGAGCAGGGGTGTATGGCGTTTCTTTACTATTTTTGGCAATACTCTCAAGCCTTTTGATTTCCTGCATTGGTTGTGCTGGTGCTGGGAAACAAGAACCAAGGAAATCATCTAACGTCAAATAACTCGATTTGGTTGGCGATTGTTGCTGTTGGGGCTGCTGCTGATCTCTAAAGAAATTAAGCCCCTTATTCTCTGTGTTATCTTGATAAGCACCATAGTCAGAACATAAAGGATAAACCTGTCCCAAGTCTTCCATTGAAAATAAACGGCTTTTTCTCTCCTTTGATCATTAATTCCTCTTTCTCATAACCTTCAATATGACTATACCCACGTTGGCCGCCACTGAGTCAAATGAGGCATTTGCCATCTCAGAGTAGAGTTGCTAATCGACAAACTCGCACTCAAGTGAGACAATATGCTTATCTAATCTAATGAAAGCATAAACAATATGGTTATGCTTCGAAAGCTTATTTCATTATATATATTAATCATCGTAAAATCCGACGAATGTAATGGTAAGGACTGTGACATTGATGATGATATTGTGAAAAAAAACAGCACGGCCTGCTTATATTAAAACACAGCTTTGAGTGGGAATAAGATAGTATATTTTGAGATATTGTTATTGCTAAATCTAATGTAAAGAGCCATGCATGCGGATGGGAATGTTAGTGAGAGAATAATATAAATTATATTTTAAAATTTCATATAATAATTTAAATTATTGAGTTGATATGGTTTTTTGATATAGTATTAGAGCCTTAATGATTAAGTGGTCACGAGTTTAAATCTCATCATTCTCATTTGTGTGATGAAAATTAAGCACAAAGTAGTGTGAGTCTATATAAGTTTCAAGTCTAAAGAATTTTTATTTGAGGGGATGTATTAAAGAATAATATAAATTATATTTTAAAATTTTATCTAAAAACTTAAATTATTGAATTAAAATGATAAATTAATAACAGTGAAGTGAATGATGAATTGTATTAAGGTATTCTATCCAAAAATCCTAAGAAGTTCAGCCGTGCAAGAGTAAACAATAATTGAACGAATTAAACAAAGAAGTGTTGAATTTCTTCATCGGGAAAAAATCAGAATAGAATAATCACAGCTTTATAAGACAAATGAAAGAGTTATCAGTGAAGTACAAAAAGCTGCAATCAAAAATTAATTTCCGGCCAATATGTCAAATGGGGCTGGGGAAAACCTTGCCACCTGCCAGGCTGAAAATAATAAATGGTAATTCATCCATAAATATGCATCTAGACAAATAAATCCGGGTAGCTAGATATATGCTTCCATTACTGTCTATGATGCAATTACCTTGTATCAGAGACGTTTGCGGTGGGAAGGATGGATTAAATTGTTGGTAGAAATATCTCGTGTGGTTTTCCGAACAGTATGAGAATTTTTTGAAAATCTTGGGAGGCGTAATTATAAATTTCAAGTCAATATGAAAGGATGCTTAAACTCAAGGACTAAAATGAAGTCGATTTTGTAAATCGATTAATCAGTTCCACCAAGTTTTCTATCGGTGTTTATTTTCCGGTATAAAGAACTTCTAGTTTTACCAACATCTCGAAGTCGGTATAGGAAATGGGTCGTGGTTATTTGCAAAGACTTAAAACTGAATTCTTGCATATTTCTTGTTCAATTCTTGCATATTTCTTGTTTAAGAAACAAAATAAGATATTGAATGCTGGATCCCGACATGCAAAACAAGAAATATTTCTTGTTTACGAGCAAATATAAAAGAATTTTATTAAGTAATATAAAAATTACAATCACTTTCTATTAACAAGAAAATAATTAGAAATATCTTTATTAATAAGAATAAACATCTCACATTCTTATAAATACCTCACAAATTCTTCTTTTTTTTTTTTTTATGGAATTCTTCTCCTTCACTCTTATGTTTCTCTCTTGTATGTGGTGCATTGCAAAACATGGGATGCAGCCATAGTTTTGAAACCCGACCCGGTCATTGACTCGGTCGAGTGATCGGGTCACGGGTCAGGTGGGTTGACCCGGGTCAAACCCGGGTCAACCCAAAAAAAAATCATATGCATGCTAACCTTTCATATTCTCACTCGGAGCACCTGCTTCCATTATTTTCTTTTTAACCAAAAGATCAGCGAACACTACTGAATATGGCCAGCCAGATCGCTGGCCCCAAGATCCTCTTCGTCTTCATATTCTCACTCGGAGCACCTGTTTCCATTATTTTGTTTCTAACCAAAAGATCAGCGAACACTACTGAATATGGCCAGCCAGATCGCTGGCCCCAAGATCCTCTTCGTCTTCCAACTCAATTCGAAGACCTGATGACGGCATCATCTACATGCTGACCTTCATATTCTCACTACTTGGTTGGAAGATTAGCCAACTTCGAAGAATAATGGCAAAGGGAACTCAAAACCACAGAATGAAGGAAGCAGTAAGGAAACACTGGTCCATCTCCTAATTATTGCCTCTCCCCACTCTTGTTTATCTTATGTTCTTCTCTCTCTCTCTCTCTGCACCACCATTATATTCTCTGCAAAACCCTAAACCACCCCAAATTACCATTTGTTTGTGGAGAGCAGAATAAAGATTGGAGAAAAAAGGTGTTGTCTTGACTTGACAGTTGCTTTGCCTTGCACTGGAATCTTCCTGCAAGACCAGGGAAAAAAAAAGGGTTTCAGGTTTTGTGGGTAGCAGATTAAGTGAAAGTGTAAAACCCGTTTAATGACAGTGAAAATAAAAACAAAATTGACGGGGTCTCACCCGGGTTTGTCCGGGTCGACCGGGTTTTTCCGGGCCAATTCCCGAGCGGGTTTTTGCCTCAACCCGGACCGGTCCCAGGCCCGGGTCGACCTGCCGGGCCGGTCCGGGTTTTAAAACTCTGGATGCAGCCTATTTATAGGCTGGCATCCTATCCTCTCCTAAAAAAACAAACGATGCACTGCCATTTCAATAAATGGTGCACCAAAAGTTAATTATTGGATAACTTTCAATGCCAACCATTAGAATGGGATGGTATTAAATTGAAGGTAGGCTCCATATTTTCTTCCTTGAAGACTTTGATTATTAATCATGTTTTCATACTTGATTATCTGTGATTTTTCTAACCTTTTTATATTTGTTATCTTCATGCTATTTACATTTCTGTTAGGCCATAAAATGATCTACACCATATGTATTTATCACCGTGACTAGTTTGGTCAAAGCATTCGCTACGTTTTCCTTAGTGTAAATCTTTTCTTCATGTGTGAATCTTTTTTTGTTTGTGTACAAGCTCCTTTATGAGTCTTCTTAGCCATATTACTTCTTTACAAGATTGGGTAGCTACCATGTACTCGGTTTTTATTGTGGATAAAGCTACAATAGTTTGTACTTTAGAGACTCAGCTCATAACTCCTAATGTAATGTGAACACAAAGCCTGAAGCGGATTTTCTTTTCTCAAACTCACATGTAAAATCTAAATTAACGTAACCTCTAATAGTGAATTCTAATTCTCTATAAAATAATGCAGTATTTAAGGTACCCTTGATGTATCTTCAGATCCTCTCAATACTATTCCAATGCTCTCTACCATGATTTGCCATGTATCGACTGACTGCTCCCACTATTTATGCAATGTTTAGTCATGTACATATCATGACAAACATTAAACTTCTCACTGTGATGCATACAGTGCTCAAGACATCTTCATCCTCTCTGCTTCATTACTAAAAGACATACTTGAGGATACTTTGAAGTTAATATGAAATGAGGTTGAAATTGGCTTATAATTTTACATGTTGAAGCGTCGCAAGATTTTCTTCAAATAATTCTTTTTCTGAAAGCCAAATCTCGCTTTTACTTTTGTCTCTATAAGTTTGCATCCTTAAAATATTGTTTGCTAGTACTAGGTCATTCATATCAAACTCCCTAGCTAACCGTACCTTTAATTCTTGGACTCAATCATTGTTGAGGCCTACTACCAACATGTCATCCACATATAACAACAAAATGATAAAATCATCATCTTCTTCAACTCTTTTGTAATATGTACAATAGTCTAAACAGAATCTATTATACCCAAGGCTAATTATAAAGGCATCAAATCTCTTGTACCAACATCTAAATGTTTGTTCGAGACCATATAAAGATTTGTTTAGCCTACAAACCAAGTTCTCCTTGACTATTTCAGCAAAACCTTCTAGTTGAACATATAAATTTCTTCTTCAAGTTCTCCATGAAGAAATGCAGTTTTCACATCTAACTACTCTAAATAAAGATCAAATATAATTAAATCATTATTAACTTGACCAATAACATCTTGACAGACTATCTAGCCTTTAATGATGTTGTAACCGTTATCTTGAAAGAAGAAAATAGGCAAGAACAAAAAAGAGAAAATTAACAGTCCACACCACATGTAGGGATTATTGACGTCAAGAGGAAGATTAATGGAGTGTGGCTCCAGTGGGAGCTAAAGGCAATGAAGGTATAAATAAAGAAGTAAAAAGACTGTAAAATGCTACAACTGTTGTAGAAATGGGCGCTATAAAAGGGATTACTGGTATACAAAGGTATAAAAAATAACCCCGATGTAACATCCCCTTATACTTAGGTATAAATTCCATGTAATAAATCTGAAATCAATGTAAATTTCAGCAGAGTCTCCCCTATATTGAGAGATCCAAAGTTATCGACTAAACCTGTATACTTCAATAAATAGTCAATTCACATTACAATCATTATCCAATATTTTTGGACTCGTCACATCACAACTCATCCCATCACACCAATCATATTTTTATCACTCATTTCATCTCAAGAACCCTAATTCAAATATTGCTAATTTTGCATCAAATCGTTAAACACTTGTTCAAATCGATATGAAAAGGTTTTGAACACCTTACCTAGTTGCTGTTAGAGTATTAACAGCTGCCAACAATTCAGGAGAAGATCTCACAACTGCCAACAAATCAGATTATGCATCAACTACCAGCCTGCAGAATCGCTAGTCTAGCTAGCTTGAAATTCAAATAGCTTGTAATCTCCAGTTTATTCTCCTTCGGTTACTCAATTATTTGTTTGTTATCGTGTAAATAAATCTATATATATACGAGTAAATAGAAAGGAGAGTAATTAAGCCATTCTTTTAAAAGGTGTATCTCAGAATTCTATTTACTCTGTTTTCTTTTGTTTAATCTTTCATGGTATCAGAGCATTAGGCAAACGCCTCATTCATTCTAACACCTTCCGCACAAATATTTTTTTTTGACATGGTATCAGAGCCTTAGTGACCAAGTGGTCACGAGTTCGAATCTCATCATCCCCATTAATTTGATAAAAATCAAGCGCAAGGTAATGTGGACTTGTACAAGTTTCAAGCCCAAAGAGCTTTCACTTGAGGGGGTATATTAGAGAATAATATAAATCATATCCTGGAACCTCACCTAACAGTTTAAGCTATTGGGTTGAGATGGTTCTTTGACATGGTATCAGAGCCTTGATGACCAAGCGGTCACGAGTTCGAATATCACCATCCCTATTTATTTGATAAAAATTAAGCACAAGGTAATGTGGTCCTGTGCAAGTTTCAAGCCCAAATGACTTTCATTTGAGGGGGTATGTTAGAGAATAATATAAATCATATCCTAGAACCTTATCTAAAAGCTTAAGCTATTGGGTGAGGTCCCAGGATATAATTTATATTATTCTCTAACATACCCCCTCAAATGAAAGTCATTTAGGCTTGAAACTTGCACAGGCCACATTACCTTGTGCTTAATTTTTATCAAATAAATAGGGATGGTGAAATTCAAACTCGTGACCGCTTGGTCATCAAGGCTCTGATACCACGTCAAAGAACCAACTCAACTCAATAGTTTAAGCTTTTAGATAAGGTTCTAGGATATGATTTATAATATTCTCTAACAGAGTATTAACAGTTGCTAAACGTATTTCAAAAGTCGACCCGTCAAGATTTTTTCCAAGCTTCTCTATTTTCCTCTTCTCCATTTACTTTTTCACTCTAACTTAACTTTTCTTTTCCTTGATCTCTCTAAATTTATAGGGTAATTATGTTTTTCTCTCTCAAAACACTCTCTTTTTAATCATAACCATCACTTTCTAGTCATTTAAGGTGAAAGAAAAGAAGAGGAAATGAGTTTACCCTTTTTCCTCTTGTTGAAGACCATCGGGTTATAATAGAGACAATAGTCAAAACGGTCTAACCATTTTATGTAAATTGTTCTAGCCGTTTTTCAAAATGACTAGATCATTTTTGTTACTAGAAAAAAATATATCTTTTCGGCCAAAAGCTATTCTTCTTTTATCTTCTCATCTCATTTTCTTTTCTTTTTTCTTATTTCATTGCATTACAACTCATGTTTTTATTATATTATTATTTTTAATTTATCCTGAGGTTTACACCTGGTTCATCAAAACCTCAGGGACGTGTTGCCAACACTTTAGATGATAAAGAAGTTTTATATAGCAAAATAGTGACAGTTTCTGAAGATAGAATAAAGCTCACTGAGATTTGGTTAATGGATTCAGGAGCAACAAGGAACATGACTCCTTGTTGAGATTGGTTTCATACATATGAACCCATCTTTAGAGGTTCGATGTTTATGGGTAATGATCATGCCTTAAAGATTGTTAGCATTGACACCATCAAACCGAAGATGTACGATGGCTCAATTCATATTATTTTAGAAGTATGACTTGTGAAAGGCTTAAAGAAGAATCTTGTCTATGGGATAATTTGATAGTCCTAGTTGCAAGACTCGTATAAACAATGACATCATGAAAATTATCAAAGGGGTGTTAGTGGTATTAAAGGCAAGAAAAATAGCTACAAACTTGTTTTTGTTTGTAACAGTCTGGCCTAACATGCCATATATTGTCCGCTTTGGGCCTTACCGCCCTTACGGTTTTGTTCCTGGTGACGCGAGCCCATTTATGAGCCTGACGCCCCAAAACGTGCATGACAAGTTGGCAACCAGCACTCTTAATAAGGCCAACTACCACTCCCTCACCAGTCGATGTGGGATATTACAATCCACCCCCCTTAAGGAGCCCGACGACCTCGTCAGCACAACCGGACAGCCAGTGAGGTCGGCTCTGATACCAAATATAACAGCCCGGCCCAACATGCCATATATTCTTTGGGCCTTACCGCCTTCACGGTTTTGTTCCTGGTAACGCGAGCCATATATGAGCCTGATGACCCAAAACGCGTATGACAAGTTGGCAACCAGCACTCTTAATAAGGCCAGCTACCACTCTCTCACCCGCCGATGTGGGATATTACATTGTTAATGAGAGAAACATATCGGGAGGTAGAGATATCAATTGCATTGGCCATTTCTACAAAAGAAAAGATAATGATATGACATAAAAAAACTAGGCCACATGACATAAGAAGTTATTCCCTGGGTTTGCAAAGGTTTCTTTACCTTTTGTGAGCATTATATTACAAGTAAACAACACAAGTTGAAGTTTGACATATCAACAACTAAGAGCAAATTCATCTTTGACTCGATTCATTCTGATGTTTATCAAACACAAATTATATCCATGAGATGAGCCAATTACTTTGTATCATTCATAGATGATTTCTTCAAGAGATGTTAGGTGTATCCAATCAAAAGTAAGGCAGATGTGCTCTCAATTTTTAAATCATTTAAAGTGTTAAAGGACAGATAATGGAAGAGAATTTACTAGCGATGAATTTGATAACTTTTGTTAACTATAAGATATCAAAAGGCAATTCATAACAGCAAACACTCCACAACAAAATGAAGCTCTACACAAGAATAAAACTTAAGATCTTGTTCCTATACCACAAGAAAGGAACATCATCAATAAAAAATAGATTTACAAGATAAAGCTTAATGGCAATAATTAAAAGGTGTGTTATCATACAAGATTGGTGGTGAAAAAATGTGCTAAAAAAAAAAAAATTCTCTAGTAATGAAAGAACAATTAGAAATCTCTTTATTAACAAGAATAAACATCTCACACTCTTATAAATACCTCACAACTTTCTTTTGGAATTTCTCTTCTTCACTTTTGTATTGCTCTTTTGCATGTAATGCATTAAAAAACATGTGATGTAGCCTAATTATGCCATTTCAATAAATGGTGCACCAAAAGTTGTCAATTATTGGGCAACTTTCGGTGCTAACCATTAGAATGGGATGGCATTAAACGGCAGGTAGGCTCTACATTCAAGACATCCTTTCCTGGTTATTTTTTTTAATGGGTATCATAACTCATTTAAAAATTGATTTGGAAAAGAGCTGTGTGTGTCATCAAGTCATCAAATTAACATGGGTTAATTTTTTTAAAATGATATCTTTTTGGTTTTTTTATGTTGACACAGTTGTGTTTGGATTTAGTTAGATCAAGTTAATCAAATGATTAAAAATTTGATCAAATCAAAATAATTTTACCAAATTAATATTTAATTTGATTTAACTAAAACAATTCCAAGTTATGCTCGGTTCAACTCACCGTGTAGGATTTAACAACTACACTTACTTTACAGAGGCTATTCAAATGTTTTTTATGCGTGGCTGCGTTTTTGAACTTCTGTCATTAGTGTTGAAATATTGCTTCCAGCCTTGTTTTAAATTCGAAAGGCAGAGAAAAGAAATTTATCAAATGCATGGAGGTAAGTATGTCTATCCATACATCTTCTGTGTATGACAAAAGCTAGAAAGGCAGTTGTGATTAGATCATACAAACACCTCCTAAACTATGTCTTTTATTACACTCTTTGAATTATTGTTCTTTTTCTCAAAGTGACTCCTAAGCTCGCATGTTTTCCTACAAAACATCAAAAAGACTAGAAAGAATTCATGGATTCATTTCCTGGCGATATTTCTTTCGTAACTTTGATGAAGGTTGAGGTGGGGATAAATGACATGCCTTTCTGCTAGCTGAGTTTTAGGTGCTGGCTGCAGGGCCTCCTCTACTCTGGGGTCTGGCTTTCTAGGTTGGAGGTGATTGCAGAGATTCAACTACAACAATTGGTGCTGCTTTTGGGGGTTTAGTTTTTGAAGTTGCTGAAGTCTGCGAGGTCCCTTGTTATGACTATCCACACATAATGAGATCATCCAGGAAGCTGATGAGTTAATTGGCATCACTGCTTCGGGATACAGAGAACAGAGAAACAACTTGTCCTGTCGATCTCTTTTCATGAAACTTAAGGGTTAAACTCTGCCAAACTCCAAACACGGTATCTAAATGTCGATCTAAGAGGAGGGAGAAGGTAAGAGGGCTGAATCTTATAGCCTCTCCCTTCCATTTTTCTCTTCTATTTTTTGGTATAGCACGGAGGGCAGTCATAAATCAAGCAGTCGCAGCAGGAATATACAAAGGAAGGAACGACTGATCTGACAAAAACTAACAGAGCGAGAAAATTCCAAAGCACTAGCTTTCAAAAGTAACCCACAAAATTCCTGAAGTGGATATTGTAGAAGGTTTCAATATATCTTTACTTGGCAAGCTTCTGTTCCCTGTTCATCGGCCTCCAAAATCCGTAACAGATCCCAAATTCAACACTTTATTTACACAAATCTTCCATGTATAGCTGCAGGACAACATTTATGATTGGTTACTAATGGAAAAGTTCATAACCGATGAATTTGGTAGCGTTGTGAATTCACCATTAATTCTTAGATGCGTTGGAGACCAGCTTCTGACATCTTGTTCCAATATTTAGCATCTGTCCTACACTTCTTGAAGAAATCTGCTATCCTATTTCTAGACTCATCTCCATTTTTGGGATCACTGTGGGATCCTGAGACCCCATCAAAAATAGTTTCCGCTCGGCCACCTTGATTGGTGGCTAGGCTAGGTAATCCACAATTCATTGCCTCAATGACTACAAGGCCAAAAGCCTCAATAGAGTGCAGCTTGAACAAAAAATGCCTTTGTATTTATCTGCAATGCTGCGGTATCCACTCTTCAATCTATATACAGACTAAATAAAAGCAAATTGCATTGATCATCAATGCCACCGCCGCCACGTGACATCATTAATTCGAAAACCATAAAAACATGCATTTCTCAACCCTTTTTCTTAAAAAAAAAAACTCATATTGAATACAAAAGAACATGTACAGATGAGATATGACAGGTATAATGTATATATCATAGTTATTAAACCCAGACCGGCCCAGCAGTCGACCCGGACCCGACCGATCCGGGAGTTGGACCGGTCCGGGTTTGTCAAAAGACCGGTCAGTGCAACGACCCGGTGGGTCAACCCGTGACCCAGGCGAGACCCGGCCAAGACCGGTTTATTTTTTTTCAAATGTGGGATTTGAAACCCATTAGTATATATATTCTATGTTCTCAAGAAAAAGATTATGTTTTTTCAATGTGGAATAAAAAACCTTTTGGTTTAAATACTTCAACTTAAAAAGATAACATAGTATCTTTTTAATGTGGGATTTGAAACTCATTAGTATATATACTCTATGTTCATAAGAAAAAAGTTATCTTTTTTCAATGTGGTATTTGAAACTCATTAGTATATATATTCTATGTTCACAAGAAAAAAACTATGTTTTTTCAATGTGGGATAAGAAACTTTTTTTGTTTAAATACTTTAACTTAAAAGCTTAACATAATATCTTTTTAATGTGGAATAAAAAAATTTTAAAATATTTTTTAAAACTTTATTATTTACAATATGTATAGCCGGGTTAGTCTAGCTTCATTATTTACATGGATTTTTTTTAAATTTTTTCATATAAAATATTAAAACTTTAATTTTTCTTTTAATTTTTCTGAGTTGATCCGGGTTGACCCATGAAGCCCGGGACCCTGCCCCTTGGCTGAGTCAACTCCCGGGCCGGGTTTAATAACTACGTACGGTATATATAACCAAGAAAAAAGTTCTTGAATCATTATCAATTTAAATTAAAATATATCACTTAAAATATAAAAAACAAATTAAAAGATTTGAGATGTTTGTAATTATAATTGTCAATAAAAATTATATTCATCACTTATTATAATTATCAATATTACTTTACAAGATAATTTAATCAATATTTATCATATCATTTTTCTACGTTTACAGATTGAAATATTCAGAATTGGTCTAAAATCACAACTAGAATATTGCATAATACTGTTGGATTATTTTGTCGGTATTTAAAAACTGATTTTATCAAAAAATAATTTATTGATAGAATCATGGACGGTAAGTGATTATCGAAAAACTTATCATCAGTGATTTTTATTACGTCGGTCATTTCATCGGTAATATAATCATCGATGAATTTAAAAACAAAAATAGCTCACCAAACCAAAAAATTTACCAGCATCATTTTGTCGGTCAATGACAAATCACCAACAAAATGAATCAGTGGTAATTCCATCTGTGATTGAATTTATATTACCGATGAAATTAACCCATCGGTGAATCACATATTGTCAGTAAGAATTCCTGTAATTTTTTTTTCAATTCTCTGAAACTTTTCAATGGGCTTAGTCTGTTGGTAATTATGTCTAAAATTGTGAGTGGTAAAATCATTTAAGTTTTTCTCAACTCTTTGGAACTTTCTAATTGACTTAATTTGTCGGTATTTTATATGATTTTAAAAAAATAAACAAAACATAAAAAATTAAAAGAAATTAAACTAACATAAAACTAATTTTTTATTATTAATTTAAAAATATTATTGAATACAATTTATCTAGAGGATAAAAGATGAAGGAGGAGGCAGAGATGGATTTTTGTCAAGACTAGGTGGGCAACAAGGTAGATAATATGAACCACCGAGGCTTGACAACAGCTCCTCATACAATCATCTAAGTTCAGTCGTCTCGGATCTAAGTTGGTTTGTCTCAACACCAAGCCAAGTCGTCTAAGTTTCAACTTGTTCTTATACAATCGCCTAGACAACCAAAGATTGAGAGCTTGAACTTGATTGTGAGGAACCAATGATCAATACACTACGATTCGTCCACATATCCTCGGATGTAGTGTTTGAGATACCATAAACCTGATTTTTACTGGGTTCATTAGACAATCCAGCTTCCAACCACAAACCCAATCGAGTTTTGGATAGGTTGAATGATCATCCTCGTATCTCTCTTGCAATCAAATGTTATATGTTTCATGAAAAAAAAACAATAACTTAAGAAAAAAGATTATTGAATTCCAACTTACCATGAACTTCTAGGCTAGGCTATCCACAAGTTATTGCACCCCTTTTCGATGTTCCTCATTTCACTTATGAGTTTTAACAAAAAGCTCCATCGGTTTTGGATCACGTCCAAAAACCGTAGCCTGCAAAAAAAAGCTACTACCAGTTAAACATTTTTCATATAAAACAATGAATTTTTATTTAAAAAAAATGTATGTAATAAAAGGAAGCTACTTTGTATGTGAAATGAACAAAATGGATTCACCGGTGTGCTTGGTAATTGAACCATGAATCTTCTTGTTTCGGTTCTCTGCACCAAACTGGGACTGCTGCACAAAATGCTCATACTTCACGTGCTTGATATAAGTTTCTCACATCACCTTCGAGACATGTGGAGATATGAAATCCCTCAACACAACAATGTCTTCCTAACCTGAAAGACTTATTTCTTTTGCATATTTTTTTGATTTGTTTTGCGCCTCATACAATAATCACACAACTTATGGTAAAACTAAATTATCAGTTAAGATAACAAAAAATAAAATTTGAACATTTAAAAAAAAAAAGAAATTTTGAATTCAATCTTATCTAATGATATTGTGATTCCCCCATACCCTTCTGAAAACAGCGTTGTCAACTTGCTCCAAGTAAAATTTGTCATTGCACGTCTTTTTTATAAAATAATTAGTTCATTAAAATTAAAAAATTGATCAAATTAAAATAATAATAATTTTTTTATGTATATACTAACCTTGAACTTTTTGAACCATGCATCAATCATATGATTCTATTTAAGATTATTAGAAACATGACTTTACTAAAACAAAAGCACTTCCATCTACAATTTCATCATGGATGTTATTATGCGAGCAGCCTCCATATTTGTATACTTGAAATTCTATTCATTCATTAAAATTAATTATTAAAAAATTATCCATTGTTGTTTATTTCTTAATCCTAGAGGAAAGTAAAACAAACTTATATTTTGTGATCGGGCTTCCACTAAGCAATGTATTTCCCAATATATACATGCTGCTCGAAATGGACACCCCTTCTGCGAGGTGGCATCTCATTTGATGAGTCTACATCGAGAGAGGGTGTTTGTGCCTCAAGTGTCTGGCCATGGTCGGCATCTAGCAACTTATGGTCATCAAAAGCGCCGTTAGAAGAACCAATAATGCTCCCTTCCATATTACTCACTAATGACCTTCTCTTCATCATTTAAACAAATTAAAGTATAAAAACGGAAATAACATTTTCAATATTTTATATTTAAAAAAAACTCGACAACACCTCCTATATACAGGAGACTACCCAAAATTTTATTACATGCAAAATCAACCATGCAAACAACCCAACAAACATTTATATCCCTCATAAAAGGTTCACCAAGCTTTATGCAAATTAGCCATAATAAAGATACAATGAAAAGAACATGATCCAAAGTAGAAAGCAAGACAACATGAATAGATATCCAATATTTTCACATTATTCTTTCTTACAAAACAACCGAAACCTTAATACCAATTCAACTCAATATAGTAAATTCTCATTAACAATTCTAAAAATTTACACAACATCATAACCCAAACAAATCTTTCTCACTAACATAATTAAAACAATAATTTTAACATAGTTGAGCTAATTAACAACATCACATAAACCAAGGTAAATTTATCAAACACGGTTGGTAATTTTGTTTTTAAGTCTTAGTGGCATGTTCCTATAATTGTTTTTCAACTCTCTAGAACTTTTCAAGAAACTTAATTCGTCGGTGATTCTGTCTAAAAGTCTTGGTGGCAAACTATTATAATTTTTATTCCATTGATGATTCCATATGTAATCATTAGTGGCATGGTCCTTTTTTTTTCAATTCTCTAGAACTTTCAGATGGACTTAGAAAACAATTTTTTTTTGTAGTGTTTTTGTATTCCCTATCAACCTACAAATACATTAAAATCATAATACAGTAACATCATTTTTATTCAATAATATAATAATAAAATCACAACAATAAATATTCTATTAGTGTTAACAATAGTTCAATATAAAAGGAACAACAAAAAAAAACAACATTAAAGTCAATTTCATTACACATTTATGTTTTACAAATTAATTAGAATTATCTTCTTCTTCTTTAATTTCTTCAATTTCATCATTGTCGTGTCCATCATAATCTTCTTCTTTGAATTGATGCTCATCAATATCATCTTCATCAACTTCTATATATCCACTGATTTTCAATAATCATTTAACTCATCAACATCAACAAAAATATTCTTAACTACACATAAACTTGAATTTTCTTCTAAGTCAATAGACCAAGCAACTCAATATGCATCAACTAACTCATCAATTTGAAAGAATTCATCTCTCGTGGTTGCTTCATCGTTACCATCCTAAACAACTTAGACATAACCTTAATGTTTAGTTTTCACTATGGATAATCAATCAGCCTTAGAATGATTCTTTCTAAAGGAAGAAGTGTAGGTGTAATAAATTTCTTGGCATTACTTCGTAAAAATAAAGACATCGTTGATATTGTGAAGTCTAGCTTTTTTATTAATTTCGACCAAAACATGATGGAGATTTACTTTGATTCCTCTATTAGTGGTATCAAACCAATATTATTTGAATAAAAAGACTTTATTCTACTTGCTATGATATTATAGTTCAATCATTTTTTTCTAACTTCCCATAATAATCAACTTCAAACTCATTAGAAGTTGATCTTTTAACACAAACTTCATTATTATATGTCATTTTACCCTGATCATACTCTTCAATATGAAAAACATATTCATTGATGAAATACTCATTATAGCACTTAACATTTATTTTAGGACCCAAACATAGTAAATACAAACTACCACTAGCATTTCCTTTCAATTGATAAACCTGGTACATGAATACAACCATTAACAGTTAAAAAGAAATGTATAATGAAATTAAGTATTACGAGAGATAAGAAATATTAAGTAGTGCTTACATGTGTACTAAACCACATGAAAAATTGTTCATCTTATAATTGAAAAATTTAAGATCTAGTCATAAGTGAATTTTGAGATGGTAAAAATTGACGATGTTGCCTATGAGAAATTTCTCAATCTATTAGTTTGTAAAAGTACAAGAGAAAAAATATTTATAAATAACAATTTAATATTATACTTACTGAATAAAAGGTCTCAATTCATCACAGTTAAATAGCACATAATTATATGCATGTCTAAATTTGATTTCTGTCAAGTATTTTCCCCTCACTGTATTGTTTTATAAAGGTTATTTAGGATGGAAAAATATTGAGAAATTCTCACTCAAAGACACTTCCCTACCGTCATCATGTCTTGAAACATGATTGATTTTTATTCTTAAATGAGGCTCAAAATAATACAAGATAAATATTGAGATCTCTTCAAAAATATAAGCCTCACATATTAAAGCCTCAATATGCGTCTTGTTTTTAACTTTTTTTATCTTGAGATAGAACATCCACATGGAATTAAATGAATGTTTTAAATTAAAAAAAAAACAAGATAAGAGAAATGTAATTAGGATGCATGTGTAATCCCTAACCTCTTAAATGGATACATCTATCTGTACTGGATAGGGCCTCTAACTTTTACCTCAAACAGTAATTATATAGGTAAATGCTTCATTGAGTTAAAGAAAGATAGAGGGATTATCATCTCAAGTTTGCTGATTGTCTGGACTATATTAGTTTCAAGCATCTTAATATGTCGAGTATGCAACTTGTTATAACATATATCTAAAAAAAAAAAATGACTGGTCTTCGTAGGTCCATCCCATATTCTTTTCAACAATAAATCTTGGTAAGCAAATGGAATAAGTGTTTGCATAAATACATAGCAAACATGACTCTTTATCCATACAATCTGTTATCCTTCAAATCCATCAATTTAGATATGTTTGAAGCATATCCATCAGAAAAACGCAAACTCTTAAGCCATTGGTAGACAAGTAATTATGCATTCTTGTTCAAGACGAAGTTGACTTTGAACTTTGTGACCCGTGACCTAAAATAAACCAATTCTATATTTTTATGATGGCAAAACAAAGGTATATCCATCCTAGCCTTCATATTGTCCTTTGCTTTCCCTTTCATGTCCATCATCGTGTTAAAAATATTTTTTAAACATGTTCTTTTCAATATGCATGACATTTAAATTATGACAGAGGTGATTAGTTTTTCAAAAAGAAAGCTCTCAAAAAAATACTTCACTTAACCCAGTTATGAGTCACACAAAAACAAAGAAATTTCTACTTATTAGAATAAAAACCAAACACAATGCCTCGTATTATAAGACCACGTTATAAAAATTTTCACTAGACCGTACTGGTGATGCAACATCATTTTCAACTCTTTCTATAAAGAAGTTTTTTTGTACTTGTTATCGATTGGCAAGAATCTCTAGTGGCAATAAAAAAAAGATGTTTTACCATTATTTATTAAGGTGAAGGCTTTTTTATTTTCCATACAATATGGGCATGCTAATTTTACATATGTGCTCCAATAAAAAAACCATCTTATATGCAGGAAAATCATTGATAGTCCACATCAAAACTACCTTTATCTGAAATTTTTGTTTTGTTGAGACATCATACATTAAAGTTTCGGAGGACCACAACTACTTCAACTTATAAATCAATAATCAAAGACAAATACCTATATTCCTACCTGGACTATTAGGATCGTGTATGACCATAGATAAGAACATGAACTTCACTCATACATATTCTCGGTGGCAAATTTTAAATCATCAGTATCACCAGCCAATAAGAATATGGTGCAAAGAAATAACCAGAATGGATTGAATTCATTTGTATATAACCCAACATGTATATTCCATGGTTCCATTCAAAATTAAGGACACACCCTATTAAACTACTTCTATGCTTCATAATCGAAAAGGTGCATCATGACTAATCAACCACATCATGTAAATGATTCCAGGTTATGTGCTTAGAAGTTTTTGAAAACATGAATAACTTTTGTAGTGTAAGAGTGATTGTGAAGTATCTCGGTTTTCTATTTGCAACAAAAGTTCTTCCCCTGCCAGTTCTAGGTTATATCGAGCATGCCCATATATTTTGCACTCGGTCAAATATATATTTTCTATGTAGTACAACATGTAGAAGTTTGGACACATGTTTATTTTCTAGTATCCTAGCCCAAAGGGATTCATCAAGGATTCAGTAGTATAAAAGTTCTCTTTCAACATATTCCCTTCATATAAAATGCTTCTCGTCTATTTGATGATTATGTTGTAATCTGCATCACTTAGCCCATGATCTGACTTGATGGTGAACACCTATGCAACGACCGATAATTTACTATGATTTATGCATCCATCCTATAATGCGTCTGCATTTGGTTCTTCTTTTATGATTGAACATTCACCTACATCACCCTGATTCATTTTCATTGTATCTATCAAAGATACTCTTATAATAATTACTATTATCATCTACACTTCATACACGTTGCTAGAACTAGAAGGTGACCCAACCATCCTTTTTATTATGGTCTTCTAAGGAACATATGGTTTTCTGTGTGCAAACCAACACAAGGATTTCTCTATGAATCCTTTTTGTAGAATACGCATCTTAACAATATCTGGATCAAGAAACTTTTATTTTTACACATCTTACATTGACATCTAATACTGCCTCCACTAATATTTTTTGGATTAATAGTGTGTATTTAGTAAAATCTTCAATCTCATTACAATAATTCATCATACACAACTCTTCGGGTGAAATTCGATACATCCAAGAATGATCATCCATTACTTATATGAAACCTATATAGAATATTGATGATAACATGTCTCAATTAATAATGTGAACTAAACAAATTATTGGTACCCAACTCATTAGCTATCACTGGTTTAACTTAAACTTATTCAATCTATTTTAATAGTATCCTTAAATCATTATTAATTTTCTATAAAAAAAAAATCAAATTCCTCCAAACTTACTGAAATTTTCAAGTTAACAATAAAATTGATAAAATGTGAAACATACCCATTAAATAAGCTATTATTTATTTCATTATAAAACACCTAAGTTACAAAATCAAACTCAATTTCATCAAATGACAAACAAATATAATTTTTCAAAATCTCAAACAAACCTTAATATGTACAAATCATACATTTATACAACAAATTTCTATGGAAAAAACTATAAAATAAGTAAACACACAAATAAACTACTTATACTATATCAAAATGCCAAAAAAAATAACATTTTAAAAATGGATTACAACAAAAAAAATAGATAGTTTTGCTTACTTGATATGATGAATCTTCAAAAAATATTGAACCAGAATAGAGATATTGACAGATTGAGTGTTGGTGTGGCTGAATTTGTGATGATGAGATATTGATTTGTGACAAAATAAAGGGGTGTTATGTGTTATTTTCTATAGTGTTAAAAAGGAAGAAAAAATAAATGGGAAAAGGGGTCATCTATCAGGTTATGACTTAGATATTATTGACGGGTATTAGCAAGGGATATATTTCCTCAATAATTCTATCTGAAATATTAACACATCATTTTTCCCTTTTTTTTCTCATTCTTTCATTTACAACTGTAATTCCTTCAGTAGTCATTGATGAAAAAATTATATTGGTGAATACCGAAGGAAATAACGAGGTAATATTATATCCATAAATGTCACTGTAATTTACCAACAATATTTTTTCTATCGGTATTTCAATTTATATTTGAAAATTTCTAATAGTGAATTTTCTATAATCCATTCGATTAAGATAATAATATGGACAACTATTGGATGAAGAACATAGTGGTTTCTTTGTTAATTGCTAAGTCTGTAGTGTTTGCTTTCTCTGGAAAAAAAAAACCTCAAATTTCTTCTTTTTTGTTTCTCTCTTGCACCATTTTTTTCCCATCAACCATGCAATATCGTTGTGTTTTGAATCCATCACTCAATTTCTCAATATGAAGACCATATCTTTGTCATCCTAACATAAAAATTAGTGGTATAACTAAATTGATTTCATAACCCAAATCATTAATGTGATTGGAGATGTTTGTTTTATGATGATTTTTAATTAATCATCAACAATCTTAGAATATAAGAGTACCATTTTGTAAGGAGTTATTATTAGATAATTATATAAATCATATCTTGGGGTCTCATCTAATAACTTAAGCTATTGGGTTGAGATGGTTCTTTGACATGGTATCAAAGCCTTGTTGACCAAGCGGTCACGAGTTCGAATTACACTACCCCATTTTATTTAAAAATTAAGCACAAGGTAATATGGTATTATACATGTTTCAAGCTCAAATGGCTTTCATTTGAGGGGGTGTATTAAAGAGTAATATAAATCATATCTTGGAATCTCACTTAACAACTTAAATTTTTAAGTTGAGATGATTATTTGACATGATATCAGAGCCTTGTTTACCAAACAGTCACGAGTTCAAATCTCACCACCCCCTTTTTATTTGATAAAAAATAAGTATAAGTTAGTATGAATATGTGCATGTTTAAAGCGTAAATGACTTTTACTTGAGGG
The DNA here is from genome assembly GCA_019202695.1 of Populus x sibirica. Lineage (NCBI taxonomy): Eukaryota > Viridiplantae > Streptophyta > Magnoliopsida > Malpighiales > Salicaceae > Populus > Populus x sibirica. The sequence goes on along the minus strand of JAGMVL010000762.1, from coordinate 1,248,742 downwards.
GGTGTTTTACAGAATTATATAAATCATATTTTAGGATCTTATCTAATAGTTTAAGCTATTGGGTTGAATTAGTTTTTTTACAGTTATGGAGTGATTATGAAAGCTTAAAAAAAAAAAAGAATGATAAACAATCTCTAGAAAAAGAGGGTTGAAACTTAAAATGATTATGCTTAAGTATAGTAACGTTGAAGAATTTAATGGAGTTCAAAGGAAAAGGAGAGAAAGGAGAAAATCAAGTTACAAATTTCAGAACAGCAGAATGACTCGCATTATAATTATAAATACAACTAAAACATGTGTAGTCAGTTTCAGTAAATCAAGTTAATTATTTTCAAAATAAAAAAGGAGAAAAATTAGTGGGTTAGGCATGCGAACTTCCTTCAAATGGTCAATTTTAATTTTTATATTTTTTTATATTTTGATTTTTTTCAATTTAATTATTTAGTATAAGATTTTTATTGAATTTAATCATTCAATGTTGAGGGTTGTGAATTTGTCAAGTTAACTAAATTAATTCAATCCAGTAAAGTTTAAAATTTAGGTTACGAGTTTGTCAAGTTGATTAAATATTTATCAAAAAATCATGTTAAAATTTTTCAAGTTTAAATAATAATATCGAAAAATTTCTAACAATTTAAATATTATTTTTTTCATTTAAAAAAACTTAGGTTCAACCTCGTGTGAAATTGCAAGCAAGAAACTAGTATACATCTAAAGCGTTATACAACAAGGAACTGAACAGAATACTTGAAAATGAAACCTCAGCAAACACATCATCAGATTTAACCTCTTGGACGTGGAACCTAAAAATACCTCACCCAATTCCAAGGTGACTTTTATTGTATGTCAAAAGTTCTCGAGCGCATGCTTTCCTCTTAATTCCAAATAATCAAATGTTTAGGCGCTTCCATTTGATTCCAAACGGATATTAAGGAGGTCGATGCTCATATCACATTATTTCTTAATATTCATATAGAGCTGATATGGTTGATATAAAAATTAAGCTAGAAAAAGATCCCCTCTTTCTATCCAAACATAAATGTGATATCGGTTACTTTCATGAGTGTTTTTCACTCTAAAATATATTAAAAATTATTTTAAAAAAATTATTTTTGATATTAATACATCAAAATAATATGAAAATACTGAAAAAAATTTAAAATAAAATTTTTTTTAAAAAAAAAAATTTTTAGAACACAAAAACAAATAAATTCCATGTTTTTTATATTGGCTGATTGATTTTCAATTTTCTATTTTCTATTTTCTATGCATCCAATGGACTAGTCGCTAGCCAAGCTAAAAGATTCAGAACGGAGGAGGGAAAAGGCTCTTAAAACAAGTGGCCAATTAGGTGGCTCTATTATTCAGGTTTCGCCACCCTGACTTTCCAGCAAGCTACCTTCGCCCCCAGCAAAGAGGTAAGAACCCATATCAAAAAGTCATAAACCAAGCATTTTTTTACGTAATCAATTGGATAACTCCAAATGGGTTGACTAATTTTACAGCTTTCTTTTCCCACAAATTTACAGTTACGAAAATGAAGACTCCTACGTACAATTCTCGGTACAATATTAAAGGAATGCGACATATTAAAGAGCAATTGCTCAGAATGAAGAACGAGAATATACTACGTATTAAGAAGCAAAAAAGAAAAACAAAAAAGAGGATGAGCATCGGCGTGGAAGAGAAAAGGTCAAGTTCAGACCTTGTCAAATTCATCCTCGCAGGTCTCCGTAGAATTCCGTCGTACCCTCTTACATAGCAGAATCGCCCCAATCCAGATAAGACTCTTGACAACTCTTACCATTCCGATCGTCACTGTCAGGTAATACAGCCACCAACCAACCAAGTCAGCCACCCCTAAACCCATCGACAGCTCTATCTTTGCCTCTGCTACAAAAACCAGAGACTCAACTTCATCCCTTATACTCAACCACCACAAAGTACCATAACTCAAAGCTATGGTCACCCTCTGTGCCCACTTCTCATCTCCAGCAGCACCAAAAATGGTGTCATCAACCACTGGCTTAACAACAGTTCTTGACCAGTGGATCATGGTCTCATGCAACCCCAAGAAAAATATGTATCTACACAATAAACCTCTTCGAGTATCAAAACCAGAACCATCAAATATTCCAGCAGCTATGCTCCCTTCAATGCCCAAGCCAACACAAATCTGTAAAGTGCATAACACAATCCATGCGGTGTACAATCCGGGCCGGTAAATTACGCCTGGTGACTCGCTTAGAAGGGTAGTTCTTCCTGACAAGGCGTGAATAAGAGTAGCTATGCTAACAATTGAAACAAGAAAACACAGAATTGATGGATTGATGGACAACAATAAGGATAAGATGAAAGAAGAGGGTGATTGCTGTGTAGGATCAGATGTGATGGTCAACATATAGTTATAACTAGAGAGCCTGGCAAGGAGGAGAAATGAGAGAGGCAGCAAGAGACTGAGGAGGGTAATGGTCACGACATGGAAGGGTTCTCTGAAGATGGCACAACCTGAGAGCTTTTTTTCCTTCTTTTGCCACCCCATGGTTTTTCCCCGAAGCTGAAGCAAATATGACCTGGTGACAAACTTGGTTACGTGACAAGAAACATCAAACGAGGTCTATATTTATGTGAAGAATTAGTACGTAGTACCGGAAAAGGAACATGATCGAAGTGGTTATCACGTCCATGGTTTAAATTAGTTGAGGCTGGACAGAGTCTTAGTCCATGCCTTCTTACGTTTTTGTTTGAAGCCATTATTATATCTTGTATCCTTCATGGAAAGCGCTGATAGTATGTCCCATTCAGCGGTTGAGGCTGTCTTTTTATTTTTTCCTTTATTAGTTTTGTGGTTGCAATTTTAAATTATATATTTTGATGCTGATTGTTTTTGAACAACTGGATGGATAGGTTTGATTTTTCGTTTGTTGTTCGAATTACTGTTTTCTGCTGAGAATTTCTTCGTACTAGAGAGATGGAGAGAGACTTTTAACTTATGGACGGACATACTAAAATGGTAAGTTAGTGATTCCATGCAATTGTGGAGGAACCAAAGTGTCTACAACTACTTAACAAGACCACATCATAGCCAGCTACTTCAATGTTCTTGTTCAATTACAAGTGATCGATACTATTGGATTCAATAAAGAATTATGCTAATCAAGATTAAAAAAAAAAAAAGAAGCTAAACTCCCTTTGAAAAACATTGTTCACCCGATTCATTTGCATTGTTGACTGTAATAGCATAATAGTAATTTCACCCTTTAAACTAAAGATCTTAAAACTAGTTATTAATAGCATTAATATTTTTTTATTTACAAAATGTGTTAGTCATTACTAAATTAATTAGGGATAAATACTTTTTTTTTTGCATTTCAGAAAACAGTGAAATAACCAAAATGTCCTTAACATAAAATTCTTGAAAATGACACCAAGGAGCAATTTGGTATTTTCACAATGTTTTTTTCATTATTATCATGCTAGTCGAGAGACAATTTGATACTTGATTAAATAGAATAAATTAAAATAATAATATCACAGATAAATGACCAAAATTCTCTTAAACACAAAAATATTAAAACTAGTGCCAAAGAGCTTTTTTTATTTTTTCACAATAGTTTTTTTGTTATTACTATATCAGCTCAAGGCAATATATATAAGGTATAGGCATGTGAGAGCCCTTTGACACTTTGGGTGATGCATATGGCGCCTCCCGTTGACTAAAAATACCCTTTCATCATGTCATTAGAAGCGTCGTTGCATCCTCTTTCTGTTGATGTAGTGGTAAGGCGGTTTGTTGCTAGTGGCCTTTTTTTTTCTTTTTCTTTTTTCTTTTTTCTTTTTTCTTAAGTGGCATGCATTCTATCCACAATTAAAGTAGCTGGCTATGAAGTTCAAAATCTTTTTTTTTTTTTTAGTGGTATGCATTCTATCCCATTATTATATAAATTGCCTTATCTGTTACAGAAGTCAAGGGATTAGTTTTCTTTATCTATATAGATGGTAGAGATGACCTTTTCCAATCATTATTCTAATATGTTATATTTTGATGGGAGAAGTATGTTCGATGTTGTTGATTGTTATATATGTTTAGATTTCCTGATATGTATTTTTAATTGGAGTCGGTAATTGTTTATCGATGCCCTGTAATTTCTGGCAACAGAAAATCGTGTGATGAAATCGGCAGATTTTGACCAGTTCCCTCGACGTACTTGTCTCCATGACATCTACCAATGATCCGCCGATCATTTCCATCTCGGTTTGCTGAGGGCAAGTTTTCTCGGGACCCGCATTACCTTCTGCCAGACCCGCTCAAAAAGATTGTGTGCTACTACTACTCGAAAAGGGGTGGATCCCAAATTTGGATGAGACGAGTATATGTAAGTGTTTTTTAAAAAATATATATTAAAAAAATATTTTTTATTTTTTAAAATTTATTTTTATGGATCAAAATGATTTAAAAATACTAAAAAATTAATTTAAAATAAAAAAAATTAATGAAAAATAGATTCAACCTTAATGTCAAACACCCCCTTTAGGTAGCGTTTGGTATTGTGGTAGTGATTGCTTTTCAAAGTGTTTTTTATTTAGAAATACATTAAAATAATATTTTATTATTATTTTAAAAAATTAATTTTTGATATTACTACATCAAAACAATCTAAACATATAAAAAAAATATTTTTTAAACAAATTCAAATTTTATTGAAACGTTATTTGGGCCGCGTTGCATCTTACAAGACTAATCATCATCATGGTCCATGTTTTTAAGAGGGTGTTTGAGATTATGGTAACAGTTACTTCCAAAATTTTGTTGTTTGGAAATATATTAAAATAATATTTTTATTTTAAAAAAATTATTTTTAACATTAACATATCAAAGTTGATCTAAAAATATTAAAAAATAAATAATAATCTTAAAAAAAATTAAAAATTTAAAAATTATCATTTGAAACCCGTTAAATGAGAGATATATATTGTGAATAAATAACCAGTCAATTTATCTATGTGTGGGTGTTTCAAAGTCAGAACTCCTCTTGGTGGATTAACAGTGTCCTTAGATTAATTTGAGTGTATACGTATATAATAAACATTAGTTCAGGCCGTACAATCGTTCTAAAGGAAGCCAGCATTTTTATCATTAATGAATGTTAGATTTATTTTATATGGGCCTGATTTTTTTTTTTGTTATTACTGTTAGCTCAGGCCACTCCGATGGGCTTATGGTCGGTAGACCGGATTAATTTTTCACCAGCATTAAAAAAAATGATCATGCGATGGCAATACTTTAAAAGAAATAAAAAAAAAAAAAAAATTAGTAAATAAAAGAGATTGTATATATTGCAAGAACAGCGAACCACAAAGTAAACAAACAAAAATGCCATGAAGCGAGCATTTGATGCTTACACTCATTTACACTCATGTAATTAATTTAATTTAATTAAAAAATAAAATTTCTTTTAAAAAACACTACATTTAACAAAGGTTAAAAATAAAAACCCAAGTTAACTCTCGTTACTTTTAAAATAATTAAAAAATCTCATAAAAAACAAATAAGAGAATTAACAAAATATTGGTGGATGAAACTGAAAAAAAATTACTTAAACAAAAAAATAACACAAGTAAACTCGGGTGAAACCTAGTAAACCCACGTGAATAGGTTACAATCGATACCATCAGAGAAAGGTCATTTTATCATGATTCCAACGACATTAAAGAATGTGTCTTTATGAGATCAGAGAATTTAACATATGTTACCTCAATGTGACGGCATCTCCCAAATATTGGTGTATGTTTTGTATGTGTCATACCTTTTTTTTTTTTTTTCAATTTAGCCTCTAAATCTATAATAACTTTTCAATTGAATCCCACTTTTTAGTTTACTGGAGGGCAAGCCCTCTTCTTTCATTTTTATCCATGATTCTCTAGTAAATCTTCAATTTAGTCTAGAATTGTGTCCAACTTCGGGCCAATGAAGGGCCATTATGGAGAGAATAAGAAAAAAAAAAAAAAAAGAAACATCCAGTCAACAGGATCATTGTATTGTGATAGTACCCATAATCGATATTGTGAATTTAGTGATTAATCTAGGTTGATTAAGGTTGGTCTAATTAGATTATATTGATTCAACATTACATAAAAAAAAATATCATTTAAAATTATATTGGATTTAGTCATAATTAGATAAAGAAAAATTACTTTAAAAACTTTATGTTTCTACCTATATGCTTTTTGGTTCATTTTTGTAAACGCACAAATTTATTTTTTAGTACGCAGTCTTAGAAAGCGTTTGGGAACGCGGTTCAACCCGCGTTCCCAAAAAATTTGAAAAATATTTTTTTTGTTAAAATTTAATATGATTTGTACGTTTTGGATCGTTTTGATGTGCTGATGTCAAAAATGATTTTTAAAAAATAAAAAAATATCATTAGCATGCATTTTGGCACAAAAAGTTATTTGAAAAGCATCTACAATCACACTGCCCAACAAATTCTTAGTTTTTTTTAACAAGTACTATCAATACCTGCATATTTGTTTTTTGTTTGTGTAAAAAAATGATTTGACCAAAAACATAGCGCATAGCAACTACCTAGTAATCGCTATAAGCTTAGGTCATGAGGCTCCATAATGACAAAGCTCACCCATATAATTTGTATCAGTCAATTTACCCACGCTGTCTTGATGGTTGAATAAACAATTATTTTTCAATGCAAAATAAAAAAAAGTGGAGCATTGTCTATCTGTTTTTTTAACTTTCATATTATTATTTTTTAATTAAAAAGTTAAAAGGTGTATTTAATTAAATAAATTAAGAATTATATATATATATATATATATATATATATTAGAAAAATATGCTGGCATGAATTAAATATTAAATTAGAAAGCTACGAGATCTATACAGATTAAAATATCTGATTTTATGTCGTGAAGATAAATTTATTTTTTTATTTAATTATATATTAATATTTTTTATATGAAAAGTAATAATTTAAATTCTATAGAAACAAATTAATTTTCTTGTCAACCCTTCCTTTTCTTATTAATCTAATTTTTTTAAAAAAAATATTTTAGCAATGTAGTTCATTGAATAAAATTTTAAGGCAATTATAATAAATATCCAGAACACTCTGGACGAGATTAAAATAAAAATAAAAAGTATATCTTTAATTAATGCATATTTATCCTATTAACCTGCTTTTTGGCAATCTTTAATTCAAAATATTTATTTTTTAAAGTAAAAAAATTGTAGAATAGTAAAAGCAAGTTTTAATAAATAAAAAATAATATTTTGATTACTATGTTGTGGTTGCTTTAAAAAATATAAGAATAATGCACTATAATTTTATAGTGTTTGTTTTTTATTTAATCATGTGATAATAAAAAAAACCTGCATAGAAAAGTGAATAAATAAAATTTAAGGAAAAAAATGACAAATTATGAAGGGTTTGACAAAAAAAAAAGTATTTTATATTTTTATAAAAAATGATATGATGTTTTAAGAAACTAAATATAAATTAAATGATATTTAATGAAATGATATTTTTAATATATTTTTAAGTTATTTTTTTAATGAGATTTTATTAAAAAAAGAAAAAAAACATAATGAATTCAATAAATAGAGATCAAACACTTGAGCTCGGGCGACCCAAAATGCTTGCCCAAATAAAAAGAATGAGAACGTCTCTTGAGTGGGTATATGAGCTTTTCTTTTATTTTATTTTATTTTTGGTAAAAAGGGTGGACTTCTAAAGGGACAAAAAAAAAAAAACCAAACAACACATCATCTAGCCTGATCTTGACCACCTAAAAAAGTGGTCGAAAAATTAAATCTAAATTTTAGTGATCTAATAATTTGTTTTTTATCCATTGTCATCTAAAAATATTTAATAGATATTTTTATAATGTTAATAAACTAATATATCAACTCAAAATATTTTTAAATTTGTCTAAAACCATAAAATCAAATCGAATAAAAAACCATTTATCATGGTCTTTTTTCAGTAAGATAAAGGAAAAAAAATCTCAATGAAACTCTTCTTGTTAAATATAACTCGTTAACACAATGAACAACCTTTTTTGCGATAGAAATATGATCAAACAACGACTTTTTTTTTTTAATCGTTTTCTAACAGCTTTCTCTTTTATTTCTCAAATTTAAAAACTAAAAAATAAATAAAATAAACTTTTTGTTCATAATCAAGATTCTAAAAAGTTTGAGATTCATCATATATTTTCTTTGTATTTTATATTATAGTTTTTTTAAAATTATATTTTTCCACTACAATTTAAGACTTTATCTCAAGAAATTAATTCATAAAAAGATTCAATAAAAAAAATTAGGATAAAATTAAAAGAAAATAAAAAAAGAAGTTGGGGAACAGCTTTACTGTGAAACCGTCCCAGTTATTTTAGTATTAAGACAATTTTTATTTTAGTATTAAGACAATTTTATTGTCTAAATGTACCATTGATGTTTTATTACCAGTGGCTACCACAAGATAGAGATGACGTCTTTGTTTGTTAGCTGTATTTCATTGGCTTATTTGTCCACCTGCTCTTACTCAAAAGGGCTCCACCCTTTTCCTTGTTTAGATCTTGTGGACTATGGATTGGTTGGCTAGCTGGCGGCCGGCAGCTGTGCTCCATATGATGCCCCAATTTTATAATTTTTAATCAGGGAGAAATAATAATAATAATAAAAAAAAAACATTAACTATGTCGTTATCCTTATCTCAGTGGTTCAAGTTCCTACAGTGAAATCAGAACAGATGTTAATGACTGACTGTTTGTGCTTGCTTTCATCTAAAGCTTGTTTCTCAGGTCCCCAGCCCACATGGGGTGGCGGGTGTCATGTCCGGCAGCCATCTTAGGTGGACATTAACTTCCATCTTTCTATCTGAAGATTGCCCGTCACCTCATCTCGAAACTTATCACAAACTGGGCGTAGGGCACCCCCTGCTTGGGCATAATTAGAAAAACCTTTCTTAAATTAAACTTATCGTGGTTATATGATCTCACCATGTTTATGCCATAAAAGAGAAAAACGTAGAGGAAATAACACCGTTTGAATATAATCATCATGAAAAATAGTGGTTAAACACGGTTGTTATTGAAAATAATTATTGTTTCGAAAATTCAAAAACCATCTCCTACTCAGTTTAATTAACATATATAAAAAGTTAATTCAAAATTTTATGAATATCTAATAATCAAGAAATAAGATTCTAAATTCAATGGTTAAGAAAGAAAAGGTCATCGACAACACACTGAAACTCTATTTTCAACCCCAGTACTGTTACAAAGATCTCAACGAGATGATTTTAACCACACTTTAAAAGACCATCAAATATAGTTGTAATTTATTAGGGGTTTTGTTCATTGTTAATTTAGGGTTAATTTTGACCTCCTTTAGTGTTCTTCCAAAGTATAGTTAAAACCGTTTCGTTGAGATCTTTCTAACAGTACTAAATGTGTTGAAAACAAAGTCTTGGTGTATTCATGATGACCTATTTTTTCTTTTTCTATTTCTCTCTCCTATCACATCATCTTATCTTTTTTTTTTCTTGATCATTGAATCTTCAATCCGATCTTTTAACCCTTGGATCTTTATAAAATATTTGATTGATTTTTGTTGAGATTAATTAATTTGTAAAAGAAGATAACCGTTATTTAAATAATAATTGTGTAAAAAATATATTTTGAAATATGAATACTATTTCAAATAATAGATGTGTATAAAAATAATATTCTAAAATACGGTTGTATTCGAACTGCATTCAATATTTTCTCGTAACTTTTAGCAAACTATGCAATTTTTCAAAAAAATAAAATCCGTATATGTATATATTAATATGGTTAACCAAGGAAGGTTGCTTGTTGGAAACATGATGCAATGACATTGTCACCTTACCATATCCATTAATAACCAAATGCATTGCATCTTTTTATGTTTGGAAGTTTTCCAAAATGTGTCTGCACCCACAATAAAAAAACAGAAGAAGAAGAAGAAGTAGCGAGTTTCTTACATGGCATGCGGACCATAATAATTTCCACATGGCAGCTCCAGAATGTGTATGGACATAGAGGAGGGCCCCACTCTTCTTCCAGCCAATCAAGTGGAGGGAGGGAGGGAGGGAGGGAGGGAAGGGGCCAGAATATTTTTTCCCATATGAGGCACCTATCTTCACATTTATGTGTGCAGCTGTGTGGGTGGATTTATTTTATTGCAAGCTGAGGGTAGTGCTGATAAATGCATGGTTGTTTGTATTGAATGTGTGAAAAGAAAACTGAGAAAAAGCAACTTGAGGTTCTTGTCATCTATTGCCAGCTCCCTGTTTCCTCTCTCTCTCTCTCTATCTTTCAATCAATTGGGTTAGAGTATGATCTTGATCTTCTTATTTTCTTTTTCACTGACTTCTCCAAGTTAATATTCAGAGCAATTCTGTGTTTCATCAAGGCATTTTTTTCTTGGCATAACCTAGTTAGAAGCAGCATAGCAGAAAAACTGAGTCATGGATGGTTCTCCATCTAGAAAATTGGACTCTAATGTTTCAGAGCACACCCAAGAAATTCAGACATCCAAAAGAAGGTAGGTTGGTGCTCATTTTCTTGCTTTTGTTTTCTTTTACACTCTTGTTATGTATAGTTTCATTTTGAAAAGCTAGCTAGTTGATTGAGAGGCATGTTTCTGCCAAGTCTTCTCCTTTATGTGCCCAAAATCATTCTTAAAACATCGAGTTCATTTTGTAGGAAGGTGGTTGAGAAGACTGTTGTTAGAGTGAGGATTGGAAAAAATGCTGGGAAATTAAAGAATGAAGGGCCACCTTCTGATTCCTGGTCTTGGAGGAAATATGGGCAAAAGCCTATTAAAGGATCTCCTCATCCAAGGTTTATCATCTTCTTTCATTTTGGATCAAGTCTCTTTTCTCTTCACTATATATCTTAATTCATGGTTTAACTCTTTTTCCCCCCTTAAAATTACAGTAGATCATACTTCTTTTCTAATGTTACTTTATCAGCTGACATTTTGGAGTTGGAAAGTGAATTTCCCCCCCTGGATCCACTGGATTTTGTGTAAATGTTCCAAAAGACTGCCTTCTTCTGTCACTGTAATTTCTCCATGATTATTTTCCCTGTACAAAACAAGAGTACTTATCAGCTGTCACTGGTTTTCATGCCTTGCAGGGGCTATTACAGGTGCAGTACATCAAAGGGCTGTTCAGCCAAGAAACAAGTGGAGAGATGCAGGACAGATGCTTCAGTACTCATCATTACTTACACCTCAAATCACAACCATCCGGATCTCCACGAATCCAGCCTGAACCAACAGTCAAAAGATCCCGAAACCCCTCCGACTGATCATGTAGATCATCCCACAACTCCCAAACAAGAAAAGCCAGAAGAAGAAACAGAAGAAGAGCATGGCCACCCCATTGTGCCAAGCGCTGATGAAAATGCCAGTGAAGGTAACAGTTTTCACTACTTACAATCCCCAATAAGAATTTCTCAAGACATCATGATCAGCCAAGAAGATCCTTTCGCTGAGAACCCAGAGAAAAGTCATGATACATTGGGTATTGTCTTGGATGAGGAGCCCATCAGTTGCTCCAGACTGATGACATTTTCAGCACCCAAATCAGAAGAGAACAACGACTTCTTTGATGAACTAGAAGAGCTACCCCACATCTTCGTCTTTCACTAGCTTCACGAGGGGCAGTTTTTTCGATGAAAGGATTCCTGTTGTCCCTTCTTGATTCTAGTTTTTTTTTCTTGGCCTCTTGGGGCATCCTGCCTTGAAAAATGTTCTTAAAATGTCCATGTATAGGGCACTGCTAGGAGTAGTTATTACTTGTAGTTTCTCTTCTTTACTTTCACCAAACGAGTAAAGTGGTACTAAAGTTGCGCACACTAACAGAAGGTAGTGGAGAGATACATCATCTTTTATCAGGTTTCTTGAGATTGAGACTATATGCTCTTTGATAGACGAGAAACCCACATTTTTCAGAGTGGAAGAGGAGAGAGTTGTGAGCATATTTCTGTGTTTTAAATTAAAGAAGGCACGAGGTTCACAAGTGAGTGCTCAGAGATCTTTTATGAGATAAGGGTCTCTCTCTCTCTCTTAATTTGCTTTTTGGGGTGAGTGGTTGCTTTGGTGAAAGAGATGTTTGGCCTTTTTGGAAGTAACTTATTGTTCAGCTTGATTGAGGAATACCAGCCAGCATCGCTCTTTTTAAAAAAAATTAATGGTGCTTTGTGTTTTCGGGCGTGTCAGCTGTTGTAGATTCTGCTGGTAGACAAGGCCAAGCCTTCAGATACATGTCTTTTGCCGGGGAAAGGAGTGGCATAAGCCTCCAAAAACGCCTGAACTTGTCAAATATTATCATACCTCATTTAGTACTCGTGGAGGCAAGTCATTTACATCAGGAAAAAGCCAGAGGGACGTAATGTGCATCAATAATTGGGGTATTTTATATCATGATTGCTGTTGAGAAAAAAAGTTTAATGTAATTATTGTCGGGAATAATAACTGTTTTAGAAACTATATACCTCACAATTTAATTAACTTATATAAAAAATTAACTAAAATTTTTATGAAGATTTAATAGCTAAAAAATGAGATTTGAAATTCAATAACTAAGAAAGAATGGGTTACCGGACTTCTATTTTTGACATGCTCAGTATTATTAGAAAAATCTTGATAAAATGATTTTAACCATATCTTTCAAGACCACTGAATGTAATTGTAATTTGTTAGGGTTTTGTTCAGAGTTAATTATGATCTCCTTTGATATTCTTTCAATATGTAGTTGAATCGTTTCATTGAGATCTTCGTAACGATACCGGATATGTCGAAAATAGTCTCGGTATGTCCTCGATGACCTATTCTTTTTTTATTTTTTTTCTTCCCTCATTTTTCTCTCTTCCCTCTTCACCTTACCTGCTTTTTTTTTCCTTAGCTATTAAAAAATCTCGATAAGATGATTTTAATCACACCTTGAAAGACCACTAAACGTAATTATAATTTGTTAGGGTTTTGTTCGAGTTAATTTAAGGTTAATTACAACCGCCTTTGGTATTCTTTTAATGTGTAGTTGAATCGTTTTATCGAGATCTTTTTAATGTTACCGGATGTGTCGAAAATAGTCTCGGTGTGTCCTTGATAACCTATTCTTTTTTTTATTTTTTTTCTTCCCTCATTTTTCTCTCTTGCCGCTTCACCTTATATGCTCTTTTTTTCTTGGCTATTAGACCTTTGATCCTATATTTTAACCATTGAATCTTTGTAAAATATTTGATTGATTTTTGTTAAGATTAATTAATTTGAAAAAAATAGATATTTTGAGGCATTTACTGAAACTGATATTTTGAATAGCAGTTATGTAGAAAAATTTATTAAAATATATTCTGAGACACGATCACTATTTCAAATAGTAGTTGTGTATAAAAATAATATTCTAAAATGTAGATGTGTTCATACTGAATTATTTTTCAAATACTTTTTCAATACATGTTATTTTTTTTAAAAAAAAATTAAATAAACTATACTATTTTTTTTAAAAATCCCAATAATTAACCTGGAAAATTTTTATGTGCAAGGCCAGGCGATATGCCGAACCAATTATTTTTTTTTTTTTAATGCAAGCCCGTGTAAAGAACTAAGAAAAAAATTGTTCATCCAATGAAAAAGGAAAACCTGGAACGCTTAGAGCACAGCACAATTGATAATATTAGATTATTCTACAGTTTTTTTTTATTTCATTGTAGATGGTGATGATTTTTGAGATAATTACCAAAATACTCCTACAAAAAAATTTGTATTCTAAATAACTCATCAAAATATTAATTTATATCTATAAAACCTCAAAACAAGATTTTCAAATAAAAAAAATTAAAATCTAAACTTATTTTATTAACTGCAGATACAATCTATATGATACAAATATTTGTAGATATAAAGATGTATAATACTATAGATATAATAATATGGATGTCTATATAATATAAAACACATTTGAGTTAGTATCGTATGCTTAAAATTAATTTTTTTAAATTGTTTTGATATGTTGATATAAAAAATAAATTTTAAAAACTATATTATTTTAATATATTTTTAAGTAAAAATTATTTTGAAACGCGACAGAACCTTTATCATACTCTCAAATAGAACTTAATCTATCTAGATTTTTTTTTTTTGTCATGAAGATACAAAATATTAGATGGATTCTTCTGATAAAAGATTTTCTTAAAGGAGGTTAAGGTACTTATACCATTATTTTATTAAATTTGGAGGCAAAAAGCAACCATTTCGGCTTTCCTTTTGTCTGTAAACAGCTTTCAGTTGAAACACAAGCCGCAATTTATAAATGAACTTTATACCATTTAAGACTAATCCGAACTCGAGGAGCCTAGTTGAAGTACAAAATAATTTGTAATGGAATGCCTCTACTCCAGCTGACCTACAAAATAAGACATCAAAATTCATATTCAGGCTCGTAGTTTTACTTTCTCGCATTTTCTCCTCTGCCCACCTTCTTTTAGCCTCCATCTTCCATGGTTTCTAGTACCACCATAAAATAAAAATACAACCCACTTCATTGTTGCAGAAATGTGCAGCACGATTCAAGAGCTCTGACATGGTGCCCTAGGCAGCGAGTAAAGAGGCAAGGAAAAAAAAACTACAGTTTAAAACTGCCCCAAATTACATTGCCTCTCCCTTGTGTTTTTGTTGTAATATGATTGAAGGCGATAAACATTGAAACTGTAAACATAGTAACAGAGAGACTGCAAATTATTTAACTTTTGAGGACTATCTTGAAAATTGCTATATAATTCGGGGGCATGAGTATTTACTAAATAACCAACTGAAAGAATTTGTTGGATTACTAGCTGTGCCTCGCTGCTGAATAAGCACTACTCCACATCCAAGACACTGCTCATCAAATTGGTCCTTGCAAACTCAGCACCGTGAGCGAGAATCTAGAGGTAAAGCTGGTCTGAACTCAACTGTAAGCTCTCTAGCGAAAGCAGCACCAATCATTTACAATAACAATGATGCTGAATAAAAATGGTGATGAAGATCCTAGGAAATAGATGCACATATCCATTCAATCTCTTTCTCAGGCTTTAGTTCAACTAAAACTCGCCCAGGATGTAAAAGATTATGAGAGAGAGCGTGTGGGGAGAAAAGGCTCTGCCTGAACTAACAGCAAAACATGTTCTATGATTCCCTAGCGCATGGATATCAATATGCTTGATCATTAAATGCTAGATGGGTCATTGTTGATCTGCCGCAGCTGCCAGTGGCTGGAGAGCCTTGAGAGGATTCAAGATAACACCATCAATAAGGCCGTAGTCCTTGGCTTCTTTCGCACTCATGAAGTAATCACGATCTGTATCCTGGTTGATCTTCTCAAGACTTTGACCAGTGTGGTAGGCGAGATACCCATTTAGGTTTGCCTTGTGATGCAACATTTCATTTGCCTGAAAATTATGCCAATGTTATAAGAGATGTTTAGACCAAAGACAAATGGTTTCAATGATATGAGAAACTGTGCCAGGAACCAATAGGTCCCATACCACGACATAAACTCATTTCGGATCAAATCTAGTTCATCTCTGGGACACATGTACGACTATAAATCAGAAGCACTATGGATATATCAGTTAAAGATAAATAATATAAAGGCTTCACAAACAAATACAAGTTTGGGAGAAAAAGGATGGCATACCTGGATATCTATGTCAGATTGCCCACCTTGAGCTCCACCAAGAGGCTGATGGATCATTATCCTTGAATTCGGCAAGCTGTATCTTTTTCCTTCAGTCACATAGTAAAAGAGAAACATATTCAGTAAATTTTGAAGCAGCAACCACAGATTGGAACTTTAAGTCAACAAGTCAATGGAGCATTTTACCTTTGGTCCCAGCACTAAGAAGAAAAGCCCCCATACTGTTTAACCAAAAAAAGGAGATCAAACGACATAAGACAGAATGTTAGCAATGGAAAATATTCAAGAATCCTGAGTGAAAATTAAATGGTATTGTCAAGGGCATATTTTTTCCCTTTCCCACCATTTCATAGAATTTAAATTTAAAAATAACTTGGAAAATATTCAAGAATCCTGAGTGAAAATTAAATGGTATTGTCAAGGGCATATTTTTTCCCTTTCCCACCATTTCATAGAGTTTAAATTTAAAAATAATTTTTTTTACACGCAACACAGAATGTTAGTGGTTCCATAAGCAGTCTGTTCATAATGTGTCTGGAGAAAGATCAGGTAGATAGTTTAGTATACCGAGTCCTCGGCCTGTAAGAGGAAGTATGGCACAAGTTTTGACAATTATTGGTAGACCTTAATTGGGAAAAAATGCAGCATAGAATTCCAAGGAAAAGACTTCATATATGCTGGGAAGTCACATATCCTTCATGGAATCCCTATGAGGATGCACTACAACTCTAAGGATATAGAGGATAATCATCCAAAAGACAACCACAAGCAACCACATACAACACTCATACACAGGACAAGCAATAGCAGAAATATTTACCAGGCCTCAAGGAATATTGGCTTTAATTTGTGTCATGGAAAAAGGTGGGTTCTGAGATCCTAGATAAATTCAGTTTCTAAAGTTTTATTACAGTGATGCATCCAGCTCAACTCTGTTATCAAGAAGAAATCATTAGGTGAGCATGGCTAACCATTAGCTCACACAAACAAGGGGGGGAGTCCCAGAATCACTTTAAGTGTGGTCCAATGGTGAGCTTACCTCACCTAGTAATTTTCCTTGCTGAGGATCTATCATAAGAACCTTGAGGTTGCATGATCAACAGCCATTAGCTAAAGATCTAGACACCAAATCATTTAAGTTATTCTCATGGTAAAATCACAGAAAAAAACAGTTCACCACATGCATCTACTGAGACGGTACAGATATAATTCCCTGATCATCAACTAACATTCCATATAATTCACTAAAACATATTTCTCCCATCCTAACACTTGGGCAAGCCTGACAAATCTACATCATATAGATTCCTTCGAAGTTTCAAAACTAATACTGTTTGACTCATAAAGGAGCAAGGTTGGAAATGTTAAATCCAACCCATGACAGAAAAGCTACTTTTTCATAATTCAATTAAGCTCCTGTTAATAAAACATAGTTCTTCTAATAGTAGATGAATAAATGAGGCAATACATTAGTCTATAATGATTCACTGTGCAACTAAGGTTTAGGTATAAGGAAAAATATAGTAAGAACTCAGTCTATAATGATTCATTGAGCAACTAAGGTATAGGTAACAGTAAAAATATAGTACATAGTATAAATCAGTGATTCGTGTAGCAGTTAGGGTATAAATGACAAGAAAGAAAACAGGGAACTAGTAAATCTTGTACCTAGCTGCCAGTCCAACACAGACAGTGGAGACATCAGGTCGGATGTGCCTCATTGTGTCAAATATTGCCATGCCTAAGAAAAAGGAAGCACAGAAAAAAGGCACAGAGAGAGAGAGAGAGAGAGAGAGTAAGCCTCCAAACAAGTAAAAACAACATTACTTCACATGCTCAGGAAACTGAAAAAAGGTAACAAATAAAAGGAGACTTCAATCTGAAAAGGAATTACCAGCTGTAACTGATCCTCCGGGAGAATTCACATACATAACAATATCCTGCTTGGAAGAAAAAGCAATCCCTGGTTAGTAAACTGTTTGCCTCAATTCTTCGTATAATCAAGGACAGTGTTAAAACAGGTTCATTTTGTCTCGTGTTTGTGCATGCGTTATAGTCATGGACTTGACTAAAAATCTGTTAATAATGGAAGGATGGAATCATTAACTTTAATGCTGTTAGGGGGCTCAGAAGCAAACGCAAATTGAAATGAAGTTGACAATGACCGATAAGATATCAGCCAGCCACAACGAAAAGTCACCAAACTCACTTTGTTAGGATCAACAGCATCGAGATAGAGAAGTTGAGCAACAATAATGTTTGCCATGTCATCATCAACAGCTCCACCACAGCGTATAATTCTCTAGGAATTTTAACAACACTAAGATCAAATCTCAAATAAAAACAGCCAAGCATTCAATGATAGATGATAAGCAAGAAGAGAAAGAAAGATGATTGATGTATTCACTTACATGTTGAAAAAGTTGACTGATAACACTCTGGAACCGTTCATGCACCATTGGAGGTGGTCCTTGCCCTTGAGCTCCATTTGCATAGGCAGGGAAGAAGGGCGAAGAAGGGATTTGCAAATCTTCCCTACAAAACCAATTCCACATTTTCTTCTCCATTTATTAGCACATCAAGCAAATAAACACAGCAAGTTAAAAGGGGTAAATCCTACCCACCTCATAGACCAAATCCCCTGCCGCAAACTTCTCTCAGGTGCCCAAAACTCACCAGAGTAAACAGCCTTCACTGAAGACGTCTGGATTGCCTTTCTATCACTACCTAACTTTCTCAATTTGCTGCAGTAAATGTAGAAAACGAGGACATTTGAATTTCTTGAGTAATTAATCACGGCACACATGGAACATTTTTCAAATGCAAGAGGTAAATTCTAGCTTACGAATAGCAATTATCCATTCTAAAAAAAAAGAAGAAGATTATTCAGAGTATTTTCAATCGAGCTTAAATCCAACCTGCAATTAAAAACTTACTTTTATAAAAAGCAAAAAAAAAAAAAAGAAGATAGTTACAATACGGGTTTAGCATCCAATAAAACAAAAAATAGTTCAAAGATTCAATTTTTTTTCCTTTATTACTCTTCAGTTAATCCAGAAACACTGATAATAATAATAATGGTAAAACCATCGGGTAATTGGCAAACATCCGTGTCTCAATTCTGGAAAAAACAAAATTAGTAAAAAAAGAGAATGGTTGACCTGTAACGGAGAGGGTGGAAAGGGAAAGAAAATTTGATGGCATTGGGAGCGGAGCCGAGTGAAGGGTTGGGAGAGAAGAGAAGAGAGGTAGATGTGGAGAGGCATGAGTGTGCCATTTTTTTAGCTTTGTGTAAAGTGAGTGCTAGATGGAAGCCCCTTTGAGTTAGCTAAGTATTACTAGCGCCTTTATCCTATAAAAGTTTAGGGCTCGAGGAGGACGATGCTGCGGTAGATGGAATTGAATTGGTAGAGTGTGTTCGAGAGGAGAGAGATGTTTATCCTTGGTCGTTGGTGGCGGATGAAAAAAAAAAAAAAAAAAAAAGAGGATTTTTCTTGCTGGTGTGCAAATGTGAGAAGTTTTTACTTTTTTTCCTTTCTCAAGTTTTCTTTTGTTTTGCTGGAAGTCCAACCCCAGCAGACTCTCCATAGATCATAACAATAATAATAACAATTGAGACTCAAACCTTATTCTAATATAAAACTAGCTTCTGTATAAATCAAAATATTTTTTAAGTAAAGAAAGATTCATAACTCAAGTCATAATCCTGTAAAAATTTATAATAAATAGTAAATGAAAAAGAAATTCTTAAATAAGCTTCGATGTATAAAAGAAAAAAAGACATGAAAAAGTTTTAGTATAAACTAATAATGTTAATAAACTCATAAATGAAATAAAAGATAAAAATGCAAAATGAATATATATGAGAACGACAAAATGATACCTAGGACTTACTTGAGGAATTAATTAGGTTCATGTAGGAATGACACTAGAAATTTTGAATTTTTAATGTAAAATCACTTATTAACCAGTTTTACGCTAACTTGTATAAATTTTAATTTAATCGTTAAATCAAGTTGAAATTTTATAAAGAATCTTCTAATATATTATTTTATTTTTAGGTAAATTTTAGGACAATTAGTGTTCGGAAAATCCATAAGAAACTGTCAGCAATTGGACAGAAAAGTAAAATCGAAATTCATTAATAACATTATGATAAATAAAATGAAAGATTGAGAAATTCAATTCTTCTTCCTCTATATACTGCTGGCCAGAATTTTTAAAGAGAGGGAGGAGGAGAAAAGAGAAATCGGAGAGTTACACATCAAAAATCTTAGGATGATTCAAGAGTCAAGGCTTCAATTAAGGAGTAGGTGAGGATTTAAGTGCATTAACTAAAAAATTTAGAGAGAATCAAGAAAGAGAAAGAGAAAACAAGAGAGAGAAGCAGCAACAAAAAAGGAAAAAAAAGAGGAGGAGCAAAAAAATTCAACCGTTTAGCATTTAAAATTTATTCATTTTATTATCGGGTAAGGGATTTTAAATCTAACTCTATAAGTTTAATCAGAAAAAAAAAAAGATTGATGTCAAATTTGTGAATTTTGGCTTAGGGCTCATTAAAGGAATTTGAAGGAAATGTAAAATTTGTTATGATGATAGAGATTAGGATATAGTAGATTATAATGGAACGGAAATTAGAAAGAAATCATGAAGGAGAAATCATATGGTTTAATAGAACCTATAGGGTCGACCAAGAGGGAACAAATTAATATATAATGGAATTGTGTTAGATTAATGCATAAATTTGTGTGGAAGATGATTATAAATAAATTTAATTATGTTGTATTAAATGATTGAATTTTATGTTATTACAAGTTATAATTCTTGAGAGAAGATTTGTTTTATTAAGAATTGAAAATAGATCATGGTATTAAAAGAGGTTTTGGTTTCGACCATTAAGGGAAAGAAAATGAAAAATATGAGATTTTATGAATTTCTTAATCATTGCATGAAATTGTTGTGTAAGGAATTGTTGATGATGATTCAAAATTTAAGTGAAATTTTTATATTAATTTAAAATGTTGTAAAATTGTGGTACAGGAGAGGCTATAAGATTTGTTTAAGTAGATGTTCTACATTTGAACACTTTTAGGAATTTATAGATTTATTGACTGCAATTTCATTAAATGTGTATCATTTCTTGTAAATGTAAATTATGGAAAAAAAATTGTTTTATACTAATTGAGGCTGGTGGTGTCTGTATCTAGACAACCATAATATTTGTTTAGATTAGTTGAGGCTAGTGACATTTGTGACTAGATGATCATGATATTTGTTTAAACTAGTGAAGCTAGTAGCGTTTGTGTTCAAATGATCAGGCAACTGAGATAGTATATTAGACTAGCTGAAAGCAGTGGCATCTGTGTTTATGCGACCGATATAATAGATTAGACTAGGTGAAGCTAGTGGCATCTGTTTCACAAATGATTGAGACATTTAATCTATATATGCTTTTAAGAATAAATATGTGATTTGTAAAATTCTCAAAGTTGATTTTGAGAGATATTAAATAATGAATTTGTATTTAAATTTATTCAAGTTGTTGTTGAAATTTTCTAATATAATGAAGGATTTAAATTGTCAGGTCCTTCACATACCCTAGTGGAGCAATATATATATTTAATGTCCTTTCTGTCTTTACTAATGAAACTTTTTGAAATATATCTTATTAATGTATTTTAGTTGTACTTAGGATGATACATGTATAAATGGAAGAATTTAAGATGTAATTTAATCTCATCTTTGTTTCATTAAGATAAAAGTTTAAACATATTAGTAAGTCTTTAATTATTATATGTATTTCCTTTAATTATTTTGTTTCTTTAAATTATATGAAGGTGTGTGATAATCTAATATAATTCAATTTTAAAATTCTACTATATGTCTTTTTTTATTATGGTGATGTGAATGAAAAGAATATGTGGTTGACTTGGTTGAATAAAAAGGATAAGGTCCAAAAAGGTTGGATTGTGCTTGAGAAAGTATTATATTACATGTTATAATGTCAATAACTTGGTATCTTGAATTTATGGGAAAACTCTACCAAAATTTTGATAGAAAATACATTTTAAAAAAAATTATCTTGTTTTTGACATTATTGAAAAAAAATTAATTAGAAATTGCATCTAAAAATTAGGGATGTTACAGATCCTACTGGATTCAATAAGTTCACTTTATTAAATCATATGATAATAAAAAAGCAATTGTGATAAATCATCTAAATTAAACAAAAAAAATCATTCATGATAACACTTGCCAATATTCTAAGAAGATTTCCAATAACCTTACTTGATAGTAAAGTAAAAATTAAATGTAATTTAATAAAATAATATCTAAGATACATTTTTAATTAATCTAAGGATATAAAAAAAATATACCAATCAACAAAACATTGGAGAATGAAACTGGAAAAAAATATTAATTTTTTAAAAAATATTAATTTTTTAAAAAATATAAAAAAAATGATTTTAGTTAACTCGGGTTAACTAGCCTTACATGCAACTCGAGTCATAAAAACAATAAATGATGAAATATCCCAATAAAGAGTAAATAAAAAAAATCATGAAGACCAATTCTCAACCAATTTAATGTTGAATGAAGAAATTGAAAAAAAAAGAATTCAATTAAAAAAAGAAGAAGAAAAAACCCGAGGTTACCAGGTTAGCCTGCTAAATCCACGACTTAAGTCGTGAGAACAGAATAACCTGGTAGAAATTCCCATCCCTAACCAACAAAATATAGAAGGATGAAATTGAAAAGAAAAAAAATCAATTAACAAAAAGGAGCTAAAACAATAACTCAAGTAAAAACAAGTGAACTCACATATGACTCAGAGCATGAAACCGGAATAGCCCCATAGAAAGAAAACCAAAAACAATTACAAAACTGAAATATTGAAGGATGAAATTAAAAATAAATGTTGCTAAAAATACCAATCAAAGGAATCGAGAAAAAAATTGATGTAAAAATATTGTCTGTTCACTTTGTTTTTTCAGAGAGAGTTAGACACAAAATCGAAGAGTGGAGACAAAAAAAGAGGGAAAAAAAAAAGAAAAAAAAAGAATGGTTTGCCAGAGATCCTCTATCAACATGACCCATTGGTGAAGAAAGCTCACCAAAATGATTCCAACAGCATCAACAAAGGACACATCTAAAAGGGGTTGGTGGGCACGACATCTGCCGTCAAAGTGCAACAACCTCCTTTGCATGCTAGCATATGTGGTACACGTGCCAACAACTTTTTTTATTTTCGTTCAAATCAACACCCGATTTGGCAAGTTTCTAATTTAATCCCTAAAGTTTTAATTATTTTAATTCAATAAAATTGAATCTTGTTTTGCCAAACTAAGTGTCAAATTTTTTTCTCAACACCACGAGAATTTCATGTTAAGCAAACTATTGGGTTCGATCTCAAACCAACTCAATATGAAAATGATAAAATTCTTTTTTAAAAAAATTTAAGTTAGATAAAAAAAGAAAAAAAATTGCTTTAAATGTTATGCAACTTAGCAAAAAGAAGAGTTTTTTTTAGTGTTCCTCGATAAGAATTTATCTCGGGAGAGAACTATCAAAATCTTCTTTTTTTTGTTTCGGAAATATTTACCTAAGAGTAATAATAAAAAAAGATAAAATATTCACTTGAAATTTACTAAAAACATAAAATAGAATATTTTTTTAGAAAATTTTAACTTTCTATTAGTTAAGACCCACTTTTAAAAAAAAACATACAAAAAAAAAATTCATAACCCATAAAAAAATAATAAAAACATCTCCATTTAAAATTTCATTTCTATAATATAATAAAATAATCTCTCCTAAAAATAGAATCGCATTAGCTAGCGATCACCATTAAAATTCTCGTCTTCTTTGGCAGAAAGAAATTTCTCTCTACACCAATTGCGTTGGAAGGACTTCACCAACTCACCATCAAATGGGCCATGGAAAATCCGCTTGGTTTAACAAAAGAATATTTCGCCCTCAAGTAGTGGGACTTGAAAAGGTAGAGGAATTAATCAGTAACATCAATTTCATTATATTGAACGCTCTGAGTAGCATCGTTTGCTTTCAATTGAAGACAAATTTCTATTAATCAATCCTTAAACTATAGATGACAGCAGATGAACCACACATATCTGTATAATCATCCCTCTAAACTATAGATGACAGCAGATGAACCACTCATATCTGTATAATCATCCCTCTACACTGGAAAAAAAAATGCCCCCTTGTTATGTATTGACATGAGCTGTGCAGAAACTTCTTTAGCATCAGCAGTTGGTTTTAGGATGCCTCTTGCTCCATTGCCTTGTAGCACTGTAGACTGCAAAGCGGGAGCTTTGACTTGGAATCTCGATACTTGTACGGGTTAGTACAAGAAGGGCCTGCGCACTTCTCTCTTGGGGGAGGATAGCTGCATATGCAGAGAGAAAACTATCAGTAAACTATCGTTGACATAAGTTTGACCTGGTAATTTGGTGTTTTAGCATGAATTTTAAATTTGCAGAAGAAAATAAAACCTGTAGGGTTTAGAGTCGAAAATACTAGGGAGACCCATATCCTTGGGAAATGTCACAACAGTCCCTGTAGGACCCATGACCCATCTGATGGTGCTCGACATCTGGGCGTTGACAGCCTTCTCCTGAACATGAAAATGTGAGAAATTTTATTGCAGCTTTATATCAAGACAAAGCAGGAAGTTTATCAGACAACTGATAATACCTGTGCCAATTCTTCCAGACGCTTCTTCATTTTCTCTTCTCGCTTTTTCCGGCTGGAATCTTGACCAAGAATTTTTCTTATAGCCTCAGCCTACAAAATCAACCCCCCCCAAAAAATAAGAAAAGACAAATGCTTGTTTACCTCTGTGGATCTCTCATATGCATATGGAATACAACTGCATAAACACAAACAAACCTCAGATTCCCTCGCAGCCTTCTCAACTTGCAATCTCCGCCTCTGAGCTGCCTCAGCTTTCTTTAATTGCTGCTCGACTTCTGTAAGTTTCTCCTTTTGCTCTGGAATGAACAAAAATGAGAAATACATGGGAAAAGACTGCAATTAATTATGAAACTAGAGTTCTGACGGGGAAAAAAACGTGTGGAAGTGATTAATTCTCACTTTTTGATGGTGCAGGTGGTAATCCATCTGGAAACTCAATTAAGTTAGTATCAGGAACAGAAGAGCCATCTTTGCTTGACTGAAGAGCCTGTTGACGCTTGGTTAAAGTCATCTCCCTCTTACCATCTGTCAATGACTCAATAGGTTCCTTTTTCTGCTTCTTCTTACTACATTCGAAATCACAATTAGATAATGATTCTTCTTCCTCATTATCTTCGTCCTCTGATGCTCGGTCTGATCTGGATATTTTCTTCCCATCTTTAACCAGCCTTGAAGCACCATTGTTTTCCAAGGTAGAAAGTTTCTGTTGCTTCTTACTTGATTCATCATCATCATTGCCATCATCTTCCTTATGTCTTGTTGGGACTTTTGACTTAAGTTTCTCTAGGTACCGAATCTCATCATCCTCATCATCATCACCATCCAGCACACGCCTCTTGGGGGCCCGCTTGCTCTTACGAACTGGTTCAGGCTTATCACCTTGTTTCCCAGCAGTATTTTTGCTAGTCCCCATTGAACAATCCTCTTTCCCGAGACTAAAACCTCCTCCAGAGAATGCCTTCCAAGGGACTCCTTGCAAACCAGGCCTCTTTCCTGAAACAAAATGATCCTCCTCTAAATTCCCCTGCAATTGAACAATTTAAAATGGTGAGATTACAAGGGATTCTGACATTAATCAATAATGAGGATACTTATTAGGTGAGATACTGAGATAATACACATTAATTAGGTTGTTATTGTTTCATAGAAGTAAGGACATAAAGGGTGCCAAAAGAACCCCACATACAAATCTATGTGCACAAGCAGAAAATTGGCATCAACAACTGATCCAAAGAATGCAAGTAACAATCAAGATTTGGTCAAGTTACCATGCGAGTAGTTCTATGAAGATAAGCAAACTCTACGTGGAAGTTCTTCATCTTATATACCTTTAAAAAACAATAGAAACCTTCCGGTGTACTATTACAAGTTCAGTAATTCAGTAATTTGTAAGTTAAATAAACATATAAACTTGAACCGCAGACAAAGATAAGAACCTTCAGGTGCACAGTTAGGAGGTATGCACTTTTCCTAAGGTTATATAATAAATAAGATAATTTAAATTTAAATTGTTATTCAGTCAAAGTGTATATACAAAAAAAAAAGAAGCAATGCATGAATATGCATGCAACAATTAAGAGACTACAATATTTCACTCAAGTCAAAATGACAACAGTACCTGAAGACTAAGTTTCTGCCTTGACCTGGAAGTGTCTGAGAATCGAGGATTTTCTGTAGAAGACACACCATTAGTTGTTGAGTTCGGATTAATTGTGCGTGCCACACCATCAACCTTACGCTTAACCTTTTTAACCTTGCTTTCGTTTCCTAAAGCATCTAAACTCACTCCAGACTGCTCTGAACTCCAACTTCCACCATTCCTTCCACTGTGCATATTTGCAGTTCTAGACTCCACATCCATGCAATCCTTCAGTTTGCTTGCGCTTCTCCAATTTGCAGGGGCAAGAACACCTTCACTAAGACGTTTATTGTTAATCACACTTTTCCCCGAGTTACTGTTATAAATCGCATTTTTGCTTTCAGTCCTAGTAGCTGGAAAAACCCTGGAGACAGATTGATTAAGATTGAATTCTTTCCTCCTAGAATTGTCAGCATTCTTATAGCCAGAACCCTTGTTCCCGTCATCTGATGGTGGTGATAGCGATAATGATGAATAATCATGATTGTCTGTAAATGTCTGGGAATCCTTAGGCCTGCGAGAAATATGACTCCTCTTCTTTCTTATAGCACTTCCCATGGTATCAAACTGCGCAAGACCCAAAACTTCCATATGGTGAAAAATTATCCAGTCCTTTGCAGATTCACACAGATAACGAGATAGAGCAAAGTCAAAGTAACCAACAATTCCAAAGATGGTTTGTTAACCCTACATCAAAGACATACAAAAGCCAAAGAGATTATATTGGATAAACCCTGAAAAAGAACTAACACGTATATTAATTTCACATTGCATTAGAATAACCACGAGAATGAAGAACTGATACAAGAGGGAATAGAAGTGTAAAGCATTCAACGCACAGCATCCAGGGAATTCATTACAAAACGAAAGATACAATAATACATCATGGAGCTAAAGCCAACTAAAGTAAGCAGAATTCAAAGATAGAATGGAAAAACCACACCCATTACTGGCAACGACACAGTCTGGTTACATCAAGCTCAACAATGCAAACAGCAAAGAACCCAAAACCCAGTAACATAAAACCTCAGAAGATAAGCAGATACCAGATAAAGCACCAAATAACTCAATAGTGGAAACTCTATTAGAAAAAATGTACAAAATTTAACCATATAGGAAATCAAAACCCAGAAAATTGAAAACCTGAACGAATTGGTGTGACATCAAACCAAGCGAAAGGACCCATCAATAAAAACAGTCGACACCATAGAAGCAGCTGAACCCGTATCAATCAAAGAAAACGCCCAGTTGTAAACCCAAAAGAACCCCAAATGACAACACTAAACTCAATTCTCATGAATCCTAACCAGAGGCTAAACACACTAAAAAATATCACAAATCAATCAATATACGCAGAAAAACACACAATACAACCATGCATTGATCGGTCATCACAAACAAATAAAAACCCATAAAAGAGAAGAGAACAAAGACCCTTACCGGAGAAGAAAGGAGGCGCAGGGAGAAAAAAGCGAAGAGAAGAGAAGAGAAGACCAGAATAAAAAAAGAGAGAGAAGAGAGAAATAAAAGAGGTAGAAAGATTTGGTGGCCTTTGGTTAAGGTTATAATAAGTTTAGAGAGAAAAGGAAAACTAGGGCTAGAGAAAGAAGAATGAGAGAGGTAACGTATTAGAGAAGGACTAGGACTTGTAATAATCTCCTTCTTGTTCTCCATTTTTTGGCTATTGCCACACCACCCGCCCGCACTCTGTTCTCTTTTGGGGTGATTTTAGCCCAAGCCCTCTTTTGCTGTTGTTGTTGTTGTTGGTGTTTTTGAATCGGTCGCTTGACTCGGTTGATCCAAATGGATGAGGGATATACGCAATTTCTCTCTCCCTTCTCTCCCTTTCTGTCTCTCTCGTGTCTTTCTTTTTATTTCCCTCCTCTCCTACCGCGGTTATTCCACTGCAAGTTTATGCGCAGGTTAAGGCCCTGCGCACCGCACCCGCATGCTTACACGTTTTTGTCACGTGGCTGGTATTATTGGCACCCCTTTTTCTTTTCTTTTCTATTGTTATTTTAGAATGATACTTATTTTGTTTCTGTTTGACGAGGAAAATGACAGGGGCCTTTTGGTATATTTCTCAAATTTTTAAAAACTGAATGTCAAAAACACTGAGTAATGTTATAATTATTTGGAAAACTGAAATCAGAAAAAAAAATAAAACTATCTTTTTATTTAAACAATTAATTTTTCATTTTTTAAAATTTTCATTGAGTTTGAAAAAAAAACATTTTAGAGCTTCTTTACAGTTTAATACAAGATTCTTTTTAAAAAATAAAAAATATATGGGCAATATAATTTTTCTCTTTTATATACAAGCATTTTTTTATAATATAAGAAATCAAGATTATTTTTTATATATTTTCATATTTATTTAGTATTATAAATTTAATTCTTATTATAAATCTAACATAAAGATTTTTTTATTAACAATATAACTTTTTCATGAGTTTTAATTTGAATGAAGTAAAATTAATATTCTATAATTAGATTTTCAAAAATATAAAATATTAAGATGAATATTATAAATTTTGATTTTGGTTTTTTATGAAAAATAGTTGTAATTCTTGTTTTTTTTAGAAAAAATTATTTTCGTTTTCAATGAAGAAACAGAATTTTTAGTTTTTTTATTGGAAAAGAGGAACAAAAAAAGAAAAATTTGAACATGCCCTGATATTTTCTAGTTTTTGGTTTTGAAAAATATAAAAACAGGAAATAAATTTATTTAAACTTGTTTGTTTTTGTGTTTTAAAAACAATTTAAAAATTTTATTTTTTTTTATTTTAAATTAATATTTTTTTAGTGTTTTTAGATTATTTTAATGTGATGTGAAAAATAATTTTAAAAAAATAAAAAATTATTATTTTAATATATTTTTAAATAAAAAATATTTAAAAAATAAACTATAATTACACTTTCAAACAACTCTTGAGCTCTCCGCACCACATCGGTTCTTACACCACTCTCTCACGAGAGTTGAGCTACAATCACGTCCGACAGCTGGTTAAGATTGGATCCAATATCCTTCGGGGTGGCTCGAGCCTCGTACTTGTCTAAGATGCTGTGGGTCCGACTTGTAACCAAGTCGAAGACAACAACTTCATGATCAAAGTCAAGACTTGTGGTCAGCCGCACTGGGATCGAGGCTGACTGAATAAGGATTAGGTTCATAACTACCCAAGTTCAAATAACTCGAGTATCTGATAATAATGCATTTTCTTAAAACAGGAATGCCAAGGACATTTGAACTTTTTACTAGATACTATATTATTATTACAATTAAAAACAAAAACTAAAACATTTGGGAAATCACTAGCTATTTTACTTGTGGTATGCTGTGCGATGAATATTTTTTAATAAAAAAAATGAATACATGGACTTTTTAAAAACATTTTTTTATATAAGAAATTCCAAATGTAGATTAAAAACTTTATGCATATATCTAATTAAATAAATTAAAATTTATTTATGTAAATAAATAAAGAAAAATTATAAACGAAAACTAAAAATAAAATTGAAAAAAATCAAGAAACGGATGTAAATCAAGATATTTGATCTCGCAACACTGGTTATTTACCCGATTGTATTTAATAAATAATTTTTTTTATTAAATCAAATGATAATAGAAATACACAAACACATAAAACTAATTGAAAAAAATATAAGAAATTTTTTTTATTCAAAGCTGCACATATTAGAAATATTATTCAAAAATAAATATTTTTATTTTTAAAAATAAAAATAAAATTCATCTATATAAAAACAAAAAAAAATCATAAATGAATCAGAATAATCTTTTCAAAAATTAAATACATACAAAATAATAATAATAAAAACTCTATTTATAAAAGGCTAAACAAGCAAAATAAAAAAAATCATAGAGGGATATTAATTGAAAATAATTTTTTTAAAAAAATAAAAAAATATCACCTTAAAAAAAAGATAAAAGAGGCCATGTAAGCCAGGCAAGCACGTCTGACCTATTTAGTAAAACCCGCACATGGGCCCTTAATGTTTTTTAAATTGATGGGCTCCAAATTTTTATTTCCCCATATTTTGGCCATTATGGGGCCTAAAAAATCTAGGTTCTTTTTTTTTTTTGTTTAGAAACTCATTTTTCAACTTTTTATTTTATTTTATCCAAAACATAATAATTCAGATAACACGTCGTTTGATTTCCCCATATTTTGGCCATTATGGGGCCTAAAAAATCTAGGTTCATTTTTTTTGGCTTAGAAACTCATTTTTCAACCTTTTTTTTAATTTTATTCAAAACACCTAGAAAAGAGCCTATAAACCTCAACAGATCTATAAACAATCTTAAAAAACCAAAAAACCACATAAAAACCCAAAATAAAAAATCTTCTCGAGCTTAAATATAGTTTTTTTATATAAAATTTCAAGGTGAAAAACACCTGTATGGGACTTTCCTAACCAAATGGAACATGTTGACACCAAGATCGATTATTTTGGTAGTCGACATAGATGTCAACACTAATTTTCTTTCTCTACTACTGAAATTTGATGATCTTTCTCTCTTGTCTCTCAAACCAAAAACTAAAAAATAAAAAAAATAAATTTTTGTACCAAAATTGAATTGCAAAATCATTGAGGGACCTAAGAGGTATAATCTAATAAAGTTTGAAGACTAAATCAAACTGTTTGTGAGAACTTTAAAATCATCACCCATTTATAACGTCTTTTCTACTTTAGTCTTCTGTCTTTCAATTTTATCCTTAATTAATAATTTTGATTCAATTGTTCATTAATTTGGCCCTAAAAAGATGCAATCGTACACAAAAAACATTTGAGGATCAAAATAAGAAAAAAAAATTTGAACAATGAGTCCACAAAAGAAATATGAAAACGTGAATAGTGTTTTTATGCAGGGTGTTTTACCCACAACGTTTATAGTTTTGTTAATTGTTAACATAGGCACAAAAATATTATAGATTATAAAGATAATTGGCTGATCTTTTAGTCCAAGCAATCTGATCCATTCTCCATGGTTAATGTATCTAGTGACTTGATATGGAAAACCCGGAGGGTTGGTAAGTGGTAGCGGTTGATGCTTGGTAAGCCAGATGATAAGTAACCATGGTAGTAGCAGGTGGTGCTTGGTAAGCCAGGTAACCAAGAGAGCTACAAAAGATTCTATTTGATGGGTATAAGGACTCTCCGATGGTAAAATTATTAATTTTATAGAGAGAAAAAGTACAATGATATTTTATAGAGATAGACTCTGAAAATATGTACACTAAAAATGTTAAGAATGAAGAGATTGTGCACCTTTTTTTTTGTAGATCTCATGATGTATTTATAGCTCATGAATCTTGTCACTTTGTGGAGAGGAAAGACTGAAGTATAATTTCACCTTTGTGATATTTTGAGTTGTATTATACACAAAATAATACATATTGAATTGATATAAAATACCGAGGTACCTGCACGTGGTTCAGGAAAAAAATTATGGTGAGTGTTGGGCTTGGGTAAGGTGCCCGAGCCCATTAAAGGTGAAACTAGATCCGGGCGTGCTTCTTGAACCCAAACACGCTGAGCTCGGGCGTGATAGCTCGAGTCCATGAGGGCCTGGGGGTGCATGCCCAGTAAATTGAATGGGCATACATGCACTCGGCAAATGCCCAGTGCACTGCATAGCACCCATGCATGGAGCACGGGCTCGGGCTACTTACCCAAGCCCATGTTCCTGGTGCGTGGGCTTGAGCTACCATGCCCGAGCCAATGTTTCTTGGATATTTTTTAGCTTTTTTTTTTTTAGATGATTTTTTTAAGCTTATTTTGAAGGATTTTTTTAGTCCATTTTATTTGGATCTATCCGGAATAAATCAAGGAGGAGACAAATTTCAACAAGGTTAACTTGTAATCCTCGAAAAAGATTAACTATATATTAAGCTCGTTAATGGAAGGGATTTTTTTTTAACAAATATAATGAGCTCATTATCATTACTATTAAATGTGATATTTAGGTTTGTGTTTATTTTAAAAAAAATAGTATTTTTAATATTTATTTTTGTTATTTATTCTAAAATATTTTTCCATGAAAAGTAAGGAAAAATATTTATTAAATTCAAGAATTTCAAATGTTTGGGTTAAAATATTAAATAGAAAATTATAAAATAAATAACCATAAAATATTAGGTGAATATGAAAAACAATTATATTGATGTTTCTAGAAGATTAAAGAGTTAAAAATACGTGTTTTGAAAAAAACAATTTTCACATTTAGTTAATAAACACGTTTTCTTTAATTTTCTAGTTCTTAGAATTAAAAAAAAAACTGAAAAGTTTTCTACAATTAAAATTTATTGGTTTCAAAATATACCTTAGACATGCATGAAAGCAATGAGAAAGCAAGGAAATTACAAGTCCAAACATAATTGTGTTTGGCCAACCTCATAAATCCAATTTTTTTTTAAAAAATCTGACTTTTCCGAACCTTCTCATTTCTCCCGAAGGAAAAATGATTCCTTAGTTTAATCCGAGGAATCTTACTATGTAAATATTTGATATGAGTAAGAATATATCCTCAGTGTTTACAAAATATATCTTGAAATTAAATATCATTAACTTAATTTATTATCACTTTACATGACTTGATATAAACAAAAAGTAACCAGAATCCAGAGAAAGAATTAGATTTATTATTAAAAAGAACTTTAATAATAAACTTTGGTTAAACACATACCAGCGCACCACCAAGATTGATTTTCTTCCTGGGAGCTAAACTTGAATGCTACAGCCTTCTTAACTTATCTTAGCATTCCAGTGTTGAGATTGTCAATTTCACACCCCAAAACTTCCTATGGATACCAGGGCTGCGTGCGTTAAAAATTAACCTTGTAGTTTTTTAAAATTAAACCTTAGTATTCTTGATTCCATCAAATTGAGTTTTAGCTTTCTATTTCTGGATTGTGATCTTGAGGCATTTGTGATGATATATCTGAGTGTTCTACTGTTTGGTTTCGCTTATTTTCAGATTTTAGGTTGATGGGAAACGGCTTCATTTCACTTTCAAATCGTGTTGGTTTCTGATAAGATCATGAAGGAACATATTGGATTGGAGCTTCGATTTGTTATTAGCCAAAGGAAGAGTAAGAAGATTTGCATTAGCAATTCAATCGAGAAAAACTGTGATTTTTAAGAAATTTGCTCGATACTGTTCTTGTCGTTGTACTAATTAAGTTTGCTCAGGGACCGCTAAATGAATTACCTTACAAAGGTTCAAGTAATGGAGCTTTAGGATTCTTCATTTATAGAAATGGGATTTTTCCTGATATATAGTTCTAAATCACCGGTCCATTTCTACAAAATTTAATAAAGTGTGGGGACATTGTTGATAAATCTAACTAATACTTTTAGTTCTGTATTCCTAGATTGTCGGTTTGGTTTCTTTTCCAGACAAGAAAAAAGACATGCATGCAAACTGGTGTTTATGTTGAAAATCTCAGAGCACGTATTTACAATAATGAAAGATGTGACTCAACTCCTGATAAAAGGTTTGATTTCAATTTTCTTCTGCTATGAAGAATCATGAGAGTGCCTGTGATGTAAAATATTTGAGAATGTGTTTGGCTGTTGTTATGATCATCATTTCTGTTCTCTCGGAACAAATTATTCCCAGAGTTGGAACAATATTTACTATGTTTTATGCAATGCTAGCTTTTCTTTAATTTATTTTTTATTTTTTAGGGAAATGATTTATTTTAATTGGGAAGAAATTAATATTTTGATAATTTTATAAAGAGTTTATTCTCTTTTTCTGACTACTTGGCCTAAACAACTAGTCGTTTAATGCGTTAGCTATCTTTGATATTTTTCTTCCGAGTATCTTGCACTAGTTTTCCTCTTCATTATTCTCATATATCAACAGAAAAAGTCTTGTGCCTAGAAACGCTTTTAATAATCAAGGAACACCCTCAGTTTTGGAAAATTAATCCGCTGTGAAACAAAAAGAATTAGAGAAACCAACGAGAAATCAAATAATCAATAAGAAACAGAATTTTCTTGGATTGTCAAAAGTTAAAAGACGGAAAAGTTGCAGGTATCAGTAAGAAGGATCGGAGTAATCGATGCATATGACCTCGATGAAATTAATGCATGCTTCCTCACGATACTATCCAATATTCTCCGCACAAAACATGCACATATATATATATATATATATATATATGGCAAGACAACAAAAACAAAAGAGTCTCCCTCCCATATGATATCATGGGCTTTCTAAATTATTGTAACTCCTGGGACCAATATAGAAATCGATATGCTAATGCTACCCAGCTTATCCAAACGATCATTAATCTCCGCCAAAGGAGAAGCAATTTCACCTTGCTCAGTAAAGGCATCCTTGCATGTTTCAGCATATCCTATGACGCCATTAAGCAATTGAACCAGACTGTCCATCTCGTTAGAGGAAATTGCAGTCAAAGCTTGATCGAGGTCGGTCATTCCAAGGTCAAATACTTCTAGGCATACGCTAAGGCAGTCCTTAACGACACCGTCTGTAGAAGGATCATTACTTAGTTTCGTGGCCATGGCTGTTGCTTGCTCATAGCCTTTGTGGAGAGTTTGTATTCCCATTTTAAGGACTGAAAGTGGTTCGATTGCACCGGTTAGAGAAGGGCCAAAGATGGCAAGACATTCTGTTTGGTGATCGGTCACGCCACATATTTTCTTCAGCGCGGCATTGTTGAATGGTGATGGCAATAAGGAAGGAGAATGCGGTGGGTAATCAGGTAATGATGGGTAAGAAACCGGTGATTGTGATGGGGAGGAAACTGGCGGTAGGGATTGCATGAACGCTGAAGATGCGACATGCAAGACCATTCCTGGGGGACCGTGGCTATCGTCATTGCTGGCATTGCGAGGGATGCAAATGGCCTCAGCAAAGAACAAGAGAAGGGGAGAGAAGATAAGGAGGAGGAGGATAGACTTGTTGAACTCCATAACCTTGAATCTCTTGACAGAGAGAAGAAATGGAGAGACAAGATTAAATAAAAGTGATTGGACAATGGGACATATCAAGTATTTATGGGATCTCTAGGGGGGTGAAAAGGTTGATCCCAAAAAATAGGATTGCAGGCAGATTTTGCAAATACTCTAAACTACTCTGGACTGTCGGTTTTGCATTTATGTTCTGGAAATCAACACATCAACTATGGCCAGCTTGGTTTTTTCCAGGAATAGTTTTCATAAAGCGCATAGCCTCAAGGATAACAACAGAGAGCTTCATCCTTCTTTTTTCTTATTTTAACCTGAGGAAAAAATATTGACTCTTCCTTTCGGTTTTCCAGCCAGGCCAGAAATTCGCGTTCTAACACGATGTCTAGCTCTTCCTTGTTGTATCCAGGCAGTAGCCAGAAATTGGTGTTCCAATTCCTTTTCCATTAGAACCAAATTCATAAACGTTGCAGCTATCATCCACTTGGTCTGTGGTTGGACTTCAGACAACAGGATACTGATATCTGGTGGCTTAATTTTTGAAGAAACGATCAGTTACCATTAACCATGTCATGAATTACACATCAAGAGTAACTTATTCACATTTTCATATAAAATGCTCATTTCACCGAGACCAATTTTCTTTCTCTTTGCTTTTTTCAGTCGATATTCTTAAGGTCAGGGAATTCTACGACTTGAAGTTGCAGGGAAGCAGGTGGCCTCATAACTAATTGAGGAGATGATAAATACAAGTACGTGGGCGGCGTAGGCTAAAAAGAAAAGGGGGTGGAATAATCTACGACCTGTCTCAGACTAGTGCAATTTATGGTATGGCTCTCTTTTTTTTTCTTTTCCCTTCTTGGTGACATATCATTTGATTCTTACCTCATTGGATTAAGCGCAATGACTCCATAAGCAATATTGTCCATAATATTCTTAGGTTATTAAGCGAATTTCGTTCTCCAAGTGGCTTGATTTGATTGGTATGATGCAGAGAAAATTGATACAATGAACTACCCCATATGAAATCGATCCTACACTCATTTTTGGTTTGGTTCTTGGTATATGAAAGAATTACTTTTATTTCTCTATGGCCGGGAATAGTAGCTTGCTAGCCGATTTTGATTGTGATGCAAACGGAAGCTAACACATAAATTTCAATGAAGAAAAATGTTGTAGATTTGAATCCTAAATTTTATTCTTTTGAAAATTTAGTGTATTATGTATATCTTTTCAAGAGATTTATAAGACTTTTAAATAGGATAAAAAAACCTACATTTACAAGAAAATAATTTAAAGTCCGAAGTTATTATAAAAATTAAAACATAATCCGAAAATATAAAAAAATCAAAATATTTAGGAAAAATAACAAAATTAGCCTAAATAATAATTTTTTTTTATCTAATTCCGAGAGATTTATTAATCCGATAAACAACATAGTGGCTTTAAATGTGAAAACTGTTTGTTGAATCACTTGGAAAAGTTTGAGCTTGATATAATAATCGGGTCTCTTATTATCATAATTTTAAGGTATTAGCCTAGTCTGGTATGATTAGTTTTCTTTTCGAATCTAAATATGTCCTGCTAATTTATAAAAATATCTATTAAGCTATCCATGTAATCTAACTGAGTTAGATTCTCATTTAGAAATATCAAATTTTTATTTAAATACTCAAAATCTTCAGTTTTTACAGGCTAGATTGCATCATCTTGAATATAAACTATAAAAACACGTTAGGCTAGTTATGTTAAATATTAAGGGGAAGAAAAATAAAAATATACATGAGTCATCTATTACATTAGTGAAACTAATCATTAGTTACCATATCACATCACGGTAATTATCTAATGACTCAAAACTTCTAAAAATTTTTATTTATTTTTTTATTCATTTATATAGTAATATTACTAGATTATTGCTTACGTTATATTGTGGGTTAGATCAATTTTTTTAATATAAAAAAATATTCATGTTTTTTAGTAAAAGAAAATTAAACTATATAAGAATTGATCTGATATAACCTAATTGACTTAACAGATTTAAAGATAATCCGAACAACTAATAAAAATATAGTTTCTTAAAAAATCAGGATATATTTTTTTAAAAAAATAAAACGACAACATATTAGATCAACTCAGATCAACTTGTCAAATCTGCTACTCGGGTCATGAGATCTTGATAACCCTATAAAAAGCAAATATAAAAAAATTATTAAACTTAATTATCAATCAACCTAATGTTGAATGATAAAACTAAAAAGAAAATTCAACTAAAAAAATAAGTCAAGTCAAAATGCCAAACATAGATCATAAGAACAAGATAATCTCATAAAAAGTAAATCAAAACAAATTATGAAACTCAATTCTTAATCAATCTAATGTTTAAGGGTGAAATTAAAAAGAAAAAAAATCACCCGATTCAACCAACCAAACCTGTGATCCGGGTTAACAAAGATAACCTTATAGAATGCAAACTGAAAGAAATTATGAAGTCTAATTCTCAACCAACCTAATATTAAAGAATGAAATTTAAAAAAAAATCAATAAAAAATGACAAAAAGAAGCTGATACAACTGACCTAACTTACGACCTGGGTCATATGTTAACCCCATAGAAAGAAAGAAAAAAATATAAACCTCAATTCCCATTCAATCAATTTTTGAATGATTAAATTGATAAAAAAAACAAGACAAAAAAAATAATCTAAGTCAACCTAGGTTTACCTGCAAAACCTAGGTCAGAAAACTGAAATAACTCTATAAAAAGCAAATAAAAAATAATTAAAAATGGATAAAAAATGAATCAATTCAATATAACTATCTTGTAAAACTCGTGATTCAGGTTATGAAATCAAAATAACTCAGAAAAAAATAAAAAAAATTATAAAGTCTGATTCTCAATAAACTTAATGTCAAAAGATGAAATTGAATAAAACATTAATTAAAGAATGGAAAAAAAATTACTCGAGTCAACACAACTAACTCGTAAAACTCGTGACTTGAATCATGAGACCCGAGATAACTCCTTAGAAAGTAAATTAAAATAAATTATGAAACTTTATACCCGGTAAACCCAATGTTAGAGGCTAAAATTAAAAAAAAAGTTTGAAATTAAAAAAAATCCTTAGAAATTTTGAGGACCAAAGTAAAAAAGTACTTTTAATATTCTTTACTTTAGTAAAAAGCCAAGGCTTTTAGTATATGTTTAGATTTTCTAGTGACTTTAGAGATTTGGGGAAGGTGATTATGGAGAAACTTAATACTTACCGGGACTTACTCAAACAATACTATTATTTAATAATAATTATAGTTTGTGAAGGTAAGTAGTTGGCTTAATCCCATTAAATTTTACACATGTTTTATTTTGTATTTAATTTGCATCATTGCATGGTTTTACATGTATAATAACTAGTAATCAAGTTTTGTGTTGAAGTTTATAGTAGAATTGTACAAAACAATAGAAGATTGCGACCATAAAATATAAGACGAAACCATTTTGGTAGGAAGAAGTTAAAGAAGATCCGGGTGTCAAAATCATTCACAAATGGGTTCTGTAGAAAGGAGTTATACAAATTGAAGGTAAGAATACCTTAAATCATCAGGTAAATCAATAAATCGATTGCGCACTTGTTATTAATATAAAGATCAAAGAGAAACATTTGGCCTTAATAATACAAGTGTCTCCTTCAATAAGACAACTTAATGCTGCTGTTATTTGTGGGAAAGAGACTCTTGAGGCAGAGGAATAAAGAATGAAATGTTTAAAATTCCTATTTGTGACCAGTGATGGAGTCCCACATTCACATAGTATGTTACTGAAACATGTATGCTTCTTAGTTCTTGCATGACATGGGATTTCTCGATTATTTTTGAACTCCTAGGAGCATTATAGTGATGTCCACGGTGATGCTAGCTAGCTTATCCATTTCTGATCAATCTCCTGCAATGGCGGTTCTTCACCTTGCTCGAGAAAGGCGTCCCGACATGTTTCGGGATATGATGCTACGGCACCAAGCATTTGAGTCAATCTGTCCATGTCGTGACATGAAATTGCAGTCAAAGCATCACTGAGGTCAGCGATTCCAGAGTCAAAAGACTCTACGCATATGTCAAGAGAGTCCCTGGTCATGGCTGATAAAGAGAGATCCTTGAGAGAAGAAATCAGTTGCAGTACAAGATGGAATTGAATGGTAGTGTAATTGGACTTGGTATAGAGCTTTTGATAGAGTCCAATTATAAAGTTTGAAGGACTTGTTTGGAGTCCTATCTCATTGGCGAAGATTTATGGGATTTTGTTAATGGAGATGATACTGCAGCTCATGAAAATAATGCTCAAAATGTTGATTCTCTCAAGTAGTGTACACAAAACAATGCTAAGGAAGAAGTTGTCTTGAAAAGGTCAATCTCTCATGCTTTGTTCGAGCATGTTCTTCGTTGCAAATTCGCAAGTGAAATGTGGCAAAGGTTACACAACAAAAAGGATGAGGCAAGGCTGCAAATGCTTGAAAATGAGCCAGCAAAACACTACTCAAGGTATTCTTTCAATCACCCAATACTTCTTGAAAATGAAAACCTTGTGCTAAAAAATTTGTTGATTCTGAGAAAGGTGAGAAGTCTTTGAATAAAGAAGATTGGGAGAGTTGTTTCATTGCCAAAACAATAAAAAGTGGTGCTTCTATTGATTTTGAAAAATAATGGATCGTGGACACTGGTTGTGGTCACCATGTCACCGGGGATGCCTCCAAGTTCTCAAGTGTTCATTCCTTTTAAGGAAGTGATGGCATTGTCACGGAAAATAATTTAGTTCATCGTGTGGAAAAAGGAAGGTATTGTTGTTATTGATGATATCCGAAGTAATTATATTACTCTTGAGAATGTGTAAAGAAAAATCTTTTCTCAGTGACTAATGTTGTAGATGCTTTAGCCCTCATTATGTGAAATTCTTGCGCAACATCAAAGTGTTAAAAGTTGATATCGTTCATCCTTGCAAGAGAATGGATGATTTATATATGTCATCATCTTCTTTATCTTCTTATGCTGAGAAGATGTGTAGCCATCAAAATGCTTCTTTATGGCATACTCGTCTTAGAAATCTTAATATGAGTAAACTGAGAGTTATGGTGCAGAAAAGTTACTAGAAGGACTTCCCAATCTATCCAGCTTTGGTGGGGTGAAATTTGCAAGGGTTGTCAAAATTAATCTCTCCCTAACGGTCCCTATGAGCTGATTCGATCCAAGCTTGGACTTGTTTTGAAAAAATATCTTTTAAGAGCCTAAATTAAAGATATATTTTTTTGAAGTTTCTGCTATTTAAGTTTTATAGTTTTCCTATATTTAGTAGTTAAAGAGCCTTTTGGTTCTCGTAAGAGTTTGTTCTAGTTTCCTGGAGTCAGGAGTATTTGTTTTCTAGTCTCTTTCATGTATTGTGAGAATGTGTGTTGGTTCTTCTCATGTTCTGTCAGCTTGTTTTCTTTTCTTGTGGTCTTGGGATAGTGACTTAAGTCTTTCTACAGTTTTTCTTACAGACTCGGCTGCCTGGTTAACTATTTTTGCATTTATGTATGACGGAGGTCATCAGTCATCGCATCAAGAATTTTCAGGTTGGTTTTTCCAATAATAGTTTCATAAAGTGCAGAGCAGCTAAGGATGACAGCAAAGCATTTCTTATTTTTTCCTTGCCTTTAAATGATGTCTCGTTCTTCCTTGCTGTGAACAAGATAGCCAGAAATTGGCTTCCGAGTTTTTTGCCATGGCCAAATTCACAAACGTCGGCTATCCCCACTTGGTTTGTGGTCAGGTTTCAGGTAACAAGATACTGATACAATCGCGCGCTTGCTCCTGGAAATGGATTTCTAATAGTATACTCGGCTAGCTGGAGATTGGATTATTGCTTTAGGAAAAGAACATTTTCTTTCTGTTTGGTCTTGGAAGTATTTTTATGTTACCTTCTTGATAATCCATCCTTCTCTAGACATCTAATTGGATCATAAGTAGATAATGTAAGATCATTTCTGGGAATCTCTTAATGGCAAGTTAAGTTTTGCTTGTATCTTGATCTTTTATTTTCTCCCCCGACTTTTGTTTTCTTTGGCTACTGCCTGTGCACCCTCTTGTTTTTCCTCTTGATTATGTCAAGTGTTGGTTTGAAATGATCAAGAAACACAATCAGCAATGCCATGAAGTATTGTCGAAGGCAACAAATTAAGTTGTTGCTTGCGAGTGTCCAGGTATTTCGAAGCTTCATTAAAGAAAAATAAAACAGTAGAACTTTTTTTTTTCTTGGTGGGAGAGAGAGGGAGGAGATTCAATGAAGGTGAGGAAACGATCAGTACGAGATTTATGCAGAAGACCAGTAAAGAATGTCGAGCAGCGCAATATTATTCTCAGTCAAAGAGGATTATTTTGAAACTATGAAGACATGTTAAAAGGCGTCATCACATTCCTGATCGAATATTCCTTTACACAAAGCATGATATACATGACAGAACAGCTAATGATTAATTTAACTCCATTGGAGAGATGCAGAAATGGCCAAGTTGATGCTAGCCAACTTATCCAGATGCTGACCCGTCTCTTGCAATGGTGATTCGAGGTCTGGTTGCTCGGCAAATGCTTCCTCACATGTGTCAGAATATGTTAAAGCGGCACTTAGCTTAGTGCTCAGCCTGCCTATGTCGTGAGCGGAAATTGCAGTCAAAGCGTCATTGAGAACAGCGATTCCGCTATCAAAAGACTCAACGCATGTGTCAAGGGGGGCCTTAACCGCTGCTGTTGTAGAGAGATCGTTGATTACTTTCGTGGCAACAGCCGTGGCCTCTTCAAAACTCTTTTGGAGAGCATGTATCCCGATTTTAAGGACTGAAATGGGATTGGTTTCGCCAGTTAGGAAAGGAGCAATGGTGGCAAGACATTCTGCTGGGTAACGGGTTACGTCACATATTTTCTTCAGTGCAGCATTGTTGGATAGTAATGGCAGTGTGGAGGATGAATGTGCCGGAGAATCAGGCTGTGATGGGGAGGAAACTGGCGACGGAAATGGGGATCGAATGGTGGGGGAGACAACTGGAGGTGGCAATGGGGATCGGGTGGTTGCCGCAGATAAGGAAGACATGGCCGGCCCTATGGCATCAGCAATCCCTGGAGCCTCAAAAGTGGCCCCGGCCAAAAATGGGAGGAGAGAAGAGGAGATAAGGAGAAGGATGAACTTGTTAAGCTCCATTATCTTCTCTTCTCTTGGAAATAGAGCAGAAATGGAGACACAATGTGAGGGCCGATGGGAGCAACGGGACAGAAAGTATATATTTATGGGATCTTTAGAGGGAGTGAATGGGTTATCCAAGAAAATAGGATCACCATGCAAATTTTGCCAAAGCTCCAAGTTTGGTGTAACTATTTATGTACAAATATTAGTGGCCACGTCCTGGCAACCCAGAAATTAGGGTTCCAATTTCTTTTCCTAAACCAAATGCAAAGATCTGCAGCCATCGCCCACTTGGTTTTTGGTGGATTTCAGATAACAAGACAATAATTTGTCAATGCTAAATATATCAGAAGCGTGTTTTTGTTATTAGCTCCTTCTTTTCTCATAGACTATATTTTCAAGGGCAGGGATTTCGTTGACCAAGGTTGCGAGGGAAGCAAGGGGAGGGATGGTATGATACATCTAGCAAGCAGTTGTCTTGCAGCACACATGAGATAGCTAATCTACTCGCTGATTCATGAATAAATTTTCTAAAAAAATAGGAATTAAATACATAGTTTGTTTTTTGAAACCATGAAGACTAATTAAGTAGTTAGCTTTGTTAAACTACGGAAGTTAGCTATATATAGAAGAAGGGTTGAAGAAGATTGATAAATTAAATAAGAACCTTGGCCCTCGCTATATATACAAAATTTCAACAGCCATGTAGAGTAGCCACGCCGCTTTTGGGGGGACTTGGCAGCGGTGGCTCTCCACAAGGCAAAACAAAAGGCAGCCACTCCACC
The DNA here is from genome assembly GCA_019202695.1 of Populus x sibirica. NCBI lineage: Eukaryota > Viridiplantae > Streptophyta > Magnoliopsida > Malpighiales > Salicaceae > Populus > Populus x sibirica. The sequence continues at coordinate 1,205,708 of JAGMVL010000762.1, read as the reverse complement.
AATCACAACTACAAAATCTATTCCAAAAAGAAATCCTACTAAATATTTTCCCCACTTGGGGCTATCAGATTGCTTACTTCAAACTACCTTCGAGATATTCATCGTCCTTCATGAAGGTCTTCAGAGAAAACTGCTGTCCGAGAGATATTGTCGTTATCTAAGGCACCTAGGCTAGAGTATGGACCAGAAGAGAACATTGAAGATGTCCCATCAGATTCGAAGGTATTAGATGACTGCCTCAGGTTGGCCCGGGCATTGGAGGTTGACATGGAATCTTGATATTCCATTACACGCTGCACCATTTTAAGTGACTGTACTACTTCACCCATGGTCGGTCGCTGGCTTGCCTCAGAGGAAACACACGCTGCTGCAATTGTGCAGACTCGTACAAAATCTTCCTTGGGATATTTCCCTCCAAGCGTTGGATCAGCGAGCTCTTCTAACTGGTCCTTGTCTCTCAGAATGGGCCTGGCCTGAAAGCGATAGAACAGAATTTGTTAGCCTATCCAGAATTTTCATAATTGTTAGGTATCCTTTTGTATTGCCAGGTATCAGGATATGAATTCGTGCTCATTTGCTACTGTGATTGAGTTGGAAAAAACAGGTGGAGTAAAAATTGTGTTTGGTAACCATTTCAAAACCGTGATTTTGAAGACTCGGACTACTTAAAAAACCTTGGTTTTAATAAAGCTGAAATTTGATGCTTTTTCAAAACCTGGTTTTGAAAACACAATCCCAAACCGAGCACTCCGTTTGCGATTACGTTTTCAAAACCATGGTTCGCATCTAAAACCATTGTTTTGAAAAAGCGTTAAATTTAAGCTTTATCAAAACCAAGGTTTTAAGTGTGGTTTCAAAATCATGCTGGCCAGAATTCTAATGATGGGCTGAGATGGTCTGTATACTACTAACCCAAGTGACAAGGTTCTCTTGGCCGGATGGTTGTGACATATCTACAGGCATCCTTCCAGTCAGCAACTCGAGGAGGACAACTCCATAGCTATAAACATCACTTTTGACTAGTAGATGTCCGGTCATAGCATACTCAGGGGCTACATACCTATAGAGCAATAATACCATTTCATCTCAATACCAAATTGAGAAAACATATAATTAAGAAGAGAGAGGAATTCTGACAAACCCAAATGTTCCCATGACCCGAGTGGAAAGATAATTTGCTCTGCCTTCAGGTGCCTGTTTGGCAAGACCAAAATCAGAAACTTTCGCATGAAAGTTCTTCTCCAGCAATATATTGGATGCCTTGAAATCTCTGTGGATGACACAGGGTTGAGAGTCCTCGTGTAGGTACGCAAGTCCTCTTGCAGCATCAAGTGCAATCTTCATTCTGGTATCCCAATCCAGACGACAGTTTGCACCCAGAGGGCCTAAGGCATGCATATTTGGAGCAGCATTAATATTTGAATAATATAATGCAATACATTCATAGCAAGGATTCAGATACTATACAAATGTGTACCAGTCCAACTCATCAGATTCTCAGAAATCCGATGCAAATACAGAAAAACATTAGTTGACTGTTTATGCAATACCAGTTATCATTAGTCCACTTGATATTCCATCGCTGATGTGGCCATTTGAAGGCCAAGAAAGAAAGCTCTATTGATGGTTAACAGTCAACAGAAAGAAGAAACAGATGGGGTAACAATCCAGAGTGTGTTAAATTTCATATCTTGCGTGCACTCATGCTGTGAAGTCATTTTACATCAAACATTAGAAAGAGAATAGGTCAGGTGCAAAATTCTACTGATGTGGACATGATGTGGACATGATGTTGTTTTCACACCAGTGTTAAGCCAGGTTGATACCAATACATTCGACTAAAGAGCCAAACATGCTCAGAATAGGTAATGAATAATGCCTAACTTTTCTATAATATATATTCCATCTTATTGCAAGCAACTGAAAGTAAGAAGAAAATACCATATCAAACATCAAAATGCTAGGAAGATCTGGAATTGGAAAGAAAAATATCAAATTACCATGGAGCCAGGCCTCTAGACTTCCATTTGGAACAAGCTCATAGCAAAGTAGGTTTTGTGAAGAGTCACGACTGCTATAGTAGCCCACAAGTTTGACAAGATTACGGTGATGCAGCCTGCTAAGCATCTCAACCTCCACCAAAAATTCTTTACCCCCTTGTTGCCCTCCACTAGTAAGCCTCTTAATTGCTACAGCTGTGCCATCACTTAAGACACCTTTGTAAACTCTACCAAACCCACCCTCTCCAAGTATGCTTGCAGATTCAAAGTTGTTTGTTGCTTCTTTAAGTTCTTCATAGGCTAGAAACCGTGTACTTGAAGGATGTGGAAGAGAACCTGCTGCTGGAACTGGATCTATGGTCCTTGGCTTTACTGAATTGGAAGGAAAAAAAAAAAGGAAACCTGATAAATCATTAAGAAAGACAACGTGAAAGCATTGATGAGCAAAGAACCATAAGAAAACTTTTAACAAAAAAGATCCAACATCAGGAAGCATTTATATTCAAGAGGTGTGGCTGCAAGCTTAATCTTTTTCAAGCAGAAACATTTTATCATTGGGAAACTATGGCAAATCAAGTACTTAAAAGTTGAGAACATTCTAATGTCAACAGAAATCAGATGCAAGCATTATTATAATGAATTAGAACAGTGTGGCCAACATTTTCTTAAATGCCTCTATAAAAAGCATAGCAGATTGGTTTGTCTAGGTGTGACACTCAACATGGCCCCTTCTTCAGTAAACAAAATTATCATTTGCAGGAAACTTCTCTTCTTGGCTTCCCCTTCTGAGATAGAGCTCTCCAACACATTCTATATTACTTTATAAAAGAGCATGAAAGTTTGTCTAGTTATTTTTTTAATATTCCCGAACCTATCAATGTAATATGGGTGGAATGCACAAATTACACCCCTAAAGGCTGAAGGCTGCATATGACACAGCAACAGCACTTTGTGAGGAAGGATTTGACAGAATGTCTGCATTCCTTGTATAAAGATCAAGTAGAGAGAGGAACTTTTCACAATCAAGAGAAAACCTGATAGGTCCCATGAGTGACCTGCTACTGGCAATGATAATCAGGAATAATGAACAAATTCCTAATATAAATCTGAGAGACTAAATGTGTGGACATTGATATTTAAAATACCTACCAGTTTCTTTAGGGGATGCTTTAGGCTTCCCTTCACGGAATACACACGAACAGATAATTAGCATAGATACAATGGCAATAATCACAATGCCAGAACCAATACCCAGAACAAGAATCAAATTTGTATGTTTGTCCTTCCTTGAAGAACCAACCGATGTTGATGTTGAAGTTGAAGATTGATGTGCCGGTGCCCTCATGGGCGATGAAGCAACAATAGGAGCTGTATACAAGAGGTAAAGCAACTTCAATGTACATACTGGAGAACTAAGATCTCTATGGTGTCTACTGCCATACATTTTGGAACCTAAACAAAGATTTTACAAGATAAAAATATCAAACAGCAAACTGAATTCCAGCATAATCTCATCTCCAAATCTAAGACAATGTCAACTGAAGGCTAAATTTTAACTCTTGCTTCTTTACTTTATTCAATGATCTATTATTTATCACCACTATTATACCACTTGACAGTTAGAATTTTTCTTTCTTTTTGCTAGAAAAGGCAGCAGTTCATGTCATATTACAACAAGCAGCAGATTTTTCCAATGCTGGATTTGAAAGAAAAATTTGCATAAATTTGAACAGTCACATAAACATATGCTAGAATTGCACATTCTGATATCCAAACGAAGATATTACATGACACACAGCAAACTGAAGGTTATAAGAAAATAGAAGCACTGTCCAATAAAATTTCTCTCTGATTCTCTCTACGTTCATATGCAAGTCTAAAATGGTCAAAACTTAAGGCTAAATTCTAATTTCTTTTCATTAGTTTGTTCAATTATCTATTTATTTATCATCATTGTTATGAACACCCTTGTTAGTGTGTTTATCGTTTTGGATAGAAATGCAACATTTACATCAAATCACAACACACATACAGCAACTTTTCTGAGTGCTTGATTTGACAATAAAATCAGTATAAATTTGAACCATGTGCCCTTGTACTTGGATTGAAACTAGAAAGTGGCTATAACATATCGTTTGCAGAGACATGTTAGTATTGTACAGTGAATCAGGTGGCCTCTTCCTGCAATTTGGTAGGATCCTAATGGGCCACAACTATAGGTAATTCCTCTTGCTCAAACTCATACAATACCCTCTTTTTTATTTTTCTTTGGTAACAAAATGATTTTATCAGGAAGCATACAAGTGATGCTTGGAAATACACACAAGGCAAAGTTGAAGGCAGTCAAGAAAAAGCTATATGCAATGGCTAAGACCCACTACATATAAAAACCACATTGGCACCTTAAAAAACAAAGTTTACCTGGCGAAGGTGCAGGAGGTTCAAACCAAGTAAGATTCAGGAGTTTATAATCACCCACATGAGAGGAGTCAAAGTGAACCTTATGCAAGGCAAGCGAAGAGTTTACTGCAGATGCATCACTGGCAGAGAAACTGATTCCTGTGTGAGGAATGATATCCATTGAAATATTTAATCTTGATAAGCTTAGTAAATAAAAGTTTATCAGCTCAATTTGTGAAACTAGCAAGCCCAGCTGGGAAGATAATTCTTCTAGAAACAGGTTCCAATTAGGATTTTGTGAGACATTCAAAAGGAGAAGGTCAAGCTTTATTGGATACACACAGTGGCAACCATGACTCCCTCGTTTCAGCACCATGTCTGGTTTACAACAATCTGCAGAAGGAAAGATCAATTCTAATGTCAAATTCTATAATCACAGCACAATCATAGATTTCATTAGTGGGAATGAGTTTATCTATAAGTTAAGCAAGAAGTTCAGCACATTATCAAGACGGTTTATAAAGAAGTAAGACATTAACAAATATTGCCACTTTCTCTTCAATGGTTAAGTTGCTTTACCAACATATGAACCGTGAAAACAGGAAAGGAGGAAAAGAAAGGTGTTCACACAGTATATCTTACCAGAAAAAGAAGGAGATAATGGGGACTGAGCTAAAACAGTAGGATTTGTGCCATCACCAGACTGAGTTGGAGCAACATCTACCAATCCAACACTGGGAGGCACCAATGCATTCTTCTTCATTGATGGTTTAGACAAGTGTGAACTAGTCGGGGGGATGGCCGGAAGTTATCAGTGGACCATAATTAGGAGGTTGGGTTGGTGCTACCACAAATGCCGGTGCACCATGAGGTGAGAAATGCTTTTTCCGTGGTTTATGTAACGATGGTAGATTGTATGGGAGGGGTAGATCAGGAATGGCAGGTGCAACCAGAGGCACACTAGATGGAGATAAGATCGGCCCTCTGAATTGATCATCAGCTAAATCGGCATTGGTGATGGGAATTAAATAGCATAAAATGATCAAAAGCTGCAGAAACAAATACCAGACTCTTCTCGATAATCCTGCAACACCCATACAAAGTTCCAATCAAGAAACCATAACAGAAACACCAGCAACAAAGTAAATGCAATTTCATTAGACGAAAATGTTAAATCTAATAACATTACATCTAGAAACATAAGAAATCAAAATTTTAAATCTTCTAATAATGAGACCGAGTGTTGGAAGCTTTCTTTGTTTATTTCAATTGGACTATGAACATGATAACGTATTGTGCCGATAATATCAGAAATTTGGTTAAACCCTAACAGAACAAAACAAAAACAAAAAACTCTGCAGTGTAAGCTAAAAATCTCAAAGAAAAATCAAGTTTAGTAGCCTTAAAAAGGTTTTAATATTCATGAAGTGCAACTTCTTTCCTCGATTTTTTCTTTTATGAAGTGCAATTTCTTTCCTCAATTTCCTCATTCGTCAAAAGCAAAAAAGCAGCATTAATGCGTAAAAAACAGAAGGAGATAAAAATTACCGCCGCGGCTTGAAATTGCAAGCACCGACATCACCAACGCCGTTAATTGAGAGCACCCGTCCCGTCAGATCTGTGTGATTTCAAGCAAATCCACGGCGATACCACACTCTAGCGAGCACAAGAACCCAAACAGACGGACTGAAAGCGTAACACTATAAGCAAAACTCGTTTGGGAAAGACAGTGAAGGAGGATCCAAGGGTAGAGATATTATCATAGGAATTGGAACACGGAGTTGATAACTCAGAGCAAAACCCTCCATTACTGAGTTAACTTGAAGAGCAGAGATTATTGAGGTGGAGGCTCCAGAAAGAAGAGAAAAGGGGAGAGACGTTTTAATGATTGTTATGGAGGAGAGACATCGGTTTGTTTGTTTCTTTCACTGTGCAGCACTGGAGAAGCTTTTTTCGTTTTTGGAAATATTTTCGTCTTTTTCTAATTTTAAGACTTTGTTTTTCACTCCTTTTGTTTTATTTTTGCTTTTGAGTGAGAAAGGATGGGCACAGGCACGCACAGAATTTTTATAATCTACCCTATTCGCTGACGGAAAAGGACAGACTAACGGTAAAAAAACCGGTGTACATTTTGTTTGTGAGTGACCAGCAGGATGTCAGTGGTGTTTCCTGCTGTTTTTTTTTATACTTATATTTTAAAAAAAATATTTTTAATTTAAAAAATATTATATTGATTTTTTTTATAGTGTTTTTAATATTTTTTAATATGTTGATATTAAAAATAAAAAATTATTTTAATATATTTTTAAATAAAAAATTATTTGAAAAACAATCTAAACCAAAATCTCAAATATATTCTTATAGGTTCGTTATATTTTATGGTGTAGCTGGTTTATTGAACATGCTCTTAGTGCTTATTAAAAAAAAAATATCTAGACCATCGAAAATATTTTGGCATTATCATTAAATTTAGTATAGCAACTCAAATTTAAAATATCTTGATTTGACTTTTTAATTAACTCAGGTTTTAAATTAAATAATGTGAAACACATAACATTATTAATTGGGTAAATCCCAAGAAAACCAGCAAAGGAAAAAAAAAACAAGTTCATTTTATTCAACTCGTTAAATCCATGATCGGGATAATAGACTCTACTGAGTTGAATTTTTTTATTTTATTATATGATAAAAAAATAAAATGATAAGATTTAATAAAAACTTAATATTAAAAAATAAAAAAAACACAAAGAAATAGCAAAGAAAAAAACCAAATGATGAATATAAAAAAGCAATGGATCTATTAAACCAAATGATGAGGCATGCTATGCATCACCACGGATTAACCAAGCGTGCTATAGAATAATTGTGTTGATGAACAATTAAAATAATATATTAAAATGGATTAGTATTTATATGAACAATTAAATTATAAACCTAGGATTTTTCCAAGTTATTAAAATAGTTAATAATAATAATAATAATAATAGAACAAATTAAAATAGATTTTTTTAGGAGTGTTGGGACATGAAAGTAAATAAAAATAGATATTTGAGCAAATGAAAAACATAAAAGATTAAGTTGAGATCAAGTTGAAATTATAAAAAACTTGGGGCAAAGGTGTAATGAAGGAAAGATTGACCATATAGATACGTTCATGGCTTCTCCATGAAGCCAATCATGGCCGGTCACCTTGCTTAAGAAAAAGGGGAGAGTTTTTATTGATTTTACTTTATTTTCACCTTAAATCCATCCATTTAAACACTAGTTAAGAGAGTTTAGGAGGATTTTGAAATAGTAATTGAAGATTTCTTGGAGCTTTGGGAGATAGGAAGTGGGGGTTGGAAGGAGAGAAAGAGAAAGAAGAGAAAACTTATTTCCATTTGTTTTCTTTTTCAATTTTCTTGTGTCCAAGTGGTAAGAAACCTTGTCTTATGCTTGGTTTGGATTTATGCTGTAGATTGATGAATTTGTATGAGGAAAATATTATGAAAAATTGAGTTTAAATGAATTATTTTATTTATTTATTGATAATTATATGTGTCTATGTCAACTTACGCGCTCGACTAATCTTTAAAGACCCTAAAGTTAACGATTAGATAAGTCTCCCGTGACCAGAATGAATCATGTTTTTAGATGACGTGTTATAATCATGTTTTTAGATGCGGGAAAAGAATTTATGACAAGGAATTAAAAAGAAAACTTACCCCACCTCAATGGATGAGTGATTCGGCCAAGGTGAAAAAAAAAAGGTGTGGAGTTGTTTGATTGAATTATGGTGATTTAATTACGAATATAATTGTGTTAGTTGGAACGAAGAGAAAGTGGGTGACAAAGAAATTGAAAGAAGAGTTGAAGAATTTTCCTTCCCTTTCTAAGCCAATAGGCTCTACCAAAGTGAACGCAAAAGGGGGGAAGATCAATTTAAATCTTGAATGGCATCGCGTAGGAAATGTGGTGTCGTTTTTGTTTAAGATGGATCGGTGTGGACTTGTGAAGAAAGAAATGAAAGATTTAACATTCGGCCAAAAAGGAAAGAAAAAGTGAAATTGATTTAATTGGTGAGAAAAGGTGTTGAATTGGTGAGAAAAACCTTTTACAAAAAAAAAATATTGATTAGAAAGTATATTGTGAGGTTAATATGTGCATTTGTTGAACTTGATGAAAAGACGGTAACCCTTTTGATAGAAAATATTCGGCCAAGGGATGAGAGTGTTTAAATTTATGTATTAAATTAATATAAAACTCATGTGTGATTATATTAATTAAAGTAAAGGGTTTAATGTATGGTGAGGATGTAATTACATGAAAAAATAAAGCGAATTTTTTTTTAATATAAATGCTTTTTTACATGTGATAGTTTAAAGGGGGGAAAATTGTCTAGTTATGGTTAGTTATTTAAAAACCGAGATATTTAATTGATGAATCATTTTAGTGTATTAGTGACATTAATAGGATTAATATTTGAATTCTTGATTTGATAAAAAAAAATTGTTTAGCTATAAAAGTAAATTGAAAAGAAAATATATAATCATGTTTGAATATTAAAACATTTAAATTTTTTAATCAAATAAAATACGTTATTTGAATTGAATGAATTAATCTTATTGTTATATTTATATTATATGTTATATAACTTTTGGTACATCATACCTGAAGTTTGCAGTAGTAATTATTATTAATATATCTTTTGATTAGAAAATTATATCAACCCCTAGATTTATGATCAAAACCAAAAGCAAGAACATAATAATTCAGTTAAGATTATGGTAATTTTTTTTGTTTGCAATCAATCAAAAATCTAGTAGAATTTTCTTTATATTTTTAGGTATCAAGTTATCGACTATTCTTCCATAATTTTCAATTATTAAATTTTCTTTATGTCCTATCATCCAAGACTTTCTCCTCTCGTTACATTACCATTCCAAATATTTGTAAAAAAGGACCATTAACAAAATTATAATTGAATTAAGTATATAATTAAAAAAACTCATAATTAAAATTATATTACAAAAAAACTTTTGATAAATTATTGACGTGTTGAATTTTAAAATTTATATTACATAAAAAAATAATAAATTTATTTATTATAAAATCATACCCAATAAAATATAATGAAACTAATTTACTGCTGGGGCTGATTAAGAGGATGCACTTGGTTGGAATTTACTTAACTCTTATCCTCCCTGTAAACCAATATGAGAGAAAAGGAAAAGACGGAAAGAAGAAAAAAATCAACTTCTCTCCCTCTCCAAAAGTCATTGGTTGTTCTTAAGGAAAGGGAAAAAGTTTTTATTTATTTATAAAAATACAACTTAGTAAAGTTCTACGTGTTATTTTTGTCAAATCTCTAATCATCAGTATTTTTTATGTGTTAATTTATTTTTTATATTATCAGAGTTTTTACACTATTTAAATCTGAAGATTTTCCTCTTAATTTATTATTTTTCAGTTAAGAATTATGCTAATATTTAACTTAAGATTTACAATTCAGGCTGACTTGAGTTGTTTTTTCATGTTTTTTTAATTTTATTTTATTTTAGTTTTATCTTTTAATATTGTGTTGATTAATAATTAAATTTTTATTTTAATTTTAATTTTTTTAAAAAAATTATTCCAAACTCATAATTCAGATCATAAATTTAATAGATTAGCTAAAAATTAGAGGATAGTTTTGCCCTTTATCATGATATATATTGCTGGGTGCCCTCCACACTTGTCCTTTTCTTGCTAATAGTTTATCTGCAGATTTATTATCACCGAGTTTGAATTTTCTTTTTTTTGGGAAGGCAGCGAATTTATATACTAATGAAAGGTCCAAATCTCGGCATAGACTAGTCAAGCAAAGTAGGAAGCTACGCAATAACACAAATGAGACTCTCAATATTGGAAATTCATATAGTTGCTCAAATTGCCAATGAAGGGAAATCCCAATAATAATCTTCGTTCCTCAAATAAATAATCAAGACATAGCATAAAATAACCAATTTCATAATAATATTTAGTTATTATTCTGAGATAAAAAAATAGAAATAAAAAAGATAAAAATATTTTTTAATAATATTAAATTCACTTCAAAACCGATTTTTATTAACAAAGCACAACCCGAATTTCCCGTAGTCGTATGAATCCATGTTGTTTAGTTAAATGGTTGGAATGACAGCAGGCCATTTCAAGGGGCCTACGCAACCGCCCATGCAATATCCCACATATCATGTTGTCGTATTGATATTATGGTCGAAATCATGCCACCTAACACCCACTAAATCATGATTTAAAAATCTATTAAAAAAATAATATTTTTAAAAATTTATTTTTAATATAGGATGATTAAAAAATATTTTTAAAAAAATAATAACAAAATCTTAACAAAAGCATGTTTAAACTCAATACCAAGACCCTAAAAATAATTAATCATCATTATTGTCCTCACAACCTCTAGTGGTTAACTTCTTTTTTCTTTCTCAACTAAAGAAAACAACAGACAGGTTGTTAACTTGCCATTACCAAAAAAGCATTGAAAACAGGACACGAACCCACCGCTTGTTATTACAAATTAATTAGTAATAATAAAAATAATTAAGGAGGCGAAGAATATTCAATTCCTGTCACGTTTTCAGGTGCAGGCTCATGTTGAACGGGCTTACTTACATAAAAGGGCCGACTATAGGTTAAAATGGCCCGGCCCAAAATGTATATGCATGGGCTATAAGCCCACAGTATACCTAAACCGATCAGCCCAATACGGAATTTGTGTCCGTCATCAAAGGATCGAACCCATCCTCCGTCTCGGTGAACACTCAAGAACCGGGACGTCACGCTTTCCTCTTTCTTTAAAAATAAATAAATTAAATAATAATAATAACAATAATCCCCAAAAAATCACACTCTCAAGTCTCCACGTTCAATTAGGGTTTTACATGCCAATCTAGGGTTAATTGAACAAGAAGAAGCAGCAATCATGTCAAAGCGAAAATTCGGATTCGAAGGGTTTGGCATAAACCGCCAAGCAACGTACAACTTTGAAAGATCCCAAGCTCCGCAAAGGCTCTACGTCCCTCCCTCCTCTCGCCAAAACCACGATAACTACGAGGATACCGACCTTGACAACATCGATTACGACGATAATGATGCCGCCAAGGAGAGTGCAGAAAATAATGGCTCAGCTGCCGAAATTGACCCTCTGGATGCGTTCATGGAGGGAATACACGAGGAGATGAGGGCAGCACCACCGCCGAAGGCTAAGGAGAAGGTGGAGAGGTATAAGGATGATGATGATGAAGAGGATGATCCTATGGAGAGTTTTTTGAGGGCGAAGAAGGATCTAGGGTTGACGCTGGCCGCAGATGCACTTCGTGCTGGTTATGATTCCGATGAGGAGGTTTATGCAGCGGCAAAAGCTGTGGATGCGGGGATGCTGGAGTATGATTCTGATGATAATCCGGTTGTTGTTGATAAAAAGAAGATTGAGCCGATTCAAGCTCTTGACCATGGTTCTATCGAGTATGAGCCTTTTAGCAAGGATTTCTATGAGGAGAGCCCATCGATTTCAGGTAAATTTCCTAGGAAATGCTGTTTTCTTATTACTTTCAGCTAAGTATGTTAGGGAAACTGGAATTTTGTAATGTGAAATAAATCCTTATTTCATGTTTGATTTTATGCAGAGATGAGTGAGCAGGATGTTGCGGAATACATGAAGAGTCTGGCTATCCGTGTTTCAGGTTTTGAAGTTCCAAGGCCAATTAAAACATTTGAAGATTGTGGTTTTTCACCACAACTGATGAATGCTATTGCGAAACAAGGGTATGAAAAGCCTACACCAATACAGTGCCAAGCTCTGCCGATTGTGCTTTCCGGTAGTGATATTATTGGTATGGCTAAGACAGGTTCAGGTAAGACTGCTGCTTTTGTACTTCCTATGATCGTTCATATTATGGATCAGCCTGAACTCGAGAAAGAAGAGGGTCCGATAGGAGTAGTATGTGCGCCTACTAGGGAATTGGCGCATCAGATATATTTGGAGACAAAGAAATTTTCTAAATCACATGGGATACGGGTCTCTGCTGTGTATGGTGGAATGTCCAAGCTTGATCAGTTCAAAGAACTCAAGGCAGGGTGTGAGATTGTTATCGCTACACCTGGGAGATTAATTGACATGTTAAAGATGAAGGCATTAAATATGTCGAGAGCAACTTACTTGGTACTTGATGAGGCTGATCGGATGTTTGACCTTGGATTTGAGCCACAAATAAGGTCTATTGTTGGTCAGATTAGACCAGATCGCCAGACTTTACTGTTTTCAGCTACAATGCCTCGCAAAATTGAGAAGTTAGCTAGGGAGATCCTCACTGATCCTGTGAGAGTTACAGTGGGGGAGGTTGGAAGGGCCAATGAGGATATTACTCAGGTTGTTCAAGTCATTCCTTCTGATGCGGAGAAGTTGCCTTGGCTTATCGAAAAGCTACCCGGGATGATTGATGAGGGTGATGTTCTGGTTTTTGCTTCTAAGAAGGCTACTGTAGATGATATTGAGTCACAATTGGCTCAAAAGGCGTTTAAAGTTGCAGCCCTTCATGGTGATAAAGACCAGGCTTCTCGGATGGAAATTTTACAAAAATTTAAATCTGGCGTCTATCATGTTCTTGTTGCAACTGATGTTGCTGCTCGTGGACTTGACATCAAGTCAATTAAGTCTGTGGTCAACTTCGATATTGCAAGAGAGATGGATGTGCATGTTCATCGCATTGGTAGGACTGGTCGAGCTGGTGATAAAGATGGGATTGCATACACTCTTATAACTCAGAAAGAGGCACGGTTTGCTGGTGAATTGGTTAACAGTTTGATTGCTGCTGGTCAGAATGTATCTGTGGAGCTTATGGATCTTGCTATGAAGGTAAGTTTTTTATAGAATTTTCCTTCTTATTTGATGCTTTATAATACATCTCACACATCTTAGATGCTTAAATTTGTTAGTTTGTTCATCATTTTACAGAATCTAGTCTAGTTGGAGTTTGAAATCTTAATCTTCCCATTACACTCTTTTTTGGTGGGCTGGTCAGCAATCACCCTTGCATAAGTTACAAACTGGAAACCAGTTGAACATCCAGTTTGTCCCAGACATATAGTTCTTTTGGTGCAACAACCTTATTGAATAACTGTAACAATGAACATGAGTTTCATATAATGGCTTATTGAAGTGATAGCCCATATTCTATAAATAGTCGATTGAAGTAGCTTCTTGTATGGATAAGACAATGAGGATGAACCACACATAAATTGATGTCTTAGTCACCAATGTTTCCTTTGGTGCCTTTCTAATACAAGAGAAGATAATACTTTAGGTAACAGTTGAAGAGTTAAAAAGGAGAAGGGAGACTACAAAATACTGTAGATTATCATGTCCATAGTTGATTGAAGTAGTTCTCCATATGAAATTAGACAATGAGGATGAACCGCACAGAAATTTGATGTCATAGTCCTATGTTTCTTTGTGTGCCTTGCTAATACAAGGAAAGAGAAATATTTTAGGTTATGTCCAAAGAGTTAAAAACAGGAGAAAGAAGAGGAGGGAGAACAGAAAATACTCCAGGTTTTCATATTAATAGTTGATTGAAATAATTTTCCATATGTAACAAGACAATGAGGCTGAACTGCACAGAAAATGGATGTCGTAGTAACTATGATCTCTTCTGCCTTGCTAAGGAAGAGAAAATATTTTACATGATGACCAAAGAGTTATAAAGGAGGAGAAAGAAAAGGAAAGATAACTAGGATAAGGGAGATCTTTCTATAATTCACTAGCTTTTGTTCGTCCTACAGGACTAAAAGTTACATCATAAATAAAGCCCATTCACAGGCTTCATGAGATCATAAGAATAATTATACCCTATATATTTTTCAATCCAACATGAGCTTATTAGATCAACATCCTGGAAGGCAACAAATTGAAAGATTATGTTAAAAGGATCTTTCCAGGATGAATGCTCAAATCCAGGTGAAGGGCGTTGGTAGCACAAAAGAGACAAAACAAGATTGTTCATGATAGATGGATTTGAAAGGTTTCAACAGTCCATATTAGGATGTTTTCTGCTGCATCCTCATGTTAATGGACTTTAACAGTTTTTTCTTGGACTTGGAGTGGAGTTTTCTAGTTTTCCCTGTATGTTATGTGTTACTAAATAAAAATTAGTTGCACCATTGCATCCATTTGATGTGTTAATCTCTCTCTCTCTCCCTCTCTCTTGTATTTACATGCTAGCACATAAGTTAATTGATGCACATGTAATGAGACTGTTGAGTGACATTTACCATGTAAATCATTAGGATGGGAGATTCAGGTCCAAACGTGATTCCAGAAAAGGAGGTAAGCTTTTTCTATCCTGCATATTAAATTGCTTGAGAGCTGGGCGATATCTGTGTGTACTTGTAATTGCTTGCTTATTTCATTACTCTAGCATGCTTGAGAGTTGGCATCTTCTTCTAATTAATCATTTGATTTCCCAAATATATTTTCAAGGCAATTTCTTTTTCCTTAAAATGCGAAGACCCAACTGTCTTCCTAAGAACTCATAAGGAAGTAGATGGTGTGGAGTAACACAAGTACTGTCATTTTATTATATTTTTTTCTTGCTAATCAAGGAAGTTATCTCATTCTTGATTTATAGAATCTTCATTGAAATGCTTACATGAAGTGTAATGTTGTGTGCAGGTGGGAAAAAGGGTAAAGGGAGGGGTGGAGGCAGTCGAGGTGTACGTGGAGTGGATTTTGGTCTTGGCATTGGTTATAATCCAGAATCCAATAGTACCTCATCTCCTGCTGTTACAAGTCGATCTACTGCTGTTAATTCGCTGAGGACGGGGGTGATGGCACAATTCAAGAGCAACTTTGTTGCAGCTACATCAAACTCCCAAAGTCCAGGCTTGAATACCAGTTCAAGTGTTTATGCTAACAAGAGACCAGCGCTGAGAGGATTTGTCTCTGGTGGTTCAATTGGCGGAGATATGAATAGACCTCAGACAACCAGTTCATTGGCTGGATTTGTCTCTGGTGGTTCAATTGGAGAAGATATGGATAGACCTCGGACAACCAGTTCATTGCCTGGATTTGCCTCTGGTGGTTCAATTGGAGGAGATGCAACTCAAACTCGGACAGTCAGTCAGAACTCTGGAGGAAATACAAGTCAGAAGAATACAGAAGGGTACGTGTCCCAGCTGAATTTTCCATTATTTTCTTTGCTATTGTTTATGTTCAGTTGGAGTGATTTCAAAGCATGGACACGTTCTTTATTTTGAGATGATTCCAATTTTAACGCTGACAAGGCCTTTTTGTTGCTTTTACCATTGCAGTTCCAGAGATAGAGGGAGAGAAAGGCGGAGGCCCTCTGGTTGGGACCGTTAGATTCATGAACAGTCACAGAACTCTCACATGGATGATGACATGTCTTTTCTAGAAGCCAAAATGATCTTGTTTGTGCTTTTATGCTTAGTGAGTTCCTTGTGCACTGGTTTTGTAGCTTGCTCCTAATTCTGTATCATGCCATAATTGGTTTTATGAAAGTTATATTTCCTGCATAATAATCAAATATGATTTGATTTTCCATCATTGAGCTTTGTTCCATAGCATGAAATTCTAGAAGACTTTGGTCAGTAGTTTGTAAACAACTACCTTTACTGTCAAACAGTGTTGCAAATCTTCTGATTATATTTACAATCTAATTTAGGTACTTCTAAAGAAGTCTGGTTATCATTCTCTCTAGATAGCAACAGTTTATAAAGTAGGCAGCTTTAGCTATGCTACATGTGTGCTTAAAAGACGCCGGCCTATGTAGGTCGTATTTATTATTTTTCAACATAAAAAAATATTCAGGTGTTCAAAAAAATAATAATTTAATCATGTGGAGGTTGTTCAATGTGATATAATCAATTTTATATATTCGAAAACAATCTGAACGATTTATAAAAATATAATTTGATTAAAAATTTTAAAATGATATTTTTAAAAAAATACTAATGCTGTAACGTATTTATATTGGATCTACTTAGATTTATTCTGATGGATTGAATGTACTAAAATTAACTCAGGTTAACTTGCTAAATCTTCAAACTAGCTCATGAGACCATGATAACCCTATAGAAAGCAAATATTAAAAGATAAGATTGAAAACAAAATTCAATTAGAAAAATGAGTCGAGTCAACTCAGGTTAACCTATCAAATCTTAGTCATGAGATCGAGATAACTGTATAGAAATAAAATTGAAACAAATTATGATGTTCGATTCATAATCAATCCACTGTTAAAGAATGAAATTGAGCAAAAAATCAATTAAGAAAAAACCACCCGAGTCAAACGATCAAACTCGTGACTTGATTTATGAGGTCGAGATAACTTTATAGAAAAAAAACCGATATAAATTATGAAGTATAATTCTCAATCAATCCAATATTGAAGAATGAATTTGAAAAAACAATTAAGAAAATGAAAGAAAAAAAACTTGAGGCAACCGAGCTAACCCGCGATTCAGGTTATGAGACCGTGATAACCCTATAGAAAGCAAAATAAATAAATTATAAAGCACAATTCTCAATCAACCCAATGTTGAAGGATTAAATTGAAAAACAAAATAAATTAAAAAACAAAAAATATTCCAAGTCAACTCGGATTAACTTGTCAAACTTAGATCATAAGACCAAGATAACTTCATAAAAAGAAAATTAAATAAAAATTATGTCAAATTCCCAATCAATAAAATATTGAAGAATGAAATTGAAAAAAATATTCGATTAAAAAAGGACAAAAAAAACCTGGGTCAACCTGGCAAACCCACAAAACTCGTGACCCGAGTTATGAGACGATGATAATCCCATAGAAAGCAAATAAAAAAAATATGAAGTCAAATTCTCAATCAACCCAATGTTAAATGATGAAGTTGAGAAAAAATATGATCATAGTTTATCCTAGTTAACTTGTCAATCCTGAGTCATAAGATTAATATAACTCCATAAAAATTAAATCGAAATAAATTATGAAGTCCAATACTTATTAAACCCAACATTGAATGATGAAATTGTAAAAGAAAAAACCTTGAGGATCAGAATGCAAAAGACCAAAGCATTTCATTGTTCGTTACTACAATGAAATGTCAAGGCCTTTTAGTATATGTTAACTAGATAATTGCTTGTGCTATGTTACGGGCCTCATCAAGTTTTTATTGAACAAAAAATTGTATTCATTGTTGTTAACATATTTTTTAGCAAAATAAAAATTAAATTTATATGGAGGTTGACTTGATGTGACATAGTTAACTTTACAAGTCCAAAGACAACTTAAATGACTGATAAAAATATAGTTTGATTAAAAAATCAAGATGATATTTTAAAAAAAATATTGAGATGATAATATATTAAATGTACTTGGATTTACTTGGATCAACTCAAGTTAACTTGTCAAATCTCCAACTCAAGTCATGAGACCTTGATAACCTTGTAGAAAGTAAATAAAAAAAAATCATCAAACTCAATTCTCAATCAACCCAATATTGAAAGATGAAATTGAAAACAAAATTCAATTTGTAAAATGAGTCAAGTCAATCCGGGTTTACATGCGAAATCTTAGTCACGAGACCGAGATAACCACATAGAAAAAAAAATTAAAACAAATTATGAAGCTCAATTCTCAATCAACCCAATATTGAAGGATGAATTTGAAAAAAAAAACAATTATTTAAAAAAAAAGATAAAAAAACCATCTGATTCAATCAACTAAATCTATTGCCCAAATCATGAGGTCAAAATAACCTCATAGAAAGCAAACTGAAATAAGTTATGAAGTCTAATATTCGATTAAAAATCCAATAGTGAATGATAAAATTAAAAAAAGAACAAAAAATACTCGAGATAATCGGGCTAACCCGCGACTTTGGTCATGAAACCATAATAACCTCATAAAAAGAAAATACAAGAAAGTCATTAAGCACAATTCCCAATAAACTCAATATTGAAGGATTAAATTGAAAAAAAAATCAATTCAGAAAAGTGAAAAAAACCATCCCGAGTCAACCCGAGTTAACTTGCCGAACCCGAATCATGAGACCTGGATAACTCTGTAGAAAAAAAAATTAATAAAAAAAATTATGAAGTCAAATTTCCAATCAACCTAATGTTGAAAGATAAAATTAAAAAAAATATATTCAATTAAAAAAGGACAAAAACAAACTTTGGCCAACCTGGTTAACGTACGAAACCTACAGTCCAAGTGATGAGACTATGATAACTACATAGAAAAAAAAATGAAGTCAAATTATCAATCAACCTAATATTAAAGGATGAAATTGAGAAAAATATCAATAAAATAAATAAAAAAATGAGCTGAGTCAACTTTGGTTAACCTACTACACCTGGGTCATAAGATTGAAATAAATCCACAGAAAATAAATTGAAATAAATTATGAAGTTTAATATCCATTAAACCCAGCGTTGGAGGATGAAATCGCAAAAAAAACTTGAGGACTAAATTGTATAAGGCCAAAGCATTTCACTATTCATCATTAGAATGAAATGTCAAGGCCTTTTAGTATATGTTACTAAATGAGTGACCCATGCTACACTGCAGGCCAGCCCAATTTTTTTTCCATTGTAAAAAAAGGAAATGAAGGCAATGTTCTTAAAGAAAAAAAACAAGACCTAAGTCAGTGACTTGACTCAAGTCAATAAGCCTGTATAATTTTCACAATATGAATAAAAGATGAAAAATATATATATATATGTTTTTAAAAAAACAACTTGCATCCATCCAGGTTAGCATGAAAAATATGCGACCTAGCCGTGACACCAAGATAACCCTGTTAGAAGCAAGTTAAAAGCTCAATTATTAAACAATTCAATGTTGATGGGTGGAAATTAAAAAATAAATAAATGAAAAACACAATGAAAAAAAAACAGATCCTGGTCAAGTCGTGTCAACTTGTTAACCCCACGATCATGGGCATAAGATTGAAATAATCCAATTTAAAAGAAAGCAAAAAAAAAAGTGAAAATCAATTTTCAATAAATCAAACATTGAAGGATGAGATTGAAAAAACATTCAATAAATAATCTAAAAATAATATTGAGGTCAATCTGTGTTAATATTTGAAACCCCATTGAAGATAAACCCAAAAAATAACGAAGTAAAATTCCCAATCATAAAACACTGAAGGATGAAATTTGGAAGAAAAAAAGCAATAAAAAATGGAACCAAAACAAAAAAAAAAGCAATAAAAAGAAAACAGATAAAAGTTGATACAAAAAAAATCAAAATGAAATGTTGAGTATGGATGACAATGATTACCTTGTGTGTCGATTTCTTGATATCCAAACTCTATATGTTACCCATTGGATAAGAAATATAAAAATTCATAAACTATAATTGAATCTTCAATATCCATGTGATCAATCATATGCCTATTATTTGTTATTCAATATATATATATATTAAATTATAAAATTATAATTTTATGTCAATGCTAAGATATGCATATGTCATAGCTAGATTTTTTACCCTTTTTTAATTTTTTAAATCCAAAAAATAAAAATAAATAACAAAAATCTAAAAAATATATTTTGATGGATTTGCGTCGTTTTGACATTTTCAACGTCTCTTCTAAAGAATTCAAAAAAAATTTAACACGCTCATTTTAAAATCATTGAAAATTTTTATTGAGTCGATGTTGATATTGTATTTTTCAAAAATAAAAAAAAATAATAAGAAAAATGAAAAACAAAAAATATTTGGATAAGGGGACCAAAAAAAGAAAAAAACAGAAAATGAGGGATCAAAGTTTTTTTTGTTGTTGCTTGGGGACCGAGCAACTGGGAGGAAAAGAAAAAAATTATTTTACCTATAAATAGGTGGTTGTACCACAAAAAAAATGAGGAACATATTAGTCAACAACCAAAAAAAAGTAACAATAAGAAACATAAAAAGACTCATACATTCTCTCATCCTCTCCCACACACGCCAAAAGACACACTCAAAAAACCCTAGACCTGTTACTCCTAAACCCAGCTGTCATCCATAAAGATGATGGAACAAAAAGAGAACATCATGAGGGCCATCTTCTTCAGCATTACCATAACCCTTTCTCAGTCAAAATCATAAAAAAAATTAATTTGAATTCCTCACTTTTTTCTACCATCACATATTTAATATTTGGAAATGTGACCTATATAAGAGATGCTTTTTTGGTATTAAACGAATCGGTTCCCTTCCACAAAAACAAAAACAAAAAATCTTTCTTTTAAAAATTCAATTTTTATTTTAATTTATATATGGCCAAGCCTTATAAAAATAAATTATATTATCATATTTTAGCATATTAAAAAATCACAAAAATAGTCCTTTTATTTTTACATGCACTTTTGGATTTAGTAACCAGTATTAAAGTCTTGAGAACTTGACCTACATTTTAAAAATACTAAAAGAATTTATTTTGTTTGTCTCAGTATCAAGAATTACGAACTCATATGTAAAATATATTCCCGATATTAAAAGAATAAACAAAAAAATATGTTTTTACTCTAGAATGACAAGGTTTTAATCTGATAAAATAAAGACCTCCTTACCGAAGAGAACTTTTCTTAAACTTTAGACAAACCAACAACAAGAAAATATAACAATAACTTAGTTTATATCAGACAAACAAACACTGCAACTTATCTTAGGTAAGTTGTATTAGGGGTGATACGTCTTTTCTATATATAACCAGTCCTCTTATACATACTTTGAGACCAGTTAAAATTTCTAGTGATTAGAATATTAGGTTGCAACTCCATCCCTTTTTTTACTGATAAGAAATAAAAATTCTTTGTTATTTCCCCCCATCACCAGAGAGATCCCGAGCTGGGAGGACAATCCTCACAACGCTGCACACGTGCAACAAGATATATCATATTGCATTAAGAAAATAAAAATATTCAACAAATAAATCTATATAATATAAATATACATTTCATGTTAACTTTGAGTGGGTTTCGGTTCGATTTTGATCATATTCATACATTATCCATTATCTATTGGGCAAGGTAACCACAAAGAAACTATTGACCCGTTCAGGTTGATATCCATCGAGTTCAGATTAAATTGTCATCTCTAACATCGAGAGATGAAATTATTTATCCTTATGAATATTTATTATCTAGCAATTATTTAGTATTAAATAAAAAAATAAATTAACTAATATATGAATTTGAAGTGTGTGTATCATATTATTAAACTATAAAATAATAAATATTATACATATATAAGTGTTTTATTTCAATATCACTATCAAGATGTGTATATATCACATTGTATTAAAACAATAAAAACACTTATATATTAGTTAATATAAGTGTGTATATATTCTCTCTCTCTTTTATATATTAGATTCAAGCGAGTTTAATGTATGTTTTGATAATATTCATTACTCATTGAGTAAGGTAACCATCCAAAAAACACCAATCAGTTCGGGCGGGTTGAGGCGATGCTATTGAGTTCGGATTAAATTGCAATCCTTAATATTGATGGATGAAATTGAAAATAAAATAAAATTAGAAAATTATTAAAAATAAAATAAATAGCAATTAAAAGAATGAGGACTAAATATCAAATAAAAACTAAATGAAGAGAGATAATTTTTTTTAAAAAAACTAACCTACAAAAGGTAAAAAAAAAAAACAAAATAGATAAAAAAAATCAAAAGAATGAATACCAAATTTGAAAATCAAATCAAATCAAATCAAATGATAGGGATGAAATTAAAAAAAAACATACAAATTTTTTTTAAAAAAATAGATGCAAATAAAAAAAAAAGGACCACATTATATAAACAAAACAAATGAAATGAAACTTATGTCCTTTGCTTAAGAGAGAAGAGAAAATGGGGAGGAGGAGAAAGAAGTCCGCCAGAGCCACACCGTCCGTCTTTTGTCATCACAAGCGTCACCTTTGGAAAGATCTCGATGCACTACTTTAAACACCGTTGTGAAAGGTGGTGTTTGATTGCGGTAGAAGCACACACTGCCTAAAAGGCGCAAATTTCTCCTCGCTGGTGTGTGCAGTGCATGTGCTAACAACTTTTTCTTTTTAAATATATTTTATATATATATTAAAAGACTCAATCATTTTTAACTCTAATTGACAATTACGGAAAAAGCCAAGAAAAAATGACAAAAAAAAAACCTTGGACTTAAGAAAAAAAAAACAAAACAAAATTGCAACGATATTTAAATAATTACATTGTTAAAAAAAAATTAAAAAACCATAAATGTTCCTTTGCCCCGAGATTTTTTTTTTTAAAAAAAAGGGTAGAGTAGCAATTTAATTGCTCAATAAGAATATGAAGAGACCAATTCACCTCTCAAACAATTGGCAATGCCAATGGAACCCATGAAAAAACCATTTTGCCCTTCAAAACTCCGCCCTTTCTGTACAAATATGGAGGGTAAAATCGTCAATGCATTGCATTACTCCACGGTGCCCCGAGTCTTGCTTTACGGTGGGTTTATATATATATATATATGTGTGTGTAATTTTAATTATCGTGTACAGGCGAGTGAAGATGGGCTTCCACACATTCCAGTGTTAGGCATTCACATCTCCTTTTCCATCTGCAATTTCTTAGATCTCTCTCTCAGGACTCTCTCTCTGCGTGTTTGTAGACGCGCAGAGAGTGCATCGTGTTGACTATGGTTTATTAGATTGTAGGCATGGAAAAGCTGATATATCTCTTGACTGTAGATAGATAGATCATAGATACATTTCATAGATACATTTCATAATGATATGCAAGTTAAGAAATGTCAGTGATGAAATCTTAATTAAATGACAGTGAGCAAACTATGCCTTTGGACATCGCATTATGACCATGTCTGAAGCAGCTCCCCTTCTTTTGCTTGCAATTGGGCATACCTCCAGGCAAGGTTCCTTGAGAGTGCCGTCATCTTCAGGTAGCGGAGGAAGGACCCCAAATTTGAACTGTAACATTAGAATCACAAGATAAATGGCTGTGGAAAATCATATTTGCAAGTAAATAACCAAACACCATTTAGAAGTTGTTGGGAAGCATACAGGAACTATTGCAAGTGGAGCTTTGTTAAATTCTTTCTCGAATTCGATTATAGAATTCTGATAGCAAAGGTGTGATTCCCTGTTGCCTATCTTGATGTTCTGCCTATCTACATCTAAAACCAGAAATTGACGAGTGCTTAAAGGAGTCAGTTTCTATGATACCTGACAGCTATAATCGTTGAAATTTGGTTCCATCAGTAAAGGAATCCCCATGTAATCCTTGAAAAAGGTCTGAAGAACCAAATCACAAGAAGTAGAAGCAAAGAAGTAAGAAATGTTCGCAGAATAGGTACTGTGAAAATGCTTTAGAACTGCCAGAAATTTAACAGTGTAGATCATATACCTGAGTTGGAAGCTTGCAAGTGTTGACACAAATCCCTACACATTTGCTTTCTTCTAAATACTTGCATCTTTCTACAAAAACCTGCAGGAACCAATAGCGGACTCAGGATTGCCTATATTCATAGCTGAATTTCAGCTTCACTTGAGCACACATACACTAATTAGACTGGGAAATTGGGAGACTTACCCCACTCTCCCACGAGGATCCATCAGGAAGATCAACAGAATTAACCTTGCATACGCCCATGAGCCACTGACAAGTGATTACAGTCACTCTTGCTTCAGAAATTAAACATCAAGACGGTTATAACTTTGAATTAACAATCCATTCAGCAAGCATCAGAAGGAAAAGGAAACAAAATACATGAAAAGCAGAAATGGAAAGTAACTCCCAACTCACCAACCATCATAGCAGCTAGTTTTCCTCCTCCTATAGGTGATACCAGCGATTTATACAGATGGAGTAAAAATGGAGGAAACAAGGACCTCAGTATTCTAACCTGCCCTGCCCAATATTTACTTAGTCTGTCTGTTAAGAAAAATGAGTGATAAATAAAAGAAGAAGAAGAAGAAGAAAACAAACAGCTGCATCTGTAGTATCAGAAGGGGTCCTCCTCAACATGAGACGACTGGCTACTTCAATCAATCCATCATATCCTGCTTTCTCTGAATCCCATCCAACTTCCTGTTAAATCCCTTGAAGAAAATAATTAACATCTACTAACAATTAATTTATTATAATCTACAGGTTGAAATAAAACTGACCTTCACCATTTTGTTACGAAAGAGAGCGAGAAACCAATCATCATAGAATTGATACCTGTACTCCTCCGACCTTGGAATAGTACTATCTTCTGCTTTTACCTACAGTCACGTCAGACCGCCCGTTGTAATTAATTATCAAACTGAAATTGATATTTTAAAAAACAAAATTGCAAGGAGCGAACCGGAGACTCTGTCCTGTGAGAGGAGCATGAGGCAGGAAGATTTGTGCGTTTTGGAAGACAGTAGAAGTGAGGGCGTGAAGGAAATGATGGGATGTAGAGAGGACGAAGAAGAGCCACTGCCTTCATCCTTCTTTTCTTTCTTCTTTTTTTAACCTCTACCAAAAACATATCGCAAACTTTAAGACAAAAACGGCGCGTTTTTTATTTTACAAGTCAAAAACTAGAAGCGTTGGGGTTGTTCAGTAATAGAAAAAACACTAATTAATTTACCCTATTTTGTCTCGATATTTTTTTTATAAAACAATTATATATACCTGTTTTTTTTAATATATTTTTATAGTTTAAAATATTTAAATATAAATCAAAAAATTTATAATTTAACGTGATCCTTTTAAATCTAGACTTGTTCATAAAACATATACCAGATAATCCATGTAACTTATCTGTCTCATATTCTCATCTAATATATTCTTATTGACTTTTCTTATTGTCAAAGATCCAAGCAAAATAGAATGAGATTGAAAGACTTGTGTAAATAAGTCTTAAATGATTCGATTAATAGTTAAAATGAACTCCCTCGAGTAATAAAATTATGAACACATGCCGTATTAGATGCTACCAAATCCATTCGTGACGGAACTATACAGAGTCGGATGGAGGAACAATCTATAAAAATTGAAAGGAACCAATTGCAATTATCTGAACCATCAGGTTAAATTTGACAGAAGTGCTATCGATTAGGGACCAAAAGTAAATCGATTATCTTTTTTTGTGTCAGAAAGAAAAAAAAATGGAAAACAGAAATAATAAGCAAAGCCCTACCAAAACCCCCCTTTCTTCAGAGAGAGAGAGAAAGCTTTAATTAACACTGAATCTGAGTTAAGTGCATGGCGAAGAGTCCAAGTCGTGTAATCTGGACGGGTTCACGGGCGGTGCGGCATCTTTGCACGGCGGCAGAGGCGGTGCCAGTAGCGGCGGAAAAACGGAAGAGGATGTACAGGAGGTTATCGGAACTGGGGGCAAGTGGAGAGAGCGTGTCAAAGACGTTAAATGAGTTCATATTGGAGGGTGGGAAAACAAGCAAAATCAATCTCACTACTTGCATCAAAAAGCTCCGCAAGTACGGCAGGTTCGAACATGCCATTGAGGTCCGCCCGTCTCTCTCAAATTTCTTGAATTTTTCACACCACGGGTCCTACCCTTAAATCCTCCC
This sequence comes from Populus x sibirica, assembly GCA_019202695.1. Classification (NCBI taxonomy): domain Eukaryota; kingdom Viridiplantae; phylum Streptophyta; class Magnoliopsida; order Malpighiales; family Salicaceae; genus Populus; species Populus x sibirica. Next base: position 1,179,724 of record JAGMVL010000762.1, on the reverse strand, counting down.
TTTGGTGCTCATTTCCTTAAAAACACAATTCTTATTCTTATTGTTATTACTATAAGCTATTTGTATGGCCTTCATCGGTTGCCTTTTGTTAATTTTAGACTAAGATTTGGGCGTACTGCCTCTATGCCAATGCCAGTCACAGTGAGCCAAATTGGAAAAGGAAATTTTCTGGACACGGCTTTTGTTGATGGACAATATGAGTGTTGGGAATATTACTGAATTCGGTAATAAATGTGGCTATAGTCTATGGCTATGAATGCATGGATATTTTGTTCCTAGAGATCCCAATATTAATACTAGTCAAGTGCTGGTTTGGTAGTCATGATGACTTGTTACTTGTAATTAAGATTTGGAAAACAATAAGTGTGTGCTTTCAAGTCGTGTGTCGATTTTTCTGTCTATTTGTACTCCTCAAATTGAGCAAAATTGTTGCTTTGGCTATTGTCTTTTTTGTTAATCGCTGTACTCTAGCTTGTAAGCTATGTGTTTTCTTTCTTTGTTTCCTCTATTGTTTGAGTTGTTTGTGATGACTTTCGATTTTTGTCTTGTAGGTAATGGAGTGGATGCAGAAGAGGAAAATGAACTTTTCCCATGTTGATCATGCAGTTTACCTAGATCTTACAGCAAAAACCAAAGGGATTGCTGCAGCCGAGAATTATTTTGACAACCTCCCACCATCTGTGCAGAATCATGTTACTTATTCAACACTTCTGAACTGTTACTGCAAGGAACTTATGTCTGAAAAGGCACTGACTGTTTTTGAAAAAATGGACAAAATGAAGCTTCTTTCAACTTCTATGCCTTTTAGCAATCTCATGACCCTGCATATGAGATTGGGCCAACCTGACAAGGTGCTCGACATAGTACAGGAGATGAAGCAGAGGGGCGTATCTCCTGGCACCTTCACTTATAATATCTGGATGCAGAGCTATGGATGTTTGAACGATTTTGAGGGAGTACAGAGAGTTCTAGATGAGATGAAAACGGATGGCAAAGAGAACTTTTCTTGGACTACATACAGTAACCTCGCTACAATCTATGTCAAGGCTGGACTTTTTGACAAAGCTGAATCAGCTCTTAGAAAATTAGAGGAGCAGATAGAATGTGGACGCGATTGTGATTTTCAGAAAAAACGCAGACACGATGCTGACCGTGAAGCTTATCATTTTCTGATTTCCCTTTATGCTGGCACTTCTAATCTAAGTGAGGTCCATCGGGTGTGGAATTCACTGAAGTCAAGCTTCCGCACAACAACCAATATTAGTTATCTTAACGTGCTCCAGGCTCTTGCTAAATTAAAAGATGTCGAGGGTCTACTGAAGTGTTTCAAGGAGTGGGAGTCCAGTTGCCACAGTTATGATATGAGGTTGGCAAATGTCGCTATAAGAGCCTGCCTAGAGCATGATATGTATGAAGAAGCAGCGTCAATATTTGATGAAGCTCTTAAGAGGACCAAAGGACTATTCTTTAAGGCCCGGGAGATGTTCATGGTTTTCTTCTTGAAGAACCATCAACCGGATTTGGCTCTGAAGCACATGAAAGCGGTGTTTTCCGAAGCCAAGGAGATTGAATGGCAACCAGATCAGAAAACAGTAAGTGCTTTTCTGAATTATTTTGAAGATGGGAAAGATGTTGATGGTGCTGAGAGACTATGCAAGATATGGAAGCAGATTAATCGTCTGAACTCTAATGCTTACATTTTGCTGCTAAAGACTTACATAGCTGCTGGCAGATTGGCTCCAGAGATGCGGCAGAGGTTGGAAGAAGATAATATTGAAATAAACCCTGAGCTCGAGAACTTGCTTGAAAGGGTCTCCCCTAAATAGGCTTAGTTCAGAGAAGCCAGAATTAAGAAATGGCTAGAATTAGCCATTTATGTAAACATTGAATCAGATTTTATAGATGCTTCCCGTGACTAACAATTTGAAACCTCCGAGAGATAATGTAATTGATATTAAAGGTATCCATTTGTTAGGCATTTCAAATGACTCCCAATCTTATTGCAGGAACAATACCCAATTGATGTGGTTAAAACAAATTGTCTAGTCCAGTCTAAAACACACTAAACATACATAAGACAAGATAATTATTTTTATCTAGTCCAATCATTATTATCTAGCATATAATAAACTACTGTAAATAAACTACCTTACAGTTGATTGAAGGTGTCTTGGATTGGAATAGAGGCTGAAAAATATCACAATATATGATTCATAATTGATAACACTCAAGCCTCTGAAAAATTATGTCAGAATGAATTTAAATCAAGGTTTAAATTTTATCTTGGAATCAAATAACTACCAATTACATATTTGATATTTGATTTCCTACCTTCCGGATATATATATAACCCCTTCTAACTACTGATTTTGAATTTAATAGCGTGGATTTTTCAAACAATACCTATCATGTTGTCAATAAGATGAGTTCAATGCGGCAAAATAAGAGTCTTCAATTGTCCCATCCTTTATTCATCGTAAAATTTGTACCATCCAGCCTGAGAAATAAAATCACCAGAACAGAATTGGCTCAGTATTCACGCAAATTTAAACAGCTTGATTCTCAGCAGGTCTCCATATCATGGTTGTGCCCTCTAATGGGATGACTCATCCCAAGATGCACCACTGTCCCTATGGCAAGTTTGAGTGGTAAAAGACAATCCGGAATAGAGGACTAAGGCAGCATGGAAAAGCTTCGGATTAGCACAGCACCTTTTAGATTTTCTGCCTCCAAGTCACATCAATGATCCCAGCATGAGATCTAGGTATGTTCTCTTCAATTTCCTGACAAACATTAAAAACTACAATCAACAGTGACCACAAATAAAACTCTTACAACTGAAGGTCTTGCATAAATCAGTAACAAAGTAATTTTTCAAAAAATCATCCAACAGATAATCCATCTGTTTCTGGGCTCTACAGGAGCAGTTAGCCCCCCACAGTAGTATCTTCAAAATATTGGTCACTACAACTTAGTAAAGTTTCCTGGTAGTATAATGCTTGTTTGGTGAAAAAAGAAGATGCTGATATAAATTCCCAAAAGACAAGTCATGACAGCCAAAAGGATGTTGAAGTCCGTTACTTGAACAACATCTTCTCCCCGGTCATCATGCTTTGCCTTGGAAGCTCCAAACATGAATGCCTCATGTTTCAAACTGATCAAAGAATAACAAATAAACTTAACACCTCAAAAGTTTCGGGAAACAGGCTGTTGAACCATTGAATGAAGAAAAACGAAAGAAAATAAAATTCAAGCTAGTAACCACGTATCAAGTTGACTATAATGCTTCCCTCTCAAAGTCCAGTCTTCTGTATCCCCAAGAAGACCACCATCCCCTGCTTGAATTACATAATGCTTCATTACACGATGGAAAAGGCATCCCCTTGAAGTGCCCCTTTTCACTGCAAAACCAATTAAATCAGAGGTCTGAAACCAGTTTTTTGTTCCAAAAAGTTGTTTATGCGCCAGTATTAGATAAATCAAACTATAAAGAAAAGAGAAGAAGATTTCTGATATAAAATTAACTATCACAAACAATTTCTAATTTGGAGAAAATGTACATTTTTATCCCGAAGTTGCATTACGGAGTAGGGACCATCAAGCTTATACCATATACTCCAAACCTCAACCAAATGGCTTGTCGATGTATCTACTTCATAAATAAAAATATGAACAATTAAACCATAATTACATCATGAGACTATAGACACATTTTCAAGCATTCTGTAGCAGGATACCTTAAAAAGCTGTCTTAAATTTCCTTTGGCATAACCGAACCCTCCAAGTTGTCCTGCATCACCTTGCAATTCCTTCCATCCCAAACCCCAAAGCATGAACAAAGAGCAAAAAAAATTGACCACTGTGATTTTCAACAGGAATACCAAGCATTACGATTACCCAGCTCTAGAAAATAATAATAACAGACAGAATCCACAAAAAGAAAAGCCAAGAGAGAGCCGGTGAAAGAGCAACCAGGCTGCACCTTGATATGATGGTACAAATACTTATAACAAAGAAACCATATCACAAAGCCACGCAGTGCTTCCATATTACGGTAGGCGTTCAAGATGGCACGAGAAATATACTCGTAAAAAAAATAGTCCTATGCTCAGTCTCCCAAGTACAGAGTGAATTTCCCAAGTTACGTTCTAACTTACAGGTTGGATGCTTAACCCTCTTAAAGCATAGATGAGTTCCTTATGGAATAATTCAAATGTAAGTGCCTCAGCTAAGATGCCTATTGATGAAACCTTATGCATAGATCCAATAATTCAAATCTAAGTGCCCCGTCTCTTTTCTCTCCCTAAACATCTCTCTTCTCTTTTCTCTCTTTAAAACAATCATCCCTTCTCTCTCTTCAAAACAATTTCTGAATAATAGAGCAAATATATTGAAACTCTCTTTCATAGGGCAATATAGATCCAAGATTGAAATTCCAAATTCAAATATTGCTACCTTAATTCATTTTTTGTTAGAAAAAGAGAAGATGCATAAATTATGAAAGTAATTTGGATATTAAATCAATTATAATGATATTTTTGTAATATTTTTGAAATTTTTCATTGATTAAGTTCGCTCACACCTCACTTGTAAAGTATTATCAACTATATAAATAGTAGAATGTAGAGTGGAACTTTTGAAAATACAGTGACAAAATATTATATTGTCATGTTCAAATGTGAGGAGGGTTCCTACTTTAAACAAAAGGCAATTTCAGGACCATTGATGACATCGACTATAAGAAGAGCTATTCATGAATCCAAAAACTAGAATATTGCCGGTCCATATTTGACAATAGCACTCGCTCAATGGTGCCATTACAAGTTTAAATGGCACTACAGAGTGGAGTGCTATTATAACAATGAGTAGCATCATCATCACCAGCAGGAACAGTGGTCGTAACTAAGCTGAAACTCATTGACAATGCCATGAAAAACAACGCTGAATCTCCAAGTAAGAACCAGGCACCTATCAATCTAGGTTTTTTACCGGTCTTTCAAAACAAACAGCCAGAGTTATCCAGTTTACCAATATAACTCAGTGAGAAGCATGTTAACTCAGAGCTAGCAAGAATAAAATCTGACCTAACTAAAGATTCCAACTAGCCAAATGAAAACAAAGTTATTTTGTGCATTCTTAAAAAATGGCTCTTTAGGTGCATTTCTAATGTATCGTCATCTAATGCTACGAAGAAAATTACAGTGTATTGTTTATTCCAAAGTAAAGGCTATACTGGACTATATAAGGATAAGCTTTGCAAAACCTTTCGACAAAACAAAGTAGAAAAGTTAAAATCGCTCAGCATACAGAAAGACATACTGCATATCCAGGGAGATCATATTTCTTTGAATCAACAAAAGCATGACCACCCTACAGCAGACAAAACCAGGCAAAATTAGAGTCTGGCAGATTAAAATCAAGCTCTTGCATAAAAATTCTGAAACGCGTGCATCAACATGCAAAGTCAGCCAATCTTGCATTATCGTTTTTACAACAATTTACAAATGATTATGTCGTAAATACCAGTCAAAAATCTGGGATTTAAAGGCCATTATCCAATCATGATCCCACCCCGAAGTAAGGTTCTTTGAGGTAAGACTAAGAAACAAACCTTCCACATCTTTTACACGAGGCGGCTGCTCTCAAGGCTCAGACCAACACCATTACAGTAGCAAGCCCAAGAACTTTACCATGCCACAAGAATGGTCCCTATATATTTCAAACTTCTATAGAAACATAGGTAGTAGAGGGGAATACAAAAAAAAAAAGACCACGGTAACCATCAAAACAAAAGGTTCTCTACAAAATGTACCCCAAAACCCGATTCAACATTTTCAGTCTGCACACTTGACCCAAACACAAGCCTCAAATACCTTCATTTCCATACAAATAGATACACAGGCATTTACCACCTGAGAATTCCCTCAATTAGTAAAACACGCCGAGTATAATAACAGCCAAAGAGAGAGATGCATAATCCAAGTTGACAATCAACACACAATAAACTTGCATCTCCACAATGAGAAATATTTTAAAAAATACAGATCCAGATCCAGCTAGTTTGGCGCATCCAAACTATAAAATTAAGCATAATTTATTACAACACAAAGGATTAAGAATCAATCTGAGGACTTGACAGACCTTAGCGACCAGTGTTTATAGGTAGAATACAAGAAAAATAAAGTCAAGAGAAGAATGAGGCAGTATGAAACAATAGCAGTGACGCTCATTCGACTCGGCGCTTTCTTCTTTTTGCTCTGTTGTAAGAGATCTTGAGGTTTGATCCTTGCCATCTTCAACTCCCTATACTCCAAATCGCCACAGGTTGGTTTTGTATATATTTACTGAAAATAAGCAGACTATAGATAAATATTTTCTTTATAAAAAAAGGCAAATATTTAAATTGGATTTTAAAATTGAAACAATTTTCTTCTTTTTTTTTTTCATCATGGATTGGTCAACAGTAACTAAGATCTAAAGAGATTCATACTATTTTATTTTTATTTTATTTTATTTTATTTTATTTTGAAATAAAAGATTGAAACCATTATGAAAATAATTTAATAAAAAAAATTGAGTATATATAGAGAGAGAGAGAGATAGAAGCGGTACCTGTTTGAGAGGTGAATTCTCTCTGCTTTCTAAAAGATGCTCGATTTGGTTTTGAAGTTTTGTTTCAAAGTCTCGATATTTATTTGAGCCACCAAGCAAAGCAAGAGAGGCTCTGATTGGGCCAAACTAGGAGATGGGCCTGGTTTAATTAATTGTACATGAGCCCGGAATGTTGATCCGTGGTGCGTGACTTTCGAGTTTGGTCTTGTGACTCTGACTCGAACTCTATAGTGTCCTCACGTATTTCTTGCTATGAAGCTGCAAGATGGTGCAGTATCATACATGAAGGGCAAATTAAAAGAGTTACTAGTATAACTTTTGGAAGTTTGCCAGGCTATTTGAACATATACATTCATTCATGTCTGGATACAAGGGTTGTGATTGCGATAGTTTTTTAAAATATTTTTTATTTAAAAATATATTAAAATAATATTTTTTTATTTTTAATATAAACTCATCAAAACAATCCAAAATACATAAAAATAAAATTAATTTTTTAAAAAAATAATTGAATTTTAGCAAACCTTCTCCCAAACAGGAGAGGTTTAATTGCATTGCAGAAACTGAACTGGAGTCAGTAGTTCACCGTCGGGCAGTGGACATCTATTGATGAAAACAACACCGTGGTGACCAGTATGTTACTCCAGTAAAATTCTCTGTTACCTATAGTTAAGCTAGAGAACAAGATTTATGCATCTTTATGGATATGAAAAACCCACCGGCGGCACCATCTCACAAGAATACCACATCTTCTTCTTCTTGTTCCAGGACTACAGTGGCAAGGGCGAGTCTATATGCAGAAGATCTCAGGTTCCTAACAAGGACATATATTTCCTTCTTCCTTTGCTTCACAGGCATCCCAATCCACTGCTCCTCCCTAAGCTGAGCTAGTAAAACTGCCTCACAAAAAGCCTCAGCCACTAGCTTCTTGCTGCAAGCAAGGTACGAATCTGAGTTAACCACCACAGACAAAACTGCACATTTTATGGAAGAGAAATGTCAATAGATGTGCTGCACAAGAGCTTATCATACTAACCTCCCTCGAACAAATCCAGCAGTGACAAAACCAATAGGCCATCTATGAGATTCTCTTACCACAGGGTCCTGCGGTATCCAGAGTTCCCACTTACTAGAAGGTAGCTCTTTGAAATATGAACCCACAGATGACTGGGAAATTTGAAGTCCACCTTCATTATTTTCTGAACTGCAGCATACAAAAGAAGTGGATGATATTAGCTCACAAGTGTGATGCGCCTTAAGAAATGCCAAACAAGGACTAGTGTTATTTCTCAAGAATTATATCCTTCATGGAGTCAACTTGCTCCCTTGGTTCAACATAGATACTAATAAATATTCTTGAAGCTTCACAAATATCTTTATATCATCTTTTCCAATTATAAATCCACCATTTGTGATACAAAGCTCAAAGAATGATGATGAAATTGTTGATGTCAAAGAGAGTAAAGCAGTTATCATCAGTGAGAAAAGGGAAAAGATGAGAAAAGTTTTGTTAAAATACCTAGAAATCCACATGGATAAATCATTTGGACCGGGAGCGCAAACAACTGCTCCTTCTTCAAAAAAACCTTCCTTGTATGCATGTAGAAGAACTCTAATGAAACACAATCTACGGTTAGAAGTGATTTGGTGGGCTCCACATTGACCTTTACTGAGGATGCTTTCATCCTTTATAAACTCTGAAAGCCCTGTCTTCTTATTTGGAATGTGAGGAAACAAAAGCAAATGACTGGCATGGATTTCACTCAAGAAATCAATCAGTATACTGGATGTCCGTCCTACAAATCCATCAAATGAATTACAATGACCAGTGGCTGCTGTTTTTGCACAATCCCCATCTTCTGAGCTCAATAATGAATTGTCATCAATGTTATCTTTTCGACCAGAAATTTGAGGATCTTGAACTATAGCAGATCCTTTATCAAGAGCAAGACGGACACTATTCCATGGGAAAGGCATGGGAACTTTCAGAGGTCTTACAGAAGGAGGTAGTCGTTCCACTTTGTGGTCAAGGGCAGCCCTTTCGTTCACCATAAAAGATAAGTGCGCATTACAATCAGGAAAATCAGAAGGAAATTGTGGCAGCCCAACCTGCAAAGGCTAGAAAATTAGCATGCATGGTTTTGCAACATTGTATGGAAAACTGTACAGTTGTCAACTATGCATACTTCACAAGCAATCCATCGCTTTTCTCTCAGACCTATTGCATGTGCTCCTTTGGAGACGAAAGGAATCCAGAAGACCCTAACCCAGCTTAAGGGAAGTATAACAGACCATCTGAAAGAAAAGGAAGTGCTTATCAGATTCTAATAAGGTCTTAAAGCCCATTCACATAAAAAGGCCATGACAGCATATATTTAGAGATGGCAAAGGTAAAAAGGCAATGAGCAAGTAAATCTTATATATTCAGATGTAATTAATGGCAGAGTAGAGAATATTTTTTTTTTAATGATGAGAGCAAGTTCCAAATTGCTTTATCTGAATGGTGTAATTAAGCTATCACAAACCACTTCACAATCTAATCCTGTGTAAAATATTTGCAATTCATTCCAACCTCTCTTGTCGAAAGTGATTCTGATTTGGCCCATGAAGGCATAAACAAGATAAAACTTGAACTACTTTGGCCCTGGGCTTCGATTCAGGGGGCAAAGAGTTGGGCAGGGATAGGAATAAGCTCCTATAGGTTCAAAGTGTGAATTGATGATAAAATACATGAACAAACTCACTGAATAGGGTCAGCCAAGCAGACTCGATGGAATCCATTATAATTAATGGCAATATCAAGGGCGATTTTCTCTATGTATGCATGGGATTTTTTCAGTGCACAGCTTTAGGGATTTAAAATTGTCCCAAAAACCAAGATGGGAAAAAGGAGCAAGGAAAAATAAGGGACAGGTTGGGACTCCATTGGGGGGGGGGTGAATTTAATTCCTTAATTCATGACTACTCTGGCACAACAATAACATCAGAATAACAATTTAAAAAGACAACTACCACCAAAAACTTCTCATCATCTTAAGCATTTCTTCATTCTGCTTTGTTCTTAAAAACAAGTGAGCAATTTGATTCTTACTTGCAGGTTACATCTACAGCGATACTTAGCTCACAAGATACCACTTAGAAGGTATCCATATTTGGGAAAAAATACCAAGGTAAAAAAGTGGTACATGAATATGTCCAACCTAGGTTTCAAGGCATAAACTGCAGAAATTAACATAATTGGAACTATGCCAAATGGAAGAATGAACCTGGAAAGTGGAATTACCGCATCAGTGAGTCCATTCCGTTACTGCTTGTAAGAAGCAGAATAGGGCAAGATGTTGAACCCTGCACCTTAGTTGAAGTATTTGGTGTCCTTGATTTACAACCATCAAGGCAGATAAAATCCAAACGCAAATGATGCCTTTCCCAGCAAAGAACATTCTCTTCCACTGGGGGAGTTACTCTGCTGCTTGCATCCCACAAACTCCTATTGTCAGGGACACTGCTACTCCTTTCAGGTTCTGAAAGCGATGAATGAGGATGTTTTTCACCATTTCCAAAATTTACGGTTAAGGCATCATGCTCTTTTGCTTCATCTTCTGGAACATTATTGAGTACACTAGTAGGGGTTGGCTTGGGAATGTCAGCAATATTTACAGGCAGTGAACGAGGATCCTTGACAGCAAGAGATAAAACTGAACAAGGAGAAATGTTCTTGCTTTGAAATATAGATTTCTTCAACTCAGAGTCACCATCAACTTCCAAAACAGAGCAGTTCCTCAATTGCCAAGAATTATCTGAATTACTGCACACGATAAGAACCTTTAACCATTTTTTACTTTTTATCTTGATTCAAAATAATCTAATTGTACTTTTGAGTTGCTCACCAAGAAAAAGGATGTAATGTCTTTTGTAAAAGTTCCGATGCCTGTGATCCCATTACTTCTAACTTTGCAAGCTGGCCTTCGAGTGACAAACAATTGATCAAAATGCCACTCTCATTCATCTGTAGAGAAAAAAAACAGGAAGTTAAGAAGTTAGCATATTAAGAGCACATTAACAAAGCCTTTTTTTTACAGAACCTTATATTCTTCATCCACTAAATGTTTAGAATGATAAGCTGCATCCCAAAGAAACATAGTTTTCCAGTTTAATATATAAAATAAATAAAAAACAGACAAACAGACACAATTTTTACCAAAAATCAGTGAGCTCAAAGGAAAAAGGGTTCCTAAAATCCTTTTGAGGCAGGGTGGTCAAGCCACCAGATAGATATATAATAGGTTTGGCCAGAATGTCACTAAAACACGCAATTTCCTCATGAGAACAGAAGATAGACCATGTACCTGTTTCTGACAAGCGAATTTCAGAGCATCATATCCCTCGCTAAAAGCTGATGCATGTATCCACACCCAAAGTTGACGATGGGAAGAACAAGCATCAGAGATTTGAGTTTCATTACATCCACCAGAACTATGTTCGTTATTGCCATTTTCTCTATTGCGAAGACAAGAAGGTCGCCACATATAGTTCACAGGAGCTATCGGCTGAGAAACAGGTGCTCCAGCATGATGCAGCTGAGAAAAAATCAAAGAGTTTATATATCCCAATACTTAAGCTATCCTTGTTTCACAATGGTTTGCAATGGGCTAACCTACCATAGCAGTGCCATAGATAACACCAGTAAGAATAGACTTGGCAATATCGCGAGATTGAGCTGATGGAGAAGGCACTAGTACCATATTTAGAATTGAAATTAATGACTCCTGGAGATCACACAACGTATCATCTCTATTTAGATTATGAATTCAACAATGGAGGAATAAAAAATGCGCCACAAAGCTTGATATAGACAATGCTTATTCTCTAACATGTAATGTGGCAAACAAATAAAAAATATTTTGCTAACTTGACAGAAAAGTGAATGCCTGCCTCTGGACCCTCCAACTGGACAGCAGTATGGTAGCTTGCATCATGCACAACCGCTCCGTCTCTGTAGCACTTCAATAGAGCCCTGGATCCCCTCCCTCTGCACCACACGAAATACATCATTAATAATTAACTAATTCCCAAAATAATCAGAATAAGTTAGCCTTACTTCCTAATTACCTGCCGTGCAAACCAAGAGGAAGGTGAAATCCCCAAAGCTTAGTCATTGTAAAACGTTTGGCATGCCAGACGTGAGTTCTCAATCTCCTGGTGCCATCGCCGGAAGTAGCAAAACCAGATTCTGGATTCTTTTTCAGCTCAATTCTCCTGCGAACTCGGCGAGGGACTTTCCTTGGCTCTTTATTTTCTGAAGCCGAAGACAGGTCATCATTGGCTTTACCGAGGAGGCCTAAATTACGTCTTTTTCGATGTCTCTTTTTCGCAGCTTGATTTTCATAAGCAGTGGTTCTTCTTCTCTTGTTTCTTTGAGACCGGAAATTGTTGTTTAGCCGGTTTGATACGATTGAGTGAAGACTCTCCAGTTCAGATGCCCGGGTTTCTGCAAATTTTTGAACATTGATTTTTCTAGGTGGAGCTGTTGATACTTTAGATTTTTTGCTTCCATCAACAGCCATTGCAGCCTGATTCCCGACAAATAACCTATCTCCCTGCCTGCTACTGTAAGCTTTGGATTGATTATAGTTTGGCTAGCTGTGGTCTTTAGGGTTGGGTTAGCCACTGGTGGTGTTAGAGCGCACGGCACCTGGACAAAACGAGGAGATGAGCAGAACAAGACTCCCCGTTTGTTTTCTGTGTAAATCTAAAACGCTACCGTTTACTTTTTTCTGTTTAAATCTTAAACGCCGCCGTCTGCACCGTTTCTCCCGGTGGGCAACTTAACACTACTTGCTCTTTTAAGGAAGCGTTTGGATCGTTTGAACCGCGTTTCTAAAAAAATTTGAATTTTTTTTTATTAAAATTTATTATAGTTTGTATGTTTTGGATCATTTTGATGTGTTGATGTCAAAAATAATTTTTAAAAAATAAAAAAACATTATTAGCATGCATTTTGGCACGAAAAGTTATTTGAAAAGCACCCGCAACTACACTGTCAAACAAGCTCTAAGAGTGTATTTGGCAGTGTAGTACGGTTGTATTTTGATTGAAAATTTATTTTTAATTGTAACTAGTTAAATAAAATATATGTTAAACAAAAATTATGGTTAAAATTATTATTGATAAAAGGCAGTTTAAAATATAGTTATTAATCTTAACCTAGGAGTTGACCTGGCCAAAGAATCAGGTCTTGGGTCACACTAGTTGACCCTGAATAATCTGGAAAGATTAAAAAAAATATTTGAAATTTTAATATTTAACGTGAAAAAGATAAGAAACAATCAATGTGAATATAAATTATATATGTTATAAATAATAAAGTTTAAAAGATTATTTTAAAAAAAATATTTCATAATGGAAAGATATTTTTTTATTTTTTTAAGTTGAAATATTTAAATCAAAAATATTTTTTATTCCATGTTGAAAAAATACAACTTTCCTCTTGTGAACATAAAATATATATTAATGGGCTTTCAATCTCACATTGAAAAAATAAAATATTTTTCTAGTGTTTATATAATGAATTTTAATACGGGTTAGTAATCAACAAGGAAATGGTGGTAGGCTCGCGCATATAAGGTTAGATTGAGTAAGAGTAAAATCTTTCTTTTAATTTTTCTTATGTAATTACCTTTTGGTGGTTTAGAAAATTTTATATTAGGATTATCAATAGTCTCCAAAAAGAATACATGTATCATGTGCGTCGCTTTCTCATCCTGCCAAAACAAATGTAAATTGCATATCAAAGCAACATGCAGTCATTATGTTTTGTATTGATACACCTTTTCTAGTGATAAATGAAATTTGATTTTCTTAAGATATGTAAGCACGCATATATGTTTCATCAATCGCATCAATACAATTCTACATGAAAAATAATAAATATCAAATTGAAAATAATTAACAACATTTTGAAAACAATTTATATTCGACACTAATGATTAAGAACGATATTTGTGTTGCCATGAAATGAGGCATATATTTTGGATTCATCGTAATTTCTCCTGAAGTGTTTCTAAATTCAATGTCTTTTAATGTTATGACATTTATAACAACAAATATATCATTTTTAAGATTTTATTAAAACATTTACTAACAAACTTCCTAAACTTCCCTATTTAAAGCACCTATTGTTATTGTACAGAGAAATATGGTCACCTTTTCAATAACATTCATTCTTCTTAAAGTTTTTTACCCATACTATGTTTTTAAATCATAGTATAGGCTCATTAATATTATTGTATTCATTCTAAACATGTGGACACATCATTTCCCATGTCCTTTTAAAATTTCAATCAACCATATCATACATGTGTTGCATGAAAACAATACATGGTTTTTTATGCACATAATTAACATAATATATGTTTAAAACTCTAATTACGCATACAAGTATTTTTTAGGATCAAATTGTCGCTTCCAAAACAATTCACCATCCTCACCACTATCATACTTGTGATTTTGAATATAGGCTTTTATATATAAATATTTCTAATACTAACAGTAGTTTATCAATACTTTGAAATTGTAAATGTCATAATAAAGTTATTATTGCTTTATATAAAATATAGCAAAAACTGAATAATAAGACTCAAACAATAAAATATTAGGTGCAAGGTTCAGTTAATAATCACTGCATAACAAGGCTAAATTAAAGCTACTTTAAATGGCATCGTTTAACAGAAAACATAATGGAAGAAAAACAAGGATGGCCTTATATTAACTTACGACTCTCTCATGGCCACCTTTCAACAAAATAATAATTGAGCTTCAAATAATAAGAATTCATAAAAAAATCACAAACTATTTTCGGTCATAAAATTTGTTGATGAAAAAGGTGAATGAATAACCTATTAAGCCGGTAAACTAGTCAAAATTTTGCTAATGTGCATAAGCAATTGATTTTAAGAAATGTTGTTAATGAGAAATGAAAATACTCATAATATATTGTGCTAATATGTTTGAGCAAATTTCATGATTCATAAAAAAAACCAACAATATTTATTCACACAAATATCCTAAGAAATCACATAGACAACATGAAATTCATAATCAATGAGCATTTATTGCCTTACATGGATGATTTCAATGAGATTAGAAGATTAAATATTAAAAACATGTTAAATATTCAGCTAAACCAAATCATCCTTAACATACTAAGCCTTATTAATAACTAGAACCAAAACAGATGCTTTTAGGAAGTGACCTTCCTACCATAAGTTCACATCATAATTTCTAAAACTAGATTAACATAAGATATAAAGGCAGCTACCAACACTAGACAGAATTTAAATGACTCCTTACAATAATTCTAGACAACTATAAACAAGACATGATATTTTACGATCATTCTCTATTACATTAATCTTTAATCTTCTACCTCTTCCACAACAAGTAGTAGCAATCACATTAAAGTTAACTCGTTAAATCCGTGACTCGGACCATGAACTCAATTGGGTTCAAATTTTTTTTAAAAAAATTATATTCAACCTTAAAAAAAAACTCATGACCCAGACCATAAACTCAATCGGGTTCAATATTTTTTTCCCATTAAATTTATAGCAAATGTTAAACAAAAAACACAAACAAAGTGAACAGTGTCGCCCATAGTAAAACATGTGGGGTACACTCATACCATGAACTCAACTGAGTTTAATATTTTTTTCCCTTAAATTTATATTCAATCTTAAAAATAAAAACTCGTGACCTAGAACATGAACTCAATTGCGTTCAATATTGTTTTCCCTTTAAATTTATAACAAGAATTAAAAACAAAAGTGAATAGTATAATCCACTGTAAAATATGAGGGGGTGAATACTGTGCAGTGTTTTAGTTTATTTAGTAATAAATTATTATATATTATTATATAGGTATATAAGGGGAAAATGGGAAAAACATTATGAACTTGCACAGTGTTTTTCCCTTTAGTAATAAATTATTATTATTATTATTATTATAGGCACTAGATTGATGGCTCGCGCTTTGCCGTAGGCCAAGTCAATTTCTTTGTAGCTAAAAAAAACGATGTCAAATGCTATCCTTGTATTTTAAACAACGAAACAAATTGATGACTTAATATAATAGAAAGAGAACTAAAAATAATAATGATCGTCAAACTCCACGAAACAAACTGTAGAATGATGGAATCGAGAAAAAAATCCATGAAAAAAAAGTCTTAAAAAACAAAACATTAGCAAAACCAAGCGAGGTCATCAAAATTCGCGAGTGGTATAATATCAAATCTTAAATATAAAAATATTGAATTCAAATGCAAAATCAAAAAGAAAAATTAGTTCACAAAAGTATCCAAAACATAAAAAAAATAAAGGAAATCAATTTTCAACGAACTCAATAATGATGGATGAAATTTTTAAAAATAACTAAAAATAATTGAAACAAACCCAGTCCAACCTTCAAAATTTATGACACAAATCATGAGGCCAGATCACAACGTAAAAGGCAAACAAAAAAAAATAACAACATAAAATTCTAAACCAACCAAAATAATTAGGGATAAACATGAAAAAACAATTTAAAAAATATAGATTTGAAAAGAAAGAGAACCAAATAAAATCAAATTCATAAAAGAATCTAAAACATTTAAAAAAAGGAAATCAATTTTCAACGAACTCAATGATGATGTATGAAATATTTAAAAATAATTAAAAATGATTGAAGCGAACTCGATCAAACCTTCAAAATTTGTGACACAAATCATGAGACCGGATCATAATGTAAAAGGCAAAAAAAATTAACAATGTAAAATTCTAAACCAGCCACAATAATTAGGGATAAACATGAAAAAACAAATTAAAAAAAGGAATTTGAAAAATATAGATTTGAAAAGAAAGAGAACCAAATTTGACACAAAAAGAAAAAAAACAAATCATAAGGGATGAAATTGAAAAACAATTTCAATTAAGAAAAAGGATAAGAACAACTAAAAATAACAATTAAAAGAATAAAGACCATAATTATTATAAAAATAAAATGTCGAAAGATGAAATTCAAAGACAAATTAATTCAATAAAGGATTCAAGACCAAAAACATCATAATTAAAAGAATGAAAACCAAATCTAATATAAAAATAAATTGTAAAAGGATGCAATTGAAAAAAATACTTAACTTAATAAATGATCCAAGAACAAATACATTGCAATTAAAAAAATAAGGATCAAATCTGATATATAAAAAAAATATCAATAGATGAAATTGAAAAAATAAATTAACTCAATATCTGATTCAAGACCAAATACATTGTAACCAAAAGAATGAGGACCTAACTTAATTTAACAAACAAATAACTAAACTTTTTTATTTTTTTTGCAATGGCCAACATGTTTTTCTAGGTGGAGAGGGGGAAAAGAGGGAGGAAGGGAAAAACACATTGTTGGCGCCCCTCCATGCGTGGCCTGTGAACATGCGCTTCACCATCATAACAGGGGTGGTAAGGCGCATTGAATGCCACCCCGAACGATGGCATTCGATGTTGTGTGGGCACTGCACGTGCCACCTGAAGCGTGCGGGTGGGGCCCACTTGCTAATATGTGTCATGCAGGTAACAACCTTTTGAATTTAAAATGAATTTATATATATTAAAATATCAAATCACCTCTAACCCCACATGAGAATTACAAATAAAAAAAAACCCAAAAAGCTCCTGAACCAAAGAGAATTTTTTTAAGAGTTATTTGGTAATTACATTATAGAAAAAACGTGAAATTACTAATTAACACCCTTCTTTAACGTAATTACTGATAAGCCCCGTGGAAAAGATCCATATATTCCTAAAGCTAACCTTGCCCACAAGAGCAAAATAAGTCTTTCACCGTGGATTTGCATAATGAAAAGTTGATGCCTTTTAGTTATTGTTAATATAAGGGGAAAATAGGAAAAACACTGTGGACTTGCATATTATTTTTTCTACATGATTTAGATTATAGGTAATACTAGTATATTGGCTCGTACTCCGCAACGGGTCAATATCAATTTTTTTAAAATGTAAAAAAATATTAAAAGTATAAAGAATATTTTAAGCGTGTTGAGTCTAGCGGCTATGCGAGATCCAAGAGCCTTGACCGACGGCTCTTGGGTTTGGCGGCAATGTGAGACCCAAACGACTTGGGTCTAGCGAGCATACGAGAACCAAGTCTGATTAGGTGATAATTAAAATGTTGAGACTTATAATTTTTTTATTTTTTATAAAAAAAACATTTAAACTATCATTGAAGTATCCTAAACATAAATGTTATTCCTTCAATACAAATTCTATCTTCTTTGTTCTTTTCTCTTTTTTTTTTAACTATATATTTTTTTAACTCAATGCCTGGGTATTGCATGATCCAAGTGCCTAGGCCTGACAACCATGCCAAACCCACGTGACTTGGGTCTGAGAAGATAATAATTAAAATGTTGTGACTTATTTTTTTTTTTAAAAAAAAATTAAACTATACTTGAAGTATCCTAAAAGAAAATCCAAGTCCATAAATTATTTATAAATAACAAATCATCACAAAAATCTAATTTAACGTTTTAGATCTAAAAATTCAAATCATATCTTCCTATTGAAATAGTTCATTTTTTATGTTTATGAATTTGTTATTTCTTTAATAGAAATTCTATTTTCTTTATTTGTTTTCTCTTCTCTTTTTTAACTATATTTTTTTTAATTCAATGCATGGGTCTGGCATGACCCAAGTGTTTGGGCCTGACAACCATGTTAGACCTAAGTGACTTGGGTCTAAGCATATGATAATTAAAAAATATTGAGACTTAATTTTTTTTTAATTTTGTATAAAAAACATGTAAATTATCCTTGAAGTATTTTTAACAAAAATTCAAGTTCAAAAATTATTTATAAATAACAAATCATCATAAAAATTTAATTTAACGTTTTATATCTAAAAATTTAAATCATATCTTCCGATTGAAATAATTTATTTTTTATGTTTATAAATTTGTTATTCCTTCAATAGAAATTCTATCTTCTATCTTTTTTCTCCTTTTTAATCAAACTCAATGTGAAAAAACATTAATTTAATGGGACGTCCTTTGTGATTTTTCACCGATGACAACATTATTTTATATATTTTTTTAACAATAGTGGACTATGTGTGTTTAGTTTCATTATACATATTCTCATCCATAATGCATACAAAAAGAAAAGTTTATTTTTGAAGACTTGAAATAAATCATTTAGAACTCAACATTGACCTAGGTGCTTGGGTTTGACATGATTGTTGTAGATCAAAAGACATTTCACTATAGATTGTAATAGTACTTTCACTTTCAAATAAGTTACTGGACAACTAAACTATATAGTAGTGTTGTTATACTTTATTTCGATTATCAAAAATCTAAAAAGCTTTAAAAAATCAACAAAAAATATAAATATTAATATTTAAAACTTCAAAACTCATTAGAATAAATTGAACTCTTTATTAATTTTTTTTTATAGGTTATCTTTTGTTACTGTCTTACGTTGTTTTTACTAATTTAAACAAAAATTAATAGTATCAAATCATTTCTTGGTTGTTGTTTAGAGCGTCTGATTCAATTCTTTCCACGAATCATAAACTAATTTATTTATTTATTATTAATTTATAATCACGTGGCATATATTTCAATTCCCTCCCTAATTTTTAATTAAGAGCAATTATAAATTTTATTATGTGTTTTAAAAATTAAATAAATCAATTATTATTTGATAAAACAAAAAGGCTAATCTTATAAATATTCAAATTTATTTATTTATAAATAATTCTAAATATTTGGCTGTTAGACCCATGAACCCTGGGTTTTGCAGCCATGCTAGACCCAAGACAGACCCGTGCCTGAATCTGACAACCATGTCAGACCCAAACATGATTGTTAGACCCAAGGTGTTTGGATCTGACATATTTACTAGACCCAAGACGCTTGAGCTTAGAATGAGTTACCAAACTCAAGGCTTTTGGATCTTGAATAATAGCTAGACAATTGATACTCGTGGACTAAAGTGGCAGAGAAAAAGCAATGAATGAGAAGAAAATAAAAACCAGAAAATTATCTTGTAAAAAGATAAAAAAATTAAAAATAAAACTATTATTATAATTTAAATATTTCTTAATCTAGAATAATTTTCTTGTATCATTTAATTTTTGTTATAATTTATTATTCCAGGGGGACAAAATTATAGGCAAAATACAGTGCCCAGACTCTGCCCCCACCCAAATCAAGCCCAAAACAGATGCCCAAACCGAAACCAAAATGGGATAAGCTCCCGTGTTTTATACTTTAATTTGGCCTGCCTAATTTATATATCGTATTCTAAAAATCTCAAAATCCATAAACCCTCACGTTGGAGGGATATAGATACACTTACGCTCACAGTCGAAATTAATCCCACTAATTTAATCAATCACATGTGAAGTACCCACCACCAGATCTGTTCTCTCAAATCATCGCTAAAAATGAAGATGACCGGAGACTTATTTCTCTGCTTATCGATCGCACTAATTTTCTCAATCTCAGCTGTTTCCGCTGATTTGATTAACGGTTGTGGCGGATTCGTCGAGGTGATTCCCTAAAATATCACTCTCTTTTTTCCTTCCTAACAAATTTAAAGAAATTAACTTAGCTTAATGAAATATCATTACGGATCTGAGTTAATGGAAACTGCAGGCGAGTTCTTCTCTGGTAAAGTCAAGGAATCCAAGCGCCACAAAATTGGATTATTCTGACATCACGGTAAGTTTTCATATTCAAATTATTTTCACTTATTTGTGTCAACAATTTATCTCATTTAATTTTTGTATCAATGTAAGGGCAGGTAGAGCTTCGTACTGTAGATGGATTGGTAAAGGAGAGAACACAGTGTGCACCCAATGGTTACTACTTCATTCCAGTCTATGACAAGGTAATAATTCGTTAAATCATTTCAGTTTTTTATTTAATAATGATTGATATTGTTTTCATCCTCCCATCCTTTTCGTTTTTTCTTATAAATGATCTGCAGGGCTCATTTGTTATTAAAATCAATGGACCGGAAGGATGGTCGTGGGACCCGGAAAAATTCCCGGTTGTCGTTGATGATATGGGCTGCAACCGAAATGAAGATATTAATTTTCGATTCACAGGGTATGTTTAGAAGAATTATGTTTGGATAATTTGAGCATAGTCGTGCATAATTCGCGAACCAAGTTAGCTGGTATTAGGACGATTTACTTATCTTAAGCTTGTATACTGTAGATTGAGTTGAGTTCATGTTTTTACGTTACAGGTTCACTATATCTGGTAGAGTTGTGGGAGCAGTTGGTGGACAGAGCTGTTCTGCAAAGAATGGTGGTCCTTCGAATGTTAATGTTGAACTTCTGTCTCCTAACGATGATCTCATTTATTCTATTTTAACCTCACCAGACGGGAGTTACTTGTTCAAAAATGTTATTCCAGGTATGGGGATTCCTTTTTCATTTTGTTTTCAAGGTTTATGTTAGTTTTATGCTTGTATTCCATACAAGAACACACATTTATTTCGAACTCATCTGAACATTATTAAAACTTGCCAACTATTTGCATGTATCACTATGAAAATGGAGAATGGTTGTCTTTAAGTCTACATCAATGAAACGAATGGTATGAATTGGTTATCTTACATTGCACTAAATGTGGTGGCATAATATCCCCTGTTGGGATTCCATGTTTCTTCGTAATTTACATTAACTGAAGTCTCTTTTTCATTATGTTATCTATCCACAAATATGTGGTGAACGGTGTCTTGCAACATCCCTTTCCATTGTTTGGGGGTGAAAGGAGCTGAACCTGGGCAATCCCATCCATCAGGGCCTTAGTTTTAATTATTCTACTGCTGGATCCATGCCTTGCTGAAATCTCAAAAAATCATTGTATCTGTGCAGGAAAATACAAAGTTCGTGCTTCACATCCTGATTTGAAAGTTGAAGTTAGAGGTTCCACAGAGGTCAGATATGCTGTCTGTCCTTTTCTTAGTGACCTGCAATTTTGTCCTTGCTTGCTGCTGTTTGCTTAATACTGCACTCCTTGCAGGTGGAATTGGGGTTTGAAAATGGCATAGTTGATGACATTTTTTTTGTCCCTGGATATGATCTTCACGGATTTGTGGTTGCTCAGGTAAAACCTTCTGTGAAGAATTTTTTTGACTGTAGCTGCTTTATATATATATTTAAAAAAATTGTGTTGTCAACAACAACAACCAAATCTCATACTAAACCATTCGGAGTCAGCTACATGGATCCTTTTGAACCTTTCTGTAAGATCATGCACCAAATCTGCCCCAATATCGAGAGATTTTAAATACGTTGATGCCACTTCCATCCATGTTAGCATAGGTTCCCCTCTTTCCTTTTTGCCCCCTGCTATGACAACTTATCTAGTCTCTGAAACAGGGAATAAGGTGCCCTGTTTTGGACATTGCCAAACCTTCTAAGGCGCCCATTGTGTGCTACACAGACCTTTCGGTGGATGTGTTCGTTTCTTTCATTTGCATTGTCTATCTACTGAAAAATCTATTGAATCTATAGATTCTTACAATTTTTTTCTTTTAAACCGGGTCTTGGAACAGCCTTCTTCTTTTAATTTCCTCTTTTTAGGGCAGGCTAGAATGCAAATCTTTCTTTTGATTTGAAGCTAAGAGTCACTATTCCACTTCTGACACAAAGAAAATTAATGTACAAGAATGTGCATTCATATATTAGACTATATATGTTGCCAGAGCTAGACATTACATCTCTAGTTTACGGCCCCAATAATGCAGCATTTATAATCATGATAACTTTGTGCATGTTTACTATATTTTTCATAATTACGAAGCTTGTTTTCCTCTTTGGTAGGGAAATCCAATTTTGGGAGTTCACATTTATCTATGTTCATGTACAGGAATGTGCATTCTTATTAGACTAAATATGGGACCAGAGATGGACATTATGTTTCTAGTTTATGTTCCTTATAGTGCAATATCTATCATCATGAGAACTTTGTGCGTCTTTACTATTTTTTTTTCACATACACATGGCCTGTTTTCCTCTTTGGTAGGGAAATCCAATTTTGGGAGTTCACATTTATCTGTATTCGGATGATGTTGAAAAAGTAGATTGTCCCCAAGGCTCTGGTGAGGACGTGGGGCAAAGAAAGCCTCTCTGTCATGCTGTAACCAATGCTGATGGAATGTTCAGATTTAAATCACTACCATGCGGTAACACTCTCTAAGACTTTTTTTCATCTCTTCACTGCACTGGCGTGTGCATATAAATGCTTGTACATGTATTTGCTTGGCATCTTTCTTTATGCTTGTTCTGAATGTTATGAACATTTTGTGTTTAGTACTTAGCTGAACCCGATGCTAAACTAAATGGTAGTTGATGAGTTTCATTAACTTGACATCATTTCAGTGTCTGCATGCTATTTTACAGTAGAAAACTGAACCAAGTTTAGTACATTCTGTTAGATGTAATAGCATCAGTTTAACTTGTTGAACCCTACTGTAGCTTTGCATTTGTACTTTATTGCATACTTTCTGCCCTGAAGTTACTATTTTTTGCATTTTCTGCTTAAATTGTCTTGGTTACCATCTTGTGTTCATCAAGTCTTGAAATGTTTATTTATGCATTTTGTCCAAATTAATAAAAGGTGCTAATTTCATGCTTCTTGGCGATTGTTCTGCATTGTTGTGATCAATTTATCTAATGCTTTATAGGTCATTATGAGCTTGTTCCATCCTACAAGGGTGAGAATACGGTATTTGATGTTTCACCTCCTCTCATGTTTGTTTCTGTTGAGCATCAGCATGTAACAGTTCCCCGACAGTTTCAGGTAGGACATAGTGTAGTTCCCGTAATCAAATAGATAAACTTCTATTCCTTTGTTATCTTTATCAACCATCTTTCTGGTGTCCTTTTTCTACTTTTTATCTTGAAAAGTATTGAGCACTGCATTTATTTTACATGAAGTGTTTTTCTATGGACTAAAAAAATAATAGTTGTAAGCACTATAAACCCGTGAGTCTATGCTGGTATTGACTGCCCCCCATTACGCAGCATCAATGGCAAGAAATATGTTCACAATTTATAATTGTATAAGGTTTACTACGTCAAACCAGCAATATTCATTTCCTATGGTGGATGATGAGATCAGTTGCCCCATTTGTTGACTGTTTCTGTTCAGATCTAATATCCATCTCAAAAGCTGTAACCCCTCACAGAAAAATAAAAAGATTGTAATTGTATAATCATCCTGATTTTGGTTGTATTGTCATCCTTAAGGTTAGAGCAACTTAATATCTTGATGGCCAGGCTTAGTATACTTTTCCTTGGTGCCAATCATTTGGTTACTAGCCAGCTGACAGCTAAATAGAGAAGTGAAGAACTAGCATTATGATGTTCTATCTGGCTAGTGAGATTCTTGTCCTTAATGGCATTGGTGTACATTCTTACTTCATAGGCAACAACAGCTCTGTTTACAAGCTCTCTGAAGCATCTCAGGAGTCACATCATTGTCATCTTTCTCACATTCTCACTTCCATCTGTTGTCAAAAAGGTCTATTCAGCTATATCATCCTTTGTTACTGTTGGTTTGTGCAGGTCACAGGATTTTCTGTGGGGGGTCGCATAGTTGATGGGAATGGCATGGGAGTTGAGGGTGTCAAAATCATTGTTGATGGTCACGAAAGGTCTGCAACTGATAAAGAAGGCTATTACAAGCTTGACCAGGTATAGTCTTGTGCATGATCTCAACTTTAATAATTATATTTGTTGTTCTTGATCATCTCAGTATTTTTAATGAGTATTTTTTTTGAGTGAGTTCACCCTATATTCTGTTTTTTTTTTCATTGGGTACATTTCATCTTGCTATTGCATCAGATGTCTTGCTTTATTCCTTTTCTTTTCAGCTGATCAAATAATATCTGCTGGCATCCTACTATGTCTTACCAACCTTTGACGACCCTCTTGGAGCTCTATGAAGCGATTGACAGATAAAATAAATTATACAGCAGTCCTGGGCTTAAACTCACTGCGAGTACTAAGCCCGGAACTCTGTCAATTAGATACATGGTTGTTTTTTTCCTAATTCATGGGGACCACTTAGGAGCACATTGGTATAATTTCTTGATGGATATGCTTAGTTCGATTTCAAATTGTGGCAGCATGGTTAGGGGTTAAGTTTCACAGACTTCATATCATAGGCTATAGCCACTTCATAATTTTAGGAGTTGATAACATCTCTGTTTATTAAAGCAAACCATTTACTGTCCTGAAATCTATGTAGTCATTCCTTTTTTCTCTTTATTTGTGGGGCGGGGGATATATTGTGATAGAGTGAATTGATGATACTTGTTCAGCATAAAAAAAGAGTTTACGGCTGTCCGTGTTAGAGTAAAATTTGCATAAGGATCCTTCCATCCATTGATCTCGGCCATGGTTTTCTAAAAAAGAATATTTGCAAGCTTCTATTGTATGCTTTCAAACATTTACTTCTTTTTCTGTCAATCTCCTTCATCAGTCTCATGAATCTAGTACCTCTTAATTATTGATCATGTTAATTGCTGTTCCATTATCACCAATAAAGTATTTAAGCTTAAGCTAGGTAGGAAAACTTTTCGTGGTCATGCAAGTATGTAGTTTCTGACCTTGAAACATGACAGTTCCAAGCCAAAGTCTTAAAGTCAGGCACTTCATCTTTGCTAAATTGCTTGTTTTTAGGTTACATCAAATCGTTATACGATAGAGGCCAAGAAGGAGCATTACAAGTTCAACAAGTTGAAGGA
This sequence comes from Populus x sibirica, assembly GCA_019202695.1. NCBI lineage: Eukaryota > Viridiplantae > Streptophyta > Magnoliopsida > Malpighiales > Salicaceae > Populus > Populus x sibirica. The sequence goes on along the minus strand of JAGMVL010000762.1, from coordinate 1,154,290 downwards.
GTATATGGTAAAGTATAACAGAATATTTCTTTAGCATCTTGAATACTCTCTTCGTCTTTTTTAATGGATATAAGAGGTATACACTATAGGTTTAATTATTATTTTAATTATGAGGCATCCACTTGACCGTTTCTACTTCTTTGATCAGGTTTTGCCAAATATGGCTTCAATTCCAGATATTGCAGCAATCTCCTATGATGTCTGTGGTGTAGTAAGCATGATTGGTTCTGGATACACGGCAAAGGTAATGTTTTTTAATTAAAATATGATAGCATGGTAAAAGTAATTTTGCAGATTTACATTTTTTTCCCTTGGTTATTATAGAATTTGCACATTTACAATTTCAAACTTTGTCGTGTATGACTTCTAGGTAGCCTTGACCCATGGACCTGAGAATGTCAAACCTCAAGTCAAACAGACAGATGGAAATGGCAATTTCTGCTTTGAGGTATGCTTGAGGAAGTGCAATTTGGAAACACTTTTGATTGCTGAAAAAATGACATTTCCCCCCTTATATTAGCTTATTGAACTGTACATTTAAAAAATACAAGCGTATATATCCTGCATGTTGCAGCAAAAATATGAAATATTTTGAATGAAGTTGAAGAAAATGTGTGGATAAAGAGAGAAAAAAGGCATATCTGATAATCAATTTAGGGTGGTGGGACCTACGCAAATTTTCTTTTTTTCTTTTTGCTTTTTCATTATACAATCATTATAAACCAGTGCTATTTTGCAGCACCACAAATATTCACAGATACACATGTATATATATGCATTATGAAAACAATAATGGAATGCGCCTTGATGAATAGATTTTTGTTTTAGGTAGTGCAAGCAAAGCAAGCCTTGTAAAATCTTCAAGAGTTGTGACTCAGTGAGTTATAAATAGCTAGTTATATGAGGCATTATTTTAATGGATGGCTTGGGATCATTTTTTTTTTGTTTTCTCAAGGTCTGGCTCATAGGTATCAGGTACTATGCTTCAAAATGTTTTAAAGAATTTAGTTGTTAACGTATGGGTGCAGGTAGATTTTTGCTATGTTGCTCAGAGTTTTTGAACTTGATGAACCATTGAGATATTTGTTTGATGTGGAGAGTATGATTTGCATTGTATTTGAGAAATCTCAGATGCTTCTACTCCTATTTTTTTTTATAGTGTCAGAAAGGAACACAGGATAGATATCTTTTACCTTTCATTGTTTTACACCACAAACATATGATTAAGAAATAAACCACTGTTAAAACAACACTGTTGAAGTCACTGTTCTAAGAACAGTGTTATGGAATAAAATTTGAGTACATCTATTAAAATATTAATGAATTCTCCTTGATTTTTTTTTAATTTTTATAAAGAGCTTTTAGAGCTTTTAGAGGTTCATGGAAATCCATGATCCTTCCTTTCTGTCCCTCAACATGTAGTCATTTATTATTCTATTTATTTTTGCTTGGTATTTTGTGAAACTTGTGTGTGTCGAAAGTACAGAACTCTTCTGGTCCTATGCCCTGGTATGTTTCTGTTCAAGATTGATTATATAAGCAGCTGGCACTGGAATATGCAATTACTGCTCTTAAGTTGATCCATTCAATTATCTGTGTTTGATCTATGAGATCTTTGCTACAGCACTGTGAACTTATGAATATGCATTCTGGAGTGATTTTAAGTGCATGCCATGCAATTTTGATAACTTTTCTTCAAGATTTTATTAAGATGATCACATGGGATGCAAAAATTACCCTTGAGATGATTTAAGAATACTTTGCGAAACTCTATTGCTGTGGATTTCAACCATTTGTTTTCTTCCCTTTATTTTCATCAATCAAGCATTGATGCAATTAGAACTAAATCTGATGAAGTCACATCTTTCTTCTTTATCATCATTTGTCAGGTTTCACCCGGTGAGTATCGCTTATCTGCTTTGGCTGTTACACCTGACAGTGCTCCTGGACTTTTGTTTTCACCATCTTATGCAGATGTTATGGTCAAAAGTCCATTGCTGGATGTACAATTTACTCAGGTAACATGAAATGTTATATGAGAAAGAAATTATGTTTACCTAGTGATGACTTGTTGCAACTTTATTGTTATTGTGTCCAGATGACTTATTGCAACTTTATTGTTATTGTGTCCATCCGATCTCAGAAGTTCAATTCCAAGTCCATGATGTGTTTAGTCTCTTCCCACCACTGCTTTACACATGTAGTTGTTAGATTGGACACAGGAACTGGTTTCAGTAGTATTATCACATGATTTGAGATCGCAATCAATTTATTTCTATCAATTAGAGGAGAAATGTTATACTTGGTCTGTGTTTTTGTTTTCTTTCTTTTAGATCATGGAAATTGGCATGGATGAACTACCTCGGATTTCTAATAGTAATTGTGCATTCTTTCCTTGGTGAAAATACTTCTTACTGATGTTTATCTTCCTTTTCATGAAGGTTCTTGTCAGTGTTCATGGTTCTGTTACTTGCAAGAAGAAGTGTGGTCCATCAGTTTCTATCGCCCTTGTGAGATTGGCTGGTAAACATACAGAAGAAAGAAAGTCTGTTAGTTTGACAAATGATAGTGATGAATTTCTCTTTCAGAATGTCGCGCCTGGAAAATACAGGCTTGAGGTAAAGTGTGTTCAAGGAAAGTTTTTTTATCTGAAAGATATAATTTTTGTTTTTTCATGAATCACTACACTCATTTAGTAATAAATTGCACTTGTACCCCTACCTTATTATTTTCTTTTCCCAAAGCCAGCTGATTGTAAGTGCTTTTTGTGTTTTTAATGAATGTGATTTCTTAGGTTAAACATGGTTCCTCAAAAGCTGTGCCCAATGAAGATAATTGGTGCTGGGAACAGAGATTCATCAATGTGGATGTTGGTGCTGAGGATGTTGCAGGAATTGCTTTTGTTCAAAAAGGTTACTGGATAAATGTTATCTCAACCCATGATGTGGATGCTTCCATGATTAAGCCAGATGGTTCGCCCATTGATTTGAAAATCAAGGTAGTTTTCCCCTTAAAATGCGTGCTTGAAATTTGTTTGATTGCATCAGATGCCACACACAACTTCTGCTATATTGATATTCAATTATAATGTGAACTGCAGAAAGGTTCACAGAATTTATGCATGGAATCTCCTGGAGTACATGAGCTGCACTTTGTTAACTCCTGTATTTTCTTTGGGAGCTCGCCAATAAAAATTGATACATCAAACCTGCTGGTAAGCTATCAAACAGTGCCAGCTTTTGTTTCTCCTTCACCTTTTCTTTCTTGAATTTTCCACTTAAAAAAATCTCTTTAAGTTATTTCACTTTTATGTTTTTTGTCTGTAGCCTATCTATCTGAAAGGAGAGAAGTATCTTCTTAAAGGACAAATCAGTGTCGAGTTAGGCTCAGCTGATGGTGGATATGAATTACCTAATAATATCATTGTAGACATCCTTAATAGTGAGGGCAATCTTTTTGATGGTACCGCTGCCATCCTTGTATCACATGAAGATGATCAAACTGGATCTGCCTTGTTTGAGTACTCTGTGTGGGCTAATCTTGGAGAGAAACTTACCTTTGTTCCTCGGGACCCTAGGTATACAAATTATTTGTAATTGTTTTCCTTCTTTCCGTTGTAATATCATGATATTCTCAATGCTGGCAAGTGTTTGGTACAAGCTAGCATGTATTATCAGATTTTGCAACTGGTCTTTTACAATATTTTACTTTTGTATTCTGGAAATCAGATTTGTTCTGTGTGAATTGGTTACTAAAATCTATACATTAATGTGAATTGCATTTCCTTTTTTACTCGTAGATATTTATACATAGTTGAGAGAAAAGTTTGTGAACAATGCACCATGCTAGTTAAAGACAGAAGAGTTGCAATTTCTTTTTTTCATTCCTTCTGTGTCTATATGCATAAGCTCCCTTTCTCAATGATCTTATTGAGTTTTGTTCATGTTAAATTGAAGGGGCTGCAGCTCATTTGTTGTGTTTTTTCTTTTTGGTCTATTCTTAGAATGATACATAGTTTCCTTAATTTTTCTTCGTTCATGGTGTGCAATTTCATTTTTCTGGTTTCGTGTTTAAATGTCTAGAAATTCTGTTTCAGCATCATAAATTTTACACCTTGGCATAACCATCCTATCAAAGTAGTTAACTTGAGCTTTGATGTCTTTCAGGAACAATGGAGAGAAGAAGATCTTGTTTTACCCCAGAGAACAAAATGTAATTATCAATAATGTGTTTCGCCTTCTGAATTCTTCCTAAGATGCACGATTAAAAGTTTAATGCTTTAAATATTTTTCTTTGTTGTCGTAGGTTTTGGTGGCAAATGATGGTTGCCAATCTCCAATCCCCCCATCATCTGGCCGAATGGGGCTGTACATAGAAGGATCAGTTTCTCCCCCCTCTTTCTGGTGTTCACATAAAGATTATTGCTTCCGAAGACAGCAAAATTACTCCACTCAAGAAAGATGAAATAGCATTTCAAACTGCTACAGGAGTGGATGGTTCTTTTCTTGGGGGCCCTCTATACGATGATATAACTTACAGAGTTGAGGCTTCAAAGGTATTGTTCTCTTACATAACGCAGCAAGTAAATTTAAGCACAAGGTTTCTATGTTTCTTTCCTGTTAGACGCGGATTTTTTTTTTTGCTTTTATATCTCAACTTATATTTCATATTTTATGTTATGTGATATTTCTTTCTATTCTTGCAGCCTGGCTATCATCTTAAACGTGTAGGGCCTCATTCCTTTTCTTGCCAGAAGCTAGGTCAAATTTCTGTACACATATACTCCAAAGATGATTCTAATGAACCCATTCCTTCTGTGCTATTGTCATTGAGCGGTGATGATGGTTATAGGAACAACTCAATATCTGGGGCTGGTGGAACTTTCCACTTTGATAACTTATTTCCTGGCACTTTCTATTTGCGTCCTCTACTGAAGGTAAATTACCGAGACCTCTTATATTATCCGTAACTTAACTCAACTAGGCTGCAATCTTATCTAGTTGAGATTGATTTCATTAATCCTCTTCCTTGCTTTAGGTTTCATGCTCATATGATGTAATTGTTGATTTAAGCTAGCCATATACATTGCAACACTCCTTTACCAGTTCTAAAACCAGCTCAAGTTTGTTAACTATGTTTCTTCTGATGAGCATTCCCCCCCTCACCAAAAAAAAGAAAAGAAAAGAAAACTCTCCTTCTCAAGTCATCAATCAACATGCCTTGACACAGATGTTTAATTGGTTTGAATTTTATTTTGAAGTGAGGCTAAAAGTTCTTTCAATGAGTGCAAACTTTGCTTATCCAGCTGAAGGTTCTGAAGCTCTCATTTACTGTACGAAGCATTAATGCATATCATTAAGTTTTGAGCTCTCCAGCTTTTGATCAACATCATTGCACGTGCTTTATTTTTTTCAAATCACTGTTTAAAATATTATCATGTCATGTTAGTCACCTTTGGCTTTGAACCTCTGCCAAGAGGGAATTACAGAATACCTAAACCCTCACAGATTATTTGCTTATCATCTCATCCAATGATTTGATGTTTTTGCAGGAGTATGCTTTCTCGCCATCAGCTCAAGTAATAGAACTTGGTTCTGGGGAGTCTAGAGAAGTCACTTTCCATGCCACCCGTGTTGCTTACAGGTCTTATACAGTCTTCATTTCCTGCTAGAGATTTCTGTTATTTCAGCAAATCAAGTAGATAATGCCATAATCAAATGTATAACATTTTTTCCAGTACAAAATCACATTCCCAAGTCTTAAATCTCATTAAAAAAGAATTTTGAATCCTCCAATTTTTCCAAAGTTCAAATTGAATATTATTATGATACTAGTTTATAATTTCCTAGCATCATGTACTGCTCTGCTACACATTCTCCTTTATTTGCAAATATGCCGCATGAATTCTTTAACATTGCTACATTTTCATTTGATCCCAATCTTACTGAAATTAAGATAACCTTTCCAATGTTTATATTTGGATATCTTACTTTACTTAAAGACTAATATGGGTTCTGCTTTTCACAGTGCTACAGGTACTGTCACACTATTGTCTGGCCAGCCAAAAGAAGGTGTCTCAGTTGAAGCTCGGTCTGTGTCAAAAGGTTACTATGAGGAGACAGTAACTGATTCGTCTGGAAGTTATAGGCTGAGAGGGCTTGTACCTGAGGCAACCTATGTAATTAAAGTAGTAAAAAAGGATGGCTTGGGTACCAGTAGAATTGAGCGTGCATCACCTGAATCTGTTACTATTCAGGTTATGCTTTTTGGTGTTCTTTTTTTTCTTTTCCTTTTTGTTCCGGTGAAACAAGGAAAAAAAGCTTAGTTTTATTCTTAGATTAAAACCTACCCTTATTGGGATTTTAGCTTCATCTTATTGGGCTCCATGTTTAACACCCGTGTATAATCTCTTTTTGCTGCAAATATGTGAAGTCTGATGTGTATCCATTGATTTTGTAGGTTGGATCAGGGGATATAAGGGATTTGGATTTTGTGGTCTTTGAACAGCCAGAAGTGACCATTTTAAGTTGCCACGTGGAAGGACAGAGAATGAAAGAACCACAGTCACAGCTATTGGTTGAGATCAAGTCGGCAAGTGGTTCATCCAAGACTGAGACTGTCTTTGAGCTCCCAGTGTCCAACTTCTTTCAAGTGAAGAATTTACCCAAGACTAAACACCTCCTGCAGCTTCGAACAAGTTTGCAGTCAAGAACCCACAAATTTGAGTCGGAGATTATTGAGGTTGACCTTGAGAGGACAGCCCAGATCCATGTGGGCCCACTGCGATATAGTTTTGAGGAGGATCACCAGAAACAGGTTTGTTTTACATTCATTCAAAGAGAGTTCTCTAGAACTAATCTTACAACAGTTCTAAATAGTAGTGATCTAGAGGTAACTCTCAATTTTTTTTTTTTTTGTGGAGAGATTGTACAGACAAAATCAGTTTGATTAATTGGGACAATAGAGCTGTAGTGCAGTGGCTCCCAAAAAATTCAGTTTATTTGGTCTACACATACCGAGTCTATTGAACAATTTTTCTGTTAGGTCATTAGTCGACTCAATAATCATTGGAATAAAAAAACCACCTCTATTGGTGGCTATCCCTTCCAAAATCTACATGTGAATGTTCCCTAGAAAATAGTCTGATGGGTAAATTAGATTCGATATCATTAAATGATGACACAAGTCTCCCTCTCTATCTTTCTAATGTGTCCTTCTCTTCCATGGCTGCAGGAATTAACTCCAGCACCAGTGTTCCCTCTCATAGTTGGTGTTTCTGTAATTGCCCTTTTCATCAGTATGCCAAGGTAACCATAATATAGTTACCCAAACAGAACACTTTTAAATGCTTCAAGACATGAAATATTCTAATGCATTTGGCTGACACCTGACAATTGTTTTCTGAATGTTCTTAAAGATTGAAGGATCTGTATCAAGCCACTGTGGGAATACCGACACCAGGATTTATGACAATTGCTAAGAGGGAACCCCGAAAGCCAGCTGTGAGAAAAAAGGCATACTGAAGATCCCTTTTGTGCCTATGGAAAGCACGATGGTAGAGTTGAATATGAGCCATTCTCAATTCTCCGTTTAGTAACGCAGAACACAGAGTTAACTTGTGTGAGAACACTAGCACTTACACAGACTGGAGTTTCTTTCTTTCTTTCTTTCTTTCAGAATCCCTAGAATGCAAGTTCTCTGATTTGTAGAAGCGAAAAAAGCAGATCTAGTAACACACACTTTAGTTATTTTTCCTCTTCTTTCTGTTCTTTCCATTTTTGTTTATGTTGTTGTATTTTGAATTAGCTTTCAGCAAATAGAACAATAATTCCAGTAGAATGCCACCGATTTTGTTTTTTTCAATATAACGTTGCAGTAAGTCATGTTACATGCATATGTAGTGAAGTGTGAAGACCAATGATTCACATACTGTTGTGTATGAGTTCTTTACAGCCATGAAAATGGTTGTGATATGTCTTGAACCAAAAAGAAACTGTATGGTTCTTTTGGCATACCTAGCCAGACATTAGCAGCCCTTTTTTAGGGGCCACATGATCACTCGTGGGACTTGGGTTGGAAAATTCTTTTCTGGTTAAGTTGCTACTTCTACATAGAATGAGATGAGTAGGCAATTTGGCTGAGTTATATTCTTTTCTGGTTAAAAATACAAAAACACGCATGCTTTCTTTGATAGGGTGAAATAGAGTAGGCAATTTGGCTGATTTATATTATAATTTTTCTTGTTTTTTTCTTCTTTTAATTTTTATTTTTTAGTCAACATTTTACAAGAAGGTGCCATTTCTGACGTCTTTTAAGACTTTTAAAGTCAAAAGCCTGCCTGTTGTCTTTTCTTGGTAAATAAGCTGAATACGACAGGCTTGTCGCTTATCGTGAAAGAAACTGACATCGCTGAGAGCCATCCTCCACGCTATTGAATATGGGGAGGGGATGCTTTAAAGCTTGAAGAGGTGAGTAAATTAATCAAATTATTTGAAATATTCATAAAAACTTATTAGAAATTAACTAAGTAGAAAGGTTATTTGGTTTTTTTAGATGATATTGGTTATAATTTTTTTAAATTAATTTAGTTTATTTTTTATTTTAAATTTCAAAAATTAAATTAAATTGAACCGAACCAAACAAAAACAAATTATTATAGAAATTGATTCCATTATACTTCAACATAATGAAACTAATAAATTATTTAGGATTGTGGTAATAGTTGTGGTTTAAAGTGTTTTTGTTTAGAATTATATTAAAATAATTTTTTTTATTTTTTAAAAATTATTTTTGATATCAACACATCAAAACAATATAAAAACATAATTCTTTTTTAATTTTAATTTTTTTTAAAATTTAAAAAAACACAGTTTGCACCGTATTTTCAAACTAAATCAAGTACATGCATTATAATGAATCCTCTCCTCCCATGAATTTCCATTTTTTTGTCTACTCTTTAAGAAAATATGGTCTCACCATCTTTTATAATTATTTTTTTTATTAACTCAAGCTATCACATACAAATTTAATAATACTACACCAACACATACAAATCAATTTCATTTTTTTTTTCTTTTTGGCCGGATGGCCCTATAATGTTACCCATGTCAAATATTTCATGTTCCTAAAAGGGTCTGTCACCCACTTTTTCTTTGTTCTAACCAACAACACAACTCTATTTATAAAATCATCATAATTCAATCAAACAACTCCACACTTTTGCCTCTCATCTTGGCCGAATTATCCATCCATGGAGGGGCTAAGTTTTCTTTTTAATTTTGCCATCAACCTTTTCCCACGTCTAAAAACATGATTATACAAAATCAAGTAAAAATCAACCTCTTTCTTAAGCAATGACTTCTTTGAGAAGCCATGCACGTGTTTTTATATGGTCAATTTCTCTTTTATTACACCTTTGCCCCAAGTTTTCTATAGTTTCAACTTGATCCCCACGTAATTTTTATGTTTTTCATTTTTCTAAATATTAACCCCTTTTTTTACTCGGGTGTGCAAAACAATGTTTTCCCACGCCCCTTGGTTTTATTATTTTTTAATTTTAATCCCCAGCCCCCACGGTACCATTGCCAGGTTGAGTTGACATCCATTGCAGTCCAATCCAATTCAAAAGGTTTCCTTTATCTAAATAATAGTAGCAGTAGTAACTTCCAAAGTATGACAAGGCTACTTTCGTAAATCAATCTACGAAAGGAGGTGACGTCCAGCACAGCTTCCTGTTTGGGTTGGTCAGCCCTTCAGTTATTTGTTGAGTGACAAAAAAACACCAACAATTCAATCTCCACCGTTTATTTCAGTTCAATCCACCACCTCCTCCTCCTGGGTCCCACAGATTTAGCGGTGGAGCCTTTAAGTTCAGATCTCCAGCAATTTAGACAACATCCCACCTAATCCTCACCAATTTGGGTAAAAGTCAAAAAGAAAAAAACGCCAAGAAAATTACGACGGAATCCGTACTTATTACAAAACAAAAAATCCCTGTGGAGATTCCAATGGCGACCCCGAAAACCTGTGAAGTCTCAGCTGAATAACAGTGGAGTGGACGAGCTGTAATCTCTCTCTCTCTCTCTCTCTCTCTCTTATCTCTAAACTTTGCCCGTAAAACGCTTCACTTTCTCCCTCTAAAATCTTCTCCACAACCACAACCATGACCGCCGCTTCACCTCCTCCCTCTCCTGCTCCTGCCCCTCCTCCCATCTAGCCTCAACCTCCCACACCCACCCGGTCTCCCTTTCCAACCAACACGTAAAATATACATACCTCTTCCTACTACCCAGCCGGTATCTATATCTAACCGAATTGAATGGCGTCAACGCCACCGCACTGTTCAATCACAGCAACGACTAAGCGTTATCAAAACCACCCCTATCCACACAACCAGTTAAAAAACCACCGTCAAACCCACAACCAAAACCCCCACCAAAGATGGACTTCTAATCAAAGAGTCTCTCTTGCCAAACCCCCTCTTCCTCCCTCTTCTCGCAATGCACCAAAACCCGCCGCCACCACCACCACCACCACCACCACTCAACACCCCCAAATCCACCCCACCTTCCCTTCCTTTCAACCCCCCAAATCCGAACTTGTCTCCGATTTCCCAGGTCGCCGCTCCACCCGCTTCGTTTCTAAGCTCCACTTCGGGCGCCCCAGAACAACCATGGGCACTCGCCACACCTCAGTCGCCCAAGAAGCTCTCCAGAACGTAATTGAGTATGGGAAAGACGAGAGGGCCCTTGAGAATGTGCTGCTTAATTTCGAGTCTCGTCTTTCTGGGTCGGATGATTATGTTTTCTTGCTTCGGGAGCTTGGTAATCGAGGAGACTGTAAAAAAGCCATTTGTTGCTTTGAATTTGCAGTGAAAAGGGAGAGGAAGAAGAATGAACAAGGTAAGTTGGCGAGTGCCATGATTAGTACTCTTGGTAGGTTAGGTAAAGTAGAGATGGCTAAGACCGTTTTTGAGGCTGCTCTTACTGAAGGCTATGGTAATACTGTTTATGCTTTCTCTGCTATAATTAGTGCTTATGGTAGAAGCGGTTATTGTAATGAGGCTATCAAGATTTTTTATTCGATGAAAGATTACGGATTGAAGCCCAATTTGGTTACTTATAATGCTGTTATTGATGCATGTGGGAAAGGGGGTGTGGAGTTTAAGCGAGTATTGGAGATTTTCGACGAGATGTTGAGAAATGGAATGCAGCCAGATCGAATTACGTTCAACTCGCTTCTTGCTGTGTGTAGTAAAGGAGGGTTGTGGGAAGCGGCGAGGAGCTTGTCTTGTGAGATGGTGAATAGAGGGATTGATCAAGATATTTTTACTTATAATACGCTTCTGGATGCTGTTTGTAAAGGTGGGCAACTTGACATGGCTTTTGAGATCATGTCTGAGATGCCCGCCAAAAAAAATATATTGCCTAATGTCGTGACTTATAGTACCATGATTGATGGATATGCTAAGGCTGGTAGATTAGATGATGCGCGCAATTTGTTTAACGAAATGAAGTTTCTGGGTATAAGTTTGGATAGAGTTTCTTATAACACCTTGCTTTCTATTTATGCTAAGCTTGGTAGGTTTGAGGAAGCTATGGATGTTTGCAGGGAGATGGAAAATTCTGGGATTAGGAAAGATGTTGTGACTTATAATGCGCTTTTGGGTGGGTATGGGAAACAATACAAGTATGACGTGGTTAGAAAAGTGTTTGAAGAGATGAAAGCCAGGCATGTATCACCCAATCTATTAACTTACTCAACTTTGATTGATGTGTATTCAAAAGGTGGTTTGTATAGGGAAGCAATGGATGTTTTTAGGGAGTTTAAGAAGGCTGGGTTGAAGGCTGATGTTGTTCTTTATAGTGCATTGATAGATGCCTTGTGCAAGAATGGGTTGGTGGAGTCTGCTGTGTCTTTGCTTGATGAGATGACCAAGGAGGGAATTAGGCCTAATGTGGTCACTTACAATTCCATTATAGATGCATTTGGCCGGCCAGCAACCACAGAATCTGTGGTTGATGATGCTGGTCAGACCAGTGAGTTGCAAATTGATTCTCTATCTTCAAGTGCTGTTGAGAAGGCCACTAAAAGTCTGGTGGCTGACAGGGAGGACAACCGGATCATAAAGATTTTTGGGCAGCTTGCTGCTGAAAAGGCAGGTCAAGCAAAGAACAGTGGCGGGCAGGAAATGATGTGCATTTTGGGAGTCTTTCACAAGATGCACGAGCTGGAAATCAAGCCAAATGTGGTCACATTTTCAGCCATTTTGAATGCTTGCAGGTAATTTTTGTTGTGCTGTTATTTCCTTTTTATTTGTTTAACAAAATCGAGGATGTTGTCCTTTAAGGGATTTTTTTAATTAATGTGAACACAGCATGTTTTGAACCTGTCTCTTTGGGATAGCCACACATGAATGAGGATACTTAAAAGATATTGAAATTTATCATTAGACAAAGGATAATTGTATATACTGCTCATTCTACCATAACTGAAAAGGTAGGGTGTTGTTGACGAGATAATTGAAAACTGCATAATCATACATGGATTGTGAAAAATCTCACAAGGCCCCCGGGATTGTGGAACATGTGTGCAATTTATGTTGCTCTTTGTTCATTCATACCTCAGTAATCGTTCATCTTCAGCAAAAATAGATCAAGCAGATGAGACTGTGCCAGTATTTCTTTCCAGTAAAGATGAGCAGAATTGCGAGTTTTCTGTTTTGGACTTTTGATAAAATTCCTTGTCCTTCTTATGTGCTAGTGTGATGTATTAGTTCAGTTTATTGTTCGATTTCAGGGTGAGAAAACATGTTTGTCCATGTTTGATCTTATACTTGCATGTTCGTCCATGCATGCATGTTTGCATGTATATATAAAGGAGATTCAGCTTCAAATAAAACATGGTTTAAATTCATTTTTATATTCTCTTGATACAGTCGTTGCAATTCCTTTGAAGAGGCTTCAATGTTATTGGAGGAGCTCCGGTTATTTGATAACCAGGTTTATGGCGTGGCCCATGGACTTCTTATGGGTTATAGAGAAAATGTTTGGGAGCAAGCACAATCCCTCTTTGATGAAGTAAAATTGATGGACTCTTCGACAGCATCTGCCTTTTACAATGCCTTGACTGACATGTTATGGCACTTCGGTCAGGTCAGTTTGAGCCATAGCTATTACTGATTAAAAGTCTATATTTTGTGGTTACACATTTATATAACTGGATTAGTTCTGAATGCACAACACTATTTCTTTTCTCAGAAAAGGGGTGCACAACTGGTTGTGCTTGAAGGGAAACGTCGCCAAGTGTGGGAGAATGTGTGGTCTGAGTCTTGCTTAGATTTGCATCTAATGTCTTCTGGGGCTGCTCGGGCAATGGTGCATGCATGGTTGCTGAATGTACGTGCTATTGTGTTTGAGGGTCATGAGTTGCCAAAATTATTGAGGTATGCCATTGTATGTAGTTGTATTTGTTAACCAATACCATCTCTTTTATTCAACCATTTCAAGAGAAAGTTCTGAACCCATAGTTGTTTCAGCATTTTGACTGGATGGGGCAAACACAGCAAAGTAGTTGGTGACAGTACGCTAAGGCGAGCTGTTGAGGCCCTTCTCATGGGCATGGGTGCACCCTTTAGGTCAGCCAAATGCAACTTAGGTCGACTTATATCAACAGGATCTGTTGTTGCTTCCTGGTTAAGAGAATCTGGAACGCTAAAAGTTCTTGTACTTCATGATGACAGAACGCATCAAGAAAATTTGAGGTTTGGTCAAATCTCTAATTTGCAAATGCTTCAATTGTAGCTAATTGGATCGTGTTGTGCATTTTGTCTCCCCTTTGTAAGTTATTGAAATAGAGATACAGTTGCTTGTGTGTGTGAGTGTGAGTGTGTGTGTGTGTGTGTGTGTTGAATGAATGCGGAGCTAAACATTAGAAGTTTCTCAAGTCGCGTGGGAGAATGTGTTCATTTTGCCATTTTAAGTTCACAAAAAGAATGAGGCTTGAGGGTTATCATGTTTGATTTTTGTGACGGCCATGGACTGTAAAAAGAAAGTGGCGTTTCTTTTCATCTAAGGACAAGATTTTAAGGCATATATGATAAAATCTTGAGTTGATATGATTTTACGAGTCAATATATGTTTATAATGTTAAATAGTGGTGAAATCGTTTTGGTTTTGTTTTTACATTTTCAGTTGACATATAAAATTCTAACCAAACTCACCCTCTAGCCCTCTGCATCATAAGTCATACCCTAAAATCTCTTTCTCTCTGTCATTCCAACAACCACCTATATAAAACAACCCAAAATCAGATTGATCCACAAGCTGTCATCTCTTCCATGATGACCTGATGATCCATAGCTGCCACCAGCAGCAACAATATACTCAGGGAAAGGAGGAAGGAGGAAGGTTGGTGTATACTAAGGTTTGAATCTTTTTCAGTACCATGGAGATTGAAACTTTTACTCTTTTTTTCTTGTTTTGTTGAGATGTGTATATAATGTGTACTACCCATTGGGTAGCATTAATGGTAGTTTACCTAGGAATTGGATTTAAAGTGTGGAAAGTTGGTATACACTATACCTCGTGCTTTTTGCAACATGAATATGATAGGAGGGGAAATTATATTTTTGTTTTTGAAAAAATTATGTTTGCTCAAGATTACTGATTCCTGCTAAAATTGTTATATTGAATGAATGAAATTGATTTCATTTGCATTCATTCATGGGTTTTGCTTGTAGATTATTTTTTAAATTAGGTAATTGTTAGTTAATGAAAATTTATAGACATGAATAATTGTATTGTATTTTTAAGTTACTGAAATGATGTATGAATTTTTATTTGAACCATGTATTTTTAGGTGCTTGAATTATGTATATAAAAAAAATTTCCCTGTGATTTTATGATCCGTTCTGACAATCTTAATTTATATTGTATTTTTCGTGTCGTGTTAAAAATATGTTTTTGACAACCTTGAATAGATCACATACTTATGGGACAATGACAAATTTTCTTGTGTGCATATTGAATAAGTTATAGTAACAGCTAGCCGCCGATTGGTCCGTGCTATGTTGCAGGTTGTAATAAAAAAAAATTTAGCACAAAAAAAAAATATAAGTATTGGTAACGCATCTTAAAAAAAAAAAAGATGTTCACCATGAATTGAATGATATCTTGATCTAATACTAAGATGAAAAAATATTTGATTTGCTTGGATTAACCTGAGTTGATCAGCGAAATTTGCAGGGATAATCTTGAAAAAAAAAAAAACAAATTGAAAAGTTCAATTTCAAATTAACTCAATGTCGATGAATAAATTGATAAAAAACAACTTTTGATTAAAAAAAACAAAATGAACTCGAGTTAATGAAACAAATTCATGATGAAAATTATGCATGTTGTTAGATTTAATAAAGTTTTTACTTAGAGATTATTTTTCATAGATTATTTTTTATTTAATTATACAATAATAAAACACATGATATTATTTTTTTTTCTATATGAAACAATATTTTTTTAAAAAGTAAAAAAATCATGATAGGAACCGAGATAGCAAAAGTAATTTATTGACAACAAATAGTGAAATTATATTATTTTATGTTTGAGTTTAATTAAAAAACAGATCATCGATAAAAAGAAGGTGAAATTGTATTATTTTTTTTTTAAATTGAGAGACAAACAAATTATTAAACAAAAAAGAAAGAAAAATAAATAATAGCCCGCATAAGCAGCCCAGACGCATGGGCCTTCTAGCTGAGTTCACGTGCTTGGGTCTGGATCATGTTTTTTTTTTTTTTGAAAGACAGCAAATGACATGCCTTCTACTTTCTGCAGATTCCAGCAACTAGGGCCCGTCAGACAATTATGGGTTAATTTTTTTCAATGAAACCAATTTTCAACATATTTTTTACCTAAACACCCAGAAAATACCCAAAATATTTTGATAAACCTATTCATGGCTACAAAAACCTAAAAAACAACTCGAAAAATCAAAATCAACTTGAAGTCAAAATTATTCCCATGGTCAAATCTACCAGCCTAGGCAAGGAAAAGGCAAAAAAAAAAAAAAAACACCTAGATCAATCTTCCCTGATGAAATGAAACTCATTGACACAAAAATTGACTATTCTTGCTATCAGAATTGTCGACAACGATAAATTTCTCTCTTTACGCTGGAACCCTGCGGGTCTCTCTCTCATCTAAAATTAAAAGATAGAAAAATAAAGGAAATAATAGAATTGAATTTCAGAAAACTAAAGGGACCGATTACCTAATAATTAAAAAAAATAAAGGACTAAAATGAACTTTTCAAATGAAATTTTATAACACCATCTATTTTATTTGTCCTTTGCATTTTAGTTCTTTGTCTTTTAATTCAACTCTTTCTTTTAAAAAATATGTAACTGGGTGGTGATTTGGGTTTAAAAGTGTTGAACTGTGAAAAAAATAAAATAAAAATTCAAGAATCAATTTAATATTTTTTTGAAAATTTTATTATTTTAATCCAAAATGAGAGAATAAACAGTGAAAAAGTTCTATAATCTCAAGTCAATATTGGCATTATGTTTTTGTCTCTTGATTTGCTTCAAGAGGCTGTACCACTATTATGTTTTGCCCTCTTGATTTGCTTCAAGAGGCTATTTGTACAGAATCCAAGAAGTCTCTTCAAGGCTCGAGTAGTTGGAAGAATTGATAACGTGACCTATTTTTGTATTTTAGCATTAATTTCAAATTGTTAAAGAAAAGTGAAAACTAGAATATGCGGCCATGAGTGTGTTAAACTAGAATAATTAATAAAAAAAATAGAATAAGAAATTGACCCAATAAAAAATAAATCTTACTATTTCTTATGTATTGATTGTTTGGGTTTTTTTTATCTTTGTTTTTTTGCATAGCCATAAATTTTTTCTTTGCATTCAAATCCTTTCATGATTGTTTTTTTAGAATTGACTTTATAGGTTGCTTTAATTAACTTATTATTGGGTTTTTGTTATGTTGGGTTAACATCCTGATATGAGGTTGACGCTCGAATTACAAGAATTAGTTTGGATTTTTTGTTTGACAAATGATTATAAATATAGGGATTGAAGTTGATCTTGGAACAAATAAGAGAAGAAAGATGAAAAAGAAAAAATGGTTGTTGGAGACACAATGAGCGTGTATAGATTACACGTGTTGCCTTAGAAGAAAAGTCAAATTGTTAAGAGAGAAAAAAAAGTTACGAAACTAATTACGTGGTCATCTACACCTGAAAATAATTGCATGACTATTGATTTTTTTTTATTAACGTGGGTGTCCAGGCCAGCTTGCACGCACCTCGACTAATCTCATGTAAGCCTCCAGTGGCCTTGAGGTTTGTGGAACTCGAACTGGTGATCTTTAGAAAGCAAACCCATGGCCTGACTAGTTGAACTACAACCCTCAGGGTTAATGATTTCTTGAAATATATGCACATGAGAAATATATGTACATATATTTCAAATATCATAGTTAGAACACCCATTGTACAAGCAAATGAGAAATATATGTACATAGAAACAACTCATATTATGTAATAAAAGTCAGTTCTAACATTATCTAAGAAAAATACAATGACATAAGTAAGTTAAAAAGACAGAACTGCACCTCTTGGTCTAACTCTTTGATCTTCATTTAAAAATTCATTTTAGTTAAGAGAACTTTTTATCAATATCTTCCATTGATGATTATATCTTCTTTTTGCTTCTTATACAAAAAAATCAGTAGAAAAAATATGCAATTCACTACTAATGTGAACTCCATCTATGGAGTGAACCTTTTTTATCACCTTTTGATGCTATACCCTTTTTTTATCCTTAAAAGTGGATGTGCAATCACTTTTTATTGAAATGTTATCAACCAGTCGATCCTAACATAAAAATAATTGTGCTCCCATTTCAAAACCCTTTATTTTCCACCTTGAGGTGTAAGATATTGTGTTTCTCTTCTCCTGCCAATACTATGGTTGTTACTGCTATTTGCAACATTAAAATAAGCTACCATGTTACTCACATCATCAACAAAATTAGAAATATTATTCTCCTCTAAATCACCAGTTCTTTATCTAGATTGACATTATCATAATTAGTGCTCGACAATCCACCATCTCCACCATCTTCATCAGACAACATTCATTGAGAGGGAGCCCAAACAAATTGTTTAGTAGCCATAATGTTACTAAACATTATGTCGTATTTTCCACACAATGATGGCTCAATAATAGCATACCTAAACTTTCTTGCTCCTTTTATTTTCTACGTAAGAAAAATTAAATATAATTAATGAAACTTAATGTATTAATGAAATACTTCAACACAACAAATGAAATTGAAAAGATGAAGATACTAACAACTGACCTGGATTTTTTTTTCCACCGCTCATCAATTGCAGAAAAAGACTCTAAATTCACTAATCCAACCAACTCTAGTTTTAGATATTAATTTTTTCATATCCTCCAATACTTTTTTATTCCATCCCATTTTTTCTAAAATTATGATTTGGTGAAAGCATGCTCAGTCTACTCTTTGAAGGCAATTATAATAAATTTTCATCCAACTTTGTCAAAATAAGTGTTTGGTATCATGCCTTTCTTAATAGTTTTGATGCAAATATCATAGAAAATGTGTAACATTTCTCTAGTCCAAGAAGCTTTATCTTGACTTCAAGAACCTTTCATTGCTTTGTTTGATAAGCTACTTCTAAACATACAATTAAGCAGTTAATGTCGTAAGTGTAATCTAATCATTAACTAGAAGAGTAATCAATGTTTGATTGTATTGTATAATTAGACTTTGTAAAGTACGGATTACTATATTGACAATAGTTCTATTTTTGAATACAATGCCTAATAAAGAGATAAATAGAATGAATAAAAAAAACTATTTATACAACAATGGAATAATAGTGAATGTTGTGTTGATTTACATAATAATTTCGAAGTAAATAAGAAGTATTAAGAATTAAAATAATGTATTATAGTAGCCTATGTTCTTGATCCTAGTTTCACTAGTTTTTACTTCATAATACAAAAATTCAATTTTTGTTAAATATAATTAATGTTGTTAATAGAGAAGATGTAGTTCAGTATTGTCAAATCATTAAAAGACACAATAATATAATAAATAGGGGAAAGGATAATATAATAAATAGGGGAAAGGCTCACACAAATTAGCACAATAGATTAAAAAAGCAATAAGCTAAAGACAACCAAATATATTGCAGTCTAAGCACAAAAAGGAGAAACACCAGTAATGAACATATAGTTCCTCCAAAGAGCATGAAATAAGCCTATAACAAGCAGGAGAATGTCATCTGAAATTACCACTAGAAAAGCATTTGAGATTGAAACAACCAATAACTACATCTAGCTTTAGCAAATACAAAGAAAGAACATCATTATTAGAGAATGGAATCTAAGGTAAACCAGCCTAAAAACCTAAAGTAAACCAAGCAATCAAGAACACCACATGATTGAATTCATTAAAAAAATATAACTATGAATTAAGGATCCATGTCACCCGTCTGACAATCCCTTATTTATTGTTTCTATTCACTGTTTGGGTTCTTCTTCTTCTTACTTTACCATAGAAAAAAAAGGGAGCAACTTTCGTTCATACAATCACATAAAAAAGTTTAAAGGATAAATACAATGTAACTAACACACATGCATAAAAACCAAAAAATATAATAAATTTTTATTGTTGATTTTAAAGAGATAGAAAAAGATGATAGATCTTTGATTTTTATTGTGAAGAGATTGTTAAGAAGAAGATGATCATTTCAAAGATGAGAAACAATAACTAAACATATGAGATAAGTGAAATAAAAAAGGAAAAAATTACTTCATAATGTTTACTTACCAAGATCTATTGACATAAATGACAATGTAATTCATAGGTTTGTCTAACACATGAGAAGAAGAGAAAAGAGAAGCAAATTTAATGAAAAACATATAAGGGTTATTAGAAAAAGATGAGGGTAATTTGATCTAGTTTTTTAACAACGGTTCTTTCTCACTCTTCTTTTTCTTCTGCCAAAGTTTTTGGTTGGTAGAGAATAAACTGAGGTCTGATCTCAAGATTTCATTCTACACACTAAAAAAAAAGAAACATGGTAGACAGATCTGATGGCCTTAGGACTTCAAATAGATACAATAGAGAAAACAAGGGTTCTTGGGAAGAATATGAGGGTATTTTGTTCTGTCTCTTATCACAACAGTTCTTTCACTCTTTTTTTTTTTTCAAAAGTTGTTGGTGGAGAGAGGAATAATTAAGGCATGACCTTAGGAAAAGCTGAAGCAAGATGCTTCACATGAAACTGTGGTTCGACCTCAGTTTTTAATGGGTCATACACTCTAAAATTGTATTTTAGTTGGAACCAAACAATTAATTTTGGTGGTTTGGAGGAAACATAACAACTGTCACACTACCAAACACGGTCTCTGTATAACATTTGTAAACCAAATGGCCAATGAACATGATACTAATTAAACAAATGATTTGTTAAAATCAGGGAACTTAAGTTTATTTTTTCCTTTTGGTTTATACACGAGAATGTGCTTACAAGTAAAGGAGGCAATGGGTACCCACAAGTCGAATTTCTTGATATCTATACCATATTCATTACCCATCAAATAAAAAATTTAGATATTCATAAATTATCAATTGAGTTTTGGGTATTTATATGAGTATCTATTATTTGACTATTATTTATGAATCAATAAAAGATGTTTTTAGAAAGACTATGATCAATTCATGAGATTAGACATTACTTCCCTTTTATATATATATATAACTTCACTCTAAGAATTAAACTATTAGTTAAGATCTTTAATGATAAATTTATTTTAGTTTATTACAATAAAAAGGCGTAAAATTCAATGATTAATGTTAAGTTTTTCTAATAAAAGATTTCTTGCTATGGAAAACAATTAACATCTAATATATGAAGGAAGCTAGAATTACTCTTTAAAAGAGGCAAACAACATTTTGAATTAACTATTTACATAAAAATATACATAGTCAAATTCAACAATGAGTATCAAGAATTAATACATAAACTAGAATGTAAAATAAATTAGAAACAAACGTGAAATTGAAATATAGGTATTAATTACAATACGATAATTATAAGAAATTAAAATATAAAACTACTTTTAAAATAAAACTTGAAATCTTTGATATTATATAGACAAATAAATACATAGGCACACACCGAGATTGATTGAATCTTTGACTTATTCGAGTTTTATTAATAAACAATCTCTCACGTTAGTGGCAAAAATCTTTGATATCTATCTCCCCGCCGAATCTTTCAACTTCAATTATTGGATAATATCTCCTGTGGTCGTTGCGTACTTCAAACGACATCGTCTCCTCGATTGAGCCAGCTTCAGGGATTGGATGGTCACCCGTTCCAATCATGGTTTTGTCCTTGCTCGTGTCCCTCCTAGGCCATTTATTTAAGTGCTCATAGTAAATCACTAATTGTAAATCATCTCTACTTGGGATTTTCCGAAGGTTGCCGTAAATCAGCAATCCAAGAGAAGTCAACTATAGTTCTGCAACTTAATTCTCGATATAATCAGAGAAGAGGGACGGACGGACGGACAAATAGCAGTATCAGACATGGCAACCTTAGAAGAGAAGCAAGTGATGGTTGTTGGGATTGATGATAGCCAGCACAGTACATACGCTTTAGAGTGGACATTTGATCACTTCTTCACTCCCCCTCTGGCTTCCAATTCACCTTTCAAGGTCGTTGTTGTCCATGCCAAAACTCCCGCCACCTCCGTCGTCGCCAGTCTTGCTGAACCTGGTACCTATTTGTTTTCCGCTTTATTAATTCTGTACATATCCTCAGCTTTCTCCTCTTCTCTCTCCACTTCTATAGCACTGTAGCATGTGCGTCTTTTAGTCGTTCTTCTTTGTTTTCAGGGATTGCTGAAGTTTTGCCACAAGTGAAATCGGACTTGAAGAAGATAGCTGCAAGAGACATCGAAAAGGCTAAGGAAATTTGCATCAGTAAATCGGTACTCACAATCTCTTGTAATCAATTCATTCCTTAATTACTTAAAATCATTCATATAATTAATAAATATTCAACGTTCTGTCTTATATATACTAGACGCGTCGTCCTTGCAAAAGAAACAAAAACGAATTTGCAATCGTTATTTTTTTTGTTAAATACTATGACTATATCTAATCTAATGGGGGCAATGCGTGTTTTATTGTTATGACCTCGATCGTTCCTCTTGTAACCACTGTGTTAAAATCTTGAAAGAAATTTAGCGTGATAACGAAAAAAACTTGTGCTTAAATAAGCTCCAGTGCATTGTAAGATGATGCTTTCCGGTCCCAAAGAGAAAGAGAGAAATGGGGGCTAATTTGTTCTTCACGTTGCCTTCGCTCTTAGTGAAAGCAGATGATGAATTGACCGGGTCATTCATCTGACATCTAGCAAATGAACATTGAACTAAATGAGTGGATTTTGCGTTGGCTGTTTTCCTGATCATTTCAGCTTCTCTGCAGGTGAGTGATGTGATCTTTGAAGTGGTGGAAGGTGATCCTAGAAATGTTCTTTGCGAGGCTGTAGAGAAGCACCATGCTTCAGTGCTGGTTGTAGGAAGTCATGGCTACGGAGCTATTAAAAGGTATTTGATTTTATCTTCTCTTCCCCCACCCCCCCCCCCCCCCCGAATGACCCAATGTATCTTATTTTGTTTTCAAATCTAGTACATTAATGTAGTTAGATCCACTGGACTCCTGTTAGATATCCAGTAAGTACTGTTGAAAGGCTCTTAGGAAGCTCCACGACAGCTACTTCGCAGTTTACGCATGGTTGCATACTGTCCAAATCACTTAGTTATCTGCAGAAAGTTCGTGCTCACAGGTTTTCACATTTCTCTTGCAGGGCAGTTTTAGGTAGCGTGAGTGACTATTGCGTTCATAATGCTCGCTGCACTGTGATGATAGTGAAGAGGCCTA
This sequence comes from Populus x sibirica, assembly GCA_019202695.1. Lineage (NCBI taxonomy): Eukaryota > Viridiplantae > Streptophyta > Magnoliopsida > Malpighiales > Salicaceae > Populus > Populus x sibirica. Next base: position 1,131,288 of record JAGMVL010000762.1, on the reverse strand, counting down.
AGATGCCTTGACTGCTTCTGAGTTGACAATATTATTGAAAAACATGTAATATATTCCTGTCGTCAAAAAAAACATGATGGAATCTACAGTCCGTTCCAGATCCGAGCAATTCTCATGCTGCATAGAATTGTGATAGGAGTATTTTGTGTACACTAGTGCTAGAACATGCTATGTATCCATGTTTACTTGTAGAAAACAAACCCGCACCACCATCTTCAAGTTCAATTGATAATTGATTCTTGGATTGATTACAACATCTATATGATTATTATCAGTGTTGCCCTTCACTGATAACAGCACAAAATTACTTACCTGTTGAAACTAGTATTTTCATGGCCAAAATTGATCTCAACGAGATTTTTTTTATCACCGAAATCTAGTAATTTTCTTTCCTCTTCCAAACTGGAAAAATAAAATAAAATTTCGGACCGAAATTAAATATTTTAAATTGTTAGGGATTATAAATTTATAATTTAAAAAGTTATAGGACCAAAATGTGTGTTTAACTCCAAATTTTTTTTTAAAAAAATTATCGTGTTTTTTTATTTTAGTTTTTTATCTTTGAATCTTGTTCTTTCTTAATAATATGTTTTAATTGGATATTAATTTGAACTTATAAAAATGTAATTAAAAAAAAAGGATAAATCCTTGGTGAATAGTGTTAAACAATATTTTCCCCAAGTTCTTTTTAGTAGAGTACGTATTTCTTAATAAAATAATAAAATAATAACAATAATATATAATCAGAAACTTGGCAGGGCGAAACTTCGGTTTACAGCTTGCATCTTGCATCTCCTCCTGCATCATTCTAGAAAATTCCGTAACCAACAACGTCCACTAAAATTCACTTCTCTTGGCAAAAGATAAGCATAACCCAAACGTCTTTCTCGACTAATATTTTATGTTATATAACGTTACAGTATGCTGCGACTCTGCCTTTATTCTATCGGACAAAAACTTTAAAATATCAGCTTTATCACTAAATAATTTTTTATTTCAATTTTATCTTTAAAATTATATAAATTCTCAAATTACATCTATTTTTTAAATTTTCCATCCAAATTATATCTTTTTTTTTTAAGAAAAACAATGTCATCATGTAAGAAATTTAATGTTTTTTATCGAGTCGTTCTAACATAAGTGTTAAGAATCACGCCAATATTCTTGTAAATTTTTAACTAAAAACGAATGAGAAAATAAAAAGAGTAAGAACAAGAACATCAAATTTTAACATGGTTGAGATAAATTGCTTGCTCGAAAAATGAAGATATATCAAAATTTTACTAAATCAAACAGCTCAGAGACTCCAAATTTCACGAACCTAAGAACATTAACAAATCTCTCACCTAGCTCAAATGACTATAAAGATCATATACAGAGGAGAACATACAGATGGATAGTGACTTGAACAAGAATGAATCTCTCCATTCTTGCTTGAAGCTCATAAAAAGTTTAATTTTCTCTCAAAATTATCTCTAATATATACGGTGGCTGCACACCTAGAATGACTGATCATCTCACTCTATTAACAAAAACAAAAGACAAAAGTTGAAGGTCAGTTTCACTGTTCATATGAACAGTGAAACACCAGCCGATTTATGCCTTCCTCAGTTAAACTAGCAGCCCAGTGTCATAAAGTTAAACCATTTATTCTTTTACTTCTAGAATCTCCAAGACTAACCCAGTCCACCGCCACCCCCTGCAAAAAACTAAGCACTGCGCCGCCACCGTACCCCTACAAAAAACCAAGCTTTCAACCCTGTATAATTGGTGATCCCTCTCGAGTCATCTTCCACATTAATCGATCCACGCATCTCAGTACCACCCACCAATCATGTATTTTTATATATCAAAGCCCATAAGTACTCCTGTTTAAAAACTACACCTACAAGTCAAATAAACATAATGTAAGGTGTAATCTCACCTGGAACTTTCCAGGTCTTTAATGCCAAACAGTTGTCACCATAATTTTTTAGCAGTCCAATCCACAAGGATTAATCTGGAGTATATATTCTATCAGCTTCAGAGGCACTGCTACTTTTGCTAGTATATATAAAACAAAATTACTTTACCCTACAGCACTGCTTTAAGAAATTGCTGGTAAATTACTTCGCATGCATGTGCCATGCATACATAAATTTAATTCTCCTCTGGGTTTCTATTCGAACTTTACATTCCTTCAAACGTTTCAGAATCTAACAACTACTTCAAAGCCACTGCCCGAATGAAACAAATTCTCTTTTGTTGTTTCATGTAAAAGGTTTCTCAAATCTCATCACTAATATTTACAAGGGAGAAAATGAAAAGCAGAATAAAGTAGAAAAAACCAACCATCACCTGCACGCGTCCAATCTTCTGATCTGGACACTGTTTACAAACATAACTCTATGTTTCAATTTATATACTTGTTAACTGTATATTAAGTTGGGAAAATACATCAATATAACAAAACTCACAATCCATAACTTCCAATTCTTTTTTCTTTTTGTGCAATTAAAATGAGGGTCAACCAATCAACAAACTAAGCAATCAATCATAATAAATCAACACAAAGATTGGAAAACCCTGATGAAAGAAAAAACTACGAGACCGTAGTCCACCTAAAAACTTTCGATATCATGGGTACACAAGTGTTCTTCCTTGGTTAAAACTAAAATCTACAACATAAATCATCAATAACAACATATTATTAGAATACATCAACAATAAAGAGAAACAGTCGAGAAGAATCTCACAAAACTGACAACCACGCTTCTGTGAAGAACAAACCAACTTAAACACCTCCGATCTTTAATCCAACTGTAAGATTTAGGTGTTCAAAATATTATGTCAAAACTTCTTCTTGAACCAACGATCAATTAACTACTTATCAAAGTTTTAATCAAGTTGCCATACTCTCTCCTTCTCTTTGTATATGGTGTCCTCTAACTTGAAAATAAATCAAAATTGACTTTTTATGCCTAGTCATCTATATGGCCTAAAAGGCTTTAAGCATTTGTCCCTTTTTTCCTTAGTTTACATGTGTTATGCCCTAAAGCCCTAAAGCAGGAGTGATTAAATCCAACAATTCCCTTCCTCCCAACTTATCTAGAGGGCTCTACCAAGTTTGCTTGTCTTTTACAAAACACAAATTTTTCTCTTGGTAAAGGCTTGATCATCATATCTGACACATTATCATCAATATGAATCTTTTCAACAAAAAAAAAATGACTTCATCTCTTTAATATCTCGTCTCCATTGGTATCTAACCTCAACGTGTTTTGATTAAGAATGAAAAAAAATGCTTACTAAGATGGATTGCACTCTGACTGTCACAATGCAACACAAATTTCTCTTGCACTATGCCAAAATAAAGTAAGAACTTTTTCATTCATAGTAACTTTTTAACCCCTTCAGTAATAGCAATGTATTCATCCTTTATAGTGGATAATGCAATATATTTTGTAACCTCCATTGCCATGAAACTGCTCCTTTGCAAAGGTCATTAAATATCCTAATGTGGACTTTTTAGAATCACCATTATCAACTATATCTGTATTTGTGTATCCATTAAGCACATGTTTACTATTTTCAAAACATAATATGAAAGTACATTTGACGTACTTGAATATCCATTTCATTGTTGACTAGTGTTCTTTATTAGGATTGAAAAGAAATCATTTGATCACACCAATAACATGAGTTATATTTGGCCTTGTATAAACCATGACATACATCAAGTAACCAATTGTTGATGCATAAAGAACCTTATTCATCTCATTTCTTTCTTTGTCACTTGAAGAACACTATTTAGAACTTACCATAAAATGGTTTACAAGTGGAGAACAAATAGCTTTTGTCTTGCTCATGTTGGATCTCTTAAGTACTATTTGAATATGGTTTACAAGTGGAGAACAAATAGCTTTTGTCTTGCTCATGTTGGATCTCTTAAGTACTATTTGAATATGGTTTACAAGTGGAGAACAAATAGCTTTTGTCTTGCTCATGTTGAATCTCTTAAGTACTATTTGAATATATCTCTTTTAAGATGGTCAAATCTTCCTATTATTCATGTCACGAGTAATGTTCATGCTAAGAATTTATTTTGTCGGTTCTAAGTTTTTCATTGCAAAAGACATGCTTAACTCTTCCTTCAAACTCTAGATTTTCTTAACATTATGGCTAACAATTAGCATATCATCCATATATAGCAAGATAATAATTAAGTTACCATTATGAAACCTTTTTATAAACACACTAAGATCATAAGTTGCCCTACCATAACCATACTCTACCATGAAAGAATTAAACTTTTTGTACCACTGCATGTTGTCTTTGAGTTAGTTTTAACTTATACAAATTCTTTTTCTTGTAAATTAGTTGTTTTTCCTTTCACTTCAAACCTTTCAAGCTACTCTATATAGATATGATTTATATAATTCTCTAACAATGAGCAATTTTTTTTAAAAAATTTTCAACTTGAACACCCGTTTGTTTTTTAGTGCTCTCTTTCCTTTAGAAAGCTTCACTAACTTGAAGATGTGGTTCTCATGCAAGCATTTCATCTCTTCTTACATGGCTTTCATGTAACATAGCTTCATAAAAGCATTTTGGCTCTCTCTTATTAGTGACTAACACATACTCATAAGAAGAATATCTGGTGGAGACTTGGCGAGGTCTAGTGGAGCTCCTTAATTGTGGCTCATCTAGAGCTTCTTGAATAACTTATTTAGGGTAACATAATTATCATCATCATTAACCGGTTCAAAATCATTAATTAATGGATCAAAAGGCAAACCACCATTATCATCCTTTCAAGTTCCAATTCCTTTTCCTCTTTATGCAATTAAAAATAGGTTAAATCAATCAACAAACTAAGCAAGTGATCAAAATAAATCAACAACAATATTTTTTTTTACGTGGAAAACCCCTATGTGAAGAAAAACCATTGGATGGTAGTCCACCTAAAAACTTCACTATCAATTATAATAAAGGGTACACAAATGTTATTCCTCAATTAAAACTAATAACTATAACATAAATCATCAAGTACAACATATTTTTAGATTACATCAAAATTAAAAAGAAAGAATTCTAAAGAATATCACAAAACTGAGGGTCATGATTCTATCAAGAGCAAACTAACATAGACACCTCCAATATTTGATCCAACTGTAAGATTTATCTGTCAAAACTTCAACTCGATCCAATAATGAATCAAGTATTTATTAAAGTTTCAAGAGAGATTGCTCAAGCTACCATCTTCTCTCTTTTTTTTCTTTCTATGTGTCGGCGTCTCTTTTTTTCTTTCTATGTGTCGGCCACTAACTCGAAAATAAGCCAAAATTGACTTTTTATATCTAGTAACCTATATTAGCTAAAAGATTTTAAGCCTTATTCCTCTTTTTTTTTTTAATAACTATAGATGTCCGAGCCAGCTTATGCGCACCTCAACTAATCTCCCTAGGCCTTGAAGTTAACGACCATATAAACCTCCGGTGGCCATAAGGTTTGTGACATTTAAACTAGTGATCTCTAAAGAACAAATTCAAAATCTAACCAGTTATACTACACCCCGCTTGTTCTTATTCCTTTTTTCTTAGATTATTTGGTTATGGCACGAAAGAGTGGCCAAACCATAATGATTGCACTTTCTAATTCCGTGCAGTGATATGCTTGGAGCTCAAAGTTATGCATATTCTAGAGGATATATACTACCCTTTCACAGTATGTAATTTCATTAACAAAAGTTTTCAGTAATTTTTCTTCCATATACAGTGCCTTATAAAACTCTATAAAATCCTCAATATAGTTATCCTCCATAACATTGTATTCTTCTTTTAGCTCTCTGTTTTTGGCTCTGTTTTCCTCTGCCATGGTTCCCCCAAATGATCCTTCTAGTCTGCCTCTTAGAATTTGTAAACCGGAAAGTCTAGACAAATACTTCGAATTGTTGGATGGGAAATTCAGTGTAAAAGGTTTTCCATTGCTTTCTGAAGTTCCAAGCAACGTGGTTTTTGCTCCCTTTTTGTCTATTTATAAATCCTCTGATGCTCCGCTTGCTCTGCTCCAACGTGTCCAAGCTCTGTCGCACAAGGGCGGATTCCTTGGGTTCCACAAAGAGGCCCCGTCAGATCGCTTAATGAACTCCATCGGTAAGTTTACTGGTAGGGAATTTTTGTCCATCTTTAGATTCAAAACTTGGTGGTCTACCATGTGGATGGGTAGCTCTGGGTCTGATTTGCAAATGGAAACCCAATGGGTTCTCCTTAATGTTCCTGAAATAAGGTCTTATGTCATAATCATACCTGTCATTGATGGGAGATTTAGGTCTGCTTTCCATCCTGGAACTGATGGTCATGTCATGATTTGTGCTGAGAGTGGTTCTACTAAGGTGACAGCATCATCTTTTGATGCTATCGCTTATGTTCATGTGTCTGAAAATCCTTACAATATCATGAAAGAGGCCTTTAGTGCACTTAGGGTCCACCTCAATACCTTCAAGCTTCTGGAAGAGAAAACTGTCCCTTCTCTTGTTGATAAATTTGGGTGGTGCACTTGGGATGCATTTTATTTAGCTGTAGAGCCTGCTGGTATATGGCATGGTGTGAATGATTTTGTCGAGGGTGGTGTCTCTCCGAGGTTTCTCATCATTGATGATGGCTGGCAAAGCATCAATACTGATGATGAGAATCCGAACGAGGATGCTAAAAACCTTGTTCTTGGTGGAACTCAAATGACTGCCAGGCTTCACAGGCTTGATGAATGTGACAAGTTTAGGAAGTACAAGGGAGGGTCTATGTTGGGTCCTAACCCTACTTCATTTGATCCAAAGAAGCCAAAGATGCTTATCTTAAAGGCAATTGAAATCGAGCATGCTGAGAATGATCGCGATAAGGCAATCCAATCTCGTGTAACTGACTTGTCTCCTTTTGAAACTAAAATTCAAAAGTTGAAACAAGAACTGGATGTTATTTTTGGTGGAGAAGAAAAGAGTGTTTCCAGTGGGAGTGGTGGAAGTCGTTCTTGCAAGGCTGAAAGTTATGGCATGAAAGCTTTCACGAGAGATTTGAGGACAAAGTTTAAGGGTTTGGACGATATTTATGTGTGGCATGCTCTCTGTGGTGCCTGGGGTGGTGTCAGGCCAGATTCTACTAATCTGAATTCAAAGATCGTTTCTTGCAAACTGTCTCCTGGTCTGGATGGGACAATGGCTGATCTTGCTGTGGTTAAGATCGTTGAAGGTGGTATTGGTCTTGTTCACCCTGACCAAGCAGGCGATTTCTATGATTCTATGCACTCCTACCTTGCCGACGGTGGCATTACAGGAGTGAAAGTAGATGTCATTCATGTAAGACTTCTTTTCATAGATATCATCTATTTTGTTCTTTTCTGAGTATTTGGATATTCTATATTAGATTGACTTAATTGTTTTGTGTATCTAAGTCTCAATTGGCAAATGCAGAGCCTTGAGTATGTTTCTGAAGATTATGGAGGCCGTGTTGAGCTTGCAAAGGGCTACTACAAGGGCCTGTCAGATTCCCTGTCAAAGAATTTCAAAGGATCTGGACTCATTTCCAGCATGCAACAATGCAATGATTTCTTCTTCCTTGGAACAAAGCAGATATCCATGGGAAGAGTAGGCATGAAAGTCTAACCAAATGATCTCCTTTGTTCTTTTATATCTGCTAGAAAGTTGTTATTTTTACCATGGAGCTTGACACCTTTTTGCTACAGGTGATGACTTCTGGTTCCAGGATCCAAACGGAGATCCGATGGGAGTTTACTGGCTGCAAGGGGTCCATATGATCCATTGCGCCTACAACAGCATGTGGATTGGTCAGATTATAAAACCTGACTGGGATATGTTCCAATCTGACCATCTGTGCGCCAAATTTCATGCTGGATCGAGAGCTATTTGTGGAGGACCTGTATATGTGAGTGACTCGGTGGGTGGACATGATTTTGAACTCCTCAAGAAACTTGTTTACCCTGATGGTACCATTCCCAAGTGCCAAGATTCTGCCCTGCCGACAAGGGACTGCCTCTTCAGGAACCCTTTATTTGACAAGAAAACAATTCTCAAGATTTGGAACTTCAACAAGGTATTCATTTATTTTGTCTACAAGGACTTGGATAAAACAATGTTTTATTATTTTGGATATACAGTGGCTGTCTATATATTCTTTGTTTTTCTTGTAGTTTGTAAATGAATAAAAAAAATAAAAAATATTTATTTTGTATTAATTTTTTTTAATATTTTTTATAAATATTTATAATATTAAAAGATGGAACTTGAAATTTAATATGTTAATGATATTAATTTGTTTTTTAAATTTATTTCTTTAATTTTTAAAATTAATTTTGATATTTGTGATTTTTAGGATAAAATTAAATAACAGTTATTTAGTTTAATTTGAAATATAATTGTTTCATAAACGTTGTAATATTAATAAACATGATGTTTCATTATAATTTTTCAAGTCTAATAAACTTATTACTTCACGGAGAACATAAAAGTACAAACACATTTTTTTTATTTGTATTTTTTTAATCTTTTATATAGTTATATGTGCGTTTTTTTATTTGTTTTGTCTTCTTAATCTTTTATATAATTATATTTTTGAGGTATTGTATTTTTATGAGAAAAATAAACACCTTAATTACAATCTTAATTACAGTATTTTCACACCTGAAAACAACTCTTTATTTCTTTTTATTTATAAACAATTATTTTAACACTGTTTCCATACCCAACATGTCTCAAATAAACAACGATATTTCTTTATATGGTGTTCGCCAAATTGTTTATTAAGGATAAGGTTATTGATGAAGTCAAATGGAACTAAAATGGCATGTTGGACGTCGCAGTATGGAGGTGTGATTGGAGCTTTCAACTGCCAAGGAGCTGGATGGGACCCCAAGGAGAAAAGGATCAAGGGCTACTCAGAATGCTACAAGCCACTGTCTGTTTCTGTTCATGTTACCGACATTGAATGGGACCAGAAGAAAGAGGCTGCTCAAATGGGTGAGGCTGACGAGTTCATCGTCTATCTCAATCAGGCAGAGGAACTGCTACTTGTATCGCCAGAATCTGACGCAGTTCAAATTACCATCCAACCATCTACATTTGAGATCTTCAGCTTTGTGCCCATCAAGAAGCTAGGCGGCACCAATATCAGTTTTGCTCCTGTTGGGCTGGCCAACATGTTTAATAGCGGCGGCACAATTCAAGAAGTGGAGTATTTTGATTCTGAAGCGGAGACTTGTGTAAAGATTGAGGTTAAAGGCGGAGGGAGTTTCTTATCTTACTCAAATGCATCTCCAAAGAAGGGTTTCTTGAATGGGGCTGAGGCGGCTTTTGAGTGGCTGGATAACGGCAAACTGGCCTTGAATCTCCCTTGGACTGAAACCGCTGGTGGCGTATCTAATGTTGCTTTTCTTTTTTGAAGTCTCACAACTTGTTTAGTCGTAGAAGTTTGAAGCCATGTCGACTAAGCATCTAAAATAAACCAGATTTTGAGTGTAGTAATTTCATTTTAAAGTGTTTTTTTTTATTTAGAAATATATATTTAAATTTTATTTAAAATATTTTTAAAACATAAAAATAAACAGATTTCTCATTAATAAGAAAATCTGTATTACTAGACAATCCCTCTACTTTTTAGGCTCTTAATCCACCCTCACATGGATATAAATCTTATTAACTTGATGACTTAATGCCCACTAAATAAATTAATTTCAATGAATTTTACTACTTTTTAAATATAGAAACCATAAAAAATAAAACTAAATGGCAGGATTTATTATGATATTAGTGTTATCTTATGAAATGAAAATATAATACGCCCTAATTCTAATCTTCCATTGCATTGTTTTTATCACTTTAACTAGCAATGCATAAGTAAATTAATAAAAAAAATCTATAAAAGATCAGTTTTTCAAAATATATACAAAGATAAAAATCATTGTTGATTGAAATAGTAAAATGATTATTTTACCATTTAAAAAAACCAATTAACTTGTTATTAGAAGTAATACAATTTTTTTCTCATGGGTCATTAGTTATTTTTAGATTGATCAGAAACATGACATTCTTTTTATATTTTTTTCAAGCACGGTAGAATGATTTAATTACTTTTAAAAGTAAAAAAAATCATTAAATTTGCATTCATGAGCTTTTTTATTTTTTTTCTAATGATGTTTTTAGTTATAATGGAATTAAACGAGGGAAAAAAGTATTTTAATTAATATAAAATATAATTTTAGATAGAAAAATGGTTGACGCGGGAGATGTCATCTACCGCCCAAACACAACCTTCCACGATGATATTGGAAACGTCTTGAAAAAAATGGTTGACACGTGAAGTTTGACTTGGATTTGTTTTTTTTCTTTTATTTTAATTTTTTTTCAGTTTCGCCATTTAAAATTGAATTGTTTGATAATTGAGTTTCATAATTTTATTTAATTTACTTTTGACAGGGTTACCTCGGTATCACAACCAAGTCATAAATTTTACATGTTGATCCAGATCGGGTCAGGTTTTCTTGACCCTTTTGTTTTTAATTATATTTTTTTCTTTAATTTCATCCATCATTATTTTATTTGCTTGAAATTGAGCTTCATTTTATTTTTATTTATATAGAGTGATAACGTTTTCATTTAATTTTTACTTTGTTATCAAATAAGATTCTTCAACATTTAATTTTTTTTAAAAATAATTTTTTTTCAATTTTATCCTTCAAAGATTTGATTTGTTGGGAATTGATTTGTAATCTTTTTTTGTACTTTTTTATGAGGTTATTCCTATCTTATGTCCATAATCACGGGTTAGTGAGTTAATCTAGTTTGATTCAAGTCTTTTTTTTAAAAAAAAAATTACCTTTTTTTAGTTTTGCTCTTCAACATTAAGTTGTGTGAAAATTGAACTTCATAATTTTATTTAATTTGTTTTTGATAAGGTTACCCTGATATCATGACCAGATCACAGATTTGACATGCTAAGCTGGATAAACTCAAGTAGGTTTTTCAATTTTTTTCATTATTAATTTTTTTTTATATTACTTAAATTAATTAATCTTATTAAACTCAACTAGATCTCAATTTTCTTTTACTTTTTGTTTTTTTGGTAAATGTTTGCATCATCGGACTCCTTCTATCTAGTGTTTTCTATAAATGACCAAATTGTCACTTCTGATGTCTCTACCGCCCCCGCCCCCAGAAGAGGTTAAAACGAGTGTACTTTCGAAGCTGTTGATATTTTCTGTGAATGATGACTGATTTGGAACTTTTAAGTCCAAATCCACACAATTTTACTTGGCCAATATCTGTTATTATTTGCCCTATTTGTTAAGACAGTATTTGTCTCAAATCTCGAAAAGTCCAGGATCATAGTCCGACAACATTGTTTTGACATCATCATACTAGTACTACTATCGTGCCGGCATCCTTGACATCCTTAACAAATGCAATTGGGCAATCGAGGAAACAATCAACGTGGGGGGGGGGGGGGGGGGACGCCTTTGATTTGAATGAGGAAAAAATATCCTAATGTTTTATAAAGAACGAGATTGAATGGATAAAAATTCAGATTGCAAGTATAACACTAGCAACAACTCGTAATTTCTTTCATATTGTTAATAAGATTTTTTTGCAAAATTAATTTGAGACTTTAAATAATAAAAATGTATCATGTGATTGTTTGTAAGAATAGAAATAATTATTTTTCACTCAAAATAAATTAAATTAAAAACAATTAATTGAATTTGTTTTTTGAATTTCATCCCTTAACATTTGGTTTTTTTTTTTGTTAATTTTGGCCCCTATTTTTTATTACTATTTGTTTTGTTTTAATTTGTTTTCTTGAGTTTTTTTTTTAATATTACCTATCAGTATTTGATTGAATGAGAATGAGAATTTGACTATATTTTTTTTTTCGTGGTTTACCTTTCAAGAGATAATTCTAGTTTTATGACCTAAATCACGTGTTTGAAAGATTAGTCGAGTTGACTATCAACAAGAATTAGACATCATGCATCTCATTTGTAATGAATTAATACTTTTTTCTTAGTTTTTCCCAAATTAGCACAATTGAGAAAATAATTCTTCCTTTAGCACAGAAATAATGGTTGCACATGTATTAAATGGGCAAACTTATAGGACACGCATATACTACATGCGCATTAAAATACTAGCCACTCTCGTCTAAACCATTTCAGCTCTCTGCCCAGCAAACACTAGCAACAACTCGTAATTTCTTTCATATTGTTAATAAGATTTTTTTGCAAAATTAATTTGAGACTTTAAATAATAAAAATGTATCATGTGATTGTTTGTAAGAATAGAAATAATTATTTTTCACTCAAAATAAATTAAATTAAAAACAATTAATTGAATTTGTTTTTTGAATTTCATCCCTTAACATTTGGTTTTTTTTTTTTGTTAATTTTGGCCCCTATTTTTTATTACTATTTGTTTTGTTTTAATTTGTTTTCTTGAGTTTTTTTTTTTAATATTACCTATCAGTATTTGATTGAATGAGAATTTGACTATATATTTTTTTCAGGTTTACCTTTCAAGAGATAATTCTAGCTTTATGACCTAAATCACGTGTTTGAAAGATTAGTCGAGTTGACTATCAACAAGAATTAGACATCATGCATCTCATTTGTAATGAATTAATACTTTTTTCTTAGTTTTTCCCAAATTAGCACAATTGAGAAAATAATTCTTCCTCTAGCACATAAATAATGGTTGCACATGTATTAAATGGGCAAACTTATAGGACACGCATATATTACATGCGCATTAAAATACTAGCCACTCTCGTCTAAACCATTTCAGCTCTCTGCCCAGCAAACACACAGTAGTTAAAGCCAACATTTCATAAAATCACAAAAACAACAACAATAGTCAATAAACAACTTAAACACCTAATTTCCATAGCAAGTAAATTTATAATTAAAAAAAATTAATCTCAACACCAAAATAAATCATTGCAATAAATAATATCAATTAAATTACATAGTTAAACATCTAACAAATTAACTTATCGATGGGCTTACACTATCAAACCACAAGTATGACATCATGGTGCATGAACACGGTCATCCTCCTCTACTGTATTGTCGAAATGATGATCCTCCACAACCTCGTCAAGTGAAGAACGACACGATGAGATCCAAGTATTGAAAACACTGTGCACAACATCATCAATAACATCATGAACTGTGGTTACAGCTCCCTGGCCCTTGCGTATTAAAAAATTCACCTAATATATTAGAAAAGAACATATTATCATTTTTAAGTTATAAATAAGAATTTTATTACATGTTAAAAAAAATTAATCCATACATACCAATCTATTATATCTTGGTGCAAGAGGCCCATAATTATCCGGATTACATGTTGGCTAATGCGTAGTGTCATATCGACTTCTCGTAACACGCTCATATGATGATGTTATGAATCACTTTGTTATGTTCATAGACCAAGACATGTAAAGCTATAACTCAATAGGAAGATATAACTCTGTAAATATATGATATCTCATTGCATGCCATAAATTGATATGTTGTGCATGAACTATTAACCAAACATCTTTCTCTTTACCTCGATGATTAACAACATATAGGTCATCAAGTGTGTCAACATCATTAGGTATGTGTTAAAGTAATCCAAACTGACGCATTACCTGATTAGGATAATGCACCTTAACTATGACAAAATAATGTGTAGAGACCACTGATAGCCGTAAATCACTTCCCTCCATGTTTAATGGAGATGCTCTTCCAATTAAATTATTAGTTTACGGTGTCCATATCACCTATGAAACCATAAAACATATTTATCAAAAACATTCACACCAAAAAATAAATTTAAATAAGAAAATAAATAATTGAGTTCAAGCATACCTGATGAGGCTCATGTGAATCCAACTCGTCCAGATAAAACTCAAGAATATGGGTGGGATTTTGTGTAAAACTCCTAGACCTCTCCCTAACCTAAGTAACATGTTCAAGACAATAAAGTTAGACAATTTTTTTATAGAAAACTTAAATTTAATAATGTGATCAAGCTCTAATTAACAATCATCTTCTTGTAACTGTGTCAAGCATCTAATTTCTTTAAAAATCAGGACGATCGATATGAAGATGCTCCGTCGACCATAACTTCATATTAACAATAAAAAAATTAGTAAATATTTAAATTAACTATATTTAATTAATATAATATCAAATTATACCTGTAGAAACAGTAAATATCTGCCGATTGTTTCCTTTCTGACATTCATGCATGGTAAAGCTGACGATACAAATATACAAATATTGTTGATCCCCAACTATAGTTACGGATGCCAAACAAGTTTTCTAGAAGTGGTAAAAAGTAACATGAAACTGCATTGCCTATTAAACCGGTGAAGATTATGGCCCCAAGTATTTAGTTGAATGAGAATTTGACTTTATTTTTTTTTTGAGGTTTACCTTTCAAGAGATAATTCTAGCCTTATGACCTAAGTCACATGTTTAAAAGATTAGTCGAGTTGACTATCAACAAGAAATTAGACATCATGCATCTCATTTTTAATTAATTAATGCTTTTTTTTTTTCTGAGTTTTTCCCAAATTAGCATAGTGGGAAAACTTATTTCTCAAATCAATATAATTGAGAAAATAATTCTCATTCTAGCACACAAACAATGGTTGCACATATATTAAATGTGCAAACTTATAGGACATGCATATACTACATGCGCGTTAAAATACTAGCCACTTTCGTCTTAACCATTTTAGCTCCCTACCCAGCAAACACACAATTTAACATAGGCACAAAAACAATAACAATATTTGAAGCCAACATTTCACAAAATCACAAAAACAAACAACAATAGCCAAAAACCAACATAAACACCTAATTTCCATAGCAAGTAATTTAAAATTAAAAAAATTAATCTCAACACCAAAATAATTTATTGCAATAAAGAATATCAATTAAATTACATAGTTAAACATCTAACAAATTAACCTATCGATGGGTTTACACTATCAAAACCACAAGCATGACATCATGGTGCATGAACACGGTCATCCTCCTCTACTTTATTGTTGAAATGATAAGCTTCCACAACCTCGTCAAGTGAAGAACGACACGATGAGAACCAAGTATTGAAAACATTGTGCACAACATCGTCGGTAGCATCATGAACTGTAGTTGCAGCTCTATGGCCCTTGTGTATTAAAAATTTCACCTAATATATTAGAAAAGAACATATTATCATTTTTCAGATATAAATAAGAATTGTTTTTACATGTTAAAAAAAAATAATCCATACATGCAAATCTATTATATCTTGGTGCAAAAGACTCATAATTATCCGGATTACATGTTGGCTGACGCGCAGTGTCATATGGACTTCTCATAACACGCTCATATGATGATGTTATGAATCACTTTGTTATGTTCATATATCAAGACATGTAAAGATATAACTCAATATGAAAATACAATTCTGTAAATATGTGATATCTCATTGCATGCCAAAAATTGATATATTGTGCATGAATCACTGACCAATCATCTTCTTCTTTACCTCGATGATTAACAACATACAGGTCATCAAGTGTGTGAATATCATTAGGTATATGTTGATGCAATCCAAACTAACGTATTACTTGATTAGGATAATGCACCTTAACTATGATAAAATAGTGTATAGGGATCACTGATAGCCATAAAATCACTTCCCTCTATGTATAATGGAAATGCTCTTCCAATCAAATTATCAGTTTACGGTGATAAAACATATTTATCACCTATGAAATCATAAAACATATTTATAAAAAACATTCACACCAAAAAATAAAGTTAAATAAGAAAATGAATAATTGAGTTCAAGCATACCCGGTGAGGCTCATGTGAATCCAACTCGTCCTGATGGAACTCAAGAATATGGGTGAGATTTTGTGGAAAACTCATAGACCTCTTCCTAACCTAAGCAACATGTTCAAGACAATTAAGTTAGATAATTTTTTTATATAGAAAACTTAAATTTAATAATGTGTTTATACTTATTATGATTATCGAGCTCCAATTAACAATCATTTTCCTATAATCGTGTCGAACATCTAATTTAATTATAAACAATAAAAAAATGTCCATAACTTTATATTAACAATAAAAAAATTAGTAAATATTTAAATTAACTATATTTAATTAATATAATATCAAATTATACCTATAGAAACAGTAAATATCCGCCGATTTGTTTCCTTTCTGACATGCATGCATGGTAAAGCTGATGATACAAATATGCAAATATCGTCGATCCCCAACTATAATTACAAATGCTAAAAAGTTTTCTAGAAGTGGTAGAAAGTAACAAGAAATTGCATTGCCTATCAAACCGGTGAAGATCATGGCCCCAAGCATATGCATTATGCATGCTCTAGTATAATAATGCATTACAATCTCTATAGTGCCCTCTGATGGGGTCTCAAGACTCTCATTTGACCATGACAACCTAATATAATTCCCTTTATATCCTTTAGGAGGAGGCACTTGTCCTAATAGAGGAAGACATAAATCTTATTTATTGAAAGCTATAGGGCCTATAACATGAGTTCTATCTATTAGAAGGTTAAATAACATGGCAACATCTTGTAATGTCGGTGTCATCTCTCCAACATAAAATGAAATGTGTGGGTCTATTGCTTTCACAGCTACACTAATGCTACAATCAAATTATGATCAATATTTATACCTTATAGGTGGTTGATCTATAAAAATCCAGTCTTGATGACATATAGATGAACACAGTCATCTAGATCCATCAAGGCATGATGACGAGGTTTCATCAGACCACCCTGAGATTCTCATGAAATAGATTTGAACATAAATATTAACAACATTATAATTTATCATATGACCATATATATATATATATATTTTAACTTACTTGGTGAGCCCAAATATCCTCGGATTGATGCTTATATTGCAATTGCATAATCGAAAAATCATTAAGACCTAAAAATAATGACGACTCCTCCTCTCGTATGCTACGACGTTTTGTCATAGATCTACCTCCCCTAGTTCGTACCATGACATGTACTTGTGTAGAAAATGTTAAAAGATATAGATTTAAAGGATAAAAAAATAACTTAACATGGAGATATAAAATAAAAGTCTCAATTCAAAACTAAAGTTTTCATTTACGTTATCCATTTGACATATTTTTCTATTATGACCAGTTACGTCGCATAACACACATTTATTTTGTGTATGCCACTCTCTAGCATCCATCTTGTTATGCAAATGAGTGGATATACGTTGACCCTTTTCAACTCTCCATCTAGTTGGACATCCTTCAACTCGTGGTCTAGTATAACTAGGCCTTGATGAAATATCAGGTAAGGGTTCAAAATAAAAAAAACATATGAATTTTTGTAAATGGTGTTAGAAAATAAAAGGTTAATAAATTTTTCAAAGTCAACATCTCGTAGTGTACAACATGCAATGAAGTGTGAACATGGTCAATGATACAACTGCCATTTACCACACTTACACGTTCTTTGATTAAATCAAATCATTCATTGAAACTCTCTTTGACTACCATTTATTATAGGGGTCTCAACTTTAAAAACACCATCTCAAATATTAAATATACCTAGATCATGCGATCTTGATTTTAATGTATTAACAATAAGTTCAACAAGCACTTGTCGAGGCCACAATACATCACAACTAATACAATAATTAACTACAGCTCTTTGATCAACAAAATAGGTATTGGTCATAGAAAAAGTAATTTACACTATAACCATTACAAGCAAACAATGAACACTTTTCAAAACAGTATTGAAAATCTTTGACAAATTAATGGTCGTGTTTCCATAACGATAACCACCATCATATGAGAGAGCCAATCTTTTTCGGTTCAATCTCAAGTCATTCTTTGACTTGATCATTTCTGTCAACCATACCATTATACGTAGTAAAAAATTTCTATCTTGAAGGCTCTTGACACATCTTATCTAATAGTTTTTTCAATTCCACATCTTTGAATCTTTTGTTGAAATTACTCACAAAGTGGTGAGAACAATAATGATACTACCTATCTGGCTTGATTCATATTCATGACATAGTATTCTTAATTGCTACATATCTATCTAAAATTATACATATACCCATGACATGTCGGTGAATTAAATCTAAAAACCATGTTTAGTAAGTATTCATTTCTTCTTCAACCAAAGCATAACACAACAAAAAAAACCCATTATTTGCATCATAAGAAACTGCATTCAAGATTTTTGCCTTGTACTTTCCATATAAGTGAGTCCCGTTAATACTTATTAGTGGATGACAATATTGAAACACCTAAATTAAAGGTCCAAATGTCTAGAATACTCTCTTAAATATTGTTGTATCATCATCAACCATCTTATGATCTCACTCAACAACTGTACCAAGATCTGATTCTTTCAAAGCTAATAGCATCCTAGGCAATATTTGAAAAGAATCCTCATTTGATCCAAACAACCTCTCAAATATTTTCTATTTAACCAACCAAGCTTTTTTATATGATATATCACACAAAAACTCTATATGGATAGTTACTTGAATGATTGCAATTTTAATACTTATTTCATCTTTGACAATGGTTAACATCATATTAGCAATAAAATTAGAGTCAATCTGAAGGTGGGCTTGCATAACCCTTGGATTGTGACATGTGTGAGGTTTAATTAATTGATAAATCTCAAATGAATCATAATTCTTGTGATATCCCCCACACAAATACCATTGATATGATGGTTTCTGCTTATGCTGCAATTGTATATAAGTTGTGGTTAAATGTTGCATTTTGTATTAAAATGAATTTTTTACATGCTACCGCTTAACTGCATTGGTTAAATCAACATTCATTTTGAACATTTGTCCAACCTTCAACTTAGTATTTAATCCTGAATTCCTACGACTTAAAGCCCAATCAAAGCTAATCATATGAGCAAACCCATTAGCATCTTTAAATTAAAAAACAAAAGGTCTCATTGTTTAGTTTATTGACTCACCTTGCTTATTTTTCTTAACTACATCATCGATATGACAATCATTTTTCTCATCACTCAATTCAAATTCACCATAACAATATGGAGTCGCTACCACACCCAACCGAGGTTCCATATGCATCATTTCTTGAATTAATGATAGGTTCATTGCATCACCAACTATCCTAGACGGACCAACTGCATGTGATGATTTTGTGGTCCTTTGGCTATAACCTAGGACCCGAGTCAACTCCAAACACAAAGAGTTTTCTATTCAAGTAGAACTCTATTATTTGCAACTCATTTGCGGTGATTAACCTAATTATTGCATTAAAACTCATATCACTAGTAATGGTCACATCGACATAACAATTTGGATGACCCTCACCTAACATCCTCCAAGTAACATCAATATCAAATTCGGCCAAATTCCACCTAATTCATTGACACACTAAATTTTTAAATTTGTCAAATGAACTGTCTAATCTCAAACTACATAACTCGGTACTTTCTTCATGATAAATGATACCATTATCACTATTGATGATTTTACCACAATAACAACATAAAATTTCCACAATAGAAGACATGTTTTGTGAAAATCACAACAAAACACAATGTTAATTTATCAATATAGAAAATTATTCAAGTTACATTAAAAAATTCAAAATTAACAAAAATCATAAACTATACCCTAAAACCCTAAACAACATAATCAACACAACATAATTCATTGATTTTTTTTACTATGATAATGTATACACTTACTAAATTAGTATATACGTAATTATTGTTTGTGTGCTTAGAATAAGAATTATTTTTAAAACTATACTAGTTTAAAAAATAAGTTTTTTCACTGTAATAACTTTGGGAATTTTTTTTTTCTTGATCTGTTTCCAAAACAACGTTCGCTATGTTTTCTATAAAAGAACAAATTGTCACTGCTGATGTCTCTACCGCACCCGCCTGCAGAAGAGGTTAAAGCGAGTGCACTTTCGAAGCTGTTGATATTTTCAGAGAATGATTACTGATTTGGAACTTTTAAGTCCAAATCCACAGAATTTTACTTGGCCAATATCTATTTGCCCTCTTTGTTCAGACAGTATTTGTCTCGAATCTCGAAAAGTCTAAAATCATAGTCCGACAACATTGTTTTGACCTCATCATATTATCGTGTCGGCATCCTTGACATTCTTGGAATTAGACTCGTACGAAGCATCCTTAAATGCATCGAATATGTATATTTCCTCGGTGAAAAGAAATTGACCTCTTTTGTTAAAAAAAAAAAAAAAATCCATCCTATCATCATAATTAACTCGAAATTAAGCTCAGATTGAACTTCGTGCTATTTTGCAAAGGAAAACAATGCTCGACCGGTTACCTCACTTTTAAGGCTTTCAAACCATATAAACAAAGGGAAAAAATATTAGTCATTGGACAAAGGAAATAAGTTATTGACATCAAATTTCTAGTTGTTTCTAACTTGTAGATCACTACTTAAAAAAATATGTAGAATTGAAGGTGGTCTGGGATTGAAAATCATTTCTTTTAAACGGGCAGTAGTGTCGTTCAACTTTGAATTGAATAATTGGTATAAAAGTATAAAATTTAACTAACTTCCCCAGAGAGTTATTGATAAAATAAAATTAAGAAAATAGTTCTATTATTTTGGGTAAGATCTAACAAAAATATCTTGCCATTTGATGTTCATTAAAAGATCCAAGCTGACAGAAATTGACGTTCAACAACAGTGTTCAACAGCAAGTCGAAACTCTACAAACAGCTAGGAGAAATTGCTTTAGACGTCACTCCAAATTCCACAGCCAAATTGACCGGTAGAGCAGCATATATTCGTTTCCGTCATAGCATACACCTGTAGTAATGTGGACAAACCATAATTTGAACTTAGTTTTCCTAAACAACAAAGATGGGATTTTTCAAAATTATCCATACACAGAAAAATCCCACCGAACCTTGAAACCAGCAAGTGAAAGTGTAATTTCCTTGCAAAGACAATACACCTGTTGTCACGCTCAAATAATTTTTATTTATTTATTTGAATCTATCCATTAAGCACTTTTTGGGTTTGCTGAACATGCTTTCACGTAACTCCTGCGTATTAATCCATCATTCAATTTCCATATATCGATGAGATGTGTGAATAGTGACTTGAGACCATTTTCTTGAGAACACCCCTCAAATTCATATATCCTTGTGATGTGAATAAATATAGAAAACTGGTAAGCATAATGATTATATATGACGTATAATCTGAATGAAGTTGAAATTCCAAGTCCTATGCCCTCTCCTATGCATCGCAGGAATGAATAGTGAGTATTACCAGGCTTAATACTGTTTTTTTAAAATAATAATATATATTTATTTATTTTTATTAACATGAATATTCGGGCCGTTTGTACGTATCTCAACGAATTTCACGGGTCCTAAAATTAATGACCATATAAATCTTCAATTACCTTAAAGTTTATGAAAATCGAACTAATAATTTCTAGAAAATAAATTCATGATATTGGACCAGTTAAACTCCACCTATTAAGATTAACAATACTCATTTATTAGAAATATGTAGTGTGCCGTCTGATGTGAATAACATAGCATGAAAAGAGATTAAAGGGATGCTCCAAATATATAAGCACCACAACAATCAGTCATCACAATCGCGGAAAGGGTATGATATGCTCGGTGTCATGATCACAACAATAAGTCATCACAGTTTTAAGCCTCATAACGTTTCGTTTTGCATGCTCTTTCATATTTATAATGTCAAAAAAAATAATCTGATATGATTTGACTCTCAATTTCATTCAACAATGTTTAATTTTATTAATTAAAAAAATAAAACAACAGGGACAAGATTTAACACAAAAACAAAAAAAAAAACAATCTTTTTTTATTGTCCATTAGATATGAAAAACTACAATTTAATCCTTAAAGGTTTTTTAATTATTATCTTTATATTTTGAGAATTTCACGTTTCAATTCTAAACTTTATTTACTTTACGTTTTAGTCTCTTAAACTTAAAAAATTGAAAGATAGTGTAAAAAAAGGGGAGATATAATTACATATTTCCTACCATTTTTTTGGAGCTAATAAAAATATAATTTTATTCAAACAAAAAAAATACATGAATAAGTAAAGAATCATTCATATAATAAAATTTATTTTTTTTATTTAGTGTTTAAATTATTGTCTTCGATACACATGTCTATTTTAATTCTAAAAAAAACTAAATGAAAAGATATTTTGAAAATATGCTTATACCATCGTGCGAGAAAATAAAAGGTACAAAAAAAACTAATTCTTGAGAGTTTAAAAGGTGTGTGATTATAATGAGCTGCTTAGTATGTTTCTTGAGAATTTTAAAGTATAAAACAAATTGAAATATGAGTTTTTAGATTCTAAAAAATCAACACCAACTTGTTGGCTAGAATCTTAACCAATCAATGGCACGTCATATTTTTTTTTTCTTTAGAAAAATAGAGCAAGTGATATATTGTTTGCCTATGTTTTTTTTTAAAGAAAAAAAGTCAGGTGTATAAGCCTAACCTTCTACATGCATCTGACTTCTTTGTCTTGGCTCAAATATGCTAGCCAACACTTTTAAGCCCATACACCTTATCTCTTTTTATATTGCCTTTAAGTATTTTTTTTTAATTTGTTTTTTTCTTTAGACTTTGAATAAAATTCACTATAAGTAAAATAATAAAAATTATATTTAAAATATTATGCAATTAAATATCATTCTTTTTTTTCATGGTTTCCATATAAGATTATAACTTTTTTTTTGGTAATAGTAGCAATCATTTTGCTAGTTGATTCTTATATGTGAATTTATAAAAAAATTTAAAATATGATCATGAATATTCAATGAAAGTGAAATTTCAATTTTGTTATTTTAATTTTTTTACATAGTTTTCTTAGATTAATTATTATTCTTTTCCCTTCAATTAAATACAAAATATCTTCACATAATTTTTTATTTTTTAATTAAGATTTGCTTTCATGATCATTTTATTTTTTTCTTAAACTGATTTTTCACAAAAAAAAAAACATGTTTTTTCATAAAACAATCATGAATAATAAAATTAGATATTTTAATTAAAAATATACATTTTATTTTTTTAGTTCAAATCATTATAATCTTTGTGGTATTACTTTTTATTCAATAAACTATGCTATTAATAAAAAACTATTTTTGATCTAAAATAAAGATAAAAATTATATAAATTAAAAAAAGACAATTTTAACTAAAGAAATTCTTCCTAATTTTATTTGTTGTCCTATCTATAAATATCTTTTTTTATTATTAAATAATTAAATAAAAAAATAAATTCTAAAAATTTCCCACAAAAACAAGCAATCAATTATGCTATGTTGATCTATAATCTAAATGTCTCTAACAAACCCTGAATTTCACTCTCAATTTAAATTTCTGATTAAAAAAATTTTTTTCATCAAAGAAGAAAAGAAAGAGGAAGATCAATTGCAATAAAAACATATCATGTTTTGATCCGATGCAGGTTTATCAAATACAACAGCTTGTGTGATGTGAAACTGTGGTAATCAGAGTTGAACAAGAAAGGTTTGGACTCAGGTACTAATCCAGGCCAACTATCAAGGTTGAGATCTAACAGATTTTATTATTGAGTGATCATTCTTAATATCACCTATACTAGAATAACACATACCAATCAAGTCAAACTTGAATTCAAAGCCTTATATAGATGAATCCTCAAACATCAATGGGAGTGAAGCAGGAATTGTGTTGACAAGCCTTAAAGGGTAGATTTTTTATTACGGGTTTTTTTTATTTTGGTTTAATTCCTCCAATAATATGGTAGATTATGAGGCACTATTGGTTGGTATCAGCTTGATTTAAAGTATTACCATTTACCCTCGTTAAATATTTAGTGATTTCTAATAATATGGTAGATTATGAGGTACTATTAGTTGGTATCAGCTTAATTTAAAGTATTACCTTTTATCCTCGTTATATATTTAGTGATTCCTAACTAGTGGTGGGGTAATTCAAGAAATAATTTGAAGACAATGAACTTTTAATGATTAAATACCAACATAAAATGTTAGCACATCTAAACTTAAAAAAGGAAATAAAACAAAGAAATTTTCATAAAAAAATTACACTAAAAAAAAAAGGTTCACCTCCTCTCTAGGGTTTCTAGCAATAACCCAATAGAATCACCTCATGATGTTTGGATTGAGGTATTAGAGAGGTTAAACATAAAAGATAAGAAAACAAATATAGTAATTGTTATATAAGTTATATCTAGGAAAGATTAGAGGACTCTAATTAAACAATATCTGCTTATATGAGAACTACCATGAGACATGATATAAGCTATTAGATTAGTAGGACGTGCAATACGATATTGTCTCCTAAATTGTGAATTGTATAGAAAGTCAACCACTGCTCATCTATTTAAATATATATGTTCACAAGAAAATTGACATGTGTCGAAGGAGATTCATAAAGGGATTTATGGAATCTATATGGGAGCTAAGGTTCTAGCTACCCAAATTAAATAGACAGACTTGTGTTGGCCTACTATATTAAAGGGTGCCACTGACTTGGTAATGAAATGTGATAAAATTCAGATATTTATTGTTGTGCCCCGCTAACCTTCAATTGAACTGATTATCATTGCATCTTCATGGCCTTTTACTCTATGAAGAATGGACATATTATAACCATTCCCTAAAACCTCAATAAAAGATAAATTATATTGGTAGATGTTGAGTATTTTATAATATGGATAGAAGCATAAGCTCTAACATAGATAAATATAAACAAGGTCTTTTTATTCCTAAAATAAATAATATTTTCAGGTTTGACCTCCCTAGAGTTTTGATCATAGACAATGGAACCCAATTTAATAATAGAAATATGAGAGAAAAGTGTTAAAAGCTCAACATTGAACACCAATTCTCCTTAGTGTCACACCAAGACTAATAGACAGGTAGAGCTTATTGTTGAACAAGAGGATAAAATAAACTAAATGTGAATGGGCCAACCTCATTGACAAAAATTTATGGGCCTGTAGGACCACAAAAAAATCTTTTACAAAAAAACACAATTTATTCTCATATATGATATTGAAGTCATCATTCACATAAAGATAGGATGCCCTAACTTTAAGATATTACACTTCTCCCTCGAAACAAATTGAGAAAGAACTAAGAATTAACTTGGATCTACTAGAAAAAAGCCTGGTTCATAGCAGCAATAAGGAATGAAGACTTTAGATATAATGTAATCCAAGACCATAATATCAAGGTTAAAAAAAGAAGTTGAAATTGAGAGACCTGGTATTGAGAAAAATAGAAGCAACATTTAATGCTAAAGTGAAAGGGAAATTAGCTCCAAAATAGGATGATAATTTCAAGGTACTAAAAGTGATAAAAATCAACACTACCACCTATAAGAAAATGAAGTGAAAAAATCTCCCTTGAGCCTGACAATCTGATCACTTCAAGATATACTTCTAATGAAATATTTGTACTTTTTGAATGATTTAAATGAATAAATTTTCTTTGTGTTTTCATTGTTGTTTATCTTGAGTTTTATCTCAATTGGAACCGGTTTTTATCCATTTAATGCCTTCATTAAATTTTCTCCATCAAGTAACAATGAAAATGTTTTCACAAAATATTATAAGATGAACAATCCATAGTTCATTTTGTTACAATAAAAACATAAAGTTCAATAAGATAAATACAAGCATAAGATAAAATGCAAACATAAAGAAAATCTAGGCTCTACCATCCTCCTTGTTGGGCTTTTAAAAAATATTTTCCCTATAAACACTAGCCTTTGCATGCCGATGAAACAACCCATTGAAATTAAAAGGATCATTTGGAAGAAAACCTTGACTAAAATTAACATTAATGTTCTTAATTAGCCCTATTATTGAAATAGAGGTCACTCAATAAATCTACAATCTCATCATCTACAACTACTTGAAAGGTAGTAAAGTTTCTATATAATGCCCAAAGCTCATTAGGGTTATTCCTAAGCTCCCCCATATAGTATACCTTTGCTTGAGTAGCTACAAAAGTAAATCGTATGCGACCCCACTCAGTTGGGTATTACCCAAGGTGGATTCCAATTCCTTAGTCTTTCTCCGATAAAAAAAAAAACTATCTATTGTTTAACAAAGCAATAATAAGTCAAAAAAAATATGAATCTTTTTCTCTAACCACAGACTAGTACAATGTTCTGGCCTCCTAAAGTTGAGCCTCAACACTTATATGAACAGATCTAAAATTCTCTAGTTCTTTTAACCGCTAAGGGCCCCTTTCAGCCTCACATCTTTTTGTTAATAATGTTTGCATTTAAAAGGACTAAAAATGTAAAAAAAAAAAAGATCTTCTCATTTCAAAAGATAGTTTTTATGAGGTATTAAAATATCTAGTAAAGTTATTTCTCTGTATAGTACCCATGTCTTTTAGGAATTGAGACATTCATGATATGACACTCATGGTCACCATATTGTCATCTCTAGTAAAAATAGGTTACCACCAAGTAACACTCTCATGGTTTCAGCTTCTCCCTTCTTTATATAAAGTCTGCAAAACCAACTACTAGTAGGTATTCTTGAGATGGAATACCTGAACTAGAACCAATCCGAGTATAAAAAGGTGGAGGCAAAGGCAGAGCTGAGAATTTTTTCTACCCTAGGCTACTAAACAAATTCACATAATTTTTTTTTAAGATCAATCATTAACTCATGTACATGAATTTTTCAAGTTAACAATAAAGTTTCAATCCAAATACATAACCTAAAATATTAAAATATAAAGTTCAAAGTATATAAAACTAAAGTGAAAGTGAAAATAAACTACAATATTGAAGTTGCGCCATTTGATGTTTTGTAAAATAGAATTCATCTATGATCAAATCTGAATCGATATCTTTAGCAAGCTCTCATTCAATATAAATCATTATAGAATATGCTAAGAACTCTTCTTTTATTTTATTACAACACATAATTTTAACATGCTTCATGGCTAAAAATGCTTGCTTTGTGGTGGCAGTGAAAACAAACAAAGTCAAAATAAAACGAATCAACATGTCAATCAAATGATAGTGTTGTAACTTATTTGTTACAACTGATCCTCGATATAATTTGAAAATGATAGACATATTTTGAAAGCTCTAATGATGAGTCACGTCAATCTGATAATGCTCTCGCTAAAATCTCAAATAATGCATCTCTTATTTGTTGAAATCTTTAGGATAAAAATTCTCAACAAACTTGCAAATAACATCAACTTTAAATGATTTAATGTTGTCCTTAGGTTTTGAAGTAGAGCTAAGTGCAAGGAGTTCCATTATCCCATCACTAAATCTAGAATTTGACTCTTCCAGCTGAAAATGTTTTACTAGGATAAATATATCATAATGATAATGCTGGTAAACTGTCACCAATCCTTGTTGCTTACATGAATGACCTGTAGTATTTTTATATAAAGCATTCATATGTTGTATGTCAATCTTATATTATGTGCAAATAGATTGCACATGTGCAAAGAGAAGATCAAATATAACATCTTTTAAAGTTTAAAACAATGCTTTAGTAGTTGAAATAAAATTAGATGGAATTTGTGTGTTGGGTAGTACTGTATGATAAATGGAACAAGGAAAGGTGTGTTGCTTTTCTTAAATTTTATAAGCTGAGTATATAAGGAAACAAGATGTGATCTAACATGAGGGGGGATATGATTTTTTACTTTAGCTTTCTTAGCTTAGGAAGATAAATATTTTAATGAAAAAAAAAGGTGGCTAATTTGGTGGAAAAAACATGTTTTTGTGGGCTAATTTAGTTAAATGTAACTTGAATTGATTTAATATTAGTACAAATTTTTTTTTACAATAATTTTACTTGGGCTACAACCCACCCAAGCCTTCAATGTGGCTTCGCCCTTAGGTAGGGGGAGGCAATCAACCACAACAGTGTTTGAGGGAGAAGTGGTCATTACAGGAAAGCGTGAAGCCTCGAATACACTTCTACAAAATGTCATTCTAGAAGTGACAAATCTAAAGTCTCGTTGGTGTCGACACTCCATCTCCTCAAAATCTTCTTTTGTTTCCTTAATTATCTCCTCGATTGATTCAGATTCCTCTTTCTCGTGCTCGTCTACTAATGATTTCTCTTCGACTATCTGATAGAGCCTGGTCTACCTAACATAACAATAAAGCATAATGTCAATAATGAGAAAATGGCAAAAAAATGTATATAAAAAAGAGATATCTCCCTACCTCATTGTCTTTCTTGAAAGGAATACCTCTCAACTAATATTGTAACATTATATCTAACAGTGCTACTTCTATATAATAGTTTTTCTTGTATTAGTAAGGGAAGATATCGCATTACTCTTAGAAAAAGAACCTCTCTAAGAGGTAATACACCTCTATTTTTTGCATTCTCTATTAACAATATGGGTTTAGTGTATTTAAAAATGATCCATTCTTTTCTCCACCCGTGGATGGTTTCTAGTCTCCCCTTAAACATTTCTTTAAGAGGACTGTTATGACGATGTTGAAAAGTAAAAAACCAAGCAATATCCTAACACCCTTATATGTATTCTGTCAACTCAAAACAATTTTTTTAAAATCTAATTAAAGGAATCTCTCCAAGAAGTCTCATAAATTTATCAAAAACAAAGAGTCACACCACC
Organism: Populus x sibirica; assembly: GCA_019202695.1. Classification (NCBI taxonomy): domain Eukaryota; kingdom Viridiplantae; phylum Streptophyta; class Magnoliopsida; order Malpighiales; family Salicaceae; genus Populus; species Populus x sibirica. The sequence continues at coordinate 1,102,542 of JAGMVL010000762.1, read as the reverse complement.
AACCATTTAGGTGAAGCAGGCTCAAACATATTTCATGTATAAGGAATATGTCCCTGGCAAAATCATAAATAGGAACCCTATACCTATATCTAAACATATAAGAACAATAATCTTCGATTTTTTTTATAAATGGTGCTCCTAAGACGTTTGTTGATTCTATTATATGGAATACGGAGTCTTGTATGTTAACCCACTCATACCATTCTATTTAAGCCCTATTTGTTTGCTGAAAAGTAGTTTTCTTTTGGAAAGTGATTTCTTTAGAAAATAGATTCCTGAAAAGTGAATTATTTTTCAATATTTGGTAGTATCATGGAGAATAAGTTGGAAAACACTTTCCAATGTTTGGCTATGTCATGGAAAATGAGCTGGAAATAAATTGTTAATATTTTTTTTCAAGTTTATTAAAATAACGAGGAACAAATCTTACAAATTAAAAAGTTAAACGAGATAAAATTAAAAAAATATAATTTTATAAATTATCTCAAATAAAATAAATAATAATCAAAATAATAGAGATCAAATCTAACATATAAAAAAGTTGAAAGATGATGAAATTAAAAAAAATTACAATTTCATAAATTATTTCAAATAAAATAAATAACAATGAAACGAATGAGGATCAAATATGATACATAAACAATTTCAATTAAGAAAATGATAAGAGAAAAGCAAATAACAATAATTAAAATGAGGATCAAAGTTGATATAAAAATAAAATTAAACCAAATTCTAAGGGATGAAATTGAAAAAAAATATTCAAAACAAAATATATAGCAATTAAATGTTTGAGGACCAAATTTGATATAATTAGTAAATAACATGACATTTCTAATTTTTTCACAACTTCTGAAAAATGTTTTCCGTCCAAAATAAAATGAAAACACTTTTCTGGAAACTAAAAAAAAACTTTCTTTGACTGGAAAGTGTTTTCTGTTGACCAATTTTTTTAATGACAAACAAATATAGAAAAGTTTGGAAAATAGTTTCCAAGAAACCACTTTTCGTGAAACAAACGGGGTCTTAGTCTATTAACCATTGATATTGTCACTATGCCAGGACAATGACTTTCCCTACCACCGCTCCTCTCACTATTAAGGTAGTGTTTGAGATTATGATAATGATTGTTTTTCAAAGTGTTTTTTTATATTGGAATGCATTAAAATGGTATTTAAAAAAAAAATTAATTTTGATGTCAGCACATATAAATGATCCAAAAACACCAAAAAATATAATTGAAAGCAAAAAAATTCATGTTATTTTAAAAGCACGGTCATGCTACGATAACAAACTAAGTGTCATATTGAAAAGCATAAAAATAGTAATTTTTTTAAAATATATATTTTTAATATAAACACATCAAAATGACACAAAAATACTAAAAAAATAATTGAAAGCAAAAAAATTCATGTTGTTTTAAAAACATGTTCACGCCACGATAACACGAGTATATGTGTTTAGGAATGTGGTAGCAGTTGCGGTTTAAAGTGTTTTTTTTTTAAATACATTAAAAAAATATTTTTTTATTTTTTTAAAAAAATATTTTTGATATCAACATATCAAAAAGATGTGAAAATATAAAAAAGTAATTTTAAAAAAATTAAATTTTAAGGAAACACGATTTACACCGCGTTTCTAAACACACCTTGCTTATGAACCACTCAGCTTCTATAAAAATTAATGAAAAGTTTTTCTACCTTCTAACCTCGATAAAATCAAAGTCGCTAGTCGGAATGGTCACAGAAAAATGGAGGAGTGGTCATTGGAAACGAAGAGACTTGGAAGGTTAATAAGCTGGAAGATAAATACTCAAGCTGATACAAGTAGAGAGGTAGATTTGGCATACACGCTAGCCTTGAAGAGTGACTGATGGAGGAATGAGAAGCTGGGAATGCGTAAGCATATACACCCACTTACACGCCTTAAAAAAAAATCTCTGTCAATGTGCATGCATGTAATTTCATATCACTCCTCACCTCAAGCCATGCGTTCGCCACTCTACCACACTCTTCTCACCTTACACCACGTGGCAGCCAACCATGCCTTTCGATAAATCACATGAAATATCAACTGACAACTCCGCTCCATAATTACGTGCATGCAAACAAAACCCAAGTTTCCATCAACTTTCCATTCAGCTCACGGGTTCATAAGCACCAATCCCCACCACCACCAACTGTTGCGACAATGACAATAAGCTGCCACCATTGCCAACTGCTTCGACATTACAATACACTGTACATGATGTAAGTATTATGCATAAAGTCATTCTTAACATTAAAATGTTAAAACTGACTGATGGCAAATGGTATGGTACGGTATTATTATGGAATGTCATTTATTATAGGAAATATTGTATTTATTTTATATAAATTTATTTTGTGTAGTATTTCTTAATATATATATATATATATATATATATATATAAAGAGAGAGAGATGGTGGCTATCATATTATACAAGCCTCCTAATTTACAAAACAACGCTACTTTAATTTGGTATCATGCTTATCTATCTTAACATATTTATTTTTTCTTCCTATCACCTTCGGTTCTGGTATTAATCAAGCTTTTCTGACCTGGAAATAACAAGATCAACTCATCCTTAGTGCTCTCCTCTCGTCTCTTTCTATGGATGTCCTCCATCTTATAGTTGATTGTCTAACTTCTGCTAGTGTTTAGAGCATACTAGAACACACCCTTGTTTCACCATCCAACTCTTAGAATATGTAATTACATGGTTCTCTTCAAGATCTTCATCAAGGTGATGATACTGTCACCATTTATTTCTAGAAAGCTAATGGATTATTTGATGAATTAGTAGCAGCAGGCAGGCCTATCTCCCTTACTAATTTCAATTTATATGTTTTTTGGGGCCTTTATAATGAATTCCATTATTTGGTTACAAGTCTGTTGACCAAGGTTGAGCCTCTTCCCTACTCTAAGTTGTTTACCTATGAATTTTTATATAGGAGCTCTCTTTAATTTATTCTTACTGTTGCACCATTGTTGTCTACCCTTGTTGAGCCTCCCTTTGCTTTTGCTGCTCAACGTGGCTTTTTTATTTTTAATGGCAATGGTTCCTCTCATAATCGAGGCAAAGGAAGACGTAGTGGTTGGAGGAATACTCACAGCTTCTTCAACTAGTCCGGTGGTCAGAATTAACGTCGTAAAAGTAATGGTTCTTGGCAGCAAAATCATGGTTATGGGGGCAATTGAGAGCAACAGTCTAATTGAACATCACCCAATCAGTGGCCTTATACATGACAAGTCCAGTGTCAGTTATGCAATTTTTTTGGTCACTCAGAGCAGCAATATTCACAACTAATTACCCATGGAAATCAAGCCTCACCTTCTCTTTTAGTGATGCTTCATCAACAAACTCTGTTATTTAGTTTCCTGACACAAATGCAAATTAGCATGCTACTCCAGACATTGCAAGTATGACAAATATGGAACCGTATTTGGTAATGATCAATTGCATGTCGGTGATAGTAAGGGACTTGTCATATCTAATACAACTCATACTACCTTACATACTCTAAAACGATTCTTTACTTTATCTAATATCTTACATATTCTTCAAATTAAAAAATGACTCCTATCTATTCAACAATTTTATCATGAAAACGGTTTTTTTTTTAATTTCACTCCTTTGTCTTTTTATGTCAATGATCTTATAACCAAGAAAATTCTTCTTTCCAATTAGAGTAAAGATAACCTTTATGTCCTCTTAGAGACTTTTGCCACTTAGCTGCACAATGCACATTCATCCTCTGGACCAAGAAAAATTGGCACCATCGGCAAACCTTATAGCAATTAGCAAGGTAAAAATTGTTCCTCATTTCCTTATTATTTTTGTTCATGTGGTTGTGAAGTGAATTTATTTTGTAAATTCTGTATTTATTCTTTGAATGATGTACTCAATATGTTTGACAAATTATGAATGCATTTTGAATTTTTCTTGATTAATTTAGATCATAACAAGATTTTAACTTGATTGATTTTTTTTTACATGTATTTTTTTTATAGACTATATATTTTGGATGTTCATTTGGGATTCCAACTCAAATAGCTTATTGGATTGATTTTGGTTTAGAAAGCAACAAATTAAGGTATTTATAATTTGCTAAAATCTTATTGGTTTGAATTGCTTGGAATGGTTGTTGAAAATTAAAATTGTTGTTTGTTAATTGCTGTAATATTTTTAATTTTTATTATATTAATGATTGGGTATAACTTTTATTACATTCAGGATCTTTATGATATCGGGTAGTGATCAAAACTCAAATAAGTACAGAGGTATTGGTTTATTTTTTAAGAAAGTAAGTGATGAATCATCAAGTGGGTCGAGCACAACAAATTCTAAACCTTTTAGTTGTGAAAAATGTGGTGTCTCAAGGATTTCTTCAGTCTCCAAAAGAGAATTGTGGTCAAGAATTTGACACTACAACTCTTTAACATGATCCAGGATTACATCGGCAAATATGTGAATTTTCAGTTAATGACGTCGACAATATTCAAAAAGCATACATTAATCTTAGGTCATATCAACCTCAATGAAGTGTGTATCCTAATCACGCAGATAGGGCACAATCTTGATGGTTTCAATATAAGTGGTTTAAGCACAATTCTTTGCTTATGTATTCTATTGTAAAATATATGATATTTTATTTTTCTTGCTTTCTTTTTAATAATGAACAACATAAAACTTTCATTGTTGATGGTTTCAGAAGTTGGAAGAGGGTTGATGGAAAACAATGTGTCTTTTTTATTCATAATCTATCTTCAGCTCATCAACGTGCCATGATAGTGCTTAAAGAACTCATCTCAACAAATTCATACAATTATGAATACGCAATCTTCTTAACAAATAGTTCAAAATCAATTACGGCTAAACATTACAATTGAAAGTGTTAGATTGTTAGCAAGTCAAGGATTGACTCTTAGAGGTAATCATGGATCTCATAATTCATCCAATCAAGGGAACTTTATTGAGTTTATACAAGCTTTTGGAAGATGTAACATTGAAATTGCCAATGGTTTCCTTAATAATGCTCCAAGAAATGCCATGTATATATTGCATCATCAATACAAAAGGAGATGTTGCATATATTTGCTAATAAGGTGAGGAAATTGATTTATGAGGAGGTTAGAAATAGAAAATTTTGTATTATTATTGATGAAGCAATTGATGTAGCTAATAGAGAGCAAATGGCTATTATTTTAAGATATATAGATTATTTTGGATTCATTAGAGAAATGTTTTTTGATATTGTGAGTGTTATTGGCATAACTACTTTAACTCTAAAAAATAGGATATCCAATGTTCTTAGTCAACATAGGCTTCTAGTTGAAAATTTGTGTGGTAAAAAATATGATGGTGCTAGCAAAATATGTGGTGCATGTAATAGGTTACAAGCGTTGTTTTTGTAACCATATGCATATTATGTGCATTGGTTTACTTATCGCTTACAATTAGTTTTTAGTTGGTGCAACTAAAGAAGTAAAGTATGTTTGGCTATTTTTTTCAATGTTGAATGAAATTATGAATTTTATTTCTACTTCTGTCAAATGTCATTACGAGTTAAATTGAATATGTAGGTCATAAGTTGATAATAACTGGAGAACTTGAGACAAGTACATGGGCAAATCAAGCTTTTACTTTGCATCGACCTTGAATAACTCGTTTGGGTTCTCATTTTGGTTCAATAAAGAGTTTATTTGAGATATTTAGAACAAGAACATTGCTTTCAAAGATTGATAAAAATAAACCAAACTCTTAACTTCACGCTGATATTTTCAAATATTATCTTGCCATTATATCTTTTGACTTTGTCTTACTTTTGATGAACAAAGTTATATGAGTTACTAATTTTCTTCGCCAAACGCTCTAAAGAAAAGATCAAGATATTGTAAGTGCCTTAAATTTTGTTTCACATATAAAATTTCAACTTCAATGTTTGAGAGATAATGGTTGGGATGATCCATTTGAAAGTTTAGTATCTTTATATGAACAACATGATATTGAGATTCCTTATATAAGTGTTCTTTATAAGGTTGGTACAGGTTGTTCTTGTCAACACATAAATTCTATTATAGTTAAGCATCATTATCGATATGATATATTTAATATTGTAATAAATTTTCAATTGATGAAGTTAAATCATATATTTCTAGATAATACAGTGAAGTTGCTTTATCTTAGCTCAACATTAGATCCTTCTCATGCTTTCACATAATTTAAAGTTGATGATATATGTAAGCTTGCTAGGAAATTCTATCCCGAAGACTTCGCTTATATGAATTTACATGATTTAAAAATATAGTTTGAATATTATAAGCTTTCAATAAATCATACAAACTTCTAGAATATTAATTCTTTTACTACATTGTATCATTAATTAGTTGACATAGGCTAGACAAATGATTTTGACTTGATTGGTAGACTAATTTGATTGGTACTAGCTCTTCTTGTTTTTACATCAACAACGGAACGAGACTTTTTATCTATGAAGTTTATTAAAAATTGGCTTTGAAACAAGATAAATGATGAGTTTCTTACTGATTGTTTGATTATTCATATAGAAAGATACTTTGCAAATAGTACAGATAATGAATCAATAATTAAAGAATATTATTCGATAAAGAAACGTAGAGCCCAACTTAGATAATAGTTTATTTTATTTTTATTATAAGTGTAATATGTATGATGATGGTAAGACTTATTATGTCATCTCACCTTGTGTACTTATTTTATTTTAATATAACAATAGCCCATCCAGTTTTTAAATCATGGATTCATCCCTACTACTCACCATATTTGTTTTCTTCTTCTTTGCATTTATAGTTATTTATTTAAATATACTATTTAAATGGGAAGTTAGGAGAGAAAACTAAAAATAAAACTCGAGTCTCTCTAAAAGGATATTAAAGACACATTTTGTCCTTATCTAGATTATGTTAAGATGTTTATCTTTCCATCTTATTCTATTACATTTGGTGTCAAGTGTCAAGTGTGTGTGTATATATATTAATTCATAAGAATATTACACATGAAAACCCAAAAAATAGTAAAAACAATTTTTAAAAAAAATCCCAAATTTGAATATAAAAGAGATTAGATTATTTAAATTATTGTATAAAGGTTTATTTAATTAGAAGCTGAAATAATATTAAATAAATTAAATTGATAAAGTATGATATTGTTTCTTTTTTCCTATGAGAAGAAAACAAATAGGTTGGGGTTTTTAAAGTAAATTAATACTGAAGAAATATTATTGGAATCATATTAAAATAATATTCATGAAATTAATTTAAAATTATTGAATAAAGCATCCATATTTTTTTGCTATGATTTTAATTTAATTTCTTTAATATATAAATATGAGTTTTTTTTTCTTTTTTGAACATTTGTTACATTTTCAAATGTAATTTTCTTATGCTTCAAAGAATTTAGATAATAGAATTAACTAAAGAATTAAATATCTAGGACTTTTTTCCAAGATACGTCTCTGTTCTTATAAACAATAAAGCATCATCAAGGTTGTTTTATATTCAAATTTTATTTTTTCTCCTTTTAATTGAATTATTTTATAGCCTAATTAGATAAAATTATATTTGAAATTATGATAAAAATACCAAATTAAAACACATATGACTAAAATATCAAAACACATAGAAAAGACATGGCTCACCCAAATTTATTACAAATCTCATTTTGGTTCAAATATTTATTTTATTTATTGTTCAGTTTTTGAATTTGAGAGACAAAAAGAGAAAGCTATCAGATAATAGCTAAGGAGCGAAAATTATCGATTTTCACAATCCTAACAACTAAAATGGTCAAACTTTATGTCAAAAGGTTCTATTCGACGAGATGTGTTTGACAGTAATGATTTTTTCTCTACACATTATGGGGAAGGGCATATCAGGTTAAGTTTTGATTTTTGAAATTCAATTGATTTTTTTTTTGAGTGCTTTTTGGTGTATTGGAGTTCTTGAGTGGTTTAAATAGGTTTTACTAGTATTTTTTTTTTAGAGAAAACAGATTAAAAAATAATTTTTTTAACCTCTTAACGTTTTTTTTTTCTACCATAATAGTGGCTGAATTCTAGACTACAGCCCAACGGACAATTAGTCATTTGTGTTATAAATAAAAAAGACCGGCTTTTAATCAAATAAAAATAAAAGAAAAGGCTTGTGCATGTGAGCTTAGCTTTGCAAGCTCGCACGTGGAGCTCTTTCTCTTAAAAGGCCACATAATGGTTCATTGCCAACCACCTTGCCTCTATTCTTTAGCCCACTTTTCATTTTTTAAAAAAAAATTGGAACAAAAAAACTTCATATATTTATTTTTTCATAAAATTATAGAACGATTTTTTCCCACCCTTTCATTACTTGACTTGGTTTTTCTTCTTATATTTGTTTATTTTTTCTACATAATTTTTTTTTTATTATCGCATGATTACATTGACAATAGACTTCAAAAAATCACAATGTAATATTCTTGCATTTTTTAATATATTTGAGCCATTATAATGAAAATGTTTTTTTAATTAAAATATTCTTTTATGATTATGATAATCTTTTACTTCAACAAATAAATAATATTCTTGATTCTATTTTTAAAATAATTGTTTAGGCCAGAATTTGTTATTAATTTTTATTTTTTAAAAATTCGATAATCTTTCAAAAGAGATTGTTGTACTTCATTTGTAATTTTTTTCCCTTTCATATTTTATATAAATAAATTATATTTTCATGATGTATTTATAGAAATAAAATTAATTTTTTATTGGTAAAAAAATAGAATCCAAGATAAAATAAACAAATAAAATAAAAATTAAAAAACAATATATTTTCATTTTTCTAATTAAAAAAATTATGATAGTTGAAAAAACATCCACGATGTTGACACTTTCTTTTATTACATTTGAAATTCTACCCACGATGTAGCTATGACATAAAGGTTTAATAATTATAATAAAAATAATATTAAAAAGAACAAAGGATGAAATATATTGTGAACCCCTTTGATGACAGTGAATCTTACATGAACCTCTTTCAAGGTCCAAAATTAGATTAAATTAGTCAATTAACCCGCATTTCACGGCAGGTTCGAACAAAAGTTTTAACATGAAAAAATAATATACCTATGATTTTTTTAATTTTACCTAAAAAAATTCTAAACAATTTGAAATAAGAATAAAAGTGGCACCTCTCTAATACCCTTTTATCTTACCAACGTACTCTATTTATCAATTGGATTTTATATATATATATATATATATATATAAAGAATATATGTGTTTTAGATAAATTATAATAATTTTGACACAAATTCATTAAAAAAAACATAAAAATAGTAAATCAAATATGTGTTGTCGCGTAAAACTCTTTGGCCATGGCACCAAAACCAAATCAATCTGATGAGTCAACCTAGAGACCCCGCGACTTGGCTCCTTGGCTAGCTTAGGTTTCAAATTGGACAAAGAGTAAGTTGGCATGATATAACCCAATCGACCTAGCATGTCCAAATATGACCTAATTAAAACCCGATTTTATATCAAGTACAAGAAATTTCAAGATGATGTTGTTTTAACATTTTATTTTTATTTAACAAGATGATGCCATGTTGAATTAATTGGGTTAACTTGGGTTAACCTACAACACCTGTGATCAAGGTTGGACCATGTCATAACCCAATTTTTGACCCCTTATTTTTATATATATTTTGAGGAATTAGAAAAGGCTATATATATATATATTCGGTAAATTTAGTCAATTTTAATCATGTCATTATTTTTATTTAATTTTTGTGTGTTAAGAAAAACCATGAAAATACAAATACAAAAATACAACAAAATCTAGAAGATAAAAAAAAATACATGGCTAAGGTTGAAATTGGACCAATAATTGAGTATTACGAGCAAAAATTGAGTTTGAGAATTTTTGTGCCGTAATTGAGAGCTTAATTAAAGAAGAAAATGATTAAAAAAAGGGTTAATTTGATTTAATTTGACTAAAATTAAAAGAAATTAGAAGTTCAAGGATGATTTTTAAACTAATAGGCAAGTTGGAAATTAATTGATGACTTAATTGAAGAAGAAAGTTGAAATTAGGAGTCAAATCAGCTAAAAGATGAAGATTTGAAGAATCATGGATTGAAATGGAAGCAATGGGAAAATGGAAAAACCAGTGAGCCTATAGTAACTCAGTCAAGGGAGAAATTGAAAGAAAATAAGAAAAAAAGAAGATGTAGATCGACAAAAAAATAAGAAAATTAGAAGTCCAGGGACCAAAGAACAAAAAACATTGAAATGAAGAGACCGTTATGAAGTTCGGCCCGATTTAATTGGAAAGAAACCCTAATTCTAATTAAAAGTAAAAAACAGTCGTTTCACATGAAGTGAAATGATGTGTTTTGATAGAAAGAGCGAATAACAGGAGATGGAAATATGAAGGAAACAATGTCATTTTGTTCATATGTTTTGCAGATTTTCATTCAAGGTAGGGACGACTGGTTTTCTTGCACTATTAGGGCTTAATTTTGATCCTAATCGATCCTCGTAGTGGCTCAAAAACAAAAGAAACATGGTCTCTAATACTTCAACTACATTCGTGGTGTAAGAAATCAAGGCTTAAATTCCAGAATTAATTACAAATTTTGAGTCAAATGTGACCGCTCAATCAAGATCTCCCTTAGACCTTAAACCCATGCTTTCCTTTCTTGTTCAAGGTCTAGTTTTCAACCTTGATTCTCTCCCTACAAATCAAGCGAAGGAGGGTTGGTAGCCGACACCCAAGCTAGTTTGTAGTCCAAATTCATCACGAAAATCTTCAAGGATCCAACCCTTGTTAAGCAGGGGAGAGAGAGAGGAAAAAAGAGAGGGCATATCATAAAAGCTAATGTAATAAAGCATCAATATCAATTGATTCAGGACACCAGGAAGACAGAGAGAGGAAGAGGCAGAGATGCATACACAAACAAAAAGAAAGAGAAAAAGGAAGAGGTGGGTTCACGCTCTGGTACAAATAATGATGGTCACGAAATCTGTTTGAAAGGAAGAAAAACAAAGTTGAAAAGAAAAGAGAAGGGATGGGTTCATTTGCCTTAGGTGCAATTCTTTCAATCCGTGATAAAGGTGTGGTCGTGAGAGATAGACCATTTAAAGTTAGTTTTTTTTTTTTCCCTCCAAAAGAGAATCTGTATTGTAAAGGTTGGCCTTTTGAAATCTGCAGAATATGCGAGCCCTGATAGTAACGAACTATGAGCTATTTGGTATTGTGACAGTGGTTGTGATTATAATTTAAAAAAAAAATATTTTATAAAAAATATTTTTAGTTGAGATTGATTTAGAAAAATATATGTTTGATTAAAACTGTGATTGAAATTAAGGTTGAACAAAAAATAGTTTAATATGTTTAGTTAAGAATGCTTTTGAAATTAAAGTTATAAAATAATTTTAAAAAATATATATTAATATTGATAGTTTTTAATTTAAATATTGTAAATTTAATTATTACTATTATATCATGAAATAAATAATACTTTATATAAAATATTTTTTATTGTTTCATTAAATTTTTTAAGAGCGCAACAACATAAATAAAATATAATCAGGAATAAAATTGGGATTACCATCAAATTCTGCAAATGTTACGTCATCAAGCGATCTCTGTCTAATTTATGTAGTGTCATTGAATAATGTTCAACATTAGTTTTTCGAATAAAACACAATTAAAAATAAAAAATATTTTTTTTATTTTGTTAGATCGGACCCAGTTCAATGCATTTTTAACTTTAAAACGGACCGGTCCGGCCGGAACAACGGAGCATGCTCCACTGTTTGTGAGTTTTCCCAGCACAAGAAGTAGCTCATAGCTGCTTCTTGTAAACCTGTGGCCGTGCCACAATTAATAATAGGCCCCACCAGTATAAATCTGTTGTTGGAGCATTACCAAACAGTTAAGTTGTTGTGGTTGCTTTAAATGCAGAAGCAACCACGCAACCAAACACAGTGGCGCGAAAACTCAACTGCCTTAAAGTTGATTCAGGATTCAAACTCTTTCTTTTAATTCTATCTATCGATTTAAAAAGTAAAAAGAAAAACCCCTTTAATGCATCCCTTTGCAATAAACCTCTTTGTTTAGGACTGATCTCGAAGGTTTTGGGTGAAAGAAGAACCTATTCTATAAGGAATCGATGTTAAATTTTTACAAATGATCTAAATCGATGCATTTTCTATTTTTTAAAGCTGATATCAAATATATTTTTTTTGAAAAACAAATCTACTTTTAGGGAATAATGCCATGATTTTTGCAAAAACCAAGTCAATGCATCTTTTATTTTTAGAGACTGAGATCATAATTAATTTTTAAATAACCAAAAATAAACTGAAAATAAAATAAAAAATCATTATCATAATTAAAAGCAATTAAAAAGATAAATTTTAAAAAAAAATACATAATAAATATAACCTTTCATAAGAAAAAATATTGTGAGAGTAAAGTTGTTTTTCTCTTAAACATAACTAACTATTTACCCATGAACTAGTGTACATTTTAGAATCTAATTTTCTTTAATTACTAGATAATAACTCTAATTTTTCATGATATATATTTAGTCTTGGTCGACATCATAGTGTGACAAACCTCTTGTTCTTAATAACTTTGTTTTTTGGAATCCATTTTGTATTTGATTATAGGACAATAAAAATGGACATGAGTGGTAAAGTTACCAAAAAAAAATTAAGAAACAATATTCATCATGAAAGACCACACAAAAAGAGTGTTTCCTATTATTATAAAAAGAATGTTATAACCTTGTTAAAAAACAAATAAAAAATCAAATGCTATTTAATCAAATAATATCTAAAAAAATAATAGTCAAATAAAATATTTCAAAAGAAAATATCATAAAATGGTGTACAAAAAAGCACTGGCTAATATAATTTTTTTTTTAAAAAAAAGGCTATGACCTTAGTAAAAAAATTAAAAATTTAATAGTATTTAAAAAGATCAAATTAATTTTTAATTAATATATTTTAATATGTTTAAAATAAAAATTTAAAAGAAAAAAAAATAACAAAACAAGCCATACATTTAGCCTAGGTGAGCCCACAAGCTTAGCCCATAAAAAAAGTGCTGGCAACACATCCTAGTAGTTTTGCAGAAATTCAGGCTTCAGCCTAAAATAAAGTTATTTCCAACTAAACACACCTAAAAAACCCTTATATCTAATATCATAATGAGCACAAACTTAAAAAAACCTATATTTAATATCAAATGACTTTCTATTTATAAAAAATCAAAAAAAATCAAAAATCAACCTAAAATGTGAAAAACTTTCCCAAGCCTTGATATATTTTTAAGTGATATTAGAAATAAAAAACAAATAAGTAGAATTCATTTTATCAAATAAAACTTGTTCACATCAAGTTTAGAAGAATTGCTGACTTTCGCTCTTCTCTGTTGTTTTCCGTCACTCTCATCTTTTTCAAACTCAAAAAATAAAACGTGAAAAATTTGTACAAAAAAAATCAAATTAAAGGGACAAAAAATGAATTTTGCCAAATTGTGAAAACAAAAATGTTAAGAAGGCTCCCTTTTTAAAAATAAACCTTCAATCTTCTCTCACTATAAATTTTGTCCTTTGAATTTTTTTTTAAGCAACAAAATCAATTTTTTTCATGTGAAATCAAGCCTCATCAAAGTCAAGATATTTTTCTAAAACCTAAAAACCCCATAAAAAATAAGTCTAAACAAATAATCTAACTAAAACTCATCCAATACAATATGCAAAGATAAAATTAAAAAATAAATAAATAAACACGACGGAAGTGAAAAAAAAATACATTACAATGCTTGGTTTTTCCCAGCTAAATGTGCCGCACCTTTTAGGTTTCTGATCATACCCTAAATTCTACCGAAGTAGATACAATTGTTAGTATTTCGTCGCACATTATTTTATATATATATATAATCTGGGTACAGTGATGGCAGGGAAAGCATACCAAAATCTTTGGTGGAAGGCTATGGATAATATTTTTTTTTATGTATTTTTAAGCAAAAACATTTTGAAAAATTATTTAACACTCCTATGTATGCTTTAAACGCAAACGAAATTCACCTAAACAATGCGTTGCAGAACATTAGCATCAATGAGCGCTTCGGAATAATAGAGTTCGAGGGAGTTTGGCAATATGTTTAAAAATTACTTTTAAAAAAATTAAAAAAAAAAAATTTAATTTAATATATTTTTAATATTTTCAATTATTTTAATATATTCATCTTAAAAATAATTTTAAAAAAATAAAAAAATATTATTACTATACTTTTCTTTACTTTAAAAAAACAATAACCACGTTCCCAAACAACCACGTTCACATAGAAATTGAAATGTAACTAACCTATCCAGATTTTTAAACAAATTTTCATTCAGAATTAAGCTATTGTAAGCTTCAAATTAAATAGAATCGCCAGCTTATTAGCTAATTCGGGAAACTGATCAAGCCTCATATCAACAATCAAACTGGGTAGCCCGACTTACCAAATCGCGTTTTTCTCCTTGACGGGTAATTGATAAAGAACCACCATTAATAATGTTCAATTACTAAAATTATTGACATGGGATTCTGAACCTATAATTAAGAAATCCCACAAAGATACATCAATAAAAACGGAATAAAAACAGAGTGCGGAAAAAGAAAAACTAAAATAGAGCGGTATTACTTGACTGAAAGATGATCCCCAAAGCCAACGGCGTCAAAGGACATCAAGATTTGAAGCAGAAGAGACAAGAAAATCCATGGAAGAACAAGAGCGGCCTGCCTGCTGGAAAGATAAAATAGAAGAAGAAAGGAATTGAAAAAGACAGATTACGAGTTTGTGCGTGAATCTAATACTATACTAAACTAGTGCTGATTGCTATCTAGTATTTTAATTTGTGTTTGATGGGATTTTTTTAGCTATATTAGATTCATGCACAAACCTGAAATATGCCTCTTCCCTTTAAAATGACGATGGAACAGAGAGTGGGAGAGAGACAGAGATGAGAGGACAATTTCAAAACGCTCTTTGTTACCTTCAGTAAAGATGGGATGGATTTTGTGTTATGCCCTAATTGGCTTATGTATTTGATGTGGTGACGCCGCATCATAAGTGATGATGTATTACGCCGTGTGGGAAGGATCTCACCGACTGATTTATTGACATCGCAACTTCATAGTTGCTGCGTCTGTGGGAACGGTTCTAAAAAGAGTTTCCTCTTTCCACTCGAACGGAACTAATATTAGGATAAAATTATTAAAAACAACATGTTTAAGAAATATTTTATATATCATTTTTTGTAAATTATGTTTTATAGATTACTGTTTATATAATTAATTTTAATTTATGTATTATATTTTAATTATATTTATTAACATTACTAGAGATGAAAGAGAGAGATGCAATTTTGTCAGCACATTAATGAATATAAATATATAAGGGCATTTTTATCTTTTTAGTATCAATTATGGAAGTAATATAATTTATAAAAAGTTTGTATACAAAATATTCAAGAGCTTATATTATAGAATATTTTTAGTATTTTTTCTAAAATATTATGATGTTTCTTGATTTTGATGCTCGCTTCTTAACTTCTTTGAATATTTTATTAGAAATAAATATATGGATAATATTAATAATTAAAGATTTTGGTTTATTGATCCAATATTTTAAATCATATGTAATAGTTAAATTTATAATTGAAGTTAATTTGTAATTATGAATGTATGGTAATAAAATGATTGGTGTTTAAGTATCACTTAATATATAATATTAACAAAATCTAAAAATATTTAGGGTTTTACTATAGATATAAATATAGAATATTGTGGATTGAAATAGTGTAATAATATTTTTATCTTTCTTAACATAAATTAATGGTCTGACTATTGAGGAAATACAGTCTTTTACTCATGACATGTTGGTCATTGTTGGATTGATCATAAACAACTTGATCTTTTCACATTTTTAAAGCATAGTAAAATGATCAATTTACCCTTAAAAGTAAAATTTATTTAACTGGCATCTAGAGGCTTTTTTAAATTTTCACTTTTTGAAGCACAATAAAATTACTAAATTACTCTTAAAAGTAATATTTTTTGAACTGGTGTCCAAGAGCTCTTTTGTATCTTCAACCCGATTTTTTAGTTATAATCAAGTTGGCTAAGAGACAATTTAGTATTTTAATAAATATAAATCATTATTTAAAAACCAAATGTGATTGGCACATGTAACGCATGCAAAAGCGAGTGGGAGACATCTGCGCTTTTCGGGCGATGCGTGAGGCGTCTCTGGTGGCCAAACATTGAAAGCGTCTTGACATCCTCTTTCTTGTGGTCAAGCACGTGTACACAGCGGTGCAATAGTTGGGTTTCGATGGATTTTTTCTCTCCTACTTTTCTCTCTCCACACATTGGGTTTCACACTTGCCCTTCTAAGAATTAAATGTGTCATGTCAATTTGTATTTGTATCAATTTTGATCAACATTCCTTTTATTTTGCTTTTAAAGCTTTTTTTCAATTGATTTTTTTTCTTAATTTCATTTCTTATGATTTGATTTCACTTAATTTTTTTATCCAATTTGATCTTCATTCTTTTGATTGTTATTTTATGTTTTATTATCCTTTTCATGATTTATTTTAGTTTTTAATTTCATCTCTCATTATTTTATTTCATTTAATTTTTATATCAAATATGATCTTTATTCTTTTGGTTGCTATTTGTTTTTTTTAATTGTTTTCTTGATTTATTTTTTTAAATATCATCCCTCAATATTTGGGTGATTGAGAGTTTTTCTTTGTATTTTTTTCATGTTTTTCTTATATGGGACTAATTCTAATCTCATGACTCGGATCAGGGTTTTAAATATTACCCTGATTTGACTTTTATCTTTTTAAAAAAAATTGATTTTTTTCTATCAATTTCATCCTTCGATATTAGGTTATTGGGCCTTAAGCTTTATGTTTTTTTTTCTTGATTTGGAGTTATCCTGATCTTATATCCCGAGTTGTGTGTTAATCGACTTAACTCAAATTGACTTGGTTGTTTTATGTTTTTTTAATTTATTTTATTTTATTTTTTCCTTTCATCATTTAGTTTATCTCGGGAGCTAACCTCTATTGTAATGATGCGGACCTCATGGTGCAACCCACAACAACATTGACAATGAATCTTGGAAAGCTGAAACGAGTCTGATAGGAGTGTGACAGAAAGGAAACTTATCTCAAGAAACCAACAATATTGGAATAAGAACCCCACTCTAAGAATACCAATTCGCAAACGAGAAGTGTAAGGAAGAAGCCATGAAGCCAGTTAATTTTTTATAAGTCAATTTAGTTCATTAGAGAAACAAAAAATACAAGAATCTCTCTCACATAAGCTAAATAAATTTGATAATAATAGTATTATCAAGTCTCAATATTTTTTAATTATAAAGAGTATTTATACTTATGAAAATACAAATCTTAATGGTTATACCCTTGTGGGCTAAATGGGCTCACTTGCAAAACTAACCCAAAACATATACTAAGAAACTTAAAAATATAGACCCGAACAAACCTTAGGTCATAGCCGAAAGCTAATTAATAATTAGGCCCAAACAACCTTAACTAGTCTCAAAGTTTGAATAAAAAGACTAGTTATGTATAGAAAAGATGTATCACTCATAACACAACTTACTTCGATTTTTTTGGAAATCATTTGGGGCTTGTTTGGAAAAACAAGAAAAAATCAATAAAATAAAACTGTAAAAAACTCCATTAGAACGTGTTTGGTAAACATGTCCTGAAGAACAAAAAAACATTTTTTTTTCTTTGTAAAATCATGCACAACCAAAAACAACCTTAGATATTAAAAGCTCAGCCCAACCATATGGAATGGGCTTCCTAACTTAACCCAAGGCTAGCATTGCACAACTCATAACAAAAGGAGACATGGCCTCATCCAAAGAGAAAAACCCACTTAAAAAAAAACATTTTGAAAGCATGGCCCATGAATATAATTAAATACCTTATTTTATTTTTGAAATATCAAAACAACATTATTTGATGAACTTGTGTATAGCCTCTGCCCAAAAACCATATGCATATAAAGCTAAGATTTAAATGGCAAGGAACTATATTCATGTAAAAGGCTAACTTGCAAGCATATTCTTGCACCCTCTAAAATAGTTACAGAAACACATCACCATGAGAAAACACTGTAAAGTTCTATGTATTTATTATTCTATGGGACAAAGCTTCATAAAACCACACAAAAAAGAAGAGAAAGAAAGTTGTCATATTCTAGATTAAAATCCATGGGTAATATACTAGCATATTTCTCTATTATATAAAGGGAGATACCCATTCCAAAACAAATCCATGTTTCTATAAAGGAACCTTTACTTCTCTTACAAACACAACTGATGACCACACTACACTATAACAAACCTTCTGACTAAGAAAAACTAAATTGGATATGGTGAGCATGAAAGAGTAGTGAGAGAGAAACTCATTCCTGTTACAACCATAAAGTCCTAGACTTTTTCTTTATGAATGTTTCTCGTGCCTCGACTATTCCATAGTGCCTGGGTAGATGCTACATTGTTGTTAGGGATGCTAGAGACCAAAAGAACTCATGTTGGAAACCAAAACAGAATAACGAGGTTGTTGTTATAAATTTGGTTTCAACTTCTCTTGCTCTAACTGGAGCTGCCTTTTCGGATGGAGCTATTGAATACTTGATGAGGTTAACCAATTTTAGAAGTTGAGGTTCAAAGGTCAGGGTTGATATTTCTTTGGTAGGAGGATTTTGAACATTTAGGGTGTGGCAGTGGAGTCTAGTGTATATAAGCTTTTTAACGGTGTGCAGATGGTAGCATGCAAGTGTTTATTTGTGAGAGTTGATCAAATTAACTGATGTTTTATGGCTAAGGTTTTGTAAACATAATGTGTGGGTATAGGTTTTTTAGTTTTGTCCTCTTCTCCCCTTTTTGTTGGAATGGGTTGTTCTTATTTATAGGAGGTGGAGAAGGTTCACAAGCTCCCTCCTAGACTTAAATCTTAACCATTTAGCCCTCTAGGATTGATCCCCACCATTGATAACAAGCCAACAACCCAGTACTGTTAAAACTAGGTTGTTAAAGGTTTATCAGGTCAATGTTTTTGGACCAACGTTGCAGCGGCTATAAGGACAACCACTCGACGGGAACCATGCTGGGGTGTAGTACAATGTCAGGATTGCCAGGGAAGCGTGCCTTTTATCTTACTTGAAGCATGAGAGAGCATTAAATGGCTTTATAAAGAGGGATCCTTGTCAACTCCCTTATGGGAGGAATGAAGAAGAAAGTGAATAGTGGCACTCAAAACAACGTTGTTTTGTTTACCTTTCTCTTTATTTACAAAATGATTCTTGATCTTTAAATTTCATTGAATTCATCCAAATTAGGTTGATTTCTCAAGATTTCTTTTGATTAAATCCCAGGTCATATCAATTTTGACCCTCAATATTCAATGTCTTTTATAATATGGTCTTGATCTTTGATATATTCAATTTTGTCCACAATTAACTTTCAAACTTCTAATTTCTTCAAATTTAACCTTGGTTTTAATCAATTTCAATCCATGTATGCGCACGCCTCTTTCACTTTAATCCTTGATTTTTAGGATTCTTCAATTTGCCCCTCAATTAGCCTTTAAACTTTAAATTTCTTGTAATTGCACCCCTCATTGCACCAATTTATCCTTTCAATGTTCCAATTGTATTCCTAATCTTCTAATCTTTATGAATTGATCTGAATTAGGTCTCCAAACTTGGTTTCTCTTCAATTAAGTCAATTGAATCTTCCTAACCCATTATAAGTTTAATTAAGTTCTTGAACTTAATTGGTTTCAACCTTTAGATGACTAATAAGAAATATGTCGATACTCTTTCCTTTAGGTAACATTAGCTACCACCACCTTAGGCAACTAATCAAATTAAATGTATATCGGTGTCGATGTTACCTTATTGATATCATTAGCCCCCATCACCCGGGATAGTTAATCAAGTAATCGTTTTGCCAACACCAATGCATCCTCGTTGGTATCATTAGCCCCAATAATTGGTTTGGCTAATAAAGTCATCTTAAACAATCATTTTATCATGGTTTTGCCAATATCAATGTAATCGTATGGATGTCATTAGTTTCCCAACTTTGGAATAGCTAATCAAAATTCTAGTAAATGTCAATGTCGATGTAATTTCATTGACATCATTAGCCACCATTAACCTGGATGGCTAATCAAGTCCACTTTTCTTCCATTTCTTTCTCCTTTTACTCTTTCAAACTAAATACATAGTCTATGTATATAATAAGTTGATAATTTAACACTACAAGTTATTATAAGGGAGGTATAGAATGTCAACCTTAAACTTTGTTTCAAATTAAGTCTTTCTCTAGTCCTTCATGTCAAAGATAGCCCAATCTAGCTATTCTTCTAGCATTTTGATCTTTTACAGCTCAAAGGTTTATCTTCTCGTATCTCGAAAATATTTTTAGATTTTAAATTTCTATTTTCTTTTTGGATTTTTGGATAAAAAAAGAAAAATATTCAAATAATTTTAGGGAATCCAAAATTGAGTTATGATAATCATCATTAAAGCCTAAAAGAACTTTGTTAGCAAAAAAGGTCTCCCTAATATAAAAGCTCTCAGTTTCAGTCATCTTCCCTTTCTTCAATTTCTGTAGCTCATCATATACTTGCTTAGGTGTCAAAAGTACAAGAATTATAGACATTTCATTCATCTCAAAGGAATACCTATTTGTCATTAACTCTTCTACCTTTTTTGAAGCTTTTCTGTTTCCTTGAGATTACTTTGATAGGCAAGGCGATTAGGAATCAAATGCGCTAGATATAAGATTAATTTGATGTTCAATTCCTCTTATTGATGGTAATCTATTAGGAATCCCATCAAGAAACACATCATCAAACTTCTGCAACAAAGAAACACAAAAACTAAGAGTATAAAGGTTAAATTCGTTAATATTAAAATGAACTTCCTTGTAAACAAGTAGGACTATTGGTTGGTTTGAATAATAGGTAGATTTAACCTCACCCTCTCTAGCATAAAAATTAGATTGTTTCTTTAGTCTTTCCATATAATTCACACTTCAATCACTTACTTTTTTCACTCTTCAAGACTTGCCTCCATTTTTTGCCATATTAGGTTTGTTTCAGAAGTGGCCAAATGGTTTTGGGTAGTGAGAGAAGTGTTTTAGGTTGTGGATAAATCTGATGGTCTTCTTTCACCTTGTTCCTCACCTTGATTTTTTTCTACCCATGTCATTATGTTCCTTTTTTTTTTTACTTTATTTGACAATCATACATTTGTTTGGGTGTAAGAGGTATAAAAGTGATGATTTTTCCATCTTTTATAATAGTATACCTATTTTTAAACCCATCATGTATTGTCTTCCTATCCAACTGTCATGGTCTTCCTAACAAGATGTGACTTGCATGCATTTGAACGACATCACACAGAACCTTATCAACATACTTTCCAATAAAAAATAGAACCAAGACCTACTTAGTCACTACAATCATCTAACCATTACAATCTATAAGGTATATGATGCTTAAAAGTATATAAGTTTAGCTTATTAACAAGGGTAGTACTAGCTACATTAGCACAACTTTCACTATCTATAATTAAATAACACACCTTGTTTTGTACATAACAATATGTATAGAAGATGTTCTCCCTTTGCTGATCAATATCATTTTTCTTTACTAACCTAGAGTGTACACCTTATAGCCAAGACCTCACCTTTAACCTTCTTTTCCCACTCTAAAGATGCCTCTAGATTATTCTTTCTTTGAAAACATGGTATTTTCATCTTAAGTGACCCTAATTCTCTACATGAATCATCATGAAGCCTAAAATCTCGGGAATTCTTTCTCTGGCTGAATTTTCTACCCTGGCTAAAACTAACATTTCTTTAGCTTCGATTATAGCCAAATCGATCTCTATAATGCATAGATGCAAAGTTATAGTTATTATCATCTACATTTGTGTTTTCATCCACAAAATCAATAAACTCAATTTTAACATTCTGTAAGGCCCTTAATATAGGGTTTCCTTGCCAATCAGCCCCATTCTCAATCCATTCATCCCATAATTTTATTGTCTCATCGAAGCCATCTCATTTTTCATATCCCTCATTACCCTAGTCAGTAGCTCCCGTTGTTGGACGAAAGCTTGTATCTGAAAAGTGTTCTTTGTTTTTGGATATTTGAATCAAAATAATTTCATTAAAATTATTTTCAATTGATATCATAATGCCATAAGAATATATATATATATATATATATATATATAAGTGAATCAAGAACAAAAAAAACACTAAAAACAAGCAAAATAAAACTACGATTACGATTCTGTGAGTAGCCAAGTGAATTCCTATAAAATATGGACAATATAAAGACTCAAAATAAAAAAGAAAAAAGAATTAATGAAAAAAATTATTTGACTACTAAATAATCCAAATACTACATAAATAAACTAAATAGGTCAAAACAATATTAACAAACATATTTTTATAACTTGATGCAAATTTATCTCGTTACGCAATTATAAACACCGAATTGAGACCCAAACTAAATGATATCGAATAACCTCAAATTTCGTGTGTAGCACCCTTATACCCAATAAAAATATATCTTAGTTTACAGGTCATTCTCTTATACTAGGTATCGAACACCCGTGTATGATCAATTTATGGCAGAATTTAACTCAGAATTGAAACCTCAATCAAACAAGTATAAAAAAGAACCCAACTTTAATATATAGTGCAATTTCACCCCAAATAATAAACATATCAATTTTGAAGTGTTTTTAAGATGGTTTGATTTGTTTTCCTTATTATTTGTGTTTTCACGACAGTATATAAAAAATTGAATCAAACTTGAATAACGTCTATTATTACTTTTTTTTTTAATTTTTATACTAATGATATGTTTAGGGACAATAGTAAAATGAAATAACACTTATTTTTTATATACTAAGATGCCAAAAATAGAAAGAGAAGAAGAAGAGTGAAAAACACAACTAAACTTATGGAACACAAAAAAAAACAAATTTTTTAGAAAGATATGACCTGCTTTCGGAGCCTAGCTCTGATACCAAATTATATGAACCTTATGATCACATAATCTATATACAAGAAAAATAAGTCTTAGAAAGCCAAAGCGTTAGGTTTGATAGGAGTGTGACATGGAGATTATTTCAACAAAAGCACCAACACTATTGAAATATGAACCCCCACCTAACAATAAAAAAAAAAACATGAACTAAAAGTATAAAGAAGAACACCTCAAAGTCAATTATACTTTGATAAGTTTGATTGTTCGTTGTTTAACCAAAGAGAAGTGTTGCATCACGCAAAACACAAGTTTATTCAAAATATCATGGCTAAAAAGCTAAAACCTAAGTACAATATAAATAAACCTATTTATAATATGTAAAAAAATCCTAAATAATGCTAGAATAATAATAATAATAATAATAATAATAATAATAATAAAAGAGTTCTAAATAAAATAGAAAAAAAATCTTAAATCAACTAGGAAACTAATATAAATCTCACACCGCATTTTCTAAATCTTATTGCAACGTCTTCCTAATGTCAGATTGATATGAAATTCTAATCCAATATAAAACAGGACCTCTAGAAATGTAAGGTAAAATCTCAATCCGATTCAATGGTTGAACAAAATATTGTGCTTATTAGTATAAAATTATGCAATAGAGAAAATCAGCGCAAGAATCCTTGTAAGAAAAGGATTTTGGAACATTAAAGTGATCATTGCCACACTTGAAAACTATGTTGTTGCCTATTAAAGATCCTTGTAGTACTAGAAAATGTACTAAAATTAGTTGTTGAATATCCTTGTATTATTAGAAAAAGAATCATTTTCAAATAGGAAGTCCACAAGTCATCAAAAGCCAACAAATAACAAAATATTTATTGCATTTGTTGTCTGTATCGTGATACCTTTTAGAACTTCAATTGCTTGATATTTTAACCCAATCCTAGTGAAATATCATCTTGATCCAATGGTCAGATTGAGAGTTATGATTGATAGGGTAAAACCGGACTGTAAACACATTTACGCTAGAATCTAAATTCCTTTGTTCAACCCATTTAAGGATCATATCACATTGTTTTATTCAATTTGTTTAGTATAGGATTATCTTGGTCCCATGATCAGACGAATTTCGCATGTTAACTCAAGTAAGGTTTTTTTTAACCTTTTTTAAAATTAATTTTTTTCTAGTTCACCCTTCAACGTTTGATTTGCTGGTAATTGAGCTTTGAATTATTTTTTTTTCCATTTTTCTTTGTATGAGGTTATCATGCTCTTATTCAATTTTTTATTTGCTATCAAATAATATCGTTGAGACCTTTTAAAAATATTTAGAGGGTATCTTTTTATAATATTGACAAGTGTTTATTTTTTTATTAGTCATTGTCATTATTTTTTATTATCATTGACCTTTTATTATAATCATATTATTAAATTAGTTAAACTTATTGAACCCATTCGACGAGTCAATGATCTGGATCCTAGTTTTTCCTTTCTCTTTTAAAAATATTATGATCGCCTGGATATCCTTTCTTATGCTAAGACAAATTTGACTTGATTCGCAGCGTAGCACGGGCCATCTATGTAGGTAATCACTATACCAATTAATAAGTAGTTTATACTAGAAGTTAGGTAGTTTGTATAATACATTTTAAATATATGACATAAAGTCTTCTAATAAATAATGAGCACATAATTTAACATTATATATATGATTTCTAAATATAATGATTGATTTATAATTATACAATTGTACTTATCAATAACAATTTACTACTTAAAATATATTATTAATATGCTTAAGAAATAATTTTATATTTTTAAATCTCTTGTAGTATTATTTTTAAATATGACTTGGAAAAATTGAGATTATTAACTGGATATTTGAGATGCGACAATAAATCTAAAGTCATATATCTTAAAAAGTCAAAAGGTCGGGTAAATATATTCTTCATTTGACAAAAGTTAATGATGATATTTTAAAATTTAAGATGCTTAGAAATAGAGTTTTTTTGGTGATTGGATGATGATTTTATTAAGTGTTCATGCTGTTAGATCTATTTTCCAAAGCAAAGGAAGGTGGTAGCTTAATGTGAGAGTCCTAAAACACACAAAAAACATTCATTTTTGGGTGGATTTGGGATCTTCAGATTAGGGGTGAATAAAAAAACCGAGAAAACAATTAAACCGAGAAAACTGAAAAAGAAATAATCGAAAAAACCGAACCGTGAAAAAAACCCGATTAAACCGATTAAAATTTTAAAAAAACCGACTGGTTCAGTTCGATTTTGGTTTTATAAGCCTGAAACTGAAAAAACCGAACCTAACTGGAAAAAACTGAGCCAGAATGAAAAAACCAAGCTAGACCAGTTTGAACCGGTTTTTGTTCTAAAAAACCAAACCGAACCGAAACCGATCGATTTGAACCGGTTTCAATTCAGTTTCGATTTTATTTAAAAAAATAATAAATTTCGGTTTGGTTACTTTTTTTTTATAAAAACCGAACCGAACCGAAAATGATCACCCATACTTCAGATGGTTTAGTCAATATCTTTATAGAGGGAAAATGTAATGAATATGAAAATGAGGATTAAATTCTAAAAATAAAGTTGTTTGTTCTTGTTTTGGTATGAAAATAAGTGTTGTAAGAGAATAATATGTGTAAGTTGAGAATAAAAATTATGAACCTTCACCTAGATGGTTCAAGGGGTATTTATACCTCCTAGATCTTGTTCTCTTGCTTGAATGAGGGGGATGTAGAGTCATTTCACCTTGGTAACATTAATGAGAAACAAATATTTGTGACACATGTATTATTAAGATAAAGCGTGGTAAGTTATGGAAGACTCTTGTGCACCTAAGAGTGTGAGTAAAGTATAGACTTGCTGAACAAGTCTCTTATATTATATGCAATAAATAAATAAAAATACCCAACTCCTTAATGGAAGAAAGCCTGGAGCTACTTGGCACTTTGAACCCGTGGCTATAAAGCCTCGCCTAAACACGACGCTTAAGCCCAAGGGGTGTCAAGTCCAGAGCTTAGCACAAGAAATTGGACGTCGAGCACAGGGAGCTGAGCATAGGGCACCAGGCATGGGGCATCAAACATATGGAGCTGGGAAAGATGAGCTTTAGGTTCAGCCTGGTGAGGGCCACAAAGAGCATGGGTTAAGTAAAAATGTCAAGGGGTTAGGTGCTTGGCCATGCCACAAGCCTGGGCCCAAAACATTCCCGAGACTAGGCTGCGATACTTGGGCCCGAAAGGTGTTAAGTCATGCACCTGACACGGGGAACCAAATGCGAGGCTTTGGATATGGATCATCAAACGCTCAAAGCCTGGGTTTAGTAAAAATCCTAGGGGTCATATGTTGGGCGTTGGTTACAAGTTTGACCTTAAAAAATGCTCAAGACTAAGCCATATGCATGATGTTTGGTCCTAAAATGCGTCAAGCCTGATGCCTAGCATGTGGTACATCAGTGCTAGGCCTATTGCCTAGCAAGCGGGGTGCTAGGCCAAACGGCTAGTACCTGGGCCCAAGAGGCAGTAGGTCACACTTGGCGCTTGGGCCCAAACCTATTTTCGGATAAAAATTTATTAAAAATTATTACGCGTTGGCAAATTGATTTTGGGCAAGTTTGTACTTTAACATTCCTCAAGAACAATGTAAATGACTAAAATAACCTTGGAAGCAAAGAATAATTTACTGACGTTTAGGGGCCTTTTAAACATTTTCATTCTAAAACACAATTAAATTGCTTAACTGCTCATAGAAGCAAAAAAAACTTAAACTTCCTTCCAAAAGGTTTTTTGTATTTTCCTCTTGTTTTTTTTTTTTTGTTAATATAAAGTTTGCTTTGGGGCAATGTAGTATTTTTATAAATTTTAAGTACTAATAAAAATAAAAGGTAGCGAGTGCATAAAACTCATACGTCAACATATAGGTAACGCCCGCACCCATCAAGTGCCATATATGGCATCGCCTAATGGTCAAACAACACCTTTTTATGGTGGTGTTGGAAGTGCATCAATGTCCTCTTCTTGATGGTTTGACACAAATTTTCTTCTCCTTCCTCTTTTCTCCTTGCCAAAATAAAAAGGTGTCGTGTCATTTATTTATTATATCCAATGTGATTCTTATTCTTTTTATTTCTGTTTGTTTTGTTTTGTTACCTTCTTTTGATTGAATTGATTTTTAATTTGTTCCCTTATTATTTGTTTTCATTTGACTTTTATATCAAATTTGGTCCTTATTTTTTTGATTTTTTTATTCTTTTTCTATCTGAATTTTGTTTTCAATATCATCTAACATTTGATTTCAATTTATTTTTATGTTGAATTTTGTCCCCATTCTTTTTATTGTTGTTTGTTTTGTTTTGTTTTAAATCCTTTTTTATTGTTTTTTTTTCAATTTCATTTCTCAATTATTTTTTTTTTAGAATTTTGCTTCTTGTTTTTTTTTTCTTGCCTTCCGTAGGGTTAGTCTTAGTCTTATGATTAAGATCACAGGTTTTGAGAGTTAGCATGGGTTGTATTTTTTTTTTTAGTTCATTTTATAAAATTCATTTATTTTAAATTTTATCCTTCAACATTTAATTTTTTTAAATTGATCTTCGTGCTTTTTCTAACATTTTCTTTATATGGAGTAATTCTAATTTTATTCCTATGATCACGGGGTTAGTAGGTTAAACATGGGTTGAATCAAATCTTTTTCTCATTTTTTTTAAAATTATTTTTTAGTTTCATCCCTTAACATTTTTCTTCATTGTTTTTTGATGCAACCAGTCTCAACCTTATAACCATAGTCATGGGTTTCAAAGCTTAATTTGGGTTGATTTTGGTGTTTTTTAAAAATTTATTTTTATTAATTTCATCCTTAAGCAATTAGTTTTTTATGAATTGGTTTTCATGCTTTTTTTCATATTTTTTTCTATATGGTTATTCCAATTCTATGCCCAAGGTTGTAGGGTTAATAGGTTAACTTGGCTTGACCCAAATATTTTTTTTCATTTTTTTTTAATTAATTTCTTTTTTAGTTTCGCCATTCAACATTGAATTTTTTTATAATTGAGTTTAATAATTTTATTCAGTTCACTTTCATTAATTACTTTTATTTGCACGGATAATTGTTTGATTAAATAAAAAAAATTTCTAAAAAGTAGAGTTATTAAACGCAACTGAGTACATGACTTATGATGTAAGATCAAATATTTTAATATTATTTATTTCTTGATCACATGTTGGTTTGTTTAATTAGATGCGTGTATAAAAATTTAAATTTATAATTGAAATTTTTTTTATATCCAAAAACATGTTGGAAAAGCATGCATATTTTTTTTTTAATTGAAAAAAACATTCTGACCTGCAACGAAGCGGGTGTCAAATAGCATTATATATATATTAGATCCAATACAAATGCATAAAAATAAAATTATCTTTACCCAACTTATTGCTATCCGTAGTTATAACTAGCGATCCAATTAATAAAATTATAGATATCTGGTCAATAGTGTATCGTGGGTCTGACCAAAAAAATTTTAATGTAAAATACTAATGTTCAGACAATGAACAGGTCATTAAATCCGACCTAACAGGTCAACATTAAAACCTCCTCACTCGACTTATTGGCTAGCTCAATTATATTTTCATCCATATATCATTCACCTTGTAAAACCTTTTATATAATTTATAATATGCCCCGAAATCATTGTTGGGTGTTTCTGCCAGACAGTTTACACATTTTTTACTATTTTCACCATTACATTCTCTATAAAAATCGGATTAATACGTCATTTACGGTGTTAGAAACTAGACAAGATAAGTTTTTCCTACATATAAAATTTGGGTTAAAAACTACATCTATTCAATACAGTTTTTAGGTTGAACGAAAACCTCTATCAAATATCTAAACTAACAACTTCTCACTTTTATAACTAATTGTTAACCTAATCCTTTTAAACAATTAAAAAATCATTAAGCACTCTTAATCCATCTTACGATATCATATAATCTATTATATTCATTATATTTGGTCATTCATACAAATACCATTTAAATCTCATTAACTTTATACACTTTTCATATTAAAAAAATCTTAATCAATCCAAAACCTTTCTAATCAAGAAAATAGAATGGAACTAAGTCCTTCAAGGTCAATCCACTTCACTTCTTTTCTCTATATCTATTGAAGAACATGTGACTCTTAAAATTTGTTCTCTAAACTATAATAAAGTTTATAAAACTAGGGTAAATGAACTCTAAGTTTACATCTTTTCTATATATATATATATATATATATATATATAAAGAGAGCTTAGATGAGTCTATTTTTTTTTTCTACTTGGTTCAAAATAAAATTTTATGTAAATTTGAATTTTATAATATTTTAACTCAAAAATATTTGGATCGGAGTATTGCACTTCGGAAATTAAACCCATTATTTTCTTTTCCCTTTTTACTTATTTTGTCTCCATTTATCCTCTCAACACTACGTATATAGGATGCTATCTCACAAACATGCTCAGATAAATAATCTCCCACCAACCCCTCTCCCCAGGGCAACAAAAAAAGAGCCCACGCCCATCCTCAATAATCAAGATAAAAAACAATATTTTTTGGATACTATGAGGAGAATGCTGAAAAAGCTTAAAATGTACCAATACAGGAGGGGATGATGAATTTATATAGACAAATATAGTTTTTTTTTTCCATTGAGAATTTAAATTGTTCCCGTTTCTGTTTTTTCATAAATCTAGGCACGAAAAGAACATAACTTTAAATAATTAAGGAAATATTGGTTAAAAATAAAATATGATGCCATTTTATAAAAAAAGACGATAGGCACATGGTGAACGTGGCATGCTCTTATTCCAATTTGCTGTAGGTGTGTGAAATGGGCCACAAGGCCCACAAGCACCTAATAGGGCTTCTTCTCCCTAGATGATCATTCCGTTGCACGTGGGTAGGTGGTCTCATTAGGTTCTTTGCATGTGCTTAAAGAAGATAGGGTTTCATCACTTCACGTTCGAATGGAAACGGAGATTGCTATAGCAAGCTTTTAAATTTAAATTTAAATTTAAATAATTTCTCAAACTGAATATTTATGAAATATTCTGGTATTCAAAATCCTTCAGTTAAGAAAATCTAATTTGTTAAATGATCGTGAAAATTATATTTTCATCTTAATTAACAATGATACTAAAACTAAATTACCTAAATATAAAAAGTTTTAGCAGGCAAAAGTTAAAAACAACAATTAAATAAAGAATATTAAATATTTTAATGGGCGAAAGAAATTGCAAATGTGAGCTCTAAATTTGCAAGTTTATTTTCTCTAAAACAATGATAATCGAGTTTGCCTTTTATGAAGGTTTACAAATCCTTAAATAGACCAGAAACTATCTTAACTAGAAAAAAAAAATTATAAAACAAAGAAGCATAAAATATGAAATAAAACAAGAAATTCAAAAAACACATGGAAAATAACAAAATTGTCAAAACCGGAGGTCTGAGTGAGATTTTTTATATCTAAAGATCTGACGGTCCACATAGCGACGCAATGACTACTACAAGAAAAAAACCTCTAAAAACTCTTATAAAATTTTGAGTGCAATCCAATGATCAGATAAAAAGATATGATCATTTTAAACTATTATTCTAGTTTGGCATGATTAGATCTCTTTTTGGACTTTGACTTATCACATTAGTTCATAAATGTACAATGTCATTCATGTAATATATTTGAGGCAGATTCCTATCTAATCGTGACAAACTCATATTCTATTTAAAATCATTCATTATCACAGGCCCAACTATAATATCAATACATCAATAGGATAGCATTTTTTTCGTTTCACTTGAATCCTAAGGAGTTAAACTGATGAGAAAAACATAAATATAGATCATTATCTTAACATTCATATTCTCAACCAAAAAAAAAAATATTATCTTAACAATATCAATCATATATATTTATTTTTCATATAGCTTACGCGATGCTTCCCACATTTTTATTTCAGCATTGCACAAAGCTAATTTTCGACGAAGTACAATTTGAACCCGGCCAGTACACTCATGATGCTACTTAGCCCTGCCAAAGGGATGCGTTTCATCTTCGACAAGCTAATCTGCTATTTCAAGACAAAAGCAAAATGACAGAAGAAAAATATTGAACATATATGTGTTTGGTGCTTCGAATCCAAAAATAGAACGTATCCAATGATATATATTTGGCTCGAAAAGTTTAAGAAAAATATCAACCAATAATGAATAAATCCATGTGCCTAGCCGTCATATAGGTTTGTTTGCTTTGCATTACAAGGTTATCTACCAATATTATAAAGAAAGCGAACGTGTACCAACAACTGGATGACAGGAAGAGAACATCCTTCGTGATATTGCTTCCTACCTGTTCATTACTTGCAGCACAAAATTAGAAGTGGAAACGCACTATTGATTAAATTCAATAACAAAACATATAGACATATAGTCTCCTAGTCCACGTTGAGCAATGGGTAGTACTGCACATGTTTAGAACCATGTAACTGGACTTAATTTTGTGCTTGATTTATGTCTACATAAAATCAATTGCTTTTATCAAGCAGGATGATTTCTCTGCACAACAACTGCATGTGTGTGCATGTTCTATATTGATCTTGAGCTCTTGACAAATGTAGAAGATAAACAATGAGTGATTATGTATATGTAATTTTCCAGGCAGGACCAGAATCCTACCAAAATGAAGCAGAAACATGTTTTAACTTTGTTTATCCTAGACATATCCATAGAAGAATGCATGGTTTACATTATGTTATTGATCATGTATCATCGCAGCAAGGTAGTCAAATTAAAGTGAGAATATCAAGCTCACTTACATATTGTCAAAAATTGGATCAAAGTATACCAACCTTATAAATGAGGAATATATCAAAGATGAAGATTCCCAGATTTTGAAGCTTGGAATCAATGTCCTCCGTAGTATCAGTGATGAAGATGCATGCACTTTTGTCTGTCAGATTGTTGGGTTAATTGTTTGTGTTGGTGTAATTCGAAACAGACATGTCAGAACATGATTTGCTGATAAATCTTTAATAAAACAATCATCATTTTGATGGAAAATGGGGTTCATGAATGTCAGAAGAAAATCTACCTTATCCCAACATTGGGATCTAAATTGTCCACATTTGTTAACACGAGTATGGACAAAGTAATTAACAATATTAAATCACAGGCTCTTCAAATGCTTGTCGTTTTATACTACACGGGCTTTCTTGTTCGGAAACACAAGCTTATTAACCACCACGATCGAATCTTAGGGTTTATATATGTAGAATGCCATGTTTTCTGAGCTGGAAATAGGAATATTAAGGACCCCAAATTCAAAATTATAAATATTATGCACTGAGTTCGGGAAGTGGGGGAGGAATAATCCAGGGTGTTTTGACGAGATGGGAGGGTGCTATGAGAGATGGTGGTTTAGATTAGAGAGAGTTGGGTAGTGGTGAAGAATCATGTGTTTGCATGTGCATTGAGCTGGAGAACATGGCTAAAGCAACAAGCAACACCCTTAGGTACACGTGGCTCTCCCTTATTCATTTATCCCATTGCCTTGGAGTCCTTCTATGAAATTGTGTTTGCGGTCCCTACGTTTTGGCCACCTTAATTTATTTCCATTATCCTCATCTGGCTGGCTATCAACAACTTATTTACCCAATATGCTGAATACCGTATATAAATGCCCTCAATAGTGGCATATGCTACACAACGTCTTGTCTTGACAACCAAATTTGGAAGGCCTGCGCAAAAGCTAAACTAGTGCTTCATTCAAAACTCTTTTGAGTAATGGGAGTTTCAGCAGGTGAGCATCCTCTTCTTGTTTCTTTGAAGGGTATGGTCCAAGGAAATGAAGAGACGATGGATCATATGCCAAATGAAGCTTTGTGGAACAAGGTCTCGGAAGCACAAACCAAGAGAAGATGCCCACTGAGGAGACAAAAAAATGGGCGGCATGCCAGGAGCAAGAGACCTGGAAGGATCTTGATGAAGAGAAGAGCTCGTGCAGAAGGTTCTACTGTAAGGTCAGGATATGGCATCGAGAGAAGAGTTAGAACCCTGAAGAAACTCATTCCTAATAGTGAATCCATGGGATTGGATGGGCTTTTCAGAGAGGCAGCTGATTATATTTTGTCTTTGCAAATGAGAGTTAAAGTCATGCAGATAATGGTTACGGTTTTAACAGGTTCGGATGATGAGTATTAAACTAAATTCATTTTGTAAAGGCTATCAATCTTCTTCCCTTTTTTTTTTAATTTAAATTTGTTTTTTTATATATATATAATTTGCTGTCCTCATGTTATTCATACCCGTATATAGGACTTGGTTCTAGACATTTGTGCACTTGAAGGTCTAGCTGTTGTGGTCAATCGTGTGACTTGTTCCGCCCCCGTCTCGGGTTCGAACCCTCTCTGTGCACGCCTGTCACCCCCGCGGTGCCTTACCTGCTCCTGGGCTTGCAGGATGTCCAGTGGGCCATAGGGATTAGTCGTGGTGCGCGCAAGCTGGCCCGACACCCCATGTCAATAAAAAAAAAAAAAAAAAAAAAAGTCTAGACATTTGTGTACGTGTGATTGCCTAGATTGAACAACATGCATGCAGCTATGCGTGAGAAGTTACTTAGAGGGATGGATGGATTATCGAATTCGCTCATGTTATTTTCCACGACTCCTGTATTGGTTAATTCAAATATCATGCATTAATTCAATTTTTCCACTCTCGGAATCCTGATGCTTAATTTGATTAGACTTCATAAAATTTGATCGTATTCACCTAGCTGTATCCGAGTTTCTATGTCCATTGTCCTGTTCTTGCATTTTTCGTAACAGACTCCGATGTTTCATAGCATTTCCTGGAGTTTGGGAACCTCCGGTTCAGACAACTTACTGTTTTTCAGCTTATCACTTTTATGATCCAAAGGGTGCCAATTGGCATATTGCCCAAAGAAAGAGTGGAATATCTATTAACAAAAGAATAATGCTGTAATAGAGGCCTGCCACATGTATGAATTCCAAGAGTTATTTCTCCACCACCAAGAAGTTCATCGAGATTTCATCCTCCAAGATCTGTTGCCTTGAATAAAAACAAAAGTATTCCATGTTTTGGCGTGGCGACAAGTGCTCTAATGGCTTATATTGAAGATTCTACTGAATCGCGCGTTACTTGATTCTTTTTTTATTGTACATACCATAACAACCTCCTCAATATCTCCTTCTTTAATTATTTACGTATATAATTCATATGATCATATTGTATCTAATATTACTTCGTGTGTGTGTGTGTGTCTATATATATATATATATATATATATCAGCAACTTCTCATGGTATCAAATGGCTGGTGGCTGGATGTTATAAAGACGGGGTCTGGAGTTTTTTTTTTTTTTTTTGTCCATTCTTTTTTTAACTAACTTCTTTTTTAAAATGTTTTTTTTTTGGTATAACCACTTATTTATAAGTAAAATAAATTTATTTTTTTTCTCATAATTGTTTGGTCCTCAAGAAAACTTGGTGGGTAACGCAAAATCACTTTAGTCTTTCATTTTATTTCTTTACACTTTAGTCCTCTTGTCCAAATATTTTTTTATTTTTTTATGTATCTTGTTTTTTTGTATTTTGATATTTTTTTTTAAAAGGTAATGTCAATGTCTTCTCATTAAAAAAAAATAATCAATGATTTTTAAATAAACATGTTAAAAATTAAACGTGTTGAAAGTAAATTTTTAAACTTCTAATTCTTTTTGAAAGGGCATTGAAATGCTAAAAACGATGCAAATACGTCAAACATATATTTTTTTGAATTTTTTTATTATTTTTCTTGTAATTTTTTTTTGGATTTTTCAAAAACAAATAAAACTTTAAAAAAAAAAAGTAAAAAATCAGGTTATGATAAATGGCATAAAGTAGTGACACCATCATACCTTAGACTCAATCGAGAGGGAGAGAAAATCAGTCACAAACCTATGTTGATTCTCAAACACAAACTTTCATTGATTCTAACTCTCATTATTACTTGCACCCTTCAAACTATTTAGGTACTATGATTTTTACATGTGTTCTCAATGAAGATAATTATCCTGCATGGAGGAGAGTAATGGAAAATGCCCTCCATGCTAAGAACAAAATATATTTTATTAATGAAACACTTGCAAAACAAAACTCTCTCTATATATATTTTTCTTATTTGGAAAAAAATGCAATTTAATGGAAAAAAATGCAATTTGAAAAAATTCCGAAATGCACATGTTGTACAACAAAGGAATTTGTAATGACAAGAGAGTAAGAGAAGATCCATCAATTTTTTATTGGATTAGCTGAAAACTTCAAAACTGTAAGATCTCAAATCTAAGACTCTTCATTCGATTACTAAGGTTTATGCTATGGTAATTCATGAGGAGAAACAACAAGCTTCTTCCATGAGACATGCCCCAAACATAAAAGCTATGGATCTTGCTGCCAAAACCAATCTAGAACATGTTAAAGACAAATAGGAGTTGTGATGCGAGCATTGTAATTATTGAAGTTATACAAAAAATGAGTGTCACAAACTAGTAAAATATCCACCAAATTAAAAACCAAGTCGCAAGATAAAGCAAGGTGAAGGAAATGAACAGACAAAATATATGAAGGCATAATCAAGTAAGAAGAATTCAACTTATATTGTCATGTCAAATAACATTGTTACATCAAGTGAAACAAGTTTTTTAGCTATACTTGGACTCACTATAGATCAATACAATCAATTGATGCAACTTCTCAATAACAATTCTTTGAATTTAGCTAATCATACTAGTAAGAAAAACCTTTTAATACTTGGATTGCTAATAGTAAAGCCTCTAATCACATGGTTGAATTAGAAACTTTACTAGATGATATACAACCAATTCACAATCACACACCATTTAATATTCCTAATGGAAATGAATTACCTGTTATTCATGTTGGTAGCACAACCTTTGTTATAAGCCAATTTTTTACCCTCTGTGTTTATAATTGTTTAAAAAAATACAAGAAAATTTAAAAAAATATGTTCTTTATGTATTTGCATCATTTTCAGCAATTTCAACGTTTTCTCAAAAGAATTCAAAATTTCTTTTCAACGTGTTCAGCTTTTAATGCCCTATTTTTAAAATTGTTGATTGATTTTTTTTATTGAGTCAACATTGTTTAAGAAATGTTTGGATGTTGTTTTTATTGAGATAGAATAGTTTTTATAATCTGTCAAAAGTAGAGGTAGTTGTTTGATTCCTATTTCTGGGTTATTGGTTCATCTTCTTGGTTCTTGAGCTTGATTTGTGTCCCAAAAAGTCAGTTTTTTATGTAAATTTAATGCATTGGTTGGCTGTCAATAAAACTGCAGTTTTGATTTTAGAAATTTCATGCATGTTTTTCATGATTTATTGTTTTTTGTTGTTTATTTTGATTAAAACGTATATGAATATGGCAAATTCACAATATGATGTATCTTCCTCCACACTACAACAATGATCTCCTTTAGTTTTTTTTTTTTAACTAGTTTTAATCTTGCGCTATGCTATAAGTAAGATTTCAAGTTAATTTTTAACATAATAAAAGAATTTACTAGTGTTATAGATGTATTTTATTGTACCATGTTTTCTTAATTGAGAAATGTGAAGATGCTATTTATATTTAATAAAATAACTTTTAAAAAATAAATGAATCGATCAACTATGAAGAATTATTAATGTTAATTAAATATTAAATTGTTGAGCCAATATTTTTTTTCTAAAAACAGAAGACAAATGAGTACCAAATATTTAACAACCAATTTTATTTTGCATTTAGCGTTTTTTTTTTTATCTAAGAGGTTATTTTCTCCCATTAAGAATAAACAATTTTTTTTTAGAAGAAAGAAATATATCATACAAATATAGTTTATTTATATCAAATATAAAAAAAAAATTATAAATGTAAATTATAATAATATCTCTGAAACATTAAAAAATACAAAATAATTTAAAAACCTAACTATTATTTTAAAGAAATGAACAAAACAATTTAAAAAATGAGAGAGAGAGTATATTAGTTTACATTGAAATAAGAAAAACTAATGTAACCTAAAAATACATACAAAAGAGTGGGTATTAATTAAAAATCTTACAAAAATTAATAAAAAAAAAAAAGAAAGACGTCATGTGTTGTTGGGCCTGACATGCCAAGCTTATACACATGGCCAACTACCTAACCCCCCCCCCTACACACACACACACACACACACACACACACACACACACAGAGGCTTGTATTTCCAGGCTCAAATATATATATATACGCCCCCTCCCAGCTCTTTAATTTTAAAAAAATTTAAAACCGTAACATGTGGCATGCTGCCTAATTTATGACCACTTATGGCAATTGAAAACCTACCAGAAAGTTAAGTTTTCCACTTTTGGATAAAAAAATTCATTTTCAACAAGATTTTTATATGAAAACATCTAACAAATACTGTATAAACCTTAATACACTCATTTACGACCTGGAAACAGAAAGGAAAAAAACCAGTTATAAATTATGAAAACAACTTGAAACTACGAAACTTTTCAAGCCCCGATCTACTTTTTCAGCAAGATGAAGGCCAAAAATCACTATCATTAATCGAATGGAACCTTTTGATATCAAGTTTGTCCATTTTGATTGTCGAAATCGTGACAACTGAAAACTCTCTTTGTTTTTTACTATTTTCTGATGATTTTTTCTCTCATCTATCAAATAAAATGATTGTGAAATGAATAAAATAAACTTTTTAACTAAAATAAAAATTATTGTGAATTTGGATTTAGACATTTATTTTATCCGAGTTGTACATTTCATTCTTCTTTTTTTCTATTTAGATCTTTCTATCATAATTTCAAACTTAACCACATTTAATTAGGGTATAAAATAATTCGTCCATGTTTCCTATGTTTATATTTATGTCCCTTCCTTCATCACAATGCCAGCCCAATCAACTAATTAATCCGTCTTAATTTGGTATATGTCTTTTGTATAAAGCCCGGATCAGCCCATTTTCTACTCCACAGCTGCATGGATCGTTTTAACAATTTTTGTTGTTTAACACGAAAATAGCTAGCACGTAAATGAATATAGATGATTTGTTTAATAAATTATTACCTGAAAATAAAAGAATATATAATATTCAAAAATTTATCAAATAATTTTAAAATGACATATTTAAAAAAAAATTATACAAAACAATGACATATAACTCTCAGCACATCTTGATATTATTTATATAGTTTTTTTTTATTTTAGTAATCTTTGTTGACCATAAATATATTTTACACAACAGGTGTCACAATTAAAACATCATAAATAAATAAATAAAAAATATATTTTTAATTTAAAATTTCTCAATCTTCATGATTTTATATATTTTAAATATGTGAAGGCGAATAAAAATTAAATACGTTAATTTGATTTTTTTTCATTACTAAACACCACCTTAGATTATAAAATTAAATATTAGCTCAATCAAAGCATATAAAATAAATAACTAAAACTATACTATGATTTATTTTTATATTTATAAATAAAAATAAATTGTGTTTAACACGAAAAATTTAATCCAAAACAAACACAAAAGTGATATTTAGACAGAAAAAAAGAGTAAAAAATAAATAAAAAGTACCTCAAATTTATAGAATGATGAGGCAGGCCTCACTCTGCGCCAAGGCCTGCGCCAACATAAGCCGAGGGACAGGGCCCGACCAAAAAATAAATAAAAGGGTGAATGACGCGTGTTTTGCAATAGCAGATGAATTGTCATTCGTGCATATTCTCCAGCAACTCTTCAATCTCTAGAAAGTTCTTTTCATTGGCATTCTACATATTTTTTTCTCTTCTAGTCAAAAGTACCTCAAATTTATAGAAACTCATTTCCAACATCAAAACCCTTTTTAATTATATCTTTGAAACAACAAAAAAATCAAATAATTTTGCAAACTCAATCTCACACTTTCTTGGTAGCTTTAAGGATCCAAACCATTATCAATGAAATCAAATTTGACATTGCTGAGTGGCCATGATTTTCAAAAACAAAGAAAAACAATTTGCTTTGAATTTTTTTTCTTTATATTTTTTTATCACATGATAGTATCAAAAATAAATTTAAAAAAATAAAAATTATATATTATTTTAATTTAAAAAAAATACTTTAAAAAATAATTATTATTATAATATCAAGAATTATCTAAATCTAGAGATCAAGATCTAATAATTAAGGCTCAAATTGGATGAAAGGACACCATATTAAGGTGATTTAGTAAACTTCTCTCACATAACTCTCTCTTCTTCTAACATTGTATTTGATATCGTGGTAGCGGTTTCTTTTTAAAATATTTTTTACTTGAAATTATAGTTTTTAGACCCGGCCCGGTGGTTGGCCTAGTCCAAGGACCGGGTTCCGGGTTTTGACCAGGTTTCGGGTCAATTTTTTTTAAAAAAATCAAAACGATATCGTTTTAGTAAAAAAACAAAAGTCAACGGGTTGCATCCGGGTTTTTGATCGGGTCGCTGGGTCAATCCGCCGAGTCACACCGGGTTTTTCCTTTCCCTGTTTTTTCTTCAACCCGGCCCGGTTCTAGCCCCGGGTTGGTCTGTCGAGCCTGGCCGGGTTTCAAAACTATGCTTGAAATACATTAAAATAATATATTTTATTTATTTTTTATATCAGTACATTAAAATGATCTAAAAACATTAAAAAATTAATTTTCAAAAAATCAAAATTTTCAAAAAGCCCAATGCGGCTACAAAGAGAAAGTTTATGAAGATGGCAGAAATGATCGTTTTTGAGAATTTTGATTTTTATATAGAAGGATCAGAATTGATAACATGAATATTGAAGGACTATAATGATTTTTTTAACATCGTTTTATGCACAAATGCATCAAATGGAGTCATTTTATGGCCAGCGTTTCACTATTTATTTTGGGGAAAATAAACACCAATCTGCCCTTTTTATTTAGTTTTACTATCTGACAAATTGGTCTGCGCTCCAAGATCATTATCTACATATGATATTATTAACTAAATTAAAAACAAAAACTCTTAAATATTACTCTAAAAAGTATGGCTTCTTCACCGCCTCTATTGTTTATTCTCTTACACATTATTATGAATGAATTGTATAAAGTTTTATATATTTTTAATTTGATTCTTAAATTTTTTTTTACTGATTTAGACCATCAAAACATACAATATTTGTGTCAAGGGTTCCAATTCATAAGGGAAGTTCATAGTAGGTGTTTTTATACCTTTAAAGTTTATGAAAAAACAGATCTGATCTCGAGTTGATTTTTAGTTTGTGAAAAAGTATGTGTTTTTTTCTTGAAATTTATCACAGTTACTACAAGGTTTTATAGGTGTTTTGTGTCAAAAAACATGATTTCAGGTATAAAAAAACTCAGACCTCGATTTTCCGATCACCATAGTGACTAAAATTTGGACAAATTAAACTTCGCGTCATCTTATTTGTTTTTCAAACAATTTTAGGGCGGACGACATGGCATCCCTCCTACTTGCAAACAAAAAAAAACTTAAGGGCCCCATAACAAGGGCCTACCAAAATGGGCCAAACAAGCTGGCCTAACTTGTCAAGCCCAACAGCACCTGGCCTTTGCTTCTTATTTTCTAATTTTTTTAAGTAAATGATTATTTTTTATGGTTTTTCCTTTAAATGTTTTTAATTTATATTTAAATTAGTATCATTTTTCTCTTCATTTTATTTGGAGCCTTTTTTAAATGATAATTATTCTTTTAGTTAGGTTTTTAAATTTGAAGAGTTTTTCTAATTCATCTATAATTTTTTTTAATCTTTTATATGGATGGACTTTATTTTTAAAAATAAAAAAAAAATATTTTTAGATAATATTTCTAATATGTACAGCCTTGCATGATTTGTTTTATCCTTTTATTTTATTTGATCAATTTAATTTATAACTCTATTTATATTATCGTAATGATTATTTTTTTATGGTTTTTCCTTTAATTTTTTTAATTTATATTTAAATTAGTATCCCTTCTCTTTTTTATTTTGTTTAGAGAGACTCTTTTAAATGATGATTATTTTTTTAATTATGTATTTAAATATGAAGATTTTTTATAATTCATCTATCATTTTTTTATCTTTTGTATAGATGGACTTTATTTTTGAAAAAAAATGATTTTTAAATAATATTTCTAATATGTGCAGTCTTGCATGATATTTTTTTTTCTTTTATTTTATTCAATCAATTTAATTTATGTCTCTATTTATATTATCGAATTTAAAAACAAATAAATTTATCAAACATAACTGGGTAAATATATTCTTCTCTCAAGATTAAGTATCATTAATAACTTTTTATTTATTTATTCTCATACATAGTTCTCGATTTATTTGTTTACATGTATGCATAAAAACTTTTATTTGAAATTAGATTTTTTAAAACTACATAAATGCATTGAAAAAACCTGCATATATAATTTTTTTTATTGGAAATGAAAATCTCTAACCTACGATGGAGCGTGGTTCATATAAACTAGTAAAAACAAAGCATTTTACTTTTGCAAATATTGCGTACTCACACACAATTACACTGTGGATTCACATAATACTTTTTTTATAATGTATTTGTTTTTTCAATTTGATTCTTTCACATTGTGTTTATTTGAGATTAGCTTTAATAGTTTATTTCAACTTGTTTGGCAACGCGGCTAGTCGCGCCTTTGCCAAAATTTTGATTTTTTTATTTAAAATTAATTCTTTTTTATGTTTATGGATGGTTTTGATATGCTAATGTCAAAAATAAATTTTAAAAAATAAAACAAAATATTATTTAGATGCTTCTCCAAGCAAAAAGGACTTTGAAAAATAATCACTGCCACAATATCAAACAGGCACTTCAAATGGCTCAATGTGGGGTTCTCGCCAAGACAAAAAAAAATCTTGTCATTGGATTATTGCTGGATTTTATAAAAATATTGTTTGGATTTTTTTGGTTTTCTAAAAGACTGAAACTAAAGGGATTTTATATTGGAAATTAGAAGAGAAAAAAAAACAGCCCTTTCCGTCCTCAAAGAAAAGAAGAAAATAAATATAAGTTGGAAACCAAAAGGATGAGAGAGAAGAAAAGGGTGAGAGGAAAGAGAAAGAGGAATTTGTTGTCGAAACCATACTAGAGCTCTATCGTCACCACGCACCACCTTGGAATGAAGCCCCCAACAAAATAATTCAAACAATACCAAGAAAGTCCACCATTAGAGCTCGAAGGATGTTGCATGCTCCTCCTCAATATGATGGCCTTCCTCACACGCTGGCGTGTAAGTTACATGCACCATGCAAATTTTTTTAATTAAGTCTCTGATTCTATTACAAGTTTTTAATTTAGTTCTGAATGTAATCTCACCTGGGCCCAATAAAAGCCCAACTAAGGAGAGAACAAAAGAAGGGAAAAGGAAGAGGTAAGTGACCCAACTAAGTTAGCTTATTGTGGTCATGTCTATAATTTGAATCGTGAATTTAGAGTGTTAACTCAAGTTTATTAGGTTCCATCCAATATGTTATCATCTTGATATTAAAAAAAAAGATGTCATCCTGAAGAAAATTAAAGTCAAACCATGTTTTTACTAGTTGTCCATATTGTCTATAGATCCGTCAAATCGATTGTGTCATGTTGTGACAACTTCTATACATTTAATTTGAAGCTCGGGCTAGGTAAGGACTCGGGTTGGAAGGTTTTAAGATTGACATGTTGAGCCCGATTTAGTGAAATTATCAAAAACAATTCCCACTCCATGACCGTCCTTTTTTAAATTAAAAAAATCAGTGTCATTTGTTTTTTTTAAAAAAAAGTTTGAACACCTTTATCTTATATTTTTTTTGGTCATATCAAGTTTTGATTGGGTCAACTTAGCATATTATAAGTTTACATCCATTTGTTTTTTTTTTTTTAATATACTCACAAGAACGTTATTGATACCTTGAATCCATACCTGTAGCAGAGTACATGCAATGAAACTTCCGTTTAGTAAAACATAATACTATAAAAAAATTTAACAACTTTCATCATTTAATTAGTTTAAACATGAAATTTAACTAAACATGACACAAGCTTTAGGCGCTCAATCTGTATTTACCTAGTAAAGTATAATCATAAGAGTAGATTTTTTATACTCTTATTTATATTATCGATGATCAAATAACCAAATCTTTTCTAGCTAATTGAAGCTTTTGTGATACCCTACCATTACTAAAATCATTTACCATAAAAAAAAAAAAACAACCAACACATGCATGAATATAATAATGTGTTTTATAAATCAAGTACTTGAACACAAAAAGAACTAGACACCTTTGTAATATTTTGATGATGTCCTAAAATACAAGATATGTAACTAAAAGGTTATTTAGTGTTTGAAATAGTAGTTAATCAATATATTCAGGTGCTTAGATTTATTCTTCTTAATCTAAGAAACTTCAAGCTTACAGTAGAAGTTTAAATACCTGCAAAAATAGTCCTAATCGGGACGACTTAAAAACCCTCTAATAATAAAATCAGTATATTTATAAGAAATATATTAAATAAGTTAAGGCAATAAATGATTTAAAAGAGCTTTAAATTTAAGGAACAAAAATATTTGTTCTTGAATTTTAAGTTAGTTAATGCTCTGAAATCTATGTATCTTTATCTTAAGAGATGAAAAGTTATGAACCCTTTACCTGGATGGTTCAGGGAGTGTTTATAGCTCTTGAACCTTGTCTTTTTCATAGAAGAAAAAGACTAAAAAGTCATTTGCTTTTAGCGATATTAATGAGAGGCAAATATCTCTTACATATCATTAATGAGAAAGTAAATATGATAGGTCCCTTAAGAGACCTTTTATATACCTATAAGTATAGAGAAATCATTACCTTAATATGAATGATTATTCTAGATAGAGAGATGTGACAGTTTATCATGTCTTCAATACTTATATTGTAGAGGATCATCCAGGATCAAACATATAGCTTTAGAACTTGGTAATGTCCAAGTTCTTTGGGTCTGACATGTTTCTCAGACTCATGTTTTCTTGGACTTAGCTGGCTCCCAAGTCCAAGTTATTTGGAT
Organism: Populus x sibirica; assembly: GCA_019202695.1. Taxonomy (NCBI): domain Eukaryota; kingdom Viridiplantae; phylum Streptophyta; class Magnoliopsida; order Malpighiales; family Salicaceae; genus Populus; species Populus x sibirica. The sequence goes on along the minus strand of JAGMVL010000762.1, from coordinate 1,058,229 downwards.
GTGGCATGTTTACCAGATCCACAATTCCTTGGACTTGGCTGACTACCAAGTCCAAGTTCTTTATGTCTGGCATGTTGGCCACACCCACATTTCTTTAAACTTGGCTAACCACCAAGTCTGCCAAGTCTAAGTTCTTTGAGTCTGGCATGTTCGTCAAACTCATGTTTTCTTGAACTTGGCTGATTGTCAAGTCCAAATTCTTTGTGTCTAGCATGTTTGTCAGACTCACGTTACCTTGGACTTAGTTGAAGACCAAGTCTAAGTTCCTTATGTCTGGCATGCTCGCCAAACCCATGTTATTCGGGGCTTGAGCGACTACCAAGCCCAAGTACTTTGGGTTTAGCATGTTCGCCACACCCACGTTTCCTTGAACTTGGCTGACTGCCAAGTCCAAGTTTTTGGATTTGGCATATTCGTTAAACTCATGTTTTCTTGAGTTTGACTAACTTTCAAGTTCAGGTTCTTTAAGTCTGGCATGTTCGCTAGACCCACCTTACCTTGGACTTGGGTAACTGTCAAGCCCAAGTTCATTGAGTCTGGGATATTTATCAGGCCCATTTTATTTAAAGAGATTTTTATTTATTGAAATCTTAACCAAAAGTTAACTCATCATATTCAATAGTTATCAAATAATTTCAAAATGATACATTTAAAATCTATTAAAAAAATTACGAATCAATGATATATATCTTTTTGAACAACTTAATATTATTGACCTAATTCTTTTTATTTTTGAAATATTTGATGAGCAAAAATACATCTTACACAACATATTTCACAATTAAAAAAAGTCATGAACAACCAAACTTTTATTATTATTATTATTATAAAAAGAATTCTTAATCAACATGTGAATTTTGTAAATTTATATATTTTTTAACAATGAAGGGGAATAAAATTTAATTGTGTTGATTTGATTTGATTTTATTACTAAACACCATGTTAAGATTTCAAATTTAAAGATCTAAAAATATATATCATAATCTATTTTTTATATTTTGAAAGAAAATAAATAGTGTTTAATATACAAATCTAAAAAAATCAATAATTTAGAAGAAAAATAAAAAAACTAAGAGAGTAGTCAGGACTAGCTCACATGCTAGGCATGCTAGCTAAGTCAAAGCTAGGCCAAGTCTGGCCTTATAGACCATAAAAAATGAAAAATAAAAAGCAAATGGACCAGTATGTAATAAGGAAGACATTTTTTATTTTTTTTTATGTTAGATTTAAAACCGAATAAAAAATCAGTTCAAACCGACCAGTTTCACTTTAGTTTATTTTGTAAAAAAAACTTGCAAAATATAACATCGTTCTAACTAGCGAAATTCTCCCGTGAAATTTACATCCTTATTTATCGCAATTGTTCAATATGCTAACATTTTATCCTTAAATTCACCATTGAAATGATTCCTTATGGCATAATTTTGATCTAAACAACTAACTAATACAAATAATATAATAATGGCTAATATTAACAAGTTACATAAACACAAATATTTTCCTTTTAACTAAATGTTTCATATATAAATTTTAGAGTTTTGTACATAAAAACTTGAAAACAAAAAATTGGGTTCATCAAACTAAAAAAAAGATAGTGAATTATGCCAATGAACTTAGCATAAGACTTGCCTAGTAAAGGAGAGAAGACAATCACAAGAAAAAATAGAGAGAGCAAGGAACTGAGATCAAAAAGGTAGAAACCAGAGAGGTAAATAAAGGGTGGATTATAGATGGAAGAGATTGAGAGAGAAGGAGTCAAGGGAAAACGAGTAAGAGGGCGTGTGTATGTGAGAGCATGAGAGAGTAAGTTGATTTAATTTTAGGGTTTGAGTGACAATATGTTTAATTTGTTGGTTGAACCAATCCAGTTTGATTCGGTTCAATTGGTTTCAAGCTTCTAAATTCAAAACCAAACCAAACCATTTTTTTTGTTTTCTAATCTGTTTTTTCAGTTTTTTTGATTGTTTGGTTTGTTTACTCACCCCAAGTATGCAACAATAAAATCAATTTTTAAAATCCATTTCTATATCATAGCATCAATCTACTTTATATATATATATATATATATATATATATATATATATATATATATATATATATATATATTTTTGGAGAGACTTTAAATTGTCTTCAAAGAACTCTACAGATTAAAATCTATTGATTGATGGAAAGAGTACCTAAACAACTAAATGGCATGGATGTTTTATTATAGCTCAATCCATAGTAAAATTTGTCTTGGGCTACGGTAAAATTACATTTTTATCGTTTATCCAAAAACATTAAGCCTCTTTAGTGGGGGTGTTGATGTCTTTTTCATTTTTTTTTGCAAAGAAAAAAAAACTTTTTTGCCCTTAACGTCAACAAAGTATAGAACTGCTAACCAAGGGTTTTCTTAACTTTGCATACACTTCTTAACAGTCAAAAATATGTATTTGCCCCCAGAGTAAAAAAAAAAACTACTATGTTGCTGAATAAGGGTGTTTTAGGGTTTTCAAATTTTAATGTATAATGCAGTTACATCTATAACCTTAGAAGAGACAAAACATAAGCTTATCATTTGGGGGTATTTGTACTTTTATATAGGTATTTTGTGTGATTGTTGGGGTCGTGGGGGGCATTTTGATATTTTGATATTTTGTTTTCCTGAATTTTTTAATGTTTAAAGTTATTGGAGCGAGCTCGGCACGCCCTAGCACGTGGGTGGCATCCACGTCATTCAGACACTGTGTGTGACACCACTTGGTGAATGTAATTGGCCTTCCGTCGTCTCCCTAAATGTGTTGTCATATCCTTTTCCAATTGGAGTGGCACATGGCAGCTGACGGTGGTCGAGTTATCGCTGGTAGTCGTTTGATTTTTTTCTCTTTTTTTCTCTCCCCTAATAGGTAATGTACATCATTATCCTCTTTGTTTCTTACTTTTCACTTTCAATTATCATTCTATTAATTTCTTATTTTGTTCCTTTTCCATTTATAGAAGTTTTAATTTTTTTTTCAATTTAATCCTTCAATTGCAATTTCTCATATTTTTTTGTTTTCATTTCAATCCTTATTTTTTAAAATTTCTAATTTTGTCCTTAGAACTTTTGTTGAAGTTTTTTTTTCCTTTCAATTTCATCTTTCAATTAGAATTTCTGTTGTTTTATTTTTTTCAGTTTGACCCTCATTCTTTTGTTTTTTTTCCTTTTAATTAAATTTATTTTTCAATTCAATTAAACCCTCTAATTGAAACTTTTTATTCCTCTAATTAATGTTTTTTCTCACCCTCATTTTGTTATCCTTTTTTGTAATTTTTTTTCTGGTTTTATCTTTCAACATTTAATTTGCTGGGAATTCAACTTTTGCATTAGTTTTTTTTTTAATATTAGTTTTGTGATTATCTTCAAGTTTTTTCTATGGGTTAATCCTAATCTTATAATCTAGGTCACAATTTTTGCATGCATGTTTTGAATATAAGTTTTTTTTTAAATTGTTATGTTTCTATTTTATTTTTCAAAGAATTATAATAATTCATCTAATTTTTTTTATACAAATGAAGTTTATTTTCTAAAATAAAAAAAATTGTTTTTAAATTATATTGTTGATGTGTTCAGCCTTGCATAATATTTTTTATGACATGAGTTTATTCAGCCAACTTTATTTGTGTTTATCTTATAAGTCATGAGTGTTTTAGGGTATAAATTTATCTTTTATTTAAATAAATAAATAAGTTCACTGAACACAATCGGATATATGTCTTATTTTATGTTATGAAATATATTGATCTTACTTGTATAGAAGTTTTAATTTACACTTAATTTTTATGTAAAAATAACACATTGAAGCAACCTATATATATACTTGATATTTTTTTGAAAAATAAAATTATAATTTGCAGCGAAACACAGGCAAAAACCATTGGATTGTGATGATTTCAAGAAAGAGTCAATAGCTTCTCTCTCATGAAGGGGATGGAAAAGAGCATTTTTGGTAATTTCAAGGATTTTTATAAAATAATCAAAATTGCCAATTTGAATTATTACATGATCATAACATGCCTTTCTCAAAACCAAACAATATGAGTAATTGAGGACCCTAACATAACTTTATTAAAACATAAATGGTCAAAATAATGTTGTTTAATGCCCATCGTTTCACTGTTTATTATGTAGAGAACTAGTTTTATCACTTGCATTACTTCTATGATAGAATTTTAAGTTAATTTAAATAATAATAAGATAATGTGTTAATGGTATAGATTCATTTAAAAATATCAAGATTTTTTTAATTCAGAAATGCAAACATACTTTTTTATACAAGTAGGATTTCAAGTTAATTTTTCACATAATAAAAAAAATGTTTCAATTTTATGAATAGGTTTTATTATATTATGATTTTTTTAATTGAAAACACACAAAGATGCTATTTGTGCTTAATAAAATAAATAAAATATATATGAATCAATAAATTATGAAAGAGTTGTTAATGCTAATTAAATTCTTAAATAAAAGCTAATCTTTTTTTTAAAGCAAAATACAATTGAGTATGCAAATATTTAGACCCAACTATTTCATTTTAATTTATGTGATTTTATTTTTTTAATTTTAGGGGTTGTTTTTTCTTATCAAGAACAAATAATCTTTAATTTTATAAATAGAACATGCAAATAAATTCTATTTATATTAAATATAAAAGAAGAGATCTCTTTTAAAAATTATAAAAATGCAAAATAATTATAAAATAACTAATGTTTAAAAAAGATGAACTAAAAAGTTTTAAAAAGGAGAGAAAGAGGATATTAATCTAAATTTAAATTAAAAAGTTAACCAACTAATAAATTAGAAAAGAGTTGTTTAATGTCATTTAAAAGCTAAAATACAAAGTCAATCTTTATCCTAAAAACCTAAGACCTAAGAGTATTCAAATATTTAACTATGATTTTTTTAATTTATATGATTTTTTTTATCTTAGATGACCAATTTTTTTTTATGAATACATCATGCAAATGTAATTTATTTATATCACATATAAAAAATAATATCAATTTAAAAGATAATCAAAATATAAAAATACAAAATAATTTAAGAAACAACTACAATTTAAAAAAGGAGAACAAGAAAATTTAAAAGATCAGAGAGAGAATTAATTGAAACCTAAATTTAAAAAAAAAATGCAAAGTGAAAAATACATAAAAATAGGGAAAGCATTAATTAATATTTTATTAAAATAATTAATTAAAATAAAAAAAGATGCCAAACAATGATGGGTCAACCATGCCTAGACTTAAGAACAAAAACCCAAGTTCATGCATGTTTATTTTCTAAAAAATAGATGATATATCATTTTTTTTTATAAAAAAAAGGGTGAAAGATTGCTTGTAGTGGCAAGTAACCTACCACCTTCTAGGTTGCTGTTTAGAATCTCATCACCACCGTGGTGGCCAGAAAACCGAGGGAGTTTGGCATAGAAATCCATTTCCCACCTATTTTCACTTAAAAACACCACAAAACTTTCATTAACCACCTGCCAATTTCAATAAACCCCAAACCACTAAAAAAAAATTCGAATCAAGAAAATCTAAACAGACCTTAATTTATTTTTTCAACATGTTTATAGGAAAAAAAATCACCATCAATCGAATCAAGAAAATCTAAACAGACCTGAATTTATTTTTTCAAAGATGTTTATAGAAAAAAAATCATCATCATGAAACTTCTCTGATCGAATGAAATATTTTAACATAGATCAATCATTTTTATTTTTCAATGACTTTTTTTTTAATTCAAAAATTAAAAAATAAATAAAATAAACTTTTGGATAAAAAATCTTAAGATTGGCAATGCATTTTCTCCTTATTTATTTTGTGGTCCTCTCATTTTTAATATTGTCTTTTACTATAATTTAAAACGCAATTTTTTAGTATAATTGTAAATGAACAATGATTATCCCTATTCCGTTTTAGTTTTATTAATTAATAATCAATAACAATTATTTATTAATAAATAATTTGTGCATTAAGAGATACCCTAGCTTAGACTAGATATTTTGATTTCGAACCCCACACCCATTCTGGCGGAAAATGAAAAGAAAAAAATTAGCTAAAGAAAAACATGGTGGGTCCAGGAGACCATCCGGCCTGGAAAAGACATGCTGGCCAGGCCGAGACTCAAGCGTCGTGGCAAGGATGGTTAACACGATCGTTGTCACGTGATATCAGCAGCTGTCTTGTTTCAAGATTTTGCAACATTATCCTATTCCATATTGCATCAAAGTGGGGGCATTACCTTAGCTGTAAGCCTGTAATGCCTCCTTTGAGATATGATGAAGCTCCTAATCAGACATATTATGATATGAAACGAAAGAATTTACGTGACGGTACTGCTCTGTACTGGACCACTGGTTCATATCCAACGATGGCTTTCATGAATAATGATGATTCAAAATCAAAACCGATGTGTTGTAATCACAAGAGTTTTTCAAGAACAGTCAGTGTGTGGATGAAATGGACTGTTCAGGAGGCGTGCGGCTTCGATGATGATGAAATTGACAGTACGTGTTCATGGTTTGATGAAAAACTTAATCAAGTGTGAAAATCGACAGACAAATTTGGTCTGCACCCTGACGAAGAATAGAAGCCAATGTCCTCGAGCTTGCGTATATTTCCAGTGAAAAATGCATTACCAGTTTATGGGCCAATGTCCTCGAGCATTCTTTCTGGAATTTACACCTTGTGAAATTCGGATACCGTGCTGATAACGGGGCTTGCTGATTTAGTTTTCAATTGTTCTGTAGACATGACGTTCAAATCCAATACTCCACGTTCCGAATTTGGATCTCCGAAGATTGAGAAAACTAAAAGGATCCTGACTAATCATACGCACTTGTACAGTGGGCGTGTAAATCAAACGAGCCCTTGTAAGATAAGAGGCATGTGCTTGGCTTTTTCCTCTGCAGATGATACCTCGGGTCCAATTTGCAAACATCCACTAAAACCTTGTTTATTTTTTTACATTTTAAAAATATTTTTAAGAAAATTTGAATTTATTTTATGTTTTTCTTTACTTCAAATAAATATTTTTTTGATGTTTTTAGATCATTTTAATACGTTAATATAAAAAATAATTTTAAATATATATATATTATTTTAATACAAATAAAAATCATTTTAAAAAACAATTATATCCTACCTCTCAAACACGCTATCGCCTCATTCTCAAACTATCACAAATAGAGACACAGAGGGATTCACTTAAAAAAAGGATGGCGTCCAATATAGAATGATGGAGACGATTGGTACGAGCATTAAATTTGGACCCGTCTCCTAGTTTTATATATATTTGACCAATTCCATGGTCCTCCAAGAAATATATACAAATGTCATGTTGTTGAACATGCTCAAACCTAGGGTTCTTCCTTTGACCTCCCGGCCCATGTGCAGCTCCCATCCCAACTTTGCTTTGAAAAGTCCAGATAAGTCCAAGATCGATGTTTCACAGATGGATTGTTCGGCTAAAAAGTTGCTCATTCACGAGCATAGATATATATATCCAAGAAAGTGCCTCAATAATGTCAAACTTCCAGAAGCTCTAACCCTGCTACAGAAAAAGAGATCTGCTAACATTTGTCTGTCATGGAAGGGATAGCATCAAGTTAGTTTGTTTTGGATTAAAGCAGCGATTCGGGGGGTTCATAAATCTTAATAAAGAAAACAAGATAAAGCAACTACACCGATTATTAGCTCCGATCCTTCCAATAATGGAGAGTGTTCATATATAAAAATGGATTGCTTTAAGGCATTAAAAAATTATGAAGGTTGCTGTGAAGGTTGTGCTGCACCCAGCATCGCAACCTTCACGATTTTGTTTTACATGTGTGAAGGTTGAGCTGTACTCAATATAGCAACTTTCACTGTTTTTATTTTTTTAATTCTAAAGGTTGCCCTGTTTTCGGCAGCGCAATCAATTAAATCTCGGGTTTTTGTGAGATTTTCGGACTTTTATTTTTATACTTTGGTCTCTTAATTTCTTTATCTTCTAGTTGGTCCTTTAAAATTGCTTTGATTTGTGATTGGTCTTGGTTATTTATTTTCTATTTGTGCATATAGGGATCTCATGGTGTCAGAAAATATTATATTGCTTGGTTAATCCTCAGTTTTGCAAAATAAAATCTAATTAATTAATTTATAATAATTAAACCTTCAAGGTACCGGATTTAAAGCTTCAAGAAATAGAAATGTTCAACTCTTTTTTTTTTCAGCCAAAATAAAGAATGAATTTACACGGTCAAGAGGGGAGTTCATGTATTTTTTTATTTCGATCTCATAACTTTTTTTTTTAATTTGATCCTTTGTATTAGTTTTATTTAAGATTTGACTTTATAGTTTATTTTAATTACCTTGATATGGGGATCTTGTAGTATTGAGAAATTTTTTTGATGTTTAGTTGATGCTTATTTTTGCAAAATAAAATAAAATTCAGCTAATTTAAAACAATTAAGTGGTAAAAGACTAAAAATGAAACTAAAACAAATTAAGAACTTGGTAAACCGGCAAGAAAAATAAATTGGCACATGCAACGCACACACCATTGAGTGGGAAACTTCTATAGTCTTCATACGGCTCGTCAAGTGTCTCCCGGCAACCAAATGGTGGCTTCCACAACGATGATAAAAGCAACATGCCATGCTTTTCCTAGTAGTGTGGCGTGATAGTTAGGCTTTCACGAGCTTTTTTTCTTTTTTTTTTCTTTTTCCTTCAATTGGGAGTTGTGCTAGCTTGCAAAATTTGAAAGGTATCATGTAATTTGTTCATTGTATCAAATTTGATTCTTATTTTTTTGGTTGTTTTTTATTTTGTTTTGAATCTTTTTTTTATTGATTCTTTATTTCAATTCCATCCCTTGACATTTGGTTTCATTTTATTTTTATATCAAATTTGGTTCTCATTATTTTCGTTACTATTTGTTTTTTTCATCCTTTTCTTAATTAAATTTATTTTTTAATCTCATCTCTCAACATTTTGTTTCATTTTATTTTCATGTTAAATTTGGTTCTTATATTTTTAATTGTTATTTTTTTGTTTAGATCCTTTTTTAAAAAAAAAATTAATTTTATCCTTCAACATTAGATTAGTTAGGGATTGAGTTTTGTAATATTTTTTAGCATGGTGATCCTAGTCTTATGACTTGGTCACGGGTAAGAAATGTTAACCCAAGTTGACTTAGTGTTTTTCTTCGACATTTTTTTTTAAATTGCTTTTTTTTCAGTTTCGTCTTTAATCATTTAGTTTACTTGAGAGTTGACTTGCATTGTTTTATTCGATTTTTTTTTACGCGGGGTTAACCTAGTCTCACGAACAGGCCATGAATTTGACATGTTGACTCGAGTCAATTTGTTTATCCTTTTTTAATTTTATTTTTTTTAATTTGTCATTCAACGTTTGCTTTGCTTATAATTAAGCTTCAAACTTCTTTCATTTTCCTTTTTATGAGGTTATGCTATTCTCATTCAATTTTTGTTTTATTATCAAATAAGATTATTAAGACATTTTAAGAATATTTAAAAGGTAATTTTTTATAATATTGACATATATTTATTTTTTTATTAGTCATTGTCTTTTTTATTGTCATTAAATTTTTTTATAATATTATTAAATAAAATAAAATAAAATTATTAAACTGATTTGAATCAATTACCGTGTATCATATTTTTCTTATTTATTTATAGACATTTTCATCATTTAAATATTTTTTTCGTAATGGGAAAAATTTAACTCCACTGGCAGAAGAGAGCGTACGATCTATCTATCTATCTATCTATGTATAAAATCTAGTCAGCAGAGGATAAGCCAGGACAGTAACGATGAGCAGCTAGCGGAGCCTGGTGACCACAGACAAGTAGATGAGGGTAGAGCAGGAGGATGGTGACATTGCACGACAAAACAAGATCACTTCATTGGATGGAATATTTAATTCAAATTTGCGTATTCTTTGTCTCTTTTTGAGCTCCCAAAAGCATCCAAGAAGCAACGCCAGTCAAAACACTCGCCTATGTCCTTGATTTTTTTTGAAGCAAAGCAGTATAGTTTTTCGTGATTATATAATATAATATGGTATTCTGCTGAGTTTAACTCTAATTCATTTAATTTAATTTAATTTAACATATGTTGATTTTAAAGGATTGTTGTGGTAATTAAGGAGGTATTTTTTGTTTTTGTTTTTTTAGTTTAAACCTTGGGATTAGCATCAAATGAGATTTATTAAAATTATTAGGAAAAAGAAAAAATCATGGAGAAATAACTAATAAAGAGCACATAGTTTATTTTAAAAAGTATACTCATCATCATCATCATGTGTAATCATGCTGATTATTTTTTTGTTCGCATCCGAAAGCGTGATCCATGAATAATTTATTAGATTCACTTCTCCTTTTGATTTTCTAAGAACTTACAAATCTATGTGTGTGATCGTTAACTTGGATTAAATTAGATATATTCGTGTGTTATCATTTAAAGGCCGAAATAATATTATATTTTATGAATTTATTAATCATAATTATCATCTTGTCGGCTCTGTAAGGAGTACAAATCAAGTCATCTATCACGTCATCGAGTTAATTAATTTTTTATTTTTAATGAAAAATTAAAAATAAAACTTTTGGAATTGTATTCTAAGTATACTTCTAAAAAAAATTGAAATTTTGTTTTTATTTAAAATTATTTTTTATTATTATTTTGAATACTAATGTTAAAAATATTTTTTAAAAAAAAATTATATTTTTAATTTATTTTTACGTAAAAAAAATATTTTAAAAAACAACCACTATTACACTCTTAAATATTTTTAAAAAATTAACCCTAATATATTCAAAATCAAGTTAAACAAAGTTAACTTAATTTTAATGGAGTCGATTATAATATATATTTTTAATATTGATTTATCAAATCAAACTAGATTTGATAATAATGACACCATCTCTAAATATGTATGGCTAAATTTTATAAGAATTTAGTTTGGAAAACTAACCAAAATATACATATTAAAAAAATTAAAATATTCTAAATCTTTGTGTATGCGTCTATTTATGTGAAAATTTATTGAAAAACTTTCCTTTTTTCATTCCTGAAAATAGTTTTCCCGTATTTATAAGTATATAATAATTATACTTTGTTTGTGGTGAGGAGGGATTGGATTTACATATGATTCTCATTTTGACGGTGATTAATCCGATCCTTGCGGCGCAGATAAGGCCACGTATGTGTTCGCAGGCACAGGAAATTGAGGGTCATCATGGTTTTCTATTGGTTGCTCTCCCTATTCATTTTGAAAAAAATAAATAGATGTAAATAGAAAGAAAAATTATAAGTGAATATATTTATATTATTTTTTATATATCATGAATTTTATTTTATTTTTCAAAATAAAATCCAAGAAGTAATTAACAAGAAGAATACAATTGATATTGATTCGAACTCATTTGAATAAGTAAGTTGAATTTTTGTTTCTTAGCTAATTTTTTTTAATTTAACATTTAATATTAGGTTGATTGAGAATTAAATTTTATAATTTATTTATTTTTATTTTTTATTAGATTATTTTAGTCTCATAACCTAATAATAGTATTTAAAGGGTTAACTCGAGTTGATACGGGTTAACTCGAGCTGATCCTGGTTGTTTTTTGTGTGTTTTTTATTCAAGTTTTTTCCCAATATTATCATTCAGCATTGAATCAGTTAAAAATTAAGTTTTATAATTTGTTTTGATTTGCTTTTCATGGAGGTATCTTGATCTCATGATTAGGATTACAAGTTTTGGTATTTTAACCCCGGTTAAATCAGATTTTTTTTTATTTTTTCTAAGAGGTTATTTCAGTCTCATGACTCGAGTTACAGGTCCTTCGACATTGCATTTGTTTTTTATTGGGTTGTCCATGTCTCATGACCTGGATTGCGGGTTTGGTGAGTTAACCTAGTTGACTCAGTTTTTTTTATTGATTTTTTTTCATTTTTTTCATTTAATATCGTGTTTAATTGAGAATTAGACTTCATGTTTTTTTTTGTTTGCTTTTTATTAGGTTATCCCATTTTTATGACCCGAGAATAATATTTAATGAGTTAACCCAGGTTGACTTAGCTTATTTTTTGTGTAATTCTTTTAATTAAAAATTTTACAAATTTAATCATTCAACAATGGATCTAACATGATTGATTGAGAACTGAGCTTCATAATTTGTTTTGATTTGCTTTTTATGAGATTATTTTAGTCTCTTGACTAAGGTTGTGGATTTGACAGGTTAATCTGGGTTAAATCATGTTATTTTTTATTTTTTTATGAGATTATCTCGCTCTCATGACTCGAGTTATAAGTTTGACAAATTGAGTCAGGTTGTTTTTATGCTTTTTTTTAAAATTAATTTATTTTTCTAACCTCATCCTTCAATAATAGACTAGTTGAGAATTAAATTTCATGATTTATTTTAATTTGCTTTCTATATAGTTATCTTGGTCTTATAACATAGGTCGTGAGTTTGTTAGGTTAACTCGGGTTATTTTTTTAAAATTTTTTTAATTGATTTTTTTTTCAATTTCATCATTTAACTTTGGGTTAATTGAGAATTATATTTCATAATTTATTTTGATTTGCTTTCTATAAAGTTATCATAGTCTGATAATATGAGTCATGAATCTGACATATTAATGGGTCATCCAAGTTGCTTTTAAACCCACTGGTTTAATTTTTTTTAATTTAAAAAAACACTAATAATATATAAAATATTTTATTTTATCTTCAATTTTTTTTATATATACAAACCGCAGCGTAGCGGGTGTCAATGGTCCAGTGCGTGTATATATAAATATATTCAAAATCCAACAGTGTCTATTACCATCCTTGCTGGTGAGTGGTGATGTCATGTAAAAAAAATCTGTGATGCACCGTTGGATTAAACGCGTGAATCATGCCGGTGGATTTTGTAGGGCCCGCTAAATGAGAAGCACGTGTACGATAAAGAATGGCCAGCGGCCTGGGGAAAATTGATAGACACCGGGCCGTGTATCGTGGCCTAATTTGGTTACAAGAAAAGAAAGATTTCGTGGATTATTATTATAATCATCTCTTTTTTATTTGTTCCCTCATTCCTTTCTCTTCATCAAATGAAAAGGCTATATGCCATAAACATATAAAAACAGAGAGTTACCTCTTAAAAAATAATATAAATTATATTTTAAAATTATATTTAATAATTTAAATTATTAGATAGAGATAATTCTTTGATATAATATCAAAGCCTTAATAACCAAGCAGTCACGAGTTTAAATTTCACCATTCTTATTTATTTAATAAAAATTAAACACAAAATAAGGTGAATCTGTGCAAGTTTCAAGTCAAAAAAGCTTTTACTAGAAGGAATGTGTTAGAGAATAATATAAATCATATCCTGAAATCTCACCTAATAACTTAAACTACTAAGTTAAAATAATTTTTTAATATTATATATTATTTTAATATATTTCTAAACAAATATTTTTTTTAAATAACCTTTATAACTATATAAAAGTTAGAGATCTTCCGACCAAATCTTGAAAAAGAATTATAGTAAAGTTATTCCTATCATATACTCCAAAACACGTCTAGATCTTTCTTTTTTATTTTTCTTCCATGAAATGCATGCATTTTACAGGTGTATACATAGTACACGTGATAATTGTACAATTTTAATTTTGTTCTTGCAAGAAAAACAATTAGTAACGCCTCCACGGGTATTATTTTATTTTCACAAACAAATTTCACTTCAAACGTCTTATAAACTATATATAATTTCTAAAAAAAGAGAGAGAAATTAATGACTGTAAAAGACACCAGAAATGACGTGAAAAGACAAGTTAGATGGATAGACGGATAGATTAAGCAATATTTTTTTTTATATATATATATATAAATAAATAAATAAAAGGTGAGAAACCAAATAATTGAAGCATGCAGAGGTGAGTTGGGAGTACACGCAAATTATGTTAGCGTGCGGTCCTCTCAGGGTTTCACCATCCACCACACGTGCACTTACTTTTTCCTGATCAGCATGATAGATCAAGAAGTTGTCAAAAAAAGAGAGTAGTTATCTTTTTGGCTCTTTATTTGTTTCTTCTTCTTCTTCGTCTTGCTTTGGTGATTTTCATGATTCTCTGCAGAAAGAATGAAAAAGCAGCCGCTATCACCGGCCCTTGCCCATGAAGCATGCAACCATAAGCATCACAGTCTCATTTCTCACACCTTTTTATTCTGATTTTATTTTATTTTCTCCATAGCAATGATCAAGTTCAGGCTCATGGGAATTAAAAATAAAGGAGTTACATCAGGTTCTTTGCTTGCTGACACATCCACGTAGGACCTTCGGCTATTATTTAATCTCCCATGCAGTCGGTTTTACTCTGAAAAAATCACTCCGTGCGAGTTCTTATTCCCTTCTAAAGACCTCGAGCAGAAGTTTTTCTTTCCCCGACTAAGAATTTTTAGCTCTCATGGCAGCCATTGCAGCTGATGCGATTCAATTATTTATCAAGCAATTAAATTAAAACATAAAGTGAACGTATAGCTTATATCTTGGTGGATTAATCAAATAGAACATGAGATGGTGGATTTATTAAATAAATAAAACATTAGCATCGATCCACAGTATACAGTTAACAAGTATATCTTTGAAGACAGTGGTTTCTTTTAATTTACTATATTGAGAAAAGAAGGCCTACCACACCCTTTAATTAAACAAAAATGTAAATCTCAACTAACATTCATATCTCCTTTTTCTGACCTGACCTCACCTCGATCTATAGTTAAATCAAACATGCAGATAGATTCTATATAGTAATGATGGTGGTAACTGCTTTTAATTTCATTTCACAAGTTATTTCATCTTGAAAAAACCATAAATTAGAATTTCTTAGTGTTTTTTTTTATTGTTTTAATATATTGATATTAAAAATAAAAAAATATCTGAATTTTTCATTTCATTTTAATATATTTATAAATAAAAAATTATTTTAAAAAACATCACGTAAGACAATCTCCTTTAACTATTATATGAGCATGGAAATAAAATAGTGCCAATTAGAAAACATCACTAACTAACAAAAAGAAATACTCCATCCATTCTTGCCTTTTTCAAGAAAAGAAAGTGAGAAAAAAATTGAAAAGAAAAAGAAAAAGAAAAAGAAAAAAGAAAAAAGAAAAAAGAAAGATTCATCCCCGTTCACATGCATATTTGTTTATGCTAACACGAGGGAGCCGTAACAAGCATCTCACGGGGTTGCTCGACCCCGTTCACATTTCGAAACGGGTTACGATAAAATCTAAGTATGAAAGCTTCGACTACTTTGTTTGTCGGTTCACGACACCAAAGATTACATGCTCCTGCGTTGAATTTGACGACCGGTTCTGTTCTAAATCCGTACAAAAACTTGCCGGTCAATATTATCTTCCATTTTGCCATCTCACTCATCCATCCAAAGCGTAAAAACCTCACCATTATATTCTCCAACCCCAACAAATCCCAGCTTTTCTTTTACACCCCAAAAACACTCCTTTTCTCTCTGGGCTCACTTGTTCACCTACCATTAAAAAAAATCAGATCAACCCTACCCTACACTGCTGTCAGGCTCTAGAAGAGAAGAGGAATCCCACACTACTGTTTTTCTCTTTTATTTTTATGAAGATTTTGGTGTTTCGATTTTGAGTTATGGAGAGGAAGGAAGCTGTCAAGGTTGAGAATTTTGTTGGATCTCCAACATTTAGTTCTACTACTGATGATGTTCAAACTAGTTATCCATTTATGCAGGGTTTTGACTTTGTTGATGATAAGAGCTCTTTAGGGTTTATGGAGCTACTGGGTGTGCAAGACTTTAGTCCTTCTTTGCTTGATATGATACAGGTACAAATACCATCCGTGCAGACTCCGAGTGCTCAAGTGGCTACATCGGTGGTGGATTCACCACCAGAGGTGTTGAATCAGCCCGCTACACCCAACTCTTCATCTATTTCATCGGCTTCTAGTGAGGGTTTGAATGATGAACCTGCTAATAAGGGTGTTGATAATGAGGTAGAGGAGCAAGGAAAGACCAAGAAAGAGTGAGTTTTGAGTATTTTATGGTACTTGATTTTTGCTTCAATCTTATGTTTTGGAGAGACCCATTTGAGAAAAGAAGATGGTTTTTTGTGTGTCTGTTTGGTGTAATGCTACAAACCAAACACTCCTTTTAGACAAGTGATCAAGAAAATCGAAGTGGATTTCTTTTTGTATTGAGGTTAATTAGAGGCTACGGGTTCTTCTAATTTGTGTGTTGGTTTTGTGCTTTGTTTTCCAGGTTGAAACCAAAGAAGACAAATCAGAAGAGACAGAGAGAGCCGAGATTCGCATTCATGACAAAGAGCGAGGTTGATCATCTGGAAGATGGGTACAGATGGAGAAAGTACGGCCAAAAAGCTGTGAAAAACAGCCCCTTTCCTAGGTACTAACTCCAATGTGAACTCTATTCTTCTAGCCTTTAACTCTCTTTGCTATTTGACTGCAGATTTAGATAAATCTTAGTCCAAATTTTAATGGGTTTGCATTGTCCATGTGTGTTTGATTTAGGAGTTACTATCGTTGCACCACTGCCTCATGTAATGTCAAGAAGAGAGTCGAGAGGTCTTTCAGTGATCCAAGCGTAGTTGTGACCACCTATGAAGGTCAACACACCCATCCTAGCCCAGTTATGCCACGTCCAAACTTTACTGGATCTACATCTGATTCTGGTTTCTCTTCCACTGCTGCCTTTGCCATGCCAATGCAAAGGAGACTCTCTCTTTATCAACAACATCAAAGTCAACAACAACCGCCTTTCCCTCTTGTCAGCTTGTCGCCTTTGGGTTTTGGTTACAATGGAAGTACTACAAATGCTGCTAGTTATCTACAATACGAGAAGCGCTTTTACACCAGCCCAGGATCTGCTTTACTTAAGGATCACGGGCTTCTTCAAGATCTCGTCCCCTCCCATATGCTGAAGGAAGAGTAGAGGAGGAAATATGTCACTGCTTTGTAGTTTTCCTAACTGACCTTTCTAAAGAAGGTGTAGATGAAAAGCCCCTTTTACTGATATGGTTTCATGGTGTGGAATTTCTTGCTGACTGCGTTGCGGCCGTGATTTCTCTTGCAGTTGCACAAGAACTCTTAACACTTCATCTACTACGGGTTTTTAGCCATCATTCTCAGGACTAGCTTCTTACTGGCTGGGACCAGTTCTCTAGCCCCCCCCTTTTTGTTTTTGGGTTTTCCCATACTTCTCTGTTTTATTTTCCTTTTCTCCCTTAGGTTGTATGTAGAGATAGAAGACCATGTGGAGTAAACTATGTAAGCTAGCTAGTATGAGTCTACAGTCTACTTCTCCTTCAATGCTTTTACCCTCTCGTTTGTCTTTTACCATTTGTTTTTGCATTGATTTCTAGAGATAGTGTGGCAGTGAAGATTTTCGAGTGCTAGGGTTTCCTCATAAGGATACAGTTACTAAAGAAGCTTTCCTTTTTGTCTAGGAATCCGCAAAGCTATTTGTTTTTCTTGGAAAAGAGAATCCAATCGTGAGTATTTGGTGAAGATAATTAATGTGCTGTCCCTAAAAATGAACCGAGGGGTACGAAAGGGGAAGAATATCTTAACCACTCCATAGTCCATACCCAATTTTGGCTCTGCTAAGTGATGCCCTTTTTGTTCTTTTTGATTGTGGTTGTTATGCCATGCACAGGCCATTCATTTGTTTGGTTCCTTGAAGGCTGGTGAGCTAGGGAACCTAATAAAGCAATGGGGCTTGATCACTTTCTGTGGTTCTATGCTTCTGCACGTGATCTTGTTTTTCTGGGAATATTTGTTTCCCTGTTGGATCCCTTGGCATTAGGGCGCAGCTACGAGAGGCGAAAATACGTGGTGTTGCTATCACTGTTCAGGATGCCGATAGTGGTGTGCCGTCAGTCGCACCGAACCATTTTCAAAGAATTTTATGTCTGCCAGTCACAATTCATGCTATTTTCAGACGAACTTAATCACGATTTTACCCTAAAGCAACAGTTGGCTGCAGAAAGTCGAAGAGCCCTGAAAGTTCTCAATTGTCCTCATATCTGATATCCATCCAACTTCTATACCAAATGCTAACTTGTGGATGTTCTTGTTGGCAGTGTCAAGCTAAAAAAGGCCTTCATGAATGATGCAAGAAACCTTCATAAACCTTCATGCCTCAACCTTCCATCAATAGTTATACATTATCAGAGCCTTAAAAGCATACACATGATAACTTGCCATCAACTCAACTCATCATTTCATACAGCAAAGTGTACAGTTATAAAGGCACTTTGATTTACATGTTATTGAAGATTACATTACTCTTGATGACACCTACCGACTCAGTACTGAAGCTTTAAAAGAGCACACTGCTGCAGCCAGGGAGAGAATATCAGGTAGCAAAGCCCTTCACAGCAACGTGGGCCACAAACTCAGCAAGAAACAACTAAATTATGTATTCCTGGAAGATTTACTCAGAATAATTCACCAAATACCCAAATGCATGCTTGCACTAGTTCTCCTAGGAATGCTACTTAAGATGCCTGATTTCCAGAAGTGCACATCCACAAATGGTCCAAGAGAAATGAATGGAAAATGAAAGGAAGATGATAGCCTCAAAGATGTTTTTTACATTTACCCTGCAAGAGGAACATGCACAGCCATGAGAAATCTAGCGCAATTTGCAGAGATTAGATTTCTTTCCACTTTTTACTCTTCTATGAAAAGAAATAAAAGAAAACAGGGAAAAAAAAAGTGAATGAGAAGGACATGCTGAAAAAATAATATGCAGCTTAATGCTCTTACTTTTCAAATATTATTACCAAAACTGGTAGGACACCAGAACACAAATTAGAGATAGTCCAATATTAAATGCCTAGATGACTGATATTTCTAGTATATTTTGGCTTACCAGAGGTCCACATTTCTACAGAATAAGGCCATAAATCCAGAACCTCCAAGACCTTCCAAGTATGAAATATGAAGCTTACAGCTAAATCCTGTTATCGGAAATGCTTGTCAGGCTGACAATATTAGGGAGGCAGAACTCAGAAGAATAGATAAAACCAAAGAAATAACTTCAAACAGCCACTTTGAGCAACCTAATCTCCTGAAATAATTGCACAAAACAAAAAAAAATTAACAGCCCAAAATACTACAGAGATCCAGTAAATGGAAGTTTAACACTGCATACCTGTTAAACACAGGAGGGATCAATAACAGGACTTGTTTCTGACTGTATTTGCACACGATCTAGTTCCTGCAAAAACAAGCAAAGTGAAATGAAGAAAGATTCTCCCCATCTACTCAATTGCAAGCAGTAGTTAATGATCCAAAAGATATGTACAACAAGAAGCTTTAATATGAATAACATAGAAAGAACATACAAAAGAAAACAAACTTTCATTTGAGACCATGACAGAACTCTATCTTTTCATCAGATTGGATGGTTAGTCAAAAACATTATCACGTCTAATCTTGGAATATTCCAGAAACTGAGAAAGCAAGGTGAATTTTACAACATGAATGTTAATCAAAGTACTTTAACCAGGTTAATTTGTCAATTCTGGAACTTGGAACGGAAATACTCATAAATCTAAACAGAAGACTTATAAAACCACATGCAAAATAAACACAATCACTCATGATTACTCTGATGATCACTGATCTTTGCCAACTATCAAAAGGCATTCTTCGGTCTTAGGGGAATTAAACCTAGTGTTTTGATACAGCAAGAGATCCAGAATAGCATGGCTTTTAAGCATCAAGCTATCGATTCAATAGTTTAATGAGAATAAACAATGATAGGAAACCTTCTAGTTTTGAATTGCCAATATAAGAAACTTTTGAAATATAAAGCCCAAAAGGAAGGATAAAATTTTTTCCCTGACTTGGCTATCAAAAAAATAAAAAAAAGTAAAGAATTTTTTTTTCCTGATGAGATCAAGATGGCTTTCCTTGGAGATGGAAATGACCCAATCCAACCGCATACATTCACAATTGTGAAGCAATTAATTGGCAGTTGCTTTTGTATTCTCGTGGAGACTACACTTAACATAAGTGCTTCAGCAATAGCAAAAAAAGAACATAACCATATGCAACATAATGCACAGATACTTGACTAAAAGCAATGAGTATTAGTCCTGAAAACTAAAAGCAAGTTCAACTTTCCAGATCATTATTTATTGAGGGAAGACATTCCAATTAAATTTCTTGAAACACTTGACAGACATTGAATTCTAGCATTTTCATGCCTGGTTAGTGGTTAATAATCCAACATGCAAAACAGCTCTAGTAATAATATAGAAACCCAAGTATAACAGTTTACTGATTGGCACAGACAGGGAAGATTGTTGGAGTTTCTAATGCAAGAGACACATCTCAAGAAGCACCTTTTGTGTTTGATCAACTTCCTCAGCAGAACAAACTGGCGAGAGGGAAGATTGCTGGTTTGAACCATGCAGCCTTTTCTCTTCCTGGAATTGTTGCAGAAATAAGGTGATCTCCACAGGCTTCTCCCACTGCAGGTCAATTTCAGATATATTGAATCACACCTTCTGAAATTGCGACTTTTTTTTCTCAGAACATGTCATAAGATTTCATCAACTGCCAACTGATTTAAAACTAGTGATCATCAATGGTTTGGTTTGGATCAAGCTCAGGGTTGGGATGACCATAAAGCAAATCCAATTGAGAAGGATGAGCTAGGCATAATCCACAACATCAAATCATCCAAAATGAAAACATCCAAAGGTTTTTTAGTTGCATTAAAAAAATGACATTAACATATATCAGAACCAAATATTAGCAATACCTATAATTAAACATCATTACTTCACGAAGTCTACTGACCTCATTGATTCCATTCCTAAAATGAAACCAGTCATCAACAAAATTCTGTGTACTGCCAGTTTATAATGGGATGCAATTTTTTAACCCTAATCCAACCAGGCTAGGTAATGAAATTAGGTTGAGTTTGTAACTTGAATTGACTTCTGAGAAGAACCTTTTGAGTACCAAAATCAAGAAAGCAAGCGCATTCTGGTTAACAAAGGCAGATAACTTACTCTACTTTCACAGGTGATACAATTATAATAGTACTTGTATCCATCTGGGCAGGAATGCTCACTCCAATCACACTCTCCTGGATCCACGATTTGGGGACTGGGAGGCACTGCAGAGGTGACAGAATTATGACTAGCTGGTTGAATGTTTCCAGTCCAAGTTGGCTGCAGGAAAACATGCTGTTGCCAATATTCATTTGCATTTCTAAAAACCAGTTCACAGCAGTATAAAATAAATGCAAATAGATTCAGAGGTAAATAATACATCAGGAAAATGTCTATAGTACTTGTTAGATAGAATATAAATATGCTAAGCGAGATAATTCTACTACAGACACAAAGGAGTATCCTCCACTACTGGTTAGCCCATCTACAGATTTTGATTCAGAAAGGACAACCCAATTAATGAGTTAAAAATCTCCTTGCAACAAAATGACTTGAATTGTGACTCGAATGAGAACTAAATAAATGTTGA
The DNA here is from genome assembly GCA_019202695.1 of Populus x sibirica. Classification (NCBI taxonomy): domain Eukaryota; kingdom Viridiplantae; phylum Streptophyta; class Magnoliopsida; order Malpighiales; family Salicaceae; genus Populus; species Populus x sibirica. Next base: position 1,036,642 of record JAGMVL010000762.1, on the reverse strand, counting down.
TAGCTACCTCCTGCAGGACAAGCTGTTGATTCTGCTGCTGCTCTAAAATTTGGGTCTGTTTATGTGTATCAAAAATTGCTTGTTGAGGTGATTGAAAACATTTCTCTGGAGCCTGCATATGCTGTAATGGCATCTGAGACAACTGTGAAGGTGAGTGCTTTACTGAAGAAAGTGGTTGCTCTGTGATATGAGGAGATGCAAATTCCTGTTTTGCTGCATGGGCAACAGCTTGTGGAACTCCAGTTGTTGAGGTTTGTTGCATAGAAAATGAAGCGTTAGGCAAAAAACACCCAGGTGCTGGCCTACAGCAAATAGACCATGAAACAGAAACTGAATCTCATGTATGCAAGTTAAGGCAAATGTACAAGGGAAAGAGAAATTGAAGAAATGAAACGCACCTGATCATTGGTTGTTGAGAGCAGGGACCAAAATTTGGACCACCAAATGCGAAACTGCCTCTGTAGAGAGAAAAAGAGACTGGTTAAAGTAGCAGGACAATGAGGCAACCCATAGGTGTCTTATATTGTTCAGGTGGCTGGGTGGTCTTCCACTTATGCCAAAATAGAAAAACAATAAAAAAGAAAAAACATAATTATTTTGTTGCGGTGTGGCATTGAAGATTCATCATCATAGACCAAACACAGCCAACTTGAAAAGGAAGAGACCACATACAGCGGACCATATGAAACCAGTCTCTTTCATCATGACCATTTACTTTATGATTGACTTGCAACTTATAAAAAGCAGAACACAGGAGTATTTTAGCACGGATCCAAGAGTTCGTCAAGACATGTATAAGGACACAAGTAAAAAGGATGACAACAGAATGCAAAACCTTAATTCTCCAGTCTTAGGTTTTTTGGGATCTGCAAAACGAACAATCAATGGCTGATCACACCCCTAAAATGACCAAGAAAAGAGAAGGAATGATTAAATACGATTTCAATGAACAATCAGAGTTCTGATACATAAAAGGTAATCAATCCCTTTAAGCAATCAATCACTTTACTCTCATGGTAAGAGTTCCATTTAATCCTTTGATTGCTGCCAGTGCCATATCTCTGTGAGCAAACTTAACAAATGCACATCCTTCACAAAACACAAGATCATCATGTCAGAAACAGCACAAATTAACAGCCAATACAACCATGGCATTTTCTCTAAATCTTCCCATATAATAACCAAAAGTAACTGAGAACGTAAGAGAGCAACACGAGGAGCTCATGGCATTATTTCTGGACTACAAATGAGATCTTCCACAGATCAAGGTTGATAAACATTTGCACCTACAATCAGACTGTACTGAAGTTCTTGCCTTTTGCTTTTCCCCTTATTTCAATTTTCCAGTAAATGACACATATAGAAAACAGAGGGAAAATAACAATGATTGGTGTGTTTATTATATAACACTAGATAAAGCTGTGGAGATCTGTGGGTGAATCACACTACTGGGGAAAAATATGAAGCAGTATAGCATACATCAAATTCTGATATTTTGATTCTTATAAACATATTTCAGGGGATAAAATAGCTCTAGAATGACGAATAAGAGAGAGTGGACATACCACGACTTTGCTTCAGCTCATCACGTGCAATGTAGACATCTTCCACATGACCATATGGAGAAAATATCTGACATAGTAATCATTCATAGACAATCACAACACAAGAAGAAAAGGAAAAGAAAAGACATATTGTGTTTAAAGCTAAGTTTTGAAAAAGTCATGTACATGCACTCCAGCAGTTGATGCACGCATGCATTCACATGATATTTACTTTCAGGTAATATACCTACATTAACATGCAATCTCCAAGAGTACAAAGATACTGTTACCTATGCACTGCATATAATCACATACAGCAGCATGAAAGCCGCAGCCATTGTTTTTACCTTCTGAAACATTTTAAACCGATGTCATTCATTTGCATACACTGCTTTTCAATGTAATGCTTATACATCTGCAGCTGTCACTTGCCCACAGTGGCGTATAGAAAAAAACAGTAGCAGTAGGACAAATAAAATTTATTTTATCAATGTAAGGCTGGAATAACTTGAATGCCCCACAACTCTGGTTCATACCTCCTCAATTTCCTGTTTTGAAGCCAGCTTGTTTATAGAACCAACATAGAGCTTGTCCACAAATCCCCCTACCATGGAACAGCGGGGAACTAAACAACAGAGCAACAAAACAAAAAATAATGTCAAGAAAAAGAAAGACGTTGTACACATTTCAGGTGAAAAAAGCTGCCTGCATGAAAACCTGAGAGGCATATTGGCAAGACAAAGCTAGTAGTGATGTTCCCTCCAAGCAAGGAAAATTACCAGTGTGGAACCCAAAGCATATAACAGACGAATTTCTCTTTTTAAGAAAAATGTGAAAGAGATGCAAATCTCAAACAATATTTATTGCATGTGGGAATGCAGCATGTTGCTACCTAGAAGTATGTTCAAGTAAAGTTGAACAAGTTATTTATAATCATGGCCCTCTAAGGGCATTTAATTCAACCATGGTTAGTCCTCAAGAAGCAGCACACTTGAGCTAAATAAAATTCTGATCTTTCCAGAAGGGCCGGAACTTCTTATGATTGTTAAGATAGAAATTGACGCTATTCAGGGAAAAAAAAGAGCAGTTGTGCTGCATATCCATGCATCTGCAGCAGAAATTAACTAATTGGATCTTTCTGGAAACGCCTCCTGGAGGAGAGTATTCTGTATCATTTAGCAAATGCATACTCATAAAAAGAACACCATTAACATAAATCATGAGAGTATCAAATGCTAACCTGGGCGTTCCCGTTCTCCATCAGCATATCTGACTTTAAATGGAGCCACTTCCTGAATAAAGAAAATTTACAGAGCAATGAAATATCAAATTGCAACTAACCAACAACAGCAGAACTTCTTATTCATCATGAATATCAACTGATGAACTCACCCCAGGAATCGTATGCTGATTATGCAAAGCCCTAATAGCCCTGTCAGCTTCCTCAAATGTCGCGTATTTCACAAAACAATATGCTGCAGAAATAAATTTGCACATGAAATTACTTTTAATGTCAAAACTTTTACACAGGTACATGAATTTCTAGAATTAGCGACATGTGGTGATCAGTGAAAAATAAAACTGAAAAACCTCAAAGACAATCTACAATGTTTAATGCTTTTATGTTTTCCCTACTTAAAATATGTCTTGGGATAATTACAGGTACAAAAAGTATCATGATTGAGATAGTAGTTCTCAAGTTAATGCAAAAGCAGCTTAGCATATACATAAGAAGGCACAGATCAGTCCACTAGATAGAAGACGGACTAGAGGACCATTTGAGTTATTATTGGAGGTTCCTGGGGTGCTTGTGAAGCAACATGACAGAAACTCATAAATTTCCCATAGCTAACAATAACAGCAATAGACGTCAGCAAAACTATCCATCTAGCATTGTACAAATAGTTGTATCAGTAACAAGTACAGTATCTGTTGATGTAAATTCAAACCTTGTTTCCATCTTTGATTAGTAAGGTTTAAACTTCTTCCCACCCACCCTATAACACCTGAACTAAAGCACAGGCACTATCAAGTTTTGTGACAGCATTTCTACTTCTCTCTAAATGCCAAGAGCAAACATCTAAATCCCAAGAACTTCGCTACAATTCCAGGAGTAGGAGAAAGGGAAGTGATTCAAACAACAAGAGATTGCAATAACAAAAATAAACAGTCATGAAAATCACAAATACAATGAAACAACAAGACACAGTCAACATATATCCTCAAGTTTGAAGAGTACATATTTTCAAATCAATAAGAAAAGAAAAACATAATTTCTAATTTCTAAACATCCATAGGCACCAAAACTAGCTTCTCCAGGACAGGTGACCCAGGCTGCACAAGTTTCCTGTTTAAAATGGAGTATCAACTTAACTATATAACCTATCAATCCTAACAGACAACTGATTATCATTTACTAAAGGCAACCCATTAACATTTGGTGACATAGAAGTCCCCACTTTTGTGCCACTGGCCACACCCACAAGTATGCTTCCATATTTGCCCCCCTAATAGCTCAAGAGTGACATTTGTTGAAAGAAAATCACACGAAAGATGGAATTCTGAAAACATTTAGTCATGCACGAGACCAATCAAACCGGCAACTCTAATTGTTCATCAATACTCAAAAAAATAAACATTCCACCTCAGACTAACACCAAGCTTTCAAAGATTTAATTCTTGTTTTTGTGTTTTCCCAGTGTTAACAGTGAGGATTGCCCATGTAGCAGCTACTTACACCAGGCATTTGATATGGAACAAAAGTTTTAGAAATTAGACTGCCAACACACACACACACATATGCTTTTCAAACTTCCCAGCTGTTTTCTTCTAACTGTACATGATCATAGATAACACATGACCTAATTGGTAGCACAACCTCTCCTCTAAAAAGAAGTTGTAAATTAAAATCCTTCTCAAACTATCAAACAGAAGTCAGTTCTAGACCATAAAAAAATTTATCACCAAACTAACAAAAGCATGACATAAGCCTGTTGGTGATCCAATCAGAGCCTCAAAAGAGACATCGATACCAAACAAAAATTTGTAAAAGCTGCCACGTAAAAATTACAAGTACCTTGTTGTTGCCCAGTCCGCTTATCCCGGGGTAAAACAACCTCAACAACACTTCCATGTTCTTCAAACAAAGAGCGGATCTAACAAAGAATCAAAATCCGAAAGATCATAAGAATAATAGAAGCAGCATCTTAACTTAAAAAAAAAAAAAATAGTTATAAGCAGCATAGATGTGACACTAAGTGCAATTCTTGTGATAAACCAGCAATTTTCTTGCTGCTTAGAACCTATGTAGTGTAAGTAAATTTAGTCTTTATTGCACAGGAACAACAAACACGATCATTTTTTGTGATTCAGAAACCAAAAACAAAAGGGCTTTGAAGAGTGAAATGGAATAAGCACTTACATTTTCTTCAGTCGTTGTTCTTGGAATTGGTGCGATATAAAGCTTTGCATTAACACCACCATCACCGTAATCTGAAGAGGAAAAAAAGGAAGAAAAAAACAAATTCAGTCCGACAAAATCCGATTCCATAAAAGATTGGCAGCAGCGATACAAAACATACTGGAATTATTAAAGAGAGTGACTTTGCATGAGTGAAAGAGTACCTGAAGAATGGAATCGGCCTCTTTTGCGGCCATTGGGGCGGAATAATCCACCACTAAATGGCTCGTTAGCTTCACCACTCATCTGCTGATTAGAGTCGTAATTATAATGGCTGTGGTTGTGGTTGTTGAATTGGTTCTGGTCGGGGTGGTGCTGGTTAAAGTTGGGATGTTGAAGCTCGTGATGCCGTTGATGGTCTCCTCTGTGTCTATCCATGATCAAAACCCTAAGCAAAGAATACTATGAGGCAGGACAGGTGAGAAGAGGAAGGCGAAGACAGAGACCTCTCTCACACACTTGTATAATTTCTCTCGAGGGAGAGACTTAGATTAATGGTGCGTGCAAATCACGTGTATCATTCAAGTTTTCTGTAAAAAAAAAACAAGTTTTATAAAATTTTGAAATTTTTTTATTTAAAATTATTTTTTATAATTTTATTATATTAATATACTGATATTAAAAATAAATTTAAAAAATAAAAAATATTATTTTTATATATTTTCAAATAAAAATATTTAAAAAATGACCACTATTATAATATAAAATACTATTTAAAAAAATAATATATCACTACTGATTGTAAAAAAAAAAAAAAACAAAGAGAAAAAAAGCTACACGGTTGGAAATAGTTTTTTGAATTGATTAATATTTACTTAATTTTTGTGATTTTTTAAAATTTATTTTTGTTAAAGAATGTATAATGAATTTTGTCCATCCCTAATTAAACCTATTCCTGTGAATGCAAAATTGTTAGGTATATTTAATTTATTATATTATCCATAAATTAAATTAATAGATATAAATTATATAAAAAAATCATGTTAAATGAACACCATATATTATATTTTATTCGTGTCTTTTATTTATTTCTCTGATTTATGGATAATATGACAAACCAAGTCTAGCTAATAATTTATAATGTATTTTTTTTTAATATGTAACAGATTCATATATATATATATATGATAAACAACGAATTCATCTTTTATATATATATATAATTTTAGCCTATGAAAAATATAAAAAGACAGTCCAAGATTTTAAAAATTTTAAAATAATCAGACAGTGGATAGAAAAAGACTATGAATGTCATCAAATTCTTATATATTTAGGAAGTGTTTGGTTTTATATTTAAAAAATATTTTTAAATTTTTTTATTTTAAATTAATTTTTTATATAATTTTAAATTATTTTAATATACTAATATTAAAAATAAATTTCAAAAAATAAAAAATATTATATTAATATATTTATAAATAAAAAACAATTTAAAAAACAACATTCATACCATTATAATCAATGCCAATCAATAACCAACAGAATTTAATTTGAACCAAATGAGGGAAATTTTCTCATGAGGTCTCCAAAGAGAGAAGCATGCCATGTCAGTAGCCCTAGCCCTACCGTGCATCCGAAATTATGAGAACATCAGGGGCAAAAGAGAAATAAAATGCAAATCATAAAAACGATCCCTTCCCAGCCAACAGAGGGTGTTGAAAACCAAAACTAACCCAGCCCAGTAGCCCTAGTATTTTCCTTCTCTGCTCATCGGCGGCCAACGCATTGGCTTCACTCTCTCTATCTCCCGCACGCCGCTCAGGTAAATGTTTTTCACCTTCTTCGTCTCCGATTTGCTTACTTTTCTTAAAATCGATAGTAGAAATCTGAAAGAAAAAAAAATTGCAGTTTGCTTCAAGGTCTCATTTACTTCGAGTTTTTTTTCCCCTCATCGAACTCAAGTTTTGAATTCACAATAAAAAAGATAAACCTGCTTGTTATTTTGGATTTAGGTTATTTTTACTTCCTTAACTGCATCACATGTAATTATACTGACAAAAAAATTGCTGGCTAATCACTTCCACTTGGCATTCAAGAACCAGGTGTTAATACACTACAGCAGTCGAATTTATGAACAAGTTTAAAATTACTGTGAAATTTGTTAGTCATGTAAAAAGCAGCTTCAGCTGTTCTTGAATAAATTTACTGTTAACTGGTTGGTTAGGGTTTTTGTTTTTATTTGTGATGAGGTGTATTATTGTTTTTTGACTAGGTTGAGTTTCTTTTGGAATGGCAACACGGCTGAATCCAGATAATGATGATGATTTTAGTGAAATTTACAAGGAGTATACTGGTCCTCCGAGTTCTACTGTCAGTAATGCACATGATAGGGAAAAGGTAAATAAAAGATCCCATGTGGACTCTGATGAGGAAGAGGAAACTCCTGACCCGAATGCTGTCCCAACTGATTTTACGAGCCGAGAAGCTAAGTTTTGGGAAGCTAAATCAAAGGCTACAGAGCGGAATTGGAAGAAGAGAAAAGAGGAAGAAATGATTTGTAAAATATGTGGAGAATCAGGTCATTTTACTCAGGTATTGCGCGCTGCTTCTTGGAAAACAAGTCGGTGAATTTTTTAAATGAGTGCATTGCATTCTCAGTGCACATTTATTTTTGAATTCTCTCTTTTATGTATAAAACAAGTCATTTATTTGTGATTTCTAATGGGATGGAACCTGCAATAACCATAAGGAAACTATGGTTTTGTGTATGCTCTAGTGGCTCTACCTTTGAATCTATTTTGCCTTTATGCCATATTTACATGACAGCTTGTGTTTTTGTCCAGGAAACCAGCTTGGACATGCTTGAGAATTGAACTTGGTGCCTAAACTGAATAATGTTTTTAGATTAACTGTTGTTGGATGTTCTTGACTTCTAACTAATCATACCAATTTGATTTATGCTTCACTTCAGTGTTTACTTTTGGGGCGCAGCATAAGTTTACTGCTTGAATAACACCAACTCACATGCACATGAAGAGGATTGCCATTTTGTTATTCTTTTCTTTTTTACTTGCACTATCCAATGTCAGAGGCTGAGTTGGTTGTATTTTTTGTTTTGTTTTATTTCTTTGATCTGGGATTGAATGTTGTGCCATATATCTGGTTCTTGTAAAGGGATGCCCCTCAACTCTTGGGGCAAATCGCAAGTCTCAAGATTTCTTTGAAAGGGTTGCAGCAAGAGACAAGCATATAAAAGCTCTATTTACTGAGAAAGTGATACAGAGGATTGAGAAGGACAACAGTTGCAAAATCAAAATGGAGGAGAAATTTATAATTGTTAGTGGAAAGGATAGGTTAATCTTGGCAAAAGGTGTTGATGCTGTGCACAAGGTAATCAAGGGGGAGGGTGATCAGAAGGGCTCTTCTAGTTCTCACAAGAGTAGATCTAGGTCCCCTGAGAGAAGTCCTGTTGGTTCACGGTTGCGACGCTCTGATTCCCAAAGAGGTCACCCACATGATACACCGCAATATCATCAGAGGTTTGGCAGACAAGATAAGATTATGGAAGACCATCGTGGGGATCTGCATAAATTCTCAAGGGGTTCTCCACAAGGTAGGGACAGCATAGGATATGTTTTCGGCATCCATAGAAAACTGGTAATCCCATGTTCATAGTTTGTTAGGCCTCCGCAAGTTTACACGTACATTTGAAGAAATTGTTTCCCTAAATTTTGAGTTCTTAATGATGTGATGTATTGCTTATCATGTGTTTGCAGCAAGAGGTAAGTTCTTATCTTCAAGAATTATGTGTACGATTCTGAAGTATCATTCATTGGTGGGTCTGAAATCATTGGATTGTCTCCAAAACGAAATTATTTACTGAAAGCAAATTCGGACTTGTTTGCAACGGATGGTTCACTATGTGAATACTAGATAGCATGTCTTATTAAAGCTACCATCTCGAATCCAGTGCTTAACGTACTCTTCATTTGATGAAGCTTATGGTAATGATGGAGGTAGAAGTCACTCAAGCCATTCTAAATCTCCTGCACGTCCCCTTTATGCTGGCAACTCGTATGGTTCACATGATGTTCATAGTCATAGCACAGCTGGTTTTAGAACAACAGGGTGGGATACTGAGAGGCGGGGGTCTGATTTGCAATCAGGCCATCGATTTGAATACTCTACTTTCCCTCAGACGTTAGAAGAACTGGAGCTAGAGCACAAGAGAGAGGCAATGGAACTTGCTAGAATTTGTGACAAGGAAGAAGATGATGAAAATTACAAGCATCGTGAGGTATTAAAACTCTCTCAATATTTCTCTAAATGTTTTAAAAGTGTAACTAGCCGATTCATGTTTCATTTGTTAAACATTATTTTGGTCTCAGAACATGTTTGTAATTAAATCGGGAGACTAGCTGTTCCGATCTTTGGTTATTTATTTTATGTGGTATCTCTCTTAACTGTTTGCTTCTTGTGGTTGAATCTTGTATATGGATAATTGATATAGGGTGGGAAGAAATCAGTAGAAACAGCAAGGAACAGTAATATAATGGCTAGGATTCTTTAATCTTGAAACCAAGCAAAACAACTTAACCTTCACAAAATTATTTAAAAAGTCTTATGCTAATCGTATGGCTCTAAAGCCATAATTTCAATAGAAGGTTCCTGCATATAGACTGTATGAATACCATGTCAAAGATCATAGCATCTTCATTTTTGTGCTTTGTGGTGAATTATTCATTAAATGAACGAAATGAATCTTGTCTGTTCATAGCCATCTTCTTCTCTTTCTTTGTCTTGTACTGGAATTATGTTAGAGAAGGTAATGAGGTTTATTGATGGGGAATAGAGATGGACAACCATGGAAATTATAATTTAATTATTTAGGAATGCTAATGTTGTAAAAATATTCCAGATGTCTTTCTTGATTCTCTTAAGTTCGAGTGTTTTTTCAAATATGAACTTTTATTTTTTCTAATGAATTTGCTGGGTTGTGGTCTTCATTGTTTGCGCAAAAAGAAAGTGTCAATCTAAATCTACTCCTCGCTTGCTATATTGTCAGGGAATTCTGATCTTTGTTTGGTCCTGTGGATTTTAGACTATCAGGGAAATTGGAGAGAATTACATGCAGAAATTAGCTATTCTAAGAAGCGCACACACAAGACAGTGGGAGGAGTTTCTTCAACAGGATGCCCAAATGCATCAGCAACAGCCTCGGCAGCCAACTTCTGTGTCTGGTTTTGGTGGATATAAACAGCACTCTTATTCTGAATATGATGCTTCTTCAGCCACTCCTCATTATGCTGGAACCAGTTTAACCATGGATTCAAGGCCCAGATACTCAAATAACATGGAAAATTATTCTTCAAGACCTCATGATACATATGGTGAGTTCCAACATCCGAGGCGCGAGGCTTTTGGGAAAGCATACAATCGATACTAAATTGGTGTGCTGGAACTGAGTTTGGTGAGTTGACTCACTCTTTAATTAAGTTATGAAAAGTAGATTCCCTTTTTTCTTTTCTACCTCTAAATCTTTCTAAGTTTGCAATCTCCTTTTTACCAACATTTCTGGGAAGTTTATGTTGAAACGATGTAGCTCTCGGGCTATGGTTGGAAATGATGTTCTAAAGCTTTAGTGTTTCACTAAGTTAAATCGTTGGTGCATAACGTTCTGAGGCAAGCAGCTTTTTAACATTTAGCAGGTCTTTGGTTGGGCAGGGGTAGGAGATGCTAGGATTGTTTTGTGGGTATATGCAAATTTTGTTATGCTTATCCTGCTCTAGCTTAAAGTTTGAATACAAAAATTTCCAGGGTCCAGATCATGGTCGTAGGAGTAATGCACAGTGGTGGCCCAGAACTAGGTAAGTTTGTCAGCTATCCTGTTGGCCTGGAGAGGGGAATGATCTGAGTCATCTGATGCTCTCTTAGTATGCCAGTAGAATTGCTTCAATTTCAATTTAGTGGTCCAATATCTATTGGTGGGATGTGGCAATCATTTTCTTAGGTAGGTCTGGAAATGTTCGAGGTTTGCCAACTTCTGAACGGCTCAAATTGGCATCAATCAACTGCATTTTTGGCAGATTTTTCAACTCAGAGTACTGTAGTTTGCTGTTACATGCAATAGCGTTTCACATTTGCAGTACGTGCCAAGGCAGTATTGTATTTCTTTAAGTAGATAGAAGGAACATTTATCTATGTTTCTGTCACAATTTTTTTTCTATATCCCATGCTATAAAAATGGAAATGAACGCAGTAAAATTTCGATGATTTGGCATCCTTGTCTGATCTTAACTTTTCTGCGATAATTCACTTCATGATTGAATCAGCAGGGCTTCACTAGGTTAGGCGATATATACCTTGCATAGGTTAGTTATATGTACGGATAGGTGAGCTAGCATGCAAGGTGGATTCTTCGTCCTTTTCTTCTCTTTTTTCTTCTCTCTTCTCTTCTGCCGGATTTTCTTCATTTTCTTTGCTTCCTTGCCTTTCTCTTATGTATTGATTTTGTATTTTTTCCATATTGCTTATTTTCACCCTTATGTTTCTTTAATCTCTACCTCACATAATAAACATGCTAATGCTCTCCATTTTTATTTTTTTTTAGTAAACATGGAAAACCCTGAAACTTTTTTTTTTCTTTAAAGCATGCATAGAATTTTTATGGGGTAAATGCAGCCATTAGGGGTTGAATGAGGAGCTCCTTTTCCAACTTTTCCAATAAACCCTAACTGGAGTCCCTCGTTTGGTTTTTTTTTCACCTTCTGATGACTTTAAGATCAAAACCAGGAAAGACTTAATGGAACGAATTTGGAATGTTGGATCACCCGAGTGCAGGCGACTTGTATCGGAAGGAAAGTGTATTCTTTTTTAAAAAAGAAAAATTAAGAAAAATAAACTATCCATGGAAACAAGATTTCACCTTTTAGAAAAATGCAAACGAAAAATAAATAATGAAAAAAAATTTAAGAGGCCTCTGTGTTTCTATGTGGCTTCTGAATTCTTTTTGTCCTTTTTTTTCTTTTTACTTTGATTGTGTATTTTTTTTAATTTAATCTTTCCACTTTGCTTTGATTAATGATTGAATTTGATTAGTGTTTTTTTTTCCTGGTTTTTATGGTCTTAAAAAAATATTTCAAGTTTTTTTTTTTATTATTATTTTACATTGTGTTGATTGATAATTCAGTTTGATGATTTGTTTTATATTGTTGTCTATGGATTATCATAACCTTAAAAAATTACCTCAACATCAAGTTAGTTATCGATTTTGTGAAACATAATTCAGTTTTGTTATTTGCAAAAAAAATTAAAATTAAAAACAAGAGGACTAAATTTAAGTATTCCCTGAATTTTTTTAGAATTTTTGAAAATCATTTTAAGTTTGTTTGGCAAACAAAAAAAAAATATTACTGGAAAATCAATAGTGTATTTGCTAAATATGCTTTAAATTAAAAATCAGAGGCCTAAAAAATATTTTAAAACTATATTTGGCAAATTCGCCTTTAAAGATAATATTATGCATTTTTTTTTTAAATTTTAAACCACTCAAACATTGCCTTATTAAAAATAAACTTAGCCTAGCCCATGTAGCCGAGCTTCCTGACCCAAGGCTTAAGCTAAAAAACATGACCCAACAACATAAACAAAGAGATGAAAACCGAACAAGGTTTTTTGTTTCAATCTTGCTAAAAATACGAAGAACACAACGATTAAACCCAGAAACATGAACTTGATTTTAGACTAGATTACATCAAATTAAAAACATAAAAACATATGAAAGCATCATTTAATCAAAATGTTGGAGCTGGATCATCACAATAAACATTTGATCATCACGATTAATTGATTTTATGCAAAAAAATAAAATGACAGAATTGAAGATTAAAAACCATAATTTTAGTGTGTTTAAACCATTAAAACCATAGATTAATGATAAAAAAGATTGTACGCGTGTGTAAGAACTATCAATCGACCAAAAGACATGGGAAACAGGGACCTAAAGCAATGTTCAATAAATGAACATCAACCGGGAAACCTAGAAAACCCAGAAATGCCTTAAACCTAGAAAAGATGTAAAAAGAGTCCATAAAGCAACTTAAACCTAGTATTCAAAGCTTAATCATGTTCAAAACAACTTGTTTAAACCATAAAAAAAAAACAAGAAATAAAAAATCAATGGTAAAACAATAAGTAATACCATATACTGACAACAAGCTAAAAATACATCTCTCCTATATATAAACATTGTTCCATTGATTAATTTCATTGTCCTAAAGCTCAAACAATATGCTTACAACTTCAATAAACCCATCAAGCTACCTTAAAACAATTTAAACCACAACAACTTCAATACTTAACATATCTTGTCATGACTTCAAAAATGATTAACTAAGCATTTAAACATGCAAAATAATATTATGCATTATCATATTCCATTCCATTATTATATTCTAACACGTCAAAATAAAGCAATTAAACAATATTTGAGCATATACAAGTCATATTCAAAGCATGTTTAAACATTTCAAAACAAAAATCATGGCTTTTAAACTAACAAATGACTTTAAATGATACATAACAATCATTATGAGCGGTAATTTAAAAGATAAAATAGAAAGGGAAGGGGTGTTTTTATTGAGCTCCACTCTTCATTAAAGTTTGAGGAACAATATTGCATTTTTTGCTTAAAATTTCTTGCTCCTTCATTGAGCTTCAGCTCTTCTGGTATTTCTGCTTCCAATCTTGGACTCAAGAGCTTTGCCTCTTCTACTTCTTATCAATATTTCATTGTCTTTCTATTAAGAGACTTTAATGGTTTAATATTTTCTAAACTTTCTCTTTTTTTTTCCATTCTTTTTTCTCTCTAGGATCCTCTTTTTATAGCCTCAAAAAGCAAGCGGTTGTGAAATTATTTGTAGATTTGAAGGTGGTTTTTTCAAAATTAGATCATAGGAGATCCTTTCCTATTTGTTTTCCTTTGATCTGATAAGAGACCATTCGTCTCTCTTCCTCTTTTGTTTTCCCTCTCCCTAGATGTCTAATAAACTTTTGAAACTTCTAAAAAACGTTGGGAACTTCATAACTGCAATTTGGCTGAAAATGATTAATTGCGGTGCACCTTCCATTAATTAATTATGGCCAATAGAAGGTCATTGAAACCAACCAAGTCATAGATCCTGTAGAAGGAGGTGTTATTCTTCAACTAGGATTAGACCATGCTTAGTTTAGTGGCATGTAGCTTTCCTACCATTGATTCAAAGTTAGATGTAACATTGTCAAATCTTATTGAACCAGACAAGGCTGTTCTGGGACAAGAAGTTGAGGATTTTCACGTGGTAGGTGAGGGCATAAACATCGAAAAGGGAGACATAAAATTGTAGAGGGGAATATTCTCTGTCGAATGGTGGTTGTTGAAGCCCTTGAGGTGGTCAGAGATACCATGTCTATTCATTTGAAGGTGGCAACTCGATCAGCCTTATCAGTTGAAGAAGGTAATAAAATAGGGAAAAATGACATGTCACTCTATTTCTTTATTAAAAACGAGTGGCATGTCATCTACTTAAACCCTAAAAATTAGGGTTTTCTAATTGGGAACTTGCAGACTCCAATTTGGTCTATGTTGTTTCAATTTCATCATATGACCCCTCAATTGACCTTGAAACTTCTTAATATTTGCAATCGCACCCCTGGAACTTTGATTTAAATCTTCTGATTTGAGCATTTTTTTTAATTGGTCCTTAGTTTTTAATTTGTTCAATTTGACTCCTAGCAACCATCAAACGTTTATTTTTTTCAAATTGACCCATGATTTTGAATGATTCTAGTCCTTGATTTTATGCGTCTTTTACACTTTAGTCATTGGTTATGAAATCTTTAATTTTGCCCTTAATTGACTTTTAAACTTTGATTGTCTTGCAATTTCATCCTTGATATCATTCAATTAAGCTTGTAAAAATTAAATGTGGTTCTTCAAAATTTTATTTTTTTCAATTAAGCCCAAATTAAGCTTCCAAACTTAAATTTTCACCAATTAAGTCCTTAATAAAATTAAATTGACCCATTAAAACTCTAATAAAGTCATTGCACTTAATTAATTCTTTTAATTTCGGCCTAAGTTATTTTATGAACTTAATTAAACCTTTAATTAGACTCATAATTAAATCAAATCAGTCTATAAAAAATCTAATTAAGTCCTCAGACTTAATTTTTATGTAATTTTATCCAATATTCATTTAAATTAATCTTGGATTTGCATTGTTTTTCACATTTAGGTCATTCAATGGTGCAATTGAGTTTACAATATTGTCAAATATTCAGCTTGGTCTTTCCATCCCTCGTTTATGTATGTAGATCTCTCTTTAGCTTGTCCTTACTAACCAAGTCGCTTATCTTCCTCCATTTTTTTTTTATTTTTCAACCTTTTTTGTTTTTGTATAAAAAATAATAATTTTTGGGGAACCCGAAACTAGGTTATGATATATATTTTTTTCGTCTCTTTGTTGAACCTTTTCAGGTAAGCTCTCGTACTCTTGCTTTCTTCCTGAATAATGGTGAATAGTTTAGTTAAACTTTTTTTGGTAGGAATGCTCATACTAAAATAAGCAATAAGCTTGCTGCACAAATTAGAAAAAATAAAGTATAAATCATAGTTCTAAACTATGGTAACAAGCTTGAGTAGACCTATAAATATGGTTTGAAGAATCTTTCACATCGCCTTGTTATCCTATATCACCAACTTCAGACTGCTTCTAACGTTCTACACGTGGTCTCTAGGGTTAGTGCCTCCATCATAATTGTTCAAAATTATTTTTGGAGCAATAAAAACCTTTAAAAGATAAGTGATAATACATCTTGGTATAATGGTGAATATAATACTTGATTTTCTTCTCATTATGGAGCTTTATACTTAAGACTACTTGAATGAGACACTAAAAGGACACGAGGACGATAATGATGGAGATGGTCATGGCTAATTATTGTCTTGCCTCTTAACTTGTGGAGATCATGGCATGAAAATGGAACTTCCTTTTTATGATGATGAGATCTACTCTTTGGTATGGTGGTGGTGTGGCAATGTTCTTGCTTGTTCTCTTGTACGTCATTTTGTCATGTCCTTTTCTAAAAAATGAAGTTATCTATGCACATGTTACATAGGTTGGGCAAGTGGTACCACTGATGGTGTTATATGCAGTGTGATGGCTCTGAATTGCTTCTAAGTGGCCAAAGCATCCTCAACAAGTGTTATTATCTGTTAAATAAGTTGATGTAGATCTATATGAGTGGATAAGAATGATAGAAGATTAGTCACTATTTCTCCTAAGGTTTATATATTGTCAATCATGAAAACATTTTAGAAAAAAAAATATACGATGAGAAATGAACTAAATTTCCATTCAATTCCTCAAAGACAAATCCACTACTAAAGTCCTAAAAAAAACTTTAATTAATATGTTAGGTTTTTTCATGGCCAATTGAGTTGTGTTTTGGTGTTTCGTGGCCTACACAACGTCCCCCTCTACGTCTACGGGACCTTCTGTTGGTTAAGTTAGTTTTTATGTTTAAAGGTTAAAAATAAAATTAGAATGTATAAATTACGTAAAGCTTTTTATCTCTTTACATATAAAAATATTGACTTACCTACGAAGATGAAAGGATATAGTTTTTTACCATAAGGTGGCATCACTGGTGTAGCTCGCCCTTTATAATTGTAACTGTCGGTTTTAGTTGTTCAAGTCTTATTATCTTTAGTTGTTATTTTTATTAGCCAAAATCAATTCAAAACACATTATTCCTAAATAAACATGGCAATATTACATCACTCATTATATAATATGATGATATGGTGATTATAAGAAATTATCCTGGAGAAAAGAAGACCCTATAAGATTACTGATGATATGGTGATTGTGAATATAAGAAATGATCCTGGAGAAAAGAAGACCCTATAAGATTACTTGTCTAAAGAATTTGAAATGAAAAACTTAGGTCTTTTGAAATATTTTCTTGAAATTAAAGTGTCTTGATCTCATAAATGAATCTTTATGTCTAAAAAAATACACCTTGGATCTTCTATAAGAGATTGGTAAATCTGCATGTCAGCCAACTGATACATAAGTAGTAGAAAGTTTGAAGTTATATGTTGAGTCCAATCAAATACTGGCTACTAAAGGATGTCCTTAACACAAATGAAACCAAATTTGGCTTATATATTAGGTATTGTTAATTAGTTTATGTATTATTTGAAAGAGCAACATATGAATGCAATTATGTGTATTTCTAGGTATTTAAATGTTACACCTAAAAAAGGTACTCTGTTCATTAAAAATGCATATTGTCTACGTACAAAAGCATATACTAATGCTTACTAGGCTAGAGTAGTAGATGATACGTGATCTATTTATGATTACTTTACCTTTGTAGGTGGTAATCTTATTATATAGATAAGAAAGAAACAAGATGTTATTACCAAGGTTGTCAATTCCGTTTCGATAGGTGTTTCGTTTTTTCAATTGGAATGGAATGTTTCAGTTTCGGAGTGTTTCGGCGTGCTGTTTCGGGGTTGTACTGTTCATATATATATATTCAACAAACATAATTTAAATTCAAGATAAATTAATTATAAATTATGCAATACAAACACAATGCCAAACAAATATAATTTCAAAATTTAAAATATTTCTAAATAGTCAAGATTAAATAGATCTTTAACTTAAAGTAATTCAACTTAAACAAAATATCAAAATATTATGAAAGTAAAATGTTTTAACACAAATATTTTAAATATAAAGTTAGGTCAATGTTATCAAGGCTAATGGAATCTAAAGCATCCATTGTTTTGCTTAAATTCCTACAAAGTATAAACATGAAAAAAACAACATGAATATAAACTATATATATTAGTGATAAATCTAATTTTAAAAAATTAATATCATTGTCAATGAAAATAGTAATAATAATTTTCAATATTATTATTAATATCATTGTTATTAAAAATAGTAATGAAAAAGAGCTTTTTATACTTGGATGGTTTAATTAATTAAATTGAACAAGGTTCAATTTGATTCAATGGCTTTTCAAGAGCGGAACGAAACATGTGGAATGGATCCGAAACATTCCTGTCGAAATTTAGCCAAAAAATCCAGAACGGACCGAGATTTAAAATGAGATGAAAATTGTTCTGTTTTGTTTCTTTTTTTGAATTGGTATGGAATGTTTCGGCCATTCCGGGCGAAACAGAACGGAATTGACAACCTTGGTTATTACTTACTCAAGTACAAAAACTGAATTCAGAGGTATGACTCTTAGACTATGTGAAGCATTATGATTAAAACTTTTATTGCAGGATTTAGGTTATCCATTAAGGTAATTGATTTGACTATATCATGACAATAAAATAACATGTGATATTGACCATAATTCAATTCAACATGAATGTACAAAACATGTAGAGGTAGACATTATTTATTAAGGAGAAATTGGATAAAAAAAAATTATGAAGTTGCCTAAGATCAAATTTGAGGATTAATTGATCAATATTCTCACTAAAGCAAATTTAAAGTTGAAAGTTCTTAAAGTTTTTAAATAAGTTGAGCATGTATGACATTTATGCATCAACTTAAAAGGGAGTGTCGGGTTTTTGATTTTATGTATAAGGATTTAGAGTTAATTTCTTTATATTAATTTTCTTATATTTATATACAATTAGTTTTCTAAGTTAGGTTGATTAGTATTATGTGTATATGTGTGTATTGTGCCATTCTTATTATCTTAATAAAATAATTGGAAAAAGTTTTTTTCCTATTAAAAACAAAAAACTAGTTGACTCAGTGGTTTAGGCTAGTTCTCTTCGAATTTTAATAAGAACATATGATCAGGGTTACCATATGTTCCTATTAAATGCTTGGAGCTCAACCAACAATAATTAAGTGGTAGCTCAACTGGTAATAGTCAACTTTAAATACTCAATGAAAGGTGATTTTTAGGTTTACTTTAGTCATCTTAGTTTTTCCTTTTCCTTTCCCTTCTACATTTCCTTTCTTTCTTTCCTTTCCTTTTGTTTTTTTTTATCTTTATCTTTATCAAAAACCACTTAATATAATTAATCGTAGTTATCAAATTCGGCCACGTTGGTTGACCCGGGTGATCCGAGGCCACCGACCGAGTTTGAAGAAGCTAAAATCTAGGCCTGTAATTGGCCCGAAGAATTTCACATGACCCATTAGGTCAACTCGTACTTCGAGTGACCGGAAAAAACCCGTTAGGTCAACTAGTACTCCGGGTGACCCAACGAGAGACCCGCCCATTGTTTTCTTTTCATTTTTATCTTATCATGCCAATATTTTTTTAACAAACTGAAAAATTAAATCAATGAATAGCCATGTTGAATAGACATTTTTTATTCAACCAAACTGCCAATTTAATTCAATGAACATTTATAGCATGGCCAAGTTAACATATTATCTGGGAGCATATCCCTCAAAAACAAAGAGATCAACAATAATAATAATAATAATAAAACACAGTTACCAAAGGAGTTATGGTTTTAGTTAAAAGATGGATAAAAAGAAAAAGGTAATTAAAAGTTTTCTACTTCCTCAACCCAACTTTATATTGGTTAATAATTTATATCAAAATTTATTATATAAATAATAAAAAAAGTTTTTATTTTTCAATGTGTGATATAAACCTATTAATATATATATTTTATGTTCACAAAAAATAATTGTATTTTTTCAACATGGAATAAATTTTTTTTATTTAAATACTTCAACTTAAAAGGAAAAGATAATATCTTTTCAATGTAAAATAAAACAAATTTAAAATAATTTTTTAAATTTTATTACTTATAATATATATAAACTACGTACATCTATATAAATTATTTTTTATTTTTTTATGTGATATTAAATTTTAAATAATTGTTTTAATTTTTTTTTAGAATGACGCTGAGTAAATTCTCAAACTTAGTTTGATAACTATGAATATAATATAATGTAATGAACTGTGGTGCACAGTTGACAATTTTGCTATTTTTCTAAGTTTGACAATTTTGCAATTTTTCAAAATTTGGAATGTGAGCCTGACACGTCTTAGGATTGACCAGCAATCACCCGCTGTTGTCCTGACATGGTGACAAATACTTAACATGATTATTTTTCAAAGTATATTGTATTTATAATTATATTGAAATAATATTTTTTTTATTTTAATATTAAAATAATTTAAAAATAAAAAATAGTTTATTTAAAATAAAAAATAATTTTAAATTCTTTAAAAATTCCGGTTGAAATGCAGGGCAAATACCCTTGAAGAGATCACAAAGTATTAAACCCAACCCCTTTAAAGTCTGATTTTGTGCTATTATTTTTGCTTGGTTGTGTGTTTTGGATAAAATGTTGGGATATCAAATTTCGTTTTTGTAAATGTTGGTGAGTGAATAAGTGCTTACTTACTGCTTGTTTGGTAATAAGTTCAATTTATTTTTTTGGGTTAATTTTTTTTTTTTTAATTTTACTATAAATTAATTTTTTTTAATGTTTTTCAATTATTTTGATTTGTGTTAATATTAAAAATAAATTTTAAAAAATAAAAAAATTATTTTAATTTACTGTATTTTTGCGTCAATTAATTTTATTCTCCTTTCCGCAGGTGCTGAATGCTAATTATAAGCGAAGAGTCAAGATAAACATACTAAATAAAGGGGTACCTACCCTTATCTTTGGACGAAACCCACGTTCAATCCTTCGTGCACCAACCTCCTACTACATCGAAGCTAAATGTACATTTAATTTCCCTTTTTCCAGTTGTCCTTTGGTTCCTGGCCTGTTTAGCTAGAATTGCTCTATGAAGTTGACCAAATTTGTAAGTTTCAGAAAATGCTAGCTTAAAGGGAACTTTTTTTTTTTTTTTTATATGGATCGTTACATGATTTCTGTTTGTTCTTGTTCCTTATACTTGTCTTTTTGACGTTTTCAAGTTTATTGATTCAACACTGAAATTTTACGTTTAATGTCATAGGTTCTGGCATGTTGGGGTTTGTTGATTGTTTGAGGTTCGGGTGATTCAGAGAGAATTCAAAAGATGTTTATCCTGATTGATAAATTATGGGTGGCAAGTAAAAACATTTCCTGAATTACGAGGGCTCACTGCTTTCTGCATTTGTGGATAGATTTGGGCATTATACAGTTGATCAAGGGTTCTCTTTGTTTTAGCTTGGAATGAAGAGTTCCTTCAATAGGATTTGATTGAGGCGACACTTTCATTTGTGAGTTTTACAATACGATGATAACAGTGTTCGAGTTATAAATAGTGGGAGAGTAGTGTTATCGATATCTACCTTGGATGATGGGCCGATTTGTTTCGAGAGAAAGGGAGCTTGAAGTTGATCTTGAAAGTGGCGGGACAACCAGTGATGAGGATCGAATGAGCGATCCCATTTCAGCAAATGGACAAGCCAAGGCACTTTTAATGGAGGCATGGACTGTGCCTGTGGGTTTTCAAGGATTGGTGAATTCATCAAGCTTTGGTGAGGTTGGTGCTGAGGATGTGGAATTGTTGATAGACAAGAATTCAGAAGGAAAAGAGGGACAGCAGAAAGCCTTTGTGGATAGGAAGGATGTCGAAGAGAAACATATAAAGAAGAATTTGAGAAAACCTCCCAAGCCACCGAGACCTCCTAGAAGTCTGTCACTGGATGCTTCTGACCAGAAGTTGATGAAAGAAATCACCGAGCTTGCCATGAGAAAACGTGCCAGGATTGAAAGACTTAAAGCGCTAAAGAAGATGAGAGCAGCAAAGGCGTCATCTTCGAGCAGTAGCTTATCTGCCATGTTCATCACAATCATCTTCTTCCTCATTATTATCTATCAAGGTAGAAAGACTTTTAGAATGGTCTTATACTAGAAACTCTATTCCATAAACTCATATGCTGCATGTCTAGTATATTCACTAGCAAGCTGCATTTTTTGTCCAAAATTTGTCATGATAATATTAAACATGTTCCCACTTGACAAAATATGCTGATAGACAGCTCATACGAAAATTGCCCCTGATAAACATCTCTCCCATGGTTTCTACTTTACAGCTATGCTTTGGTATTATCTTGTAGTGTTTTATTTAACATCAGTTGTCTTCTGAATGTCATGGAAACTGTCCAGTAAATATAAGTGAAATGTGCATAATATTTTTCTGATTTTTCTTCTTCTTGGAATCATACGCTTAGGGTTTTGTTTAATAACATCATTGGTTTCTTATTAATCAAAAAACATCATTGGTTTCTACTGTATGTCATGGAATCTGACTAGTGACCAGTAAATGTAAGTGAAGTGTTTCAAATATTTTTGCTATGTTTTTCTCTTGGAATGCATTTTTTTGAGTAAAATTTGTGTTAATCTATAACAATCAAAGTACATCAAATCGGTACTTCCTCCTAGCAAAGTCTGCAGAATAAGTGGACAACTCCGATCGAGTAGTAAATATGTCGTCAGGGATGCATTAGTACAGGTGTGTGTACCTAGTTGATAGATGCACAGCTTCATCATTTACATGTCTTATATGACTAGCAAGTGATAATTGAGCTTCGGAAGTCATTAACATCATCACATAATGCAGAATTGCTTCAACGTCAGCATGATTAGGAGTAAACTCCCGTGAGTCTTCATCCAGCAACAAACAATCTATTTCAAGCTAAAAGTCACGCATCCTCTTTCAAGTGGTCAGCTCAGCTTCTTTGATGCCATGAACTCAACCAACTTACTGCTCAGAGCGAAAAAAGACAAACCTTGAATTTGGCTGCTGCGGAATTATCAGAGCAGTATCTGAAAACTGAAAAAATCCCCTAACATCCCTGCTTTTTAGCTTTTATTCCATGCTCGATCAATAATTCATCCCAACTTCCCACAAGGTGAAAACACGGTTATTTTTTTTGGCCGGAAATGATTGCTTAAGATTGTATTATCGTACTTGTCTTAGTTCTCAGGTTTTCTCTAGTTTCATGTACCATGCTACAGATGCATGGCCATCAAAATACCATTTATATTCGTTTGATCCTTGTATCGAAATTCAGTAAAATTCCTACAGATGTGAAATTTTTCTGATGCTGAAGTCAAATCTGCCTAGATTCCTCTCGTGTTGCTTTTTCCCGCAAAAGAATAACTCTTTTTACTCATTTGTGAAATGCCAGTTAATCAGTGTACAACAACTTTAAATCCTGCTGTTCTATGCAATTATACATCATGCTAGATGTTAACAAAGGGCGAGGAGAGAAGTTAACTGACAACTTCACATAATACAACCTCTCTAACGGGCAATGTGTATAGGCTTTGAACTTGACTGCTCGTTAAATCGCTTTCTAAACTTGCAATATAATTGTTAGGAACTTCTTTTGTTCGTACCCATTCATAATCGTGCGTGTTTATGCATGGATCGATGTGTATATCTACAAATAACTTCGTAGATAAAAACAGGATGGATTATTTTCAAGAAGCTTCTTGGAGCTTACACCGGAGAAGAAATGATCAGCAAGTTGGCCTTGCTCTCTCTTCCATGTTCATGAGTAGAATATGGAATCTTGTGTTCATATTTTCATATTATTGATCTCTTATCAACTACAATTGATAGATACAATGCTTATTGACTAATGCAATTGCTTTACTTTCCATGTTATTACTCTGGGAAGCTGTTTGTGGGCAATTTCTTTTGGCTAATCTCTGAAGCTTGGTAAGAGTTTGTTGTCTAAGAATGTAGGAATTATGACATTTAGTTGCTGAGATTTCTCAAATGGTGACATTTCTTTTGTTCACAAAGCGTGCTCGCTTCAAATTTTCTTTTCTTTTTATTTTCACCGTCAGGTAGCATCCTCTGATTAGTTCGTGCGCACCACCAAGTCAGATTCACCTTTTCGATGTAGTTAGAATTAGTAGGATTTTAGCCTATATTATGCATATACATATACATCCAATTTGTGCTCCACTCTACCAACCTCTTGAGGTTATCTCCATTTGTGTTGGAGACTGAGTTTCTATATAACGCACGACATTCTGATTTGAAGCTGCTAATTCAGTCAGCAATTTGTTCTGAGACTGTTCCATGCTTGTTTGGCCTTGTCCCAACCTATTCTCAATATGAAGCTTTGCTTTCAGGAACTAGCTCCAGAAACAGTGGAAGCTTGTCTTTAAAAGGGTCTCCTGAGCCAGCAGTTGCTACTAGTAAAGCTTTAATTTCAGTTCAGTTTTACAAGAACAGGGTTGCCTGTGGGAGTGACGAATCAGGCTCAGGGTCTTCTGAGCGTGTATCCTTGTGATTTGTGTATTGTGATAATAAGCCGTGAAGTTTCACCACTCTTCTCTCGATTCATGCATTCGATCTTTCATATTTTTAACATTTCAGAAATTCTATTTGCTGCACCAATAATCTATTATTACATGCACCGTGAAAGATAAAGTAGGAAAAATAAATTGACGCACCCGTCGATATTCATCTTAGACATATATTCGTAAATTATTAATAAAAAAATCAATATAATATTTAAATATTAATCATTTTGAATAAAAGGATATGCTATTTTAAAAACTATATAGATAATTAACATAACACTCTCCATATCTCAGAAATGTGTTATTAAAGATTGTATAATGTCGGCCTAGTTGTATTGTACATCAATTGTAAGGTGATTGTTTTTTTATATTAATTTAATTTGATTATATATATATAATCCAAACATGCATATATTCTTATAGTCAATTCATGTTATTTGAGATTCTTAATCATATATACTCGACCTTAATAAAAATATATAAATTATATCTTATAACTTGATATTTATACATGTAAAGAACTTGATTGAAAATAAAATTTTAAAAACTTTAGAAACATTAAGATGAATTATTAGGATATCAAAGATATTTTTCATGTTTTATATTCATAAAAACAAAATATACAACATACATCTTAAATAAAAGCTTATTATATGATCTTTCACTTGGTCAAAATAAAAATAATTAACAATAAATATAATATAAAAATTCTTTATTCAGAGTTTTCTTATTGAAAAAAGTTATTTTTGACTGCTCTCACCCTATTTTACATAATTGATGGTATTATATATATATATATATATATAATTTATATGTTAGACACATGATTTTAACATATTGATTAAACTATTTATCATTGTTAAGATAATATTTTATGTATAAAAAAAAAGACAGAAGACGATAAATAGATTTCAATTCATAAAAAAATTACCATGTAAAAAATAAAAGCCAAGCATGGTTTCTTTCAATTTTTTATGTCCTTGCTTTCTTATAGCCATCTACCGCATTCCTATGTATTGGACATCCACACACACATACACACATACACACACACAAGCATTTTTTTTAGTTGGGAGATTTAGCCTATACTACCTATTTTATTATAGGTATACAAAGTTATATATAAATAATAAATTTTAAAACAACTAATTATTGGGCTCATTCCATTAAATAAGAATGTCCAACATAAATAAAGCATAAATAAATAATTAAGATAAAAAGAAATACAATAAAATAGGTATGTATAGACTTAATCTCCCAACCGAAGACTGACAGGCCAAGCAATCCTTCATCGTCTCCATCTATATATTCGTGTAATCTACTGTATAGGTCTAATGTCTTCACCAACTCTCACAAAGTTAGAAAAACTCGACCCCGTCGAGTGTAAATCTGAACGACTCTTATAGTACTCTAAAAATCGAGATCAATCCGCTGCAATTTATCTCTAGTAATTAAAGTACAATCTAAATCAAATTGTCTCACCCAACGAACTAGGGATCGTTGAATCTTACCACCCTTACTAAAAATAATGTGTTCATCCAGAATAACATCAATATTTTTCTTTTGTATCGATGATAATGTGGATAAAGTTGGGGTTTTAAGAGGATCTTCAAGAGTGAGACTAGGTGAAGTCTCAAAGGATCATACAGGATGAGTTGTGGTCTCTTGTATGCAATCAGACCCTCAATGTTAAAAGTGGATCTAATGTCAAATTCAAGTAGTAAATCAAGAACATAAGCATTTGAGCAAACCCGTTATAGCACTTTGAATGGTCTAGCACTATATGCTTACAATTTATGATAGTATCATGATATAATCTCTAATACTATATTCATTGTGATGCATATACAAATTAGTTTGAAGTTTGTATTGCACATTACTTTCTTGAATATGCTTAGTGATATTGACATTCAAATCCTGAACTCTACTTGCAAATGACTCGGGTGACTCAGATAACTTAGCATAAAGAGACATGGGAAGAAGGTCTAAAGGTTTTCTAGGTTTGTAACCATGTACAACTTTAAATAGACTCATTCTTATCGACCTATTGACCGAACTATTAAAAGCAAATTAAGTTGCAGGAATAACAAAATCCCAATTTTAATTGTAACAATCATGAGTCAAACATCTTAAAAGGTTGCCTGAACTCTTATTGACCATCTCAGTTTGGCCATTAATTTAGAGGTGGTAGGCACAAGAAAATTTCAACTCATTTCCCATCATATGCTAAAGGGTTTTCTAGAAGTAATTCATAAACCGTACAATACATCCCTATCCGAGATTATGGTCTAAGAAAAGACATACAATTTGATAATTTCATCAAAATAAAGTTTAACAACTCTAGAAGCATATGTGGTCTTGGTACCATGGATAAAGTAAGTCATCTCAGAAAAACATTCAAAGAATATAAATATAGAATTATGCTTCTTCACGGTGCGTGAAAGCCCAAGCATAAAATCCATACTTGTATCTTGTTAAGGACAAGTGGGAATATGAAAGGGAGTTTAAATACCAGTGTTTTGTTTCTTATGTTTAGCTAATTGACATGTTCAACATTGACCAATCAATTTAGCTACATCTCTCTATGAACTGCACTAAAAAAAACTGACATTCCACCTTCTCAATGGTCTTATTTCTCTCAAAGTGTCCTAGAAAACCTCCCACATGAATCTCTCAAATAAGAAAATCACGTATTGATATTTGCAGGATACAAATCTTGTTGTCTCGAAACAAATACTCTTTTTGAAGGTAATGGCCATATATGACAAGGGTACTCTCATCTCTCAAGGTTACATATACCTCTTCAAACATTGGGTAAGATTCATATTCTTCTTTGAGTCTTCAAATCCGGTAACTTGGACATTTATTATGGATAATAGTGTTACTCGATAATTCAAGGCATCTACAACCTTATTTTCAACCCTGAACTTATGTTCTGAGACAAATAAATAAGCTTGCAAATACTCAACTCAATGACCATGTCTATAGTTAAGTTTCTTTTAGGAGTTGAGATAATGAAGAGCCTCATGGTCTGAGTAAAAAAAAACTCATATAGCAACAAATAATGGTGTCAATAACACAACGTTTGAACTGCTACATAAAATTCCTTATCATAGGTTGAATATTTTTGTTTGGCCTCATTAAGTTTTTTACTAAAATAGGGTACAAGTTGACATTCCTGACTAAATATTCCGAACTATACCAACTCTCGATGTATCACACTCAACTTCAAATATTTTAGTGAAGTCAAGAATATAGTCTTCATCATCTTTTTTTTTAACCTCTTTAAATGCCTTACTAGTCACTTTACTCCATTGAAATTCACTTTACTTCAAACAGTTTATGATAACGGTGTTAAATCCTTTAATAAAACAAAAATAAAAAATAAAAACTTTATTTTTAAGCTATTTGAATTTTTAGAACTTCATCAACAGTGTAGACATTTTAAAAGACATTACAAGGTTTTATTTATTTAAATAGTTCATAAGCTGCACTTTTAATTTTGTTAATGAAATTTAGATGATAATTTTATTTTAAATAAATTCTTGAAATGTTGGCTCTACCGATAAAAAAAAAAATTCGATATCCACATAGCATAATCATAATAATTACCCACATGAAATTACTGTAAATGTAGTTGCTTCAAATTATTATAGAAAATACCTCCTGTAATTTACTTTTAAAGGTAAAAGCCAAGGCATATATATGCTATGCTTAGCTGAATTGACATAATTCATATTCGTAAAACCTGTATATAAAGAAATGACTAGCAATAGGTAAAAAAACTCCTTGTCGGGATTTGTACATTAATGATGCCCGAAAGGTCTATTTCTCGAAATGTGGAACGAGAGAAGAGAAACCACCCCAAGAGCCCACCATTAAATTCAAAGACATGCGCATATGCTATGCTTAGCTGCAAACACACCTAAATTTTATGGTGGGGTCATAAATTGCAGCAGTCTTAACTGGCATGGCATGCTCACACGCCAGCTTTCAGTTGATTCTTGTTGATTCTTCCCCTTACCCTTCACAGCTTGCAGGTTTCAACGGGTCCTTCTTGGATGGCTGAAGCTTCATTATTTTGCTCATCTTTATCTAAATTGATTCAAGAATAATATAAATTATGTATTAAAATTTTATTTAATAGTTTAAATTATTAGATTTGTTACCGGCAGAAATAATTATTAGGTTGAAATAAAATGCCCCGGGCACCGGCCGAGCAAGCAAAAATCAGATGACTGCTCTGGTCCGTATAGAATGACCGTTGGACATTTGAACTGTTAGCATTTATGAAGAGATAGACCTTATGTCGGCACAATTCGTGACACGATATTTGCTAACCATTACTGATCACTTTACAGACCTCATTAATTTGATCAGCGTTGATCTGGCATGAATTCCAGCCATATCTGATTCCACAAATTCGTGTTGATCTGTAGCTATAGTAGTGTTCCCATATACTATCAAAAGATGTATATTACTTGAAAGTGTAAGCCAGTTAAAAAGAAGAGCCTGTGTCCAAACTAGATATTTACACATCTCAATATAATGAGGACTACTTTTTAAAACATAGATATAAAATGGGTTGAATCGGGCCAAGCGATCTAGTATAATTTGAGTGAGACTTGTTTTTTTTATGTTTTTTTATAAATCTAAAAAATATAAAGTTAATTTGTGAATATTTGATTTCATATATATTTTTTTATAACCTGCATCTCCATGAAATATTTCTTAATTTTTTTTACGTAGGATAGCTATATTTATAACCTATATTCTCGTGAAATATTTCTTAACTTCTCCATATAGGATATCTATATTTATAACTTATATACCCATGTGAGATGGCTATACATATAGGCATATAGTCTTCATTTACCTGAATTGTTTTTTTTTTAAAAAAAAAAAATATGAGATAAATATATATATAAACTATATATACATTAAATGTTTCTTAACTTTTTTATGTGAGATATTAAAACTTTAAATATATTTTTTAAATTTTTTCGAGTTAATCCAAGTTAATCTATATAATCTAAAATTCAATTCCTTAATTAAATCAACCCTGAAGCTAAATTTAATAACTATATTCACACATCTCAGTATAATGAGGACTACTTTAAAACATAGATATAAAACCCAGCAAGCTCGGGCGGGTTGACTCGAGGCCCGAGCGACCCAGTATAATCCGGGTGAGACCTGTCTTTTTTTATATATTTTTTATAAATCTAAAAAATATAAAGTTAATTTGTGAATATTTTACTTCATATATTTTTTTATAACCTACATCCTCATAAAATGTTTCTTAATTTTTCCATGTGGAATAACTATATTTATAACATATATTCCCATGAAATATTTTTTAACTTTTTCAGGTAGGATAGCTATAATTATAGCCTATACACTCATGTGAGATGGCTATATATATAGCCTCCATTCATATGAATTGTTTTTTTAATTTTTTTTATGGGATAACTATATATATAGACTACATACACAAATGTTTCTTAACTTTTCCATATATATATATATGAGATATTAAAACCTCAAATTTTTTTTTTAATTTTTCCAGGTTGATCTAGATCAACCCATATAACCTAAAACCCGACTTCTTGACTGAATCAACCCTCTAGCTAGATTTAATAAGAGTGTGTTTGTTTTTAGGTAGTTTTTGTGGTTATGGTTTTAAAAAAATAAATTTAAAAAAATACTGTTAGTTGGATTTAGATACGTGTTTGGTAAAAATTATAGTTGAAGTTTATGTGTAGCAAAAAACATGTATCAAATGTTTGGTGGAAGTATGGTTGCGGTTGCTTTTCAAAGTGTTTTTTATTTAGAAATGCATCAAAATAATATTTTTTTTATTTTTAAAAAATTATTTTTGATATCAACGCATCAAAATGATTTGAAAATACAAAAAATATATCAATTTGAAGCAAAGAAAAAAAAAATTTTAATTTTTTGAAAAGCGTTTTTAAAACAAAAAAACAAATAGGGTTTTATAAAACTCAATTAAAAAAACATATAAAAATTATTATACAAAAACTGCATTTTAAACTTAATTTTTTAATAAATCTTACAATACAAAATACAATTTAATTTATTAGCAAACATCTTACTGTATTTGTTTCACCACAAACATAAGAATCGGTGAAAAACAAACGCAGCGAATATACTTTTAAACAATTAGATGGTTCGGACTGGTTTTGTTGTCAAGTGAATGATTCTACGCATTTAAAATTTCCTACAAGGAGTGGATTGAAAGTACAATTATTTGGACCAGAGGTTTTGCGAGCTTGACGGGGTCACTTGTCACAGAGATATATGAAGTCCTACGTGGCATGCACGACCTGTCATGGGTGCCGAGAGAGTTTACCTGTCCCTCTTTGAAGTACACTAATCTGCGAGGAGTCAACGGGAGCCATCTATACGGAAATACTATTCAGAGCGTAGGATTGCTGGCCTGCATGGACTTGACAAATTAGAATATCCAGTTAGGAAATTTCAAATAAATAATAAATAAAAAGTTGAAATAGCATGATGATGATGATGATGATGTCTACCACTTACTGATATCATTATATAATTAAATTTATTAGGAGTTAATTAAATTCAGTTGTCTACAAATACAGTGCTAGCAGACTGTACACTTCAATAGATTTTAACTAAAATTCGAATTTTAACAACTACAATTTTTTAATTGTAATTATGCATAGGAAATTTACTATTACACTTCAATGATAGTCCTACTAAAAGCCTTGATTTTCCAATTGTGTTCAACTTATTTTTTGACAATATATTTTAAAATTGATTGGTTAATAATTCCTAAAAAAATTGAGTCTATATGAATTTCCACCAAACCTTAGCTATCGAATTAAATAAACAATATTCATATGCACATGTCATTCCTAAAATTGTGTTTATTAGTGTACTAAAATAAAAAATATATTTGATTGAAGATACAAAGATAAAAATATAAAATAAATCTATTTCTGAAATAATTTTAAAATAAATTTATGTTGATTCAAAACATAAAAGACATGATAACATATTTTTTTTTATCTTAAGACAATAACCAAACATAATTAAAAAAAAAACTTAATAATAAATAAATGTTCAACTAATTATGAATAAAATTTAGTATTCCATGTAATTATAAAAAAAATTGCATTCCATAAAAGAATACCTCTTTAAACACTTTTTTTACTACTTATTTTTTAATTCTTTATTTGGTTGACATCAATGTAACTGCTATATTTTCTTGTTGAATCAAACATTTCATGAAGCAATAAAAAAAATTATACGAACAATGGTTATAACAAGGGTTATTCTTAGACGATATATTATTAAGATCGAGCGTATTCTTTTATGTTAATCTAATACTTTCTGTAAAATTTAATAAATTCATCTGAGTGCTAATCTCATATTTGAACTTAGAAAGAAAATCAAGTAACAAAAAATACATATTTAACTACCACATCACTCCTTTAAATTATTTTTGAAAACATTTGCTCATGAGCTAGACTTTATCTTAAGAGTGAAGAATGAGAGTGGTTATATTATGGCGCATTTACTTACATAATATTTTTAAAATATATTTTTCTTTTCAATATATTATTCTAATAAAATGAGGTATAAGGAATATTTAAAATTAACATGTAGGTGTTTGTCATAAAATATACACACTGAACTGATCCATATGAGAATTTCATATGGAGATATCACATATGTCTATAGAAAGGTTCACATAACGGCTGTGTAAGTGATCCTTAGACTTGAGATCATTAAGTTATTTTATATAAGGAGTGTTATGTTTTGATCATATTACATATTATCTTGGTAAAGGTAACAAATTGATGGACATTGGATACAACATAACTATATGAAGGTACTTGAGTGATCAAGAGAGGATTCATCACCCTAGGTGAATTAGAAAAAATATTTCACATGTTCTCATATAGTATTAATTGTTAAATCATTGCGCAAGGTGGAATGAAATTTTAAAAGAGTTTTAAATTTTATTTAAAGGATCAATGACTATAATGTTGGAAAAAAAATATGATTTGACATGACAGATATACTCCATGCTAAAATATCTAAATCAGAATATTATTAATAAATGGAAAATAATTACACTGAGAAACCGGTCACTGAAAGATTAAGTTAAACCACCTATGACTTTCCTAATATTTGAGGGATCATGACATGTTGCTAAACGGTGCACTTGATCTTCAAATATAAATTAATCAATTATTAAATTGATAATAAATTAAATTGTTTAATTTATTTAATTCAATTTATTTAAAATTATAATTTATATTTGGACCAACATATTAGGAATAATCAAGTAAAGACTTGATTGGTTAAATTTTTAAAATTATTCTAAAATAATATGTAAGTATTATTTAAAGGGAAAATAGATATTTTATCATTTAAAGGATTTTTAGGATACTCTATAAATATAAAGCTATGCCTCTTATTTTTTATAAGAGATTGTCTATTAGACAGAAAAACTATGCAAGTCATAAAATAAAGAGCTAGCACTCTAAATATAGCAATCCCTCTCTCCTAAATAGAGATTTAGAAAATTTATCACCGGTGGTTCGTGTAGATTATTGTTGGAGGCTGAATAATTAGACGACTTGTGGTTTGTAACAAACTAGCATTTAAAAAATTATTCTAACCCGGAGAAGATCAGATCTTTAGGTAATAAATCCTAAACGACTCTAAATCTGTCTAATAAAATCCTAGAAACTTTCAAATAATATTTTAAATTTATCATTTTCCGTACGTGTATGTATATTTGAGAACCCAATAGTATAAAGATACTACTAGTAGATATACTCAATGATTAAATGATCATAGTACATGAACCATGTATGTAATTGACCCCGTAGAGTACTGATAATTAAGAAGCTATTAAAACTATAGGACTATTAAATTCCTTGGAGGCTCGATCAAAACTACCCTTATAGTTGGAGAACCCTTTAAGGTTTTACTAAAAAAATCAAAATTCCAAACTCACAAGAAATTTTATGATGTTTGAGGAGTAATTAGTGAAATCCTGAGTTTATTTTAAAGAAAAAAAAAAGAGAAATCTTAAGTAAAATGAACCTAAAATATAACTAATAAGATCTCCCTGAGCACCAACTATTTCTAAACAATAAAAAAAACACTAAAAAAAAAACAACAACTATCTAAATTATAAACACCAATCCTCTATTCGTTGATAAGTTTCCTTCGTTAATAAGTTCCCTGTTTGATAGCAATGGTCAGAGAAACGGTCCCACTACTTGAAGCTTCCCTTAGCAATATGGATGGGCCCTGCTATATATATTTGAAGAGAGATTCGGTCCAATTTGTAGATCATCATCTCCCCTGTTTTTAAGATTTCCAACCTAATTCTTAATTTATTTTTTAATAATTATAAATTTGAGTTCTTTTAAAATCATTAAAAATTTATATAATTATTAATTTCAAGACCTGTAAAATTAATCAAAATACACTTAAGCTGGCTCAAATATCTATATTAATAATAATAAAATAAAAATTCCAAATTTTAATTGGCCAACCATCCTAAAAAAAAATAATATTTAACCGTTTATACATGAATTAATTCATTTAATTAGATCAAAATCTAATTCTCCTTTTATTCACTTTTGGTGCATTTGACCTTGTACTATAGCAGGGTGAGAAACTTAATTTTTTTTTTTTTAATGAGAGGTTCTAATCTGAGATTTTTTGAAACAACAAATATGTATGTTTGCTGAGTTACCAGGCTACCAGCTAAAAGCTTAATTGTATATAGCATGCATAGGATTTCTTTTTTAAAATCTTGAGATCTAGGAAATTTATAGTTTTTTATTAAGATCATAAATGAATTATTTACTTTTAAATTAAAAGTTATCAAGATGAATGCTAAACTAATCATCTAAAATTCATAATTATTTCTTAACATAATTCAAATCAGGAACATTAATCAGCTATAATAAATATAACAATTATATATTAATCCTCAATTTATTATCTCGGAAAAAAAAATATTGTCCTATTTGGTGTGCAAGTGACGACGCGGTCTTGAGTTTTTAATATGAACCGTGTTGTCTTTTTCTATTTTGGTACTTTGGACTTTGGTACAGTGCGTAACCGTGTTGTACTGTTGGCATGCTTGTAATAATAAGCAATTGCAAGGGCTCTATTATACCTGCTACAATATAAAACAAGGATGGTTCTAACAAGAGCAGACACCATGCACAACACCTCCAGCGATATTGGCACTGTGAACGCTGAAAAAATGTTTCCAAGGGCGTTTTTCTTCCAAGACCTCTTCTTCTTTTTCTTTCGCATTATCTCTAGACAGTTCAGGAACCCAAAAGGTCTGCAAAGAAGCTTTAGCAATGTCCATGCAGCCCATGGCAAATACCAGAAGCATGCTTCTCTTTCTTTTAGATCAGACTTATCATCCAAAACAATGGTCTTTAATGTGGAAGGAACTTTGCTGAAATCATACTCTTTGTTTCCTTACTTTATGCTTGTGGCTTTTGAAGCTGGAAGCTTGTTAAGGGCCCTTATTCTCTTTCTGTTATACCCATTTATTTGCTTAGTTGGTCAAGATATGGGCTTAAAGATAATGGTAATGGTTTGCTTCTTCGGGATAAAAAAAGAGAGCTTTAGGGTTGGAAGTGCTGTTTTGCCGAAGTTTTTCTTAGAGGATGTTGGGTTGGAGGCATTTGAGGAATTGAAAAGAGGAGGGAGGAAAGTGGCCGTGAGTGATCACTTCCCTCAAGTCATGATTGAAAGTTTCCTGAGAGACTACTTGGATGTTAACTGTGTTGTTGGGAGGGAGCTAAAGACGGGCTGTGGGTATTTTTTGGGACTCTTGGAAGAGAAGAAGAAAGACATGCTAAACTTGGAGGAGATACTCGGAAAGGATAGTGTTATTAGCCATGATATCATTGGCATTAGTCAGTTAAATAGCTCTCTTGATCATCCTTTATTTTCCCATTGCAAGGTGAGCTTTTCTTTTTCCGAACATCTTCATATATATATCCTTTGTTTTTTTTTTCTTGAGCCGTAAACCAACATTTTCATGCATTTGCCTTGTGTATATAAGCAATTGAGTCCTTTGTTAAGTACTATTTGCCTATATATGCATGTTTTGAGAATATATTTTAGTAACTTTGAGACTCGTTTATGAAGGAAAATTGAAAATAACTACTCGAGATTTCTGCTGGTTACATTTTTTTGTTTCCTTGCATGACTACTCTAAATTTCTCGTACTTAATGCTGCTTTCTTGCTTTCTCACAACAGGAGATTTACCTGGTCAGAAGGGTAGACAAGAGAAGCTGGCAACACCTCCCAAGAGACAGATACCCTAAACCCCTTATTTTCCACGACGGTAGACTTGCTCTAAGACCAACCCCACTGGCCACTCTAGCATTATTCATGTGGGTCCCTTTTGGCTTCGTCCTTGCCTTGATCAGGGCCGCTGTGGCTTTATCTCTTCCATACAGCATGTCCATTCCCACACTGACTTTCACTGGGGTTAAAGTAGCGATATCAAAACCCAAATTGTCTTCTTCAGTGCTTCGAAGCTCAAAAGAAAATGAATCCAAAAAAGGCCTCCTTTATGTCTGCAATCATAGAACATTACTAGATCCTCTGTACCTTTCTTTCGCATTAAAGAAAAATTTCACCGCTGTCACATACAGCCTTAGTAGATTGTCAGAGATACTGTCACCAATCAGGACCGTTCGCTTAACTCGTGATCGCGAACAAGATGCAAAGATGATGGAGAGACTGTTAAATCAAGGGGATCTTGTGGTTTGCCCAGAAGGTACCACATGTAGAGAGCCATACCTCTTGAGATTTAGCCCGTTATTTGCTGAGATGAGCGATGACATAGTGCCTGTGGCTTTGGACACCCATGTGAGCATGTTTTATGGCACAACTGCTGGTGGGCTCAAGTGCCTAGACCCACTTTTCTTCCTCATGAACCCTCGACCAAGTTACACTATTCAGTTGCTCGACGGCGTATCTGGACTGTCCACATGCCAGGACAGTGATAAATCAAGATTTGATGTTGCCAATTACGTGCAGAGTGAGATTGGCAAGGCATTGAGCTTTGAGTCCACCAAGCTTACAAGAAGAGACAAGTACTTGATTTTAGCTGGCAATGAAGGCATAACTTGCAACCAACGGTGAAATCCAAATTTTCCTAACCAGATTTGAGCGTCGAGAACGTTCAAATTTGTTGTATGTCAAGGGCACCATTGAATTGTTTATTGTTGTTGTGGGCAGAAAGGTGGCACTCTATTTGTTTATTTTAGTTAGTTTTTGTCTTCATTTTTTATAGCAAACTGTAAAACATCAGGCTAATGTCATATGATGTCCCTTTATTATATCACTCTATTTGTTTATTGTTGGGGGCACATAGGTCTCGCTTGAGTTTTGACAGGACGTAATTATATGTTAGAACATCCATGTGACATGCATGTTAGAATCAATTTCTAAAGTTGTTCTTGTGAGATAATTTGAGTGATTACTAAGTTCATAGGGTAACACTACACCATGGCACAAATAAAAAAAAATAGTGTAAGAAAATATATTTAGGTTATAAAAAGTAATTTGGTATTATTATTAAATCTAACTCAACGGGTTAATCTTAAAAAAAAAAATATTTGATTTCTTGTCTAGTCCAAATTTAAATTAAATTGTGTGAAAATTATCTTGATATGATCTAGTGGACTTAAGGGATTCAAAGCCAACCTAGATGATTGGTAAAAAAGTATGGTTTAACTTACAAAGTTTAATATGATTTTTTTTTTAATATTAAGACGATAACATATTTAAGTGACTTGAACTTTGTAGTATAACCTGCAAAATCCACACCAAGTGATGAATTAATTCACTGGGTTTAAGAACTTTGTTTTTTTAAAAAATATTTTTTTTCTTAATTATATGATAATAAAAATAAACTCTTGTAAAATCGAGTATAAATCAAATATTAAGATATTTGTTTGGGACTGCAATAACCTTAAAAAAATCAAATTGCACCCCAAGTTTTTTTAATATATAAAGTGTAATTTATATTTTTTTTAATAGTATTTAACTTTACTAATTAAAGTAATGACTCGGGCTAAGATTTTTCTACCCCTAATATTTTCTTTTACATCGATTTTTTTTTCCCAGCCTTCATACCAGCGCAGACAACAAATATAGTAATAACTATGTTAACTATCGTGCTGCTTTATTTGTTTACCAAGAGTTTCCATATATTTCTTCTTCTTCTTCTTCTTTTCTTTTAATTGGAAATTTCCACCTACTAATCTTGTAAGATAACTAGTGTTTTTTCATTTATTATAGGTTTGTTGAGCCTCGTAGCCCACCTTCATTATATAATAACCAAATAAATTAATTAGAGTAATCACGCTTCATTAAAAAAAGTTACCAATAAAAAATCGCTAAATTATGTCTACCTATGTATATCTTTTACTGCCGTGATATATATTTGTAGAAATGTTTTTGGTTTTTTAAAAAAGGTATTGTTTAAAGTTTTCTATATTTTTTTTATAGAGAACGTACAAGGAAAAAGAAGAGGAAAATCAGAAGTGCCTTCTGAGATGCATAAAAAGAATGGGTGTTTTTCCGCTCATAAAAACTATGGAAAGACAAATATAATCGATGGAAAGATAAATATACAGTGTTATATAAAAAAATTATTTTGAAATACATGTACCAACTTAAGTCAAGTAAAATTAATTTAAGAATATTTTTAAAATAAAAAAAAACTTATATTATAATTGTTTTCTTCGAGACTTTATATTTTAAAACTATTTTATAATGATTTTATTTTTAATTTCATTAAAAATATCTTTCTCAATATATACATCAAACTTTCATTTATCTATTTCTAAATCTTTCAAGGACTAGGAAAGTTCTTCGCAACAATTCTATGCTGACATATGATACATAACATCTAAAATCATAGCTTAAAAGGATTGTCACAAATTGATGATGTTCTTGCTGACTTGTTGTTTTGTACAAGCGGATTAAACATAAATATTAAATGTTTTCTTTTTAATTTATCTATTATGTCTTTAATTTTTTGAGTTGTCATGTACTTCATTTTTAATCACGAGTAATTCATCACCATCATTTTTCATATGAAATTCATAACAAAACACATATCAATTCATCAAAACTCATTTCAATTCATATCCATTAGCATATAATATTACTCATACATATTAATTCAACAAACCCATAAATTATTATTGTAAAAGCCGGTTATATTCTAACCCGACCAAAAATAATAATAATAATAGATAGATAGATAGATAGATAGATAGATAGATAGATAGTAAGCAAGCATTTGGAGGGGTAAAATTAAACAAAAGAAAGTTACAAGGCATTAATTTATTGAGAAAGAAATGATGGGGAAAATTTTGGAAAATTCTAAACAAAAGGAGTCAATGTGAAAATTTAAAAGATGGGACTATATAAATGCTCATTTTTTCTTTGCTTGGCCGATGGCTAGAAGCCATAAGAGAGGGAAAGGATTTGTGTGATTTTTAGTTATTTCCTCTCTCTCTCTCTCTCTCTCTATATATATATATATATATATATATATATATATATATATATAAAAGAAGTGTAATTAGAGTGATTAGCACTTAGAAAAAAGAATTAAGAGGTGTGATTTAGTGCTTGGAACTTGTTTTGAACAAAGAAATCTAAAGCTAGGGTTTAAAAAGAAAGAAGAAGGAAACTTGAATTTTTCTTGCATTCATTCCTTGAATCTTTATCCAAGTAAGTTGAAGAACATGTTTAGAATGATTAATTGTTATAATTTTGTGTTTTGATGAAGAAATTAAATTGCTATGATTATGTGAATTTGAGGATTTATGGTGTTAATTATTGAAATAATGCAATTTATGATTGTACTATATTAGGAAGCATAAATTATTAATGGGTAAGTGTTTAATTTAGAAATGGAAGAAACAAACACCTCCCCCCTTTTTTGTTATTGGTCTCCACAAAAGGAGAAGTTTTGGGAGATTGAAGAATTTAATGCAATTATTTAAGAATTGTGGGAATTTATGGGCTTATAAATGTTAATAAATGGAATGGTGAAGGATGTTACAAAAATAAAATATTCACCATTTTTCCTTGAAGGAATTGCGGCCATGACATATAAAAAGGAGAAAAAAAAATTTGACTTGGATTTTGTTAATGTAAAAAAAATGATTTTAGATGAATCGGATGGATTGTTGGAGAATTAGGAAGTTAATTTCGATGAAGGGTTAAAAAGGAGAATTTTATTCTTCTTAACTTAAAATGAAATGAGATTTTTATTTTTTGGTTATGAATAATAATTGACATGTTGATTTTTGTGTTGGTGCAAAAGAGGTCGCATGACCTAATTAGCAACAGGGGATCACTTCACGCTCACAAACACCAAGTAGGTGTGAAATACCCTATAATAAATTAATTGTTTAATTTAGTATTTAGAAGAAAATTCCTTTGATTGAAATTTTAATGTAGAAATTGTGAAATAAAAAGAATAGAAATAATGCCCTGTTAAATAAATGGACGTGCTGAAAGATTATTTCCTGGTTAATGGAAATAATATCCTGTTAAATGGGCGTGTTAAAAGATTATTTCCTGATTGATGGAAATAATGCCCTGTTAAAATGGACACATTGGTTGAACTATTTTCCTTTTCTTTCTTACCTGAACTTCAGATATAATGTACTAATTAATGGACAACTTGAGAAAGTCATACCCTGGTTAATGAAGAAGATATCTAGTAAAGGATTGGTAAAAAATGAAATTTAGATTAAATTAATATATTGACGATAAGTACTTCATTTAATGAGCTAGTGCGTATATTATTGTGTATGTTTCAAATAGCCCTTATTTAAATTGTGTATTATTAATAAGTGTAAATTTTCTAGTTTTTACCGAATATTCACATGTTATATAAATATGTTGTTAGGTATATTACACCCTCGAGCTGGAAAGTAGAAGCAGAGATGGAAATCCTTGTTTAAGTTAATTTTTGTATTAGAAGTAATGATATTATGTTTTATATTGCCTGTACGTTAAGAAATTTTAAAATGTTTAAATTATTCTTTTGCCGGGTATGTAATTAAAAACAATACCCTTACTTTAACTGGTAATATAGTTTTGTTGTATTTATATTTGAATGTGTTTGTGTCCTAAGAAATTAATGTTATTGTAAATAAATTAGTTTTAAATATTGTATATGAAATCATACAATGTTAACTATATATATATAAACTACAGGGGATATGAAAATTGATGTGTTTAGTGGAGTTGCGATGTTTATTTATACTGGGATGAGTTTGTGGTCATTATTTACAGGTTTTGATTTTGAGTCGATAACTTGGTATTGAAAATACAAATGAGACTCTGCAGAAATTTTTAGAAAATATTTACTTGAAGAGAGACCAATAAACTCTTTTAAATAACTTTTTTTCGGGCCTTGACAATTATAAACCTCAACATTTTCAATAACTAATTATAAAAAAATAAAACTAAAATTAGATAATGCAACAAATAGAAAAGATGAAGGAAACTTCTCTAAAGCATAAATCATAAGAGGTTACTTGCTTAATTAATTAATAATTTAGGGTTTGAAGAGAAACCTTGTAGAAAAAAGTGTTTAACTAATTAATAGCTTAAGCTTTAAAAGAAATTTTGTAGAAAAGAGAGAGACCGAGATAATAGTGAAAAAAAGAAAAAGAGTTTGGATGAATTAATAACTAACAAAAATAAAATTAATCCTATAAAGTTATTATATTAACATTTTAATATAATTTTTTTTAAAAAAAAAAATTAAGGTGGCAATTGCCCCATCTTGCTCCATTGTGCCTCGCCACTGAGTATAAGGTTTTCAAAACTGTAACCGTCTCCAAAGTACAGGGTGGCTAGTCGTATAATTAATTCACCAAAATAATTATAATTGTTCGCTCTGCAATTAGTAGGGCGCGAAATATTTTTGCGTTAAACATTCTATACTTTGTTACTCCATTGCTTCGCTGTTTTTTTCGTGTGCAGTGGCTGAGTGACATTTATAACTGGATTTCTAGCATTTTTCTATTTCGTGTTTCAGCAAGCATTCACTAGATTTGGAGGCACACGCGACGCTACACCGCAAGCTATTTTTTTTAATTTTTTTTTTCATTTAAAGAGAGATATAAAAGTAACATAAGCATTTTTTTAAAAAAAAATATTGACTCGGTATATAAAAAGTTGGTATAATTTAAATAGAGAATTAAAAAATTAAAAATTAAAGTAAATTAACTTATTTAAATAAAAAGAATAATGAGAACTTGAAAAAAAAACAATTATCAAAACAAAAAAGATGATGAAGCTATGATTTCATCCAATCAAATGTGGAATAACAAGCCTTAAATAAAAAATTAACCAGAGCCGATTTAAGCGAGCATGTCAAATATACAAATTAAGTTATAAGATCGGAATAAGCTAATAAAAAGCAAATAAAAAAATTAAAGTTTAATTTAAAAAACTCAACATAGAATGATGAAATTATAAAAATCAATTAAAAATAAATAAAAAAACACTCAACGAAACAGGTAAGTCAACCAAACTCTATGATTTGGATTATGGATTATGTGAATAAGATAAACCAAAAGAAGATAAACCAAGAAACATTGCAAAGCTCAATTAAAAAAGAACCTAATGTTGAAAGAGGGAACGTAAAAACTATTAATTTTTTTTAAAAATAACCCTAAAAAAACTTGAGTCAACTCATGTCAACCTATCAAACCCGAGGTTTAAGTGACATGACCATGATAAATGAATATAAAGGAAATCATAAAGCTCATTATCAAAAAACCTCAAATTTAAAGGATAGAACTAAAAAGAAAATTAATTCTCAATCGATATAATGTTGACGGATGATATTAAAAAATAAATATTGATTTAAAATTTTCCCAAAGTAAAATAAAAAATGATAAATAAAAAAACCTAAGATAACCCAAGTCATTTTAAAAATTTACAAAAAATCATATATAAAGCAGATAAAAAAATAGAGTCTAATCACTAATAATATAAATATTAAATGATGAGACTACAAAAAAAAAAAGAGATTAAAAAAACAAAAAAAAAAAACAAACTCGAGTGAACCTTCTAAACTTAAGCTAATGTCTTAAACTCGCAACCCATGAAATTCTAGACCCGAGCTCAATTAAATATTTCAATTCCTAGCCAATTTATTAAAGGATGGAATTAAAAAAAAATCAGAATTAAAACTTAGCGGAAGAGAATTCAACAAAGAACGAAGCCTAATCGCTAATAATATAAATACTAAAGGATGAGGCCAAGAAAGCATGAATTTAAACAAAAAAAAAAAAAAACAATCAATCAAACTTGGATGAACCTCCTAAACTTGAGCTAATGTCTCAAACTCGTAACCTTTAAAATCCTAAACTCGGGTTGAATTAAATATTTTGATTCCTAGCTAATTTATTGAAGGATGAAATTAAAAAAAATCAAATTAAAAACTTAGCGGAACAGAATTCAACAAAGAATGAAACCTAATCGTTAATAATATAAATGTTAAAAGAAGAGATTGAAAAAAACATGAGCTTAAACAAAAAATAACCAAGTGAACCCGGGCAAACGTCCTAAACTTGAGTTAATATCCTAAACTCACAAACCATGAAATCCTAGACCCGAGCTGAATTAAAAATTTCAATTCTCAACCAATTCAATATTAAAGGATGAAATTAAAAAAAAATAGTTTTAAAAAATTCAATAAAGAACAACAAATAAAAAGACACGAGATAACCCTAGTCATTTTTAAAATTAGTAAAAACTTTAACATAAAACAAATAAATAAAAATAATAGCTCTCAATCTCTAATTGAATAAATGTTGAAGGATGAAACTTAAAAAACATGAGCCAAAAGAAAGGAAAAAAAATATCAAGCAAACTTGATCGAATCTTCTAAATTTGAGTTAATCTCTAAAACTCGCAACCCATTAAATCCCAGACTCGGGCTCATTCAAAAAGCTCAATTCACAACCAATTTAATGTTGAAGTATGATTTTTTTTTTTTATAAAAATAGCGATCAAAAGAATAAGGATTAAATTTGATAGGAAATAAAACTTAAAGAAGATGAAAATGCAAAACAAAATCAATTTAAGATGCCTTCTCAAATAAAACAAATAGCAATTAAAAGAATAAAGACTAGACTTGAAAGATGAAAATAATGAATGAGGAAGAAATTGAAAAGGAATTCAAAATTTATAAATTATTCAAAATAATATAAATAGTAATTAAAAGAATAAGGATCAAATTTGAAGGAAAAATAAATTGAAGAGTTGCTTTGAAATTTTTAAGGGGTGGACGCGAAAATCGAGGGGGCGAGAGAAAAGAATGAGAAAAATTAAAAGGTTGTCGATGCCTTATAAAGGGATGCTGATACAATTCAAGCGTCGCTGTAGAAGTGGTCTTTGGTCATCGGGTGCCCCCCATTTGTTAGCGCATGCAATGCATGATCAAGTATGTTTATTTTTTTAAAATTATTTAACCTTTATTAAAATATAAAAAAGACCTTGAATCATCTTTATATTAACCAAAAAACTATAAATTATTTTACGTGAAGAAATTGAAAAGATTAAAAAAATACCCTTAATGTAAGTTTATTTCTTTTTGGTTTTCAGGTAACTAAATACTTTTATTATGCCAAAATAAAAGATAAAAAAGAATGTATCCCCGCGTAATTTAAAAATGATAATTGTATCATGCTAAAAAGGTTATCTTGCCCTAATGCATGATTCAAAGACTATATCTTGCCCTAATGCATGATTCAAAGACTATATCTTAAGAGCAATTTTGTTGTTACATTATTATAATAAATAGTTTTCTGCATTTTAGTTCACAGTAATTTTCCTTCTAGTAGCTTTAAGTTTTTGTTAATTGTTTTTTATAAGGACAAAATCAATAACACGACAGTAGAATTGATCCTCGTAATTTCTAACTCCAAAGTCGTCAATAATCATTTGTCTTCAGCGTACCAGCAACAAGAATATCAAGTGATCAAGACCTCTAATCTGTCCAAAAATATCCTTTTCTGTGTCATT
The DNA here is from genome assembly GCA_019202695.1 of Populus x sibirica. NCBI lineage: Eukaryota > Viridiplantae > Streptophyta > Magnoliopsida > Malpighiales > Salicaceae > Populus > Populus x sibirica. The sequence goes on along the minus strand of JAGMVL010000762.1, from coordinate 992,245 downwards.
GAAAACCCCGTCATGTTTTTTTTTTTTTCAGCGCCTGTTAATGGCAGCGGTTTGGTTTATTATTTGTTGTTTTTTTTTTAAAAAAAAAATTATAACTTGATCATTTTTATTGTTAGTATTTTAACTTTAACTTTAATTTTTTTAGATTTTATTGTCTGAAAGTAATTAATAAGATATTCATTGATTTAGTTTCTATTTAGTTTCTATTAATAAGATATCTTTTGTTTATTTTAGTTAGCATAATATTTTTAATTGGAATTATTATTTTTATTTTTTAAAATATTTTATAATTATTAAAGCACGTTGATAAACAATCTCAAGATAGTATGTTCATGAGCTATGCGACCCGCGTTTTGTCGTGGACTATATGTATTAAAAGTTTTAATAACAAAAAATCAATTTCAATCAAACAATTTATTATAGTACTGTTATTTTCAAATGAAATACATAATAGTTGAAAAATATTAAGATCCAAATAAAAATTTATAATAATATTTAAGAATATATCAAAATTAAAAAGTAAATGACTGGTTAATTTTTCTCATAGTGTCAAAAAACTAAAGAAAAAAAAAATCATCAAAAGGGTTAGGCTTTAATTTTTATATTTTACAAATATCACAGATAACATGTTGTTTGTCACAATTAAAAAAAGAGATCTGATCCTTCTTTGATATTTTTAAAATGTGACAGATAACATGTCATTTGTCATAATTAAAAAAGTTTTGCGCTAAGTTACTCTCAAACATGCAACTTCGAGGTTGAACAACGTGCTAACCAACTCATCCACAAAAAGGTAATTGTTACAAACCAGCTTAAAAACCATATTATAGTACTTTAATGTTGAACAATAAAATTCTATAGCTTCCCGTTTTTTATAGAGTTTGTTTGATATTGTATTTTAAATTATATTTATGTGTGTTCGGTTTGAAAAATATTAAATTTATATTTTTAATAATTTTAATATGTTAATATAAAAAATATTTTTAAAAACAATGTAACTACTCCCTTTAAAGGAAAGTTCAACCGGTTTTTGTTTTTGTTTACAATTTGACTTTATTATGGATACAGTAAAGTCCTGGAATGAAAGTTTCAAAGCAGTAAACGTCATTCTTACGAATTCGAATACAAAAATAACAACGTAGATAGCAAACACATTTACTATTCAACAGGCTGCTGCTCCATCTCTCTATTGGGCCGGGCTTATACCCGATCTGTTTTCAAGGCCGGGCCCTTCAATGAAAAATAGAAGAAGGAAATTCAACCGCTTTCGTTGTTGTCTGCTCCCCATAAAATATAAGAACCGAAAGGGACCAACAAGCAAATCGCGAAAGTTCTTTCCATCTCTCAAACAGTACTAATATATAACAACACGGCACTAATGCCCTAGCCTCCTCCTCCTCCTATCTCTCCATCTCCTGACCTTTTAGGGTTCTCTTTCTTCTTGACAACTCTATTTCAAATCATTCAATCCCAAAACTGTTAGGGTTTGGTCGGATAGGATAGATTTGGATGGGTACGGAGAGGAAGAGGAAGGTGAGTTTATTCGACGTGGTTGACGAGACGTCGCTTTCTGCGAAGATCGTGAAATCGAACGGGGCGATGGGTAACAATAACAATGGAGGAAGTAGTTTGATAAATCGGTGGAATGGGAAGCCCTACTCACAGAGGTACTATGATATATTAGAGAAGAGGAAGAATTTGCCTGTTTGGCATCAAAAAGAGGATTTCTTACAAGTTTTGAAGAAAAATCAGGCTATCATCCTTGTTGGCGAGACTGGTAGTGGTAAAACCACTCAGGTTTGTTCCCTTTTCTTTCCTTTTTTCTTGATTTGTCTACTGTATGTGTTTTGAGTTGTTTGTCTAATTACTTTAATTACTGATTGATTGTTTTAATACTTTGCTTGCAAATCTTTTAATTACTGATTGATTATCGTAGTTTTTTTTTAAAAAATAGAATTTTAGCTTGAATAGTAGAGGTAATGAGAAAGATTATTTTTTTTGAGAAGGAAATGATGGATTATTTGTCTATTGCAGTTAGATGTATTTTCATTTTTTTTTTAAAAGCAGCGTGTTGTTGCGAGTTAGCTGTTAGTAATATACTGTAATGGAAACTAGACAAGCATAGAAATAATTAACCGATGAAAAACTTCTGATGGTACAGATTCCTCAGTTTGTTTTGGAAGCTGTAGACTTAGAATCTCCGGATAAACGTAGGAAGATGATGATTGCATGTACCCAACCTCGAAGGGTGGCTGCAATGTCTGTTTCTCGACGTGTTGCTGAGGAGATGGATGTTACAATTGGCGAAGAGGTTGGTTATAGCATCCGTTTTGAAGACTGTAGCAGTGCGAAAACGGTTTTGAAGTGAGATGCTCGGCTCCCTTATGTCACTTCATTTATTTTCCTAAGATTCTTGGATTTTAGTCATGTGCTCATTTTTCTTCTCCTTTGTGGTAGGTATCTTACTGATGGTATGCTTTTAAGAGAAGCAATGACCGATCCACTTTTGGAACGGTACAAAGTAATAATTCTTGATGAGGCCCACGAAAGAACTCTATCAACAGATGTGCTATTCGGGCTTCTTAAAGAAGTGCTGAAAAATAGGCCTGACCTGAAGCTAGTTGTAATGAGTGCAACACTTGAGGCTGAGAAATTTCAGGGTTATTTTGGTGAAGCACCGCTTATGAAAGTTCCTGGCAGGCTTCATCCGGTTGAAATTTTCTATACCCAGGACCCTGAGAGGGATTACCTCGAGGCAGCCATTCGAACAGTTGTCCAGATACACTTGTGTGAACCCCTTGGAGATATACTTGTTTTCCTAACTGGGGAGGAGGAGATAGAAGATGCTTGCCGAAAAATAACAAAAGAAATTGGAAATTTGGGGGACCAAGTGGGGCCAGTGAAAGTGGTGCCTCTATATTCTACGCTTCCACCAGCCATGCAGCAAAAAATATTCGAACCTGCTCCACCTCCACTGCAGGAGGGTGGCCCTTCTGGAAGGAAGATTGTGGTGTCAACAAACATTGCAGAAACTTCTTTGACTATAGATGGTATTGTTTATGTTATTGACCCTGGCTTCTCAAAACAAAAGGTTTATAACCCACGAGTGCGGGTTGAATCTTTGTTAGTTTCCCCCATATCAAAGGCTAGTGCCCACCAGAGATCAGGACGTGCTGGAAGAACTCAACCAGGCAAATGTTTTAGACTCTACACAGAGAAAAGTTTCAACCAGGATCTTCAGCCTCAGACCTATCCAGAGATATTGCGGTCAAACCTTGCAAATACAGTTCTAACGTTGAAGAAATTGGGTATTGATGATCTGGTGCACTTTGATTTCATGGATCCTCCTGCCCCTGAGACATTGATGCGAGCATTGGAGGTGCTGAATTATTTGGGAGCATTGGATGATGAGGGGAATTTGACAAAGCTTGGGGAGATCATGAGTGAATTTCCCTTGGATCCTCAGCTGTCAAAGATGCTTGTTGTGAGTCCAGAATTCAACTGTTCGAATGAAATTCTTTCAATTTCAGCCATGCTTTCAGGTATGTTTTTCTACCATGTTTATTTTCTTTATTGTTGTCTTGAGTCTGGTCTAAATGATATAGGGGGAATAGGTGCCATTGGGTTGCAGTATTATCAGATGCATCCCTCTCTATGTGGCATGTGTGCAGCCAGTTTTCTGTGCACCACATTAGTTGTTTAACTGCATGCATGTGTTCGCCAGTAGGCATGTATGCAGTTAAAGAATTTGTGTCCTATTAGGTCGTCATCAGCAACTGTCTTGTATGGGTCCCATGCCCCCGGATGGCATGTACCATCGGATTCTAAGTAAGTGCTGATGCAGATAGTTGCAGTTTCTCAGTATTATCTCATGAAGCAAATGGTATCGTCTCGCCTGTATGCATCTGCTGACCTACCATGGGCCTCTTCTGTGGTAACCAAATTCTTTCTTTAGTACCCAATTGCTTTGTCCGCCCTAGGGAGGCGCAAAAGGCTGCTGATGAAGCAAAAGCAAGGTTTGGGCACATTGATGGGGATCACCTCACGCTGTTGAATGTGTATCACGCATATAAGCAAAACAGTAAGTGCTTGTCTTACTCTCTCTCTTTTTAATGATGATTCATCTGAATTAGTTGTCATTTTAGTAAGATTCTTACCATTGGCGAATGGATTGCAGATGAGGATCCATCTTGGTGCTATGAAAATTTTGTCAATCATAGAGCACTGAAAGCTGCTGACAATGTAAGACAACAGCTTGTGCGTATCATGGCCAGGTTTAACCTCAAGTTATGCAGCACTGACTTCAACAGCCGTGACTACTACATCAACATAAGAAAATCTATATTAGCCGGATACTTTATGCAGGTTGCTCACCTGGAACAAAGTGGACACTACTTGACAGTGAAAGACAACCAAGTATGTGGATAATATATATTGGTTATGTTATTTTTGCAGTGATGGTCTAATGTTCTTTTCATTCAAGGCAAATTATTGAAAGATTATGTGTTAGATAACAATTTTGTTTTGTGGTGGTAATTTGTTTTTCAGGTGGTGCACCTGCATCCTTCAAATTGTTTGGATCACAAGCCGGAGTGGGTGATTTACAATGAATATGTCTTGACCAGCCGGAATTATATTCGGACTGTGCTAGACATTCGTGGGGAATGGTTAGTCTATCCTTCCTCCAATCCTTGTCTTTCAATGTTGTCCCTCAATACATGTTTTTATTTATTTATGTTATGTGCAGGTTGGTAGACATAGCACCACATTACTATGACTTGCAAAATTTCCCGCAATGTGAGGCCAAGCGGGTTCTTGAAAAGCTTTACAGGAAGCGGGAGAGGGAGAAGGAGGAGAACAGGAACAGAAAATGAACGTGTTGACTGATGAGTTGCTGGATCCTTCCAGTATTTCTTATCCAGAAACTAAAAGCGTGGCTGTCCTTCCGAAGCTATCCAGTACTAATGTGCAACACAACCACCTTTCTGGATCCAGTTGCCTGGCCAATCTGGCCTGTACCATTTCTTCAAATAGTAGCATTAGCATTTTTCATTTTCTCTGTACTTCAAGCATCCACATTTATTTTTGGATGTGGGATTGTTGCCGTTTTAAGGTTTAGGCGTTAAACATTTAAAGAAAATTGAAACGGGTATGAATTTGCTATGCTGTGGTCATGATCTCACTCTGCTGACTACTGGTATGCAGAAGATTCGATACTAAAATAGTAGTGAATTGAACCAGAGGGGGCGGGCCTCATGCGAGCCTTTTCATGTCAGGAGCTATCCCATTCTCGAAACCTACGATAATCATTATTATCACATGAAAAGCCGGCATGGTTATTACTAGCTCCAAAATGATTAGAGTGCTGCAATTATTTAAAGAGCAGGAGAGATCACAAGATTCTTGTCGACAGTGTTCCATTTATTAAATTTCCCATACACGCTTTATGGGGGGTTTGAAGTGCGAAATAGCGAGGATAAATCCAATACTGGTAGTTCAAGAGGTAACATTGCACACTCTATGGATCTTGATTAACTGATCATGCTCGTCCTTCAGCCAGTTTTTGATAAAGTTCATCAATTTCCACCTGTACATCATTAAATAAGTTGGAAATTAATAAGCAATTGTTCAACAGGATGCAAGCACAAGAAGGGAGTTGTTCCATTTATTTACCCGATAGTGGCTAACCAACTTGTTTCTCTTCTTCTTCAAGGTTGCAGTCACCAAATCCTTTTCAATGTCGAAGGGGCAGGACTCCAGTATCACTCCCTTGATATGTTCAAAACCTTTCAACTGATAATAAGAAATGGGGAAGAAGTGTCAAAAAAAAAAAAAAACTATCAGCTGACTAGAAGGAATGCAAATAACTTCCTTGAAAACTTTGAAAAGGGTAAAACGATTCTCTGAAGCTCTGGAGCTACAGATATAGCAAACAGCAGAAAGCCTGAAAGGAAGCTAGTGACAGGTCGCATTGGTTTGAAATTCAGGTTCAGCAGAGACTACCTTGTTTCTTTCAGCCGTAGTCTTTAGCTCTGAGAGGACAAGTTTCTGTAGCTGATGGAGAGAGCAGAGTTCGGTGAATGAACCCATATGGCCATTCAAGTACGCCCAGCTTTTTGTGTTTTCTTCATGAAGCACAACTACTGCAACCAGCATTGACTTGCAGCTGTCCCCGTAGATCCAAATCTTAACAAAGAACATGATAACGCAATTTCAATAAAACCTCAACGCACCTAGCGATCACATGATAAAACTTTCAATTAAGAAGTTGAGTTGAAACAATGCTTACGTCCTCAACAATTGGAGTGTTATTGTATACATTTTCCAAGTACTCAATAGCAATATACTCTCCCTGAGAGAGTTTTATAAGATTTTTCTTCCTGTCAATAATCTTGACGACTCCATTTGGAAGAATTTCTCCTATGTCTCCTGAAAATGCCAAAGAATGAAAGAGTCAACACACAAATGTAGAGGCATTCTGTTTGACAAGAAACGATGGCTGTTTAACCTGTATGGAACCACCCATCTTTCATGCTCTCTCTTGTCAGTTCTGGATTCTTGTAATAACCAGAGAAAAGAGTCTTCCCTCGGAGGCATATCTCGCCACAAGGAGGATTACCAAGCGGATCGTATCCCATCTCCGGAACCTCCTCCAGGCACAGATCATTGTATACAGCTGCTGCCCCAACTGTACCCAGCATGCACATTTCATCTGGAAAGGCCATGGTGGCTGGTCCACAGCTTTCGGTCAACCCTAAAGAAATGTAAGTGGATGAGAATTCGACTACCTACAAGATGAGCATTAACCTAAGTAGCCATGCTGGCAGGATCAGAATGGATTATCATTTATCAAGCTACTTGCAAGAGAAGGCAATCTCTGAGGATTATACTCAAAATGCTCAGACAAGATCATTCCTCCACTAAAATCATTGCATTGCATAAAGAAATGAATAGGATCTTCATGAGCATTAACCTAGTTGCCCTAAACTATATGCTTAAAGCAATGTTTCATCATTTTCCAATACAATTAATCTACATGGACTCCTAATGTTTGTCCTCATTGTTAAGGAAACAGCTCGTTACCATAGCCTTGGATTACAAAGGCACAGGACGTAACCCGCAAGAACTCCTCCACCTCAGTGCTCAAGGATGCACCTCCACATATTATTAGTCGAAGGCGGCCACCTAACTTAGCTTTGACCTAACAAAGAGAAATCAATGATAAAAGCTTTATGGGCAAGACGATAGTAGTAATGCAGAGATAAATGATGGTAAATGGTTTTCAATCAGTCAATTGATTGGCCAACGTATTTAAGAACCATGAATTTAGGGTTCCACAAATTTGGAAGCAGGAAACTGGTGCGGTCATTTCTGGGAGTTTCTTACAAGCTGTGTGCTATATTTTGAGTAAAATACGACTTATTGAGGGAGGCCAGATACAACCTTCCTGAAGGCTAACAGGTCTGCCAATGGCGATGCATATTTTTGTCTGTAACCCCGATTCATCCAGCCAAGCTTGCTGTATAACAACAGAAAAGGTACTTTCAGCATCGTTACAGAAATTGTTGTATCCAATCATTGCTAGTATTGAGAACAAATTTCATTACTTAAGAGAAGACCAACTTACTATCTATACAAAGCATCGAATATATTCCTGCGTAGTGGACTGAGTTCTTGTAATGCCTTCTTTATACCTGAAATACAGATGAACCTAGTCTTAAATAAGAACTGCCAAACATCTTTCAAGATCAATTTATGTGCGCTTGATAGATTACTATAGGGATTTCCATGCCTTCTTGTATTTTTTCGAAGACTCGAGGTACACCAGCTAAACATGTTGGCTTCAACTCCATCAAATCATCCCTCAAAGCATTCAAATCCTTCAAATCAACCCATATAATCTTGAGAAACAATTATTGCTAATCAAAGATCTGAGAATTTATAGGAAAATCGGTGAATGTGGAAAATTGAAAGTGAACACTCAAGTCATATGGTGAAATTGGTACTCAGTAGAGTGCATGGCTCTTTCATTTCCTTCCTTTTTCCTACTGCATCATTGTATCATGCCAGCACGAATTCCATGTTTAACTATCACTCAATAGTCCATTACAACTACAACTATCAGTAGTCGTCATGATTTTTATGCGGATACCCCGTGATAATACCCTACAGAAAGTCCAGTTGTTTAACATTTCCTCCTCTCTTTCACTGACCAATAACCTGTTCAAAGTTCAAATAGTGGTGTTCCAGCAGCATACCCCATGATAATAGCCAACAGAAGCACCTTTCCGGAAAAAGTATTCCTCGATCATGCGATCAAGGACATGAGCAAGCGGCAGGAAAGATAGATACACATCATCAGTTGTCATCTGTTTTAAGTCACAAAATGTGTTTCAAAACAACAAGATAAATCCAGGTAGAAGAACAATACTTGACCACAGCAACATATTCAAGCAGAGAACGCATGCAATCAAGATGAGAACTGATTTTTATATATGCCGATCGTTAGTTAAAGTTGTCAACTAAGATAATAAGGACAGGCTCCGACTTGCAAAAAGAAAAAAAAAAGGTTTCTCATGGTGAACTTTGGGTTACTGAATAATTTTAAGCCAGTAGAATTAATGCATTTTGTTTATTCAAACCAGTTTTTGCTTGTACATACAACTTCATACACAATGAGAGAACACTAAATAAAAAATACCATATTTATTTTCCCACCTTGTCTTCAAATTGTTCCATAAATAGATCAATGCCTCTGACAAAAGCTGCAACTGTTTCATGCAATATCACAACACCTTTGGGATCTCCACTGGTACCACTTGTGTACATAATTGTGCAAATGCTAAGAGGCTGAGGCGGGAATATCTCCGATGGATTCTCTTTTCCCTAATGCACAAGACTCTTAAAAACTAACCACAAAGGAACCAGGAAAAAAAAAGCAATATTGTATCAACTCCATTCTATCAATTATGGGGAATCGGAGCAGTACTCCCAGAAGTTGTAAGCAAGGAAGTGAATAAGTTGTTCACTCTGATGCAAAATAATGTCAAATATAGTAGGAGTTTAAACAGCATATGAAAACCCTATAGCCTCAACTATATATTAACATTGCAACTATCTTCAGTTATCATCACTCGGAAAGAGAGGACCGATTTACACGAGGACTATTCTCAATCTGAAGAAGTACTATATCTCCACACAAGACAACTGATAAATTTCATGAAGGTGAAGTTATATCTAACCATGCATAGATACTCTTCCCAAGAGTACGATTTTATCCCCATTTGGGCTGCCCGATCCTTCTCTTCCTCCGTCAAAGAAGTGAAGCAAACAATTGCTGCAATCACAATTAAACTTAGTAGGATGTATTGTTAGAAATTTATTTTAAATAAACATGTCAATGAAGTTCAAATTAAAAGCAGAGTAAACTTATTTTTAAGGTTAATAATTTACTGAAAATTATTCTCTAATAAAAATATTTTAATATAAACATTAATTAGTTTAAGATAAGTTATTGGTATATGAAAAATTTAATTCAAAGAAATTATGATTGCCATGTTTTTTTTGAACTATAAAACCCTTAATCCATGATTGAGATATTATAAGATTTTCTTAAATCTTATTTATAAAGAGAAATTAAATAGTCAAAATTAGTTTCATATGACATTAAAGTTTTTAAAACGGAGAGGTAGTAGGATAAGTGAGATTTAAGCTTTAGCTATACACCCTTACTCTCTCAACTCGGCCTAGGCTCGAGTCCCGGGATCTAGGTTTGGACTTGCAATAAATTTTTTGCTCATAATTTTTTTTTCAAATCATTTTTGTTTAGCTAACACATGAATAAACAATAATCTTCCTCTTCTTGAACACTTTTATTTTATAAGTAAAAACATCTAGTTTTTAAGGCAAAAACTACCCGATTTATCTTTTTATGATAGGTAATTAAAGTAAAATGGTGATAATTAATTCAGTTAATTACCACAATTAACTCTACATTAATTCTAGTTTAAAAAATCAGTATAAAAAAGGATTGAATGATAAATTGTTTGTACAAACAAAGTAGTAGCTCTTCGGCCTTCTCTCCTTTGCTTTTTCAAATATTTCAACTCTTTTTTTATTAGTTATTCTAGAGCTTAAGTTGAAGATTTTTGTATAGAGGTTTTTGAGTTTGTTTCCTAGTTTGTGGACTTTGTTTAATAGTGCAAGTAATCAAAGATGATATTGTTGGAATCTTGAGAAGCTGATTGCAATCAACCTATTTGCACCAAATAATAAGTAATAAAGTTTTAAGAACAAAGTACACAATTCTTAAAAACAATATGATTCTATATGCTTCTATAAGTAAGTAAGCATACTAAACAAACTATTTAATATATTGCTTTCTTTACATGTATGTTGAAGTAAAAATGATTTATTTGTTCAAGTTTGTATACTTGCTAGTTGCTTTTTTTTTCAAGGTTAAATTGCATACAACTTATTTAATGATAATATTAAATTATCTATTGCAACTCTCATATATTTAGGTGAATAAAATTAAACCTAATAAACTTCAATTAAATTTTGATAACAATCTTAAGGCTTTATCGTTTTATTTTTTGTAATCGTTTTTGTTTAATTTAATTTATGATAACATAGTTTATAAATGATAAAAATACTAAATTATAAGTTAGAAATTATCTCCTTAATTTCTTTGTTGAATTTTTTTTACCTATTGTAATTCTTTGTCATTTGAAAGTTTAAAACCAAATTTTAATTATATATATCTAGATGTTATTTGAGAAATTTTACCTTGACTTCAACTTAAAATCTGGTTACTATAATTAATCTCTAAGGTATTGGGCATTGGAAAGATCATACTAAAGATGATTTATAAAAAGCTTCATACCCTCAATAATATACTTCATGTTACTGATATTAGAAAAGACTTAGTGTCTATCTCCTTGTTAAGTAAAAATAATTTTAAAATGATAGTTAAGAGTAACAAATTTGTACTCATTAAAAATGGAATGTTTGTTGAAAAGGATGCCTATCATTGCGATGACCTCTTTAAAATAAATTCAATAACCATTATAAAAAATGATGAGATGAATAACAATAATAACCATTACGTACATGTGAACTATAATTCTACACAAAGTTTAATTAATATTGAATATTTACCGAGTATAGTTTTTGAGAAAAATCATAAATGTTAGGTTTGTGCATAATCAAATTCATAAAACCTTCTTTTAAAACAATTAAAAGAATTAGTGAAAAACAAATCATAAAACCTTCTTTTAATTAAGTCGGGTATTGGTGATTTAAAATTTATGCAAACTAGAGGTGAGAAAAAATATTACATTATTTTTATAGATGATTGCACAAGGTATTGTTATATTTTTTTTGCTCAAAAGCAAAGATGAGGCACTTAAAATATTTAAACATTACAAGAATGAAGTTTAAAATTAACTTAATTGAAAGATAAAGGTACTAAGCATGATAGATGAGGAGTCTAAGAAGCACCTTTTGGTGAATTTTGCTTTCTAAAATGGTATTATCGATCAAACTACTGCTTCTTATTCACATAAATAAAATGACATTGTTGAAAGAAAAAACCAAACACTAAAATAAATAATGAATATAATGTTGATATGTTCGAGAGCACCTCGAAACTTGTGAAGTGAGGTAATTCTAATTGCCAATTATATACTTAATAAAATACCCAACAAAAAGTTATAGAAAACTCCATATGAATTGTGAAAAGGTAGAATATCTTCCTACAAATACCTCAAAATATAAGGGTGTCTTGTAATAATGGTACTACCAGGTCCTAAAAAGGTCAATATAGGACCAAAAATTATGAATTGTGTTTTTATTAGATATGTTTACAATAAAAGTGCATGTAAATTTCTTGTATACAAGTCAAGTATTAAGGATACTCATCCTAATACAATAACGAAATCAAGCAATGATATATTCTTCGAAGATATGTTTCTATTTAAGGAAGCATATGTATGGTGTCTTCATATGGTGATGATATAATCATTACCAATTTAAAGATTATGTTGAAAAATGAGTTTCAAATCAACGAAATTGAGAAATATATTTATATAAAAAACATAAATAAATATTGTGTTATTATATATCTTTTTATGGATGACATGCTAATTTTAGACAATAATGATTACATGATAAATTTTACCAAGAAAATGTTAACCAATAAGTTTAGACATTGCCTTCACTAATTAGTCGAGTAAATTTAATAGTATTTTATTAACAAATATTCAAAGCCAAAAACTACCTATTATGATGTAATGATCTACCAAGTCATTATTTTTCTATGAATCTTCGAGTTCTTATATATTGTCAAAATTTTCATTTACGCGGGGATTGTTAGAAATTTATTTTAAATATGATTGATGGATATAGTTGATGTCAAATTAAAAGTGAAATCCACTCACTTTTAGGGTTAAGGCTTTATTGGAAATAAATCATTTTTCAACAAAAATACTTTAACATGAAACACTAACTTTTTAAAATAAATTATGAGTAAATGATAAATTATTATGCCAACCTATTTTTGTTTAGTCAATCCATGAATAAACAACCAACCTGAACAATACTTTTCCTCATCCTGAATAATTTTATTTTCTAAGTAGAAAATCTGGTTTTTAAGGCAATAATTACAATGTTTTTAAGACAAGAATTATTAGTTTTTTTATCTTTTTATGGCGGGGTAATTAAAGTAAAGTGATGAATCTAGTAATTACTAGAATTAATTATGCATTAGTTTAGTTTTGGATCAAGAAATCAGTATAAGATGTTTTGTGCACACAAAGCAGTAGGTCTTTAGCCTTCTCTCGTTTGTTTTTCTCAACTTTTCCACTCCATTTGAGAGATTTTTGAGTTTGTTTTTCAAGTTCATGGCACAACTAATAAAAATAGTGGTGTAAGAATCCTAAAATGTTGACTATAGTCAATCCATCTATACCAAATAACTAGCAATAAGGACAAAAAAATACGATACTTGAAAGCAAAGGGGCATGCATGTTTAAGTGAAAAGGATTTACTTGTTTAATTCATCTTATTTAAGTTTATATGCTTGCTAGTTACTTTCCCACAATCTTAAATTTGATTCTAGTTGCAAGCAATTTATTTAGTGATCTAATGCCTACCTTTAAGCCGCTGAGCAGATGCGCAATCAGGATTTAGCAACTGCAAATAGAAGTGCATGTCAAATTAGAGAATCTGCAGCTCTTATAAGCAGCGGCATGCGGAAGAGAATACATATGATCATCAGAAAACAGAAAAACTTTTCTTACTTCTTTCACTTTTTTGTCTTGGACAAAGACAAAATCAATCTCCGCGTGATCTATAATAAAGTTTACAGCACGAGGACCTGCATCCAAGAAAATCAATAACCCCTGCTTAATTAGAGAGAAGAATCAGGGAGGTCGAGATGCATGGTGCCCCCTCGGAAACCCATCTCTAGAATATTAATAAATGACTTACAGAGAGACGGAGGAATGCAGGATTTAAAACTAGAGCGCAAGCCACTAATGGTTATTTGAAGTTCACTGTCTACTTTCAGTTGAAGAAGAAAGCACAAGGATAAAAACTATAAATGAAGATTTTCTCCTTTGCAAAGCTTTCAGCTGCAGAATCCGATCACACCACCCACACCAGTGGATTTACAGCTTGGAACAAAAACCAGTGATGAAAGCTTTTTGGATCTTTTTTTACCGAAAGAGAGCACAGATTTTAATCCTATATTGAGAGTGTTGTAGAAAGAAGTTTACCGATAGTATCATAGAGAGGCACGCAGACTAAGCTTTGGGCATTGCAAGCCTACACAGAGACAACGAAAGTAAAGAAAATAAAAGCCCAGCCAATAAACGGAAAGTCGTAGAATATTAAAGAAAGCAGACCTCCATTGCTTCGATCCATTGAGGACAGTTTGATCCATAAATACCAACTCGGTAGCCCTGCCACCAGGAATTAATTATGGCACAGGAAAAATGACCAAAGGGAAAAGAAAAGAAAGAAAGCTTTAATTGCCAAATCTTCAAATCCAAAGTCACTCTAATCCAAGGCCCTGCTAAATGCACATATCTATGCTTACTGGTTCAGCACCGGATGCCCGCAATGCAGAGCTAATTTGCAAAACTTCATCATAAACTTCCTTGTAAGTTTTCCAGACATAAGGCCCCACCTAAAGAAGGATCAAAGTCAAAAAAACTGCCCCAACTGTTCTAATCTACAGAACTTTCAACCAGATATTTACCTTCCCGTCAACAAATTTACGCCATCCAAGCATTTTATATTCAGGATACTTCTTGGCAGATGAACTATGCATCGAAAGATTTTCATTGTCAAGAGACGAATTTTATAACAAGCGCAAAAAACTCAAAACCATCTCAATATCCAAGCTTTCAAGTTAAACTCCAGCCAACATCATTGGCAAGCTACATGGGCTGCCATTCTGCCTAAACATCTATGTTCTATCTCCATTAATTCTCACATATAAAAGCAAACATGTCTAATTGTACCAAACCTAGTTTCTTTAACCATCTAAACCTGCAAAACCAACGTAGTTTGTAGCTAGCTTTGGCTTCCATTACCTAAAGGTCTAGCTTTAAATTAATACTTGATAGCATAACAGAAGGATGTTGCTTAATACAAGCTGAGATTCCTACTACTCTTGCTGATCAATTTCATACCTGAAAATATCCCAAGATGTGGTCACATCGCGGTCAAGAGGAGGATATTCTTTCTTGGATAGCAGATTACGATACACAGGACCAACAGAAGGTTTCCCATCTTTTCCTTCCCTCCCCTCCTCAACCTGAGCAGCAAATGCCTTCAATGCCATTAGTTTGCTGTTTCACCCGCTGCTCTACAGAAAACGTACAGATTTAGATACAAGTGTCCCATAAGCGCAGATTAAGAAGCGCCATTTAAAATATTCAAGTGGGCGGTCAACTACCGTCACTGGCAAGCAAAAGTCAGGAATGGCTGGCGTAACTCAGCTAAAACTCTGCGACAAGTATACTAAAATTTCAGCACCATAAAAAATATAAGAGATTGTGGGAGAAAAATCAGCGAATAAATTAGCATCAAAACTGAAGTTTGAAGCCAAAAAATAAAGAAGGTAAAGGAAAATCAAGTTAGTTAACAAGCCCAGACTTTCTTTTAACCAACATTAACGGTGTGTTCCTTCCTAACCGTGGTTGTGAAGTCAAATCAATTACTGGAAAAGATAAAACGTAAGGCATGACATGACAAAGGTTGACCTGCAGATAGCAAAACCCAGAAGGAGAAGGAAAAACAAAACGAAAAGAGTCTTGTTAACAGGTATCACAGCTAGGGTGGTTATATAGAGCATAGAAGCAGTAAAATCAAGATTAAAGATTAAAAAGTGCCCACAGTGATTACTCTATAATTCACAGAGTTACTAGAAAAAAAAAAAAAGAGTTGATAATTAAGCAAGACAGATGATGGTCCGGCAAGCTAATTAATGAATTATCGTACAGACAAATTAACCAGCTACTACCCACTTGACTTAATACGCATCCACCCAAATTAAATGGCATAAATGGCACGGAAAGGAAAACCCATCATAAATGCAGTAGATGCACTTCACCACCATGCACATAGGATACTAAATACAATTATTTCATTTAGGAAATAGCAAATTGATGAAGTAATACAAAATTAAGTGTCCTACGAAAAGGTTTCTGGTTTAGATAGTAAATTAATTAAGTAATCCCAGTATTTTTTTTTTAAAATAAGATTGTTGATAGCTTATATTTGGTGCATGGTAAGTCAAGATAGTTTGTGATTATTACTTGCAAAAGATTTTTTTTAGTGAAAGTAATGACTCCCTGATGCTTAAATAAATATCTTTTTAGAGAAAGAGAATATAATAATATTTTAAAGAGAGATGTTCTCAAAATATAAATGCAGTAAAGAATAAAATTGTGAATTTTTTTTCTGAAGATCTCATGGTGTATTTATACTCACGACTCTTATTTTTTTGTGGTGATGATGGATTGAAGTGTAATTTCATCTTTGTGATATTTTGAGTTGTATTGTGAGCTATATTCCACTCATTTTATCAAACTAAAAGATGGTGACATGTTGACTATGAAAGACTTTAATACATCTAATGATTTTGGTGGAGTATAGATTTGTTTAATTAAGCCTATTTGTTTAGAAATAATTCTTTTATGATTTTATATAAAATCTTATAGAATTGATGGTGTTAGACTCAATTAATCTTGAGTCTGGCCAGCACCAGCCCAACGTGCTTAGGCTTGTCACATTGCCAAGTCTATCTATGACTAGGTTTGGTTAGCACCAGACCTATCGAGCCTGAGGCTTAGCACACTGTCAAGCTCAACTGTAGTTGGGTCTGGCTAGCGTCAGACCCAACGCCTGAGACTTGACACAATGTCAAGCCTAACTTATCCGGGACATGGCACATTACTAAATTCAATTGTGGCTGGATCTGGCAAGCGCTAGACCCAACATATTTTCACTGGGGCATGTTTGTGTTTCAAAAAACTTATCCCCATAATTGTTTTTGATTTAATATTTTTTTGATAAAAATATCCTAATAAAATCTTAGTTGATCATCAGTACTAGTGAAGTGAATGAGGAAAGCGACGGGATTAAAATAGTTGCAGAGAGACTGAGATGCTGCTGCCATTCAATATTAAACTGATGAATAAGTAATATTATTGGAAAGAAGAGAAGCTGAGGGTGTTAAATGAGTTGGTTGAAATTGTGTTGTTGTTGTTGCTTTGCATGTGCTCACGTTTATCACTAACATTGTATGTGTCTGTATATATATACGTGTATGTGTTTTCTATCTACGATTGTTTCTTTCTTTCTTTAAGTGTATTTTTTCTTTGCATTTAAAATAAAATAATGCAAAAATGCATCGATATGTTTCTTCTTTTTTGAAAGAATTTATTTACATGCCACTCCAAACCAAATTGTTTATTAGCTCAACTGAAATGTATTCTTTTTAGCTTTCAGGTTCAAAACCCTTCTTTAATTCTTCATAACGAAAAAATAAAATCATTATTTTTCAAATTTGGATTTGTGACAAATGTATATAGTACATAAAAACAGATCATAATATTATAAACAAACAAATCATATAAAGTTTTTATATAAAAATAAGCATGCAATAGTTAATTCCTTATATATAGAATATCAATCAAATATCATTCATAATGTCCCACTTACAAGTCAATACATAGTTTATATGAAAATTTAGGATAAAATATTTGTTTATAAATCATTTTTTTCACTATTTAAGAAGTTGCAAAGCTATGCTGCTATATATTATCTCACAAAATACTATTCATTGCAATTTTTTTTAAAAAATTTATGTTTTTTCTTCTAATTTCATCCTTCAACACAAGGTTGTCAATTCCGTTCCGTTCCGTCCGGAATGGCCGAAACATTCCATACCAATTCAAAAAACGGAACAAAACGGAACAAATTTCATCTCATTTTAAATCTCGGTCCGTTCCGGATTTTTCGGCTAAATTCCGCCCGAAACGTTCCGGTTCCATTCCACATGTTCCGTTCCGCTCTTGAAAAGCCATTGAATCAAATTGAACCTTATTCAATTTAATTAATTAAACAACCCAATTATAAAAAGCTCTTTTTTATTACTATTTTCTATAACAATGATATTAATAATAACATTGAAAATTATTATTACTATTTTCATTAACAATAATATTAATTTTTTAAAATTAGATTTATCACTAATATATATGGTTTATATTCATGTTGTTTTTTTCATATTTATACTTTGTAGGAATTTGAGTAAAACAAGGGATGCTTTAGATTCCATTAGCCTTAATAACATTGACCTAACTTTATATTTAAAATATTTGTGTTAAAACATTTTACTTTCATAATATTTTGATATTTTGTTTAAGTTGAATTACTTTAAGTTAAAGATCTATTTAATCTTGACTATTTAGAAATATTTTAAATTTTGAAATTATATTTGTTTGGCATTGTGTTTGTATTGCATAATTTATAATTAATTTATCTTGAATTTGAATTATGTTTGTTGAATATATATATATGAACAAGTACAACCCCGAAACGGCACGCCGAAACACTCCGAAACTGAAACATTCCGTTCCAATTGAAAAAATGAAACACCTACCGAAACGGAATTGACAACCTTGCTTCAACATTTAGTTTATTAGAGATTATGCTTCATGATTTATTGCAGTTTGTTTTTTATATGATTATTTCAGTCTAATGATCCATGTCACGAGTTTAGCGGGTTAATCTAGTCTCATGACCCGAGTCGGGTTAACTCGGGTTGACTTGAGTCATTTTTTTCATTTTGAATTACTTTTTTCAGTTTCATTCTTCAACATTGTGTTAATTGAAAATTGGACTTCATAATTTATTTCTATTTGATTTATATAGAGTTATCATGGTCTCATGACTCGGGTTGTGAATTTGAAAGGTTAATCCGGATCGATCCAATATATCGTCGTTTCAATATTTTTTTTTAAAAAAAATATCGTCTTGAATTTTTTTAGTCAAACTATATTTTTACCAATCATCAAAATTATATATGGACCCGTTGAGTCAATCAGGTTAACTCCCACACGGTTTAAAATTTTTTCTACTAAAAAATACTAATTATGCTTAGATGTTTCTTTTTATATTAAAAAAAACTAATTCAACCAGTATTGTAGTGCGGGCCAACAATCTAAGTATCATGTGAGTAGGGGCGGAGCTAGGATTATTTGTCGGGGGGGCCAAAATTAATATAATAAGATATAATATTTGTTTTAATTTATTGTATATGAGTTGTAAAATAAAACCTATATAATTTAGTTGTATTCAAATAATTTACTACAAACATATAATGACCTTTGTATAAGGTGAAATGTTTGGAGCAATACCAAATTGAGTCAAAGCAATGAAGTTAATTTCATCTTCATAATGTATCCATCACTTTAATGTTGTTGGTCTTTATACCTATCAAATATAAACATATAAAGTATATAAGAAACATTAGCTAAAACGAAACATTATTTATGTTTGATAAACTTTGAAATAAAGCAAAAAATAATAAAGAATAATTCTTACATACTTATTTTAATTGTGCTCGTCGTTCTTTCATAGAATAGAAATCATCGATTACCATATCAATTGTGAATCTTTCAACAATTTCTTTTTCTATATAGACAATCAAATAATTTGCAAGAAAATCATCCTCCATCCGATTGAGAAGTCTTGTTTTAACAATTTTCATCGCTGAAAAAGCTCATTCGCTGAAAAAAAAAAATCACTATAACAAAAATTAAAAAAAATAGTAGGACTAGCAGATCTGAGAAAAAAAAGAGCAAAAATGGTAGAATTATATAAAAAAAACCTCATCATATTAACAAACATCTCAAAACAAAACAAAAATATATTTTAAATTTAAGTTACCTTATTTTATTTGATGAAAGATAAATTAATTAGTAGCTCTGCTTCAATCTTTTTGTAGAAAAATTTTGCTCCCAATTTATGTTTTTATTTATATTTTTGATCGGCGACATTATTTATATTAGGGTAAATTGATGGCTCTATTTTTTATTTCACAAAGTAATGCCTTTATATTTTTTTTTCATATAGTTCAAGAGTAAATTCAAAGAAATTAAAAAATTCTTTAAAATAAAGAATATAACCCTTTCTCATTATTTAATTACCTAATTACCTAATAAAGAAAAAAAAATGAATTGCAGGCCCCCCCGCCCCAGATTTTGTGCCATTAATTTCAAGGGGTTTTTCGAGCTACTTCTTTACCAATACTGAATCCACTTATTTGGTATAATTATCCACTCGGGACATTCATAAGAACATTAATACTCAATCTTGAAATTTAATTCTTGACGAATAAAAATAGAATATACCCCCCTTTAATCAGCAATTTAATTAATTCCTTTTGTTTTAGTAATGCTTTGTAAGATGATGAAGTTAGGTTACAATATTGTTGCCGATTAAATTTCTTCCTTCCTTTAAAGATAAGGAGGAAATATTGAGGACTTAATATGCGAATAAGTAAAAATTATATCATAACCAAAAACAAGATGTTAATTCTATAGAAATCTAGAACCAACTCAGTTCAACTAAGCATGAATTAACAATTATTATAATACCAAATAATTGTATTAACCAAATAATCGTTCTTGAGCTCTATATCGACCATGTATCACAATATTTCATTAAATAAAGTAAAATTGACTTGTTGGCAAGAACCTATTTGTTAGTTCATATAATAATAAATCAAGAAGATCTATTATGAAAAAGCTATAAATTCACATCAAACATACTAGTATCTAGACTAAGAGAAAACATTAAATTACTTTGAAAATAAGAACAATAAATAAATTAAAAGTATATAAAGATAAACAAGTAAATAAAATGGTTAGGATAAATAAAGGCATGAATTGTAAATAAAATAATAAACTTAAAAAAGTAAATTGTATAAAGGATAAAGTATAAACATGTAAATAACTCATAAAATAAATTACAAGAAGGCTAAATTGCAAGAAAGATAAATCGCTTGAAAGAAACTTCTATTAAAATTATGTATTATCAAGAAAGGCCAAAGAATTATAGAAAATACTACTCTTTAAATACTACTCTTCGACTCTAATTCTTGTCCAATAAAATAGAAAAGATAACCGACCTAGAATTAGCCTTAATAAGGAAATCATCCATGAAGATATTAATCCTCAATCCATCTTATACAAGGAAACAAGTAGCCTAATGCTATAAAACTCCCTTTATTTTCAAAGCTAAACAAGAAAAACTTCCGGCATGTATCTACTTGGTCATTAGCTCATTTTCCTTTTTAAACCCACCAAGAGAATCTTGATCATCTTGGCTTATGATTTTTAGGATAGCATTTGATTACTGTTTCGGGACATAAACGACAAAGATAATAGAGACAAGATAAAAAAGAAAATAGAGATAAAATTATGTTTGATAAAAGTGTAACAGATATAATAATGATTGTCTCTATATCCTATTTGATGATGGTGGACAAGATAAAATAAAATATAAAAAAAGTTTATTTTACCCTTAATATATATTATTGTCAAACTTATATATTTTTTAAAAATAATTAGATATTTTTTTTTTACTTTAATTAATATTGAGTGTTGAGATTAATAATATCATAATAACTCTCATTATAAAATTCAGACTAGCCTAACAGGTCGATCTGTGGCTTGGATCAATTCGAGTTTTAAGAAAAATTGAGAAAGAATTGATCTTGTAACACCCCTAGTTTTCCAGAGTAACTCTAAATCAACTCCACATATCATATTAAGAATTATAAAATATTTGATTTATTAAGAATCAGAGTAGTTTTTTTTTCCCTACAATACTCTATCGAAATCCTGACAGAGTTTTCTTTATACATGGATTATATCAAGTTATTGACAACTTCAATCATTTCACCAAAATCAATCTTTTAATTATGTTCTAACCATCCTAGATCTTATTTCACAATATTCCCACTCAAGAATAGTTTGCAATGATTCTAAAAAAGATGAATAATTTGAGATACAAGAAGTGAGAACAATCGATTTAGAAATTATACATTTTTTGCAATTAAATGGTCCAATACATACTAACAATTAAAACATAAACATGCATGTAATTAAACCTTACATTCATTCTTAGTTCCATCATTTATAAAACTCTATTATGGATTACACAACAAAATATATTATTTGTAAAATTCATTACATGGTCTTCATACAAAGTTATATACAATAACCATACAGCAAAATTATTAAATAACATAAGCCTAATTATTCTTGGCATGACTATGATGAACCTGAAAAGATTAAACATTATGATCTTAAATTAATCACTATTAAAAGTCTCACACAAATGGCATTAAATCCCTAGGTTTACTTCTCATTATGAAACCCCTAGCAAAAGTACTATAGGTCTAGACGTATTGTCACTGTTCACTGAAACAGTGTAATGGTGTTTTTTTCTCTTAACCTAAAAAACTTAACACAAGTTTTCAAGGATATTAAAGTCTTTTTACATGGTTCACTTGTTATTACCAATTAGAGTAGGGACAAAAAAGAGTTTTCATAATTTGATTGCACAGTAAAACTACCAACGCCCCAATTGAAAGCAAAAAAACTAAACCTGGCATCAAGGAGTATTTTTGTATTATAATAATGCTTTTTTTGTTATTATAATTTAAATTAGGAGATAATTTAGTATTAGAAAAAATATAAAAACTAAAAATACCCTTAAAATAAAAAAAATAAAACTCGGAGTCAAGGGGCTTCTTAGTCTTTTCACAATGATTTTTTTTGTAATTATAAAAACAGCTCAGGGACACTTTGGTATTTGGCTAAATAGGAAAACAAAAAACAAAAAATGACGTGTTTGTGTGGCGCACCTGATGGTGCATGGGAAGTGCTTGCACCCTTCGTGTGTTGCATGTGGTGCATAATGACATCCAAAAATGCTTGTTCACTATGTCATTGGAAGTCATGTTGTGTTCTCTTTCTATTAGTATGACATGTGTATCCGATAGTGGTTCGGTTTGTTGTTGGTGTGCTTTTCTTTTTTTTCTTTTCTTTTTTCTCTCTACTCCTC
Organism: Populus x sibirica; assembly: GCA_019202695.1. NCBI lineage: Eukaryota > Viridiplantae > Streptophyta > Magnoliopsida > Malpighiales > Salicaceae > Populus > Populus x sibirica. The sequence goes on along the minus strand of JAGMVL010000762.1, from coordinate 969,592 downwards.
TGAAAATTATAGTTTGACCCATTTAGTTATTGATATTTCAACTTCAGTCCTTATGCTTTTAATTTTTATTTCTTGATCTTGGCTCTTTTTGTAGAAGTTTTATTATTTTTTTTTTCAATTCCATCCTTCAATTTCAATTTAACAAATATTATATTCTTCGATTTGGCCCTCATTCTTTGGATTTCTAACTTTTTGACTTGGCCCTTTTATAAAAAAATTATTAATTATTAATTTCATCATTTAATTCAAATTGGTGGTATTAAGTTGTTCAATTTGGTCTTTATTGTTTTGATTTCTAATATTTTTTCTTGGCTCTTTCGTAAAAGTTATTGTTCTTTTCAATTTATCCCTTCAATCAAAATATTTGTTTATATTATTTTAACCCTCATTCTTTTCTCTTGTTTTTTGGTCCTTTTACTAAATTAATATTTCTTTTCAATTTTACCTTTCAATCAAATATAAAATTTATTTTGTATTTTGATTCTCATTCTTTTAATTGCTATTTTTTTTAATCCTTTCGTATAATTAAATTTTGTTTCTCAATTTCATCCTTTAATATTTGATTGATTAGGAATTAAACTTTATAATTTGTCCAGATTAGGTGCTTCAGGTCTAATGATCTCGGTCTCGTGTTTGAAAAGATAACATGTTTTTTTAAATTAAAAATTTCTTTATAATTATCTTTATTTTTTATTGTGTTATTCTAATCTCATAATCTAAGCCGTAATTTTGACGGGATATCTAGGATTGACTTAGTTTTGATTACCGTGGTTAGCAACCCATTTCGGCATCTAAATATTATTTTTTACAAAACAAAAAATCAACCTTGTGGCGAAATGCAGGCACTAAGACTAGTTAATACTATACAACAATCCTCATCAAGGTTTGGTTTTTTTTTTTTTTAAAAAAAAGGAAAAACAAATTGCAAATGTTTACTTGGTGGTGTTCAAACTCAATTAATTCCTTGTGAATTGGGTTGGGTGGCAATATAAGCCATTTGACACTAAAGTTGATCAATTATTATATATTGTACACTAAAATAATTGAGTTTTTAACTCAATGTTTCACTTTTTAGATGAATAGTGAAGCTAGTCCCCCTCTTTTTATTTTTTTCATCCTCTTTTTCTTTGAATTTTTTTTCTTCTATTTTTATCCTTTGATATTAGGTTTGTATTGAATTTTTGTATTTTATTTCAATCTCATCCTTTAATATTTGGTTAATTTTTAATCGATCTTCATAATTTGTTTTGATTTGCTTTTTATGAAATTATCACATTCTTAAATAAATTTTCTGATATTTGGTTTGTACTCGATTTTACGAGCATCTGTTTTTGTTATCTTATATTTAAGTAAAAAATTGTTTTAAATAAAATTAAGTGGAGTCTGTGACCCGGGTCGCGAGTTTGGAAAGTTAAGCAATGAAGTTTGGGTCGATCAAATATATTGTCGTCTTAATATTAAAAAAATATCATCTTGAATTTTTTAAATCCAAACCACACTTTTTTACTAATCAATTTGGTTATCTTTAGACACACTGAGTTAATTGGATCACATCGAAGCAACTCCCACATGATTTAATTTTAAAGCTGGGATAAGCAAGAAGGCGGTTGAGAGGTTTTAAGGTGGACCAGTTGGGGCGAGTTTAATAACAATACTAAATAGTTATTTGTGACCTAGACAATTTTTAAGTTTAATTTCTTTTGATTTGACCCACAGTATAGTGCAGTATATACTAAAAAATCATTTAGGTTTTAACTTACCTACTTCGCAGCTGGTCGCCTTCTTTTTTCTTTCATTTTTTTTTTTTTTCTTTGAACTTTTTTTTTCTAATTTCATCTTTCAACATTGAGTTTGTATTGAGTTTTTTTTTAATTTCATCCTTTAATAGTTGGTTAATTTTGAATTTCTCTTTATAATTTGTTTTAAACTACTTTATATGAGGTTATCATAGTCTCAAACAAGTGTCTTGATATTTGGTTTGTGCTTGATTTTGTGATATATTTTTTTATTGTATAATTAAGTAAAATATAGTTTAAAACAAAAAAAATTATCAAACTCAGTGGAATTCATGACCTAGATCACGAGTTTGACAGGTTAAGCAGCAAAGTCCGGGTCAATCAAATATGTTACCAAGTCAATATTAAAAAAATATCATCTTGATTTATTTATTTTATAAATCTAAACCATATTTTTTACATGTCAACTAAGTTGCCTTTAGACATGCTAAGTCAACAAAGTCACATCATAGAACTCCCACACAGTTTAATTTCAAACCCCGGCTAAGCAAGGAGTTGGGTTAGGAAGTTTCAAAGTTGACCTACTAGGTCGGGTTTAATAACAATGTCAAATAGTTCTATGTGACTTGGATATTTTTTACGTTTATTTTTTTTATTTGAACCACAATATAGCATGAACCTGTAAACTAGTACCATACACTAAAATAACTCGCCTACTTAACTTTTTATATGAGCAATGAAGTAGACCCTCTTCTTCTTCTTCTTCTTCTTCTTCTTTCTCCTTTTCATTTTCCCCTCACCTTTTCTTTCATTGTCGTCCTTTTTTCTTTGATTTTTTTTTCTAATCCCACCCTTCAACATTCGACTTGTAATGAGTTTTGTTTTTCAATTTTATCCTTCAATATTTAGTTGATTTTGAATTGGTCTTCAAAATTTGTTTCAATTTACTTTCTATGAGGTTATCGTAATCTCAATAACATCTTGACATTTGGTTTGTATTCAATTTTATGAGTGTTTTTTTTATCGTGTAATTAAGTAAAAAAATATTTTTTTTAAAAAATAAAGTTATCAAACCTCATAGAGTCCATGACCTTGGTCGTGAGTTTGACAAGTTAAGTAGCAAACTCGGGTTGATCCAATGTGTCGTCGTCTCAATATTAAAAAAAGAAGAAGAAGAATTCATCTTGAATTTTTTTGAAGTCAAACCACGCTTTTTTACATGTCGTTTGACTTGTTTTTGGACCCGCGAAGCTGATTGGGTTATGTTGAGATAATTTTCATATAGTTTAATTTAAATATATGAGTTAGGCAATGAGTCCAGTTAGGAGAATTCAAAATTGTTCCGTTAAGCTGACTTTAATAACATCAAATAGCTCCTTTCGACCTAAATATATTTTTTTACACTCAATTTGTTTTTCACTCACGGCCTATAAATAAGTACTACACCAAATGATAAGAAATTCAAATGATGGAGTTGTATTGATGGGAAAAATGTTTGTGTAATATGGTACAATTGTTTTTAATTTTCATTTTATATAAAAATATCTTTTGTATTCTTTTAACATCTATTGATAATATTGAAGTAATTTTTTATAAACTTAACTTCAACTCGTGATATCGAAATATAATAATCAAGATATTCACAATAAACCTACGAGTAATTAAAGGATACAGTTGTATATATGTGGGGGAAGAAATATGGGAAAACATAATCAGTATAAAAAAGAAATGAAAAAAGGATTTGAGATGATATGATGAATATCCTCGATAACTCCCGAAACGAAGTTCAGGAAAATTAAAAATTGATGCGCTCATGGTATGGTGGTTGTTAGTTTTCTTTCTTAAAATTAATTGTATTGAAATGACATTTGAGAATCATAAATACAAGTTTGATGAATCACATGCAAATGTTCATCATACGTAGGACTGAATTACAAGATTTCCATTTAAGAATTGATGTTTGCCTCTCCTTATGCTATACGCGACTTCACCAGGCATCAAGGAGTTCCCAACAAAAAGTGGCATGCCTTTCTAGTAAACAATTTCTGGCAGTATTTTCTATCTTGAGTGCGTCAATGCTGCCTAGCTCTTTAATTTTTCTGGTATTTGTCCACGAGTATAATAATTAACTAGCAGGACTTTACCTCCATGCGTGGTGAATGGTGATGAAAATTGAAATCCTCTGTACAACCTACTAGATTGGACCGGAATATGTACATGGCACAATAAAATAACACAATCGAGTTGACCTTGTGTCCCTTGTTAGTAGACTAGCCACAGATCTTTCCAAACTCACCTTGCCTGATTTCTTAAAAGACTAGCATCACATCCTCTTAGACTCACCTTGCATCCCTTTTTTTTTGTAATTGTGGGTGTTCGGGTCAGCTTATGCGCACCTTAACTAGTCCCCCGAGACCCTGAAGTTAACAACCATGTAAGCCTCCAGTGGCCCTAAAGTTTGTGGCACTTGAACTGGTGACCTCTAGGGAGCAAATCCAGGGCTTAACCAATTGAGCTACACCCCTCAGGGTTATCTTGTATCCCTCTTCAATTGACTAGCCACTCATCCATGGACTGACCTTGTGTTTCTCCTTGGTGGACTAGTTACATGTTCTCTTAAACTCACTTTGCATCCTTGAACAAAGCTTATACCCCTGGACAAACCTATACTCCTAAATCAAACTAGTACATCTAGATGCACAACCTCCGAGTAGCACACGAACTCCTCCACCTACCCTCCATATGGTTAGTAAAGATCAGTCAAACATCTGTAATTAATAGAATTGGTCGTGTATACCTTTTTAATAAGATCGACGTGCATTCCCTTTCAAGGACCTTCTACAAGGATCCTTTAATACAATAGGGTTATATGCCCTTTAAATAGGATCTAGCAAAGCATATATCTTATAGGATTGGTAAGTTTTGCAATCCACTTTAGCCTAAAAAAAGCATATTTTCAGTGAAGTTTCTCTTTCATGACCTCAACACTAAGTATGAAGGCAACACTCCTCCACACATGTGTGGTTATACCATTCTTAGGTATATGGGCACCACACCACCTATTATAGAAGGTTATCATAATAAAATTTTAGAGTCATCCTAGATAGATCCTATAATGTGATAGGTACCATTATTTTTCACAAACATAATTTATCCCTTACTCACTAGCTTTCAGACTTGATACTTGAAATTCTTGCAATTTTTAATTAAATGGCCCAAGATCTCATTATGATATTCACATTTCTCATTTGAATTGTATCACCTAGAGAATTGTGGCTAAATTGATCTAATAGAGTGGGGGAAATATGTTTGGTGTTTAGAATATATATGCTGGTAAACATGTTTGAATAGTAAAGATATGTCAATATTTAACAATGGCACTTAGATAATTGGTGATGCAATGAGATCTGATAGGACAAGATTAAGATTCCCAATCTAAGAGTTATTTTGTGATTTATCTTTCATCATGAATTTAGAATTCATGGTTAGACCTTTGATTTTTCCTACTTTGTTGGCTTGCTTAATTCTCTTAGTCACAATCATTAGGTCATTAAAGCATTGGGTTGCACTTACAACAAGGTACTTGAAATAAGGTGTCTTAAAAGTATTGATGAACATGTTAACCATCTCCTTCTTTAGTAGTGGAGGATTTATCTGAGCAACTACTTCACGCCACCTCTGGGCATACTCCCGGATAAACTCCTTGTTACCTGTTTTCATAACTTGTAGGCTTACTCTACTAGGTGCAATATCTATGTTAAATTTATACTATTTGATAAAAGCATCCACTAGATTTTTCCATCTCTTAATCTCGATGTTTAATGTTACTTTATTAAAGTTATCTTGAAAGAAGTGAATTAGTAATAAATTCTCATTGTGGACCATCCCGACCATCTTGTTACAGTACACCTTGAGGTTAGTAATTAGGCATTGGGTTCCAATATACTTAACAAACTCCGATACTCTAAACTTTTTTGGAATGACCACATTAGGTATTAAACACATCTCAGCGACTTTTATGGACTCATACAAATTAGTTCCTTCAATCACCCTCGTCCTTTACTCAAGAGTAGCCAGTTTATCAGAGCCATTCTCTTCTACAACCTTTTCCTTCTAGATTTCATCGGCAGTCAGGCTTATAGTTGGTGGTGCTTTTGTAAGAGGTATTGGTAAATGTGTTGTGAACTGAGCTTTCAGTAAGGTGCCAATTGTTCTAGAATTATATGGAATGAATCTAAAGGGAGTTGTTTATATGGGTGCAGATTGAGTAATACTTACAGGCTATATTAAAGGTCCCTCTCCCAATGATTTAGGATATTAGTTCCCTTTGAGCATATTAGCAAGCGTAGCAATATCTTCTTTAAAACTATCAAGTTCTTTTTGGTGTTGAGCCTCTAACTATGCTCTCTTCTTGTTTTTCATAAGTGAGGCTGGCTTTTAAGGGGACCTATATTTCACCTTCAAATGAAAACAAAACAATTTTACAAAGCAAATATAAAATACAAAAGTAATGATGCTAGCAAAAAAAGAAAAGGATTTTCCCTTTAAGGGTGACACACAATCATTATTTTTTACACGATGAATAAGAATTTTGATTTCATTATAACTCATATTCTTTCTCAAGCTCTATAGTGGTTATTTCCCTAGTAACGACCATCATGTCACCTATAAGGATTGAATTTAGGATGTTATATGTCAGGCTTGCATTGATGCATTTATACAAGGTACATCCTAAAAGGTAGGTTCTAGCCATTAAATGAATAAGGTAGGTTATTACCTGGTGAAAAAAGTGTTTCTTGCTACTCAATGATCATCCTCAAGAGGTCGATATGAGGCTCACCAGAAATGTGAAAGCATTTGTGCCAACCACTGCCAAGTTAAGCAATCAGACAAGAGTTGGATAGTTTCACAAATTTTACCCAGGCTGAAAGTCATTCGGGTATCGTTACTCTCTCACCTACCATGAGATTCAAAGCACGTGATCATAAAAAAGTGATGCATGAATAATATGAAAAACTTGCATGCTGAAGCAGTAAATAAGCACAACCAAATATATAAACACAACATTACACAACAAGCAATACAAAAAAGGAAAGCTTAGTCCTAAAGTCTTTAGTGGAGTCATCAATCTATCGCTACCTAATATCGCAGTGACCAGGAAAAAAGAAACACTTTTAGTGGGTGTTCTTTTAGGAAAAGGTCTCAATTTATGATAAGAAATCGTTACCTAGTATTTTGATAATTAGAAAACCTTAATTATTCTTCAGAGATCTATGGTAAAGGACTACTTATGCTAAGGGAATATACCATCACCCTTAAAGCATCCTACTTGAGTTAAGTTGTATTGCTAGTCTTGTTTTAAATTGCTAAGGTTTGTTTTTTCAAATTATTGGTGGTCTATTTATTGGGTGCATGCAGGTTTACTATGACGAGTTAAACCCTTGTCAAAAGTTCAACACCTATTTGTTCTAAAATTCTGGATGGTTTTTTCCACTCCTAGTTATTTGGTGAGTTGACGACTTTAAGGTGGTCATCTTAGATCACAACTCAAGTTATATCTATGAATGTATCAGTGAGTTTATATTAAATCCATAAAACCCAAACCAAATCCTAGAGAAGGTCGATAGAAAAAGCCTTGATAAGGTTAGCCTCACATATGATACCTCAATTACTTTTGACTCTAGCATCAGTAAATATTAAAGTGAAAACTTTTATTATTTTAAAATATAATAAATGTGTTACTTCTCTCAACATTCGAGGCAACGACTTGTTGTGAGTCCATTTACTTTAAACATTGAAAGTAAATAACAAAACATTTATGATTAGGAATTAAGAAAACCAAGGTTGGGCTTTTGAGATTTTAGGTATGTCAGTTCAATGGGCCTTTTAATTTCAGCCAAGTTCCAGTAGACTTAATAATAAACTTGTTATTAAGTTCAAATATGCATGCAAATTTGTTTTTTTAATGAAATGCTAAAACAAATATTTTTATCAAATGCTAAAATGTAATAAAAACCTTTGACTTCTTATTTTTTTAAAATGCAAAACCAAAAAGAAAAATATTTTTTAAAAATAAAATATGCAAAATGATTTTGAAGAAAGACTTGGCCATGCTAAAATAAAAAAAAATCATTAACTTTTGCATCATCCTTTTTCACTTTGTTCTAGTCCATGCTTTAAGAAAATAGTCATGCAATACCCACATACTCCATATTATCACATTAATCAACCCAATAATCTTCTCATAACTCACAAACATTTTCACATCATCAAATAAACAAATGTCACAACATAACACCTATATATAGAAACAAACTCATCATCCTCAATCAAACTCACGCCATCATAATTTATCACCACCCAGTCCAAAATCACACACACAATTAATGTTTGGTCCTAAAAGTTAATAATTTATCAAAAAAATGATTTAGGATTACAATTGTTCCTCCAAGGTGGTTGTGGTTGTCTAAAGATTGTTGGAATGCAAAGAGACATTCATAACAATGGTGGCATCTTGATGTTGTTGTGGGGTACTGTTGTTTCTGCGGTAATTTCCAACCGGATTACAAGTGTCAAATCGACACAGTTTGTAGTTAGACCCTTAGAAAAGTTTTAGATCTTCTTCTAAACTTTTCAACGCATTTTAGTTTGCATTTTTTTTACTTACACTTTAGATAGATGCTAAAAATAAAAACAGGTCTGGGTTGCAATAAACTTCTAGATAGATTCTGACTTTTTTGTTTTGGTTGTTTTTTGGGCTTCTAGACGTCAGAACTGGATTTTTAACTTTTCATAAAAAAATTTATTCTTATGTCTTAGCTTTCCATCGAGCTAAAGAACACCATAAATTAAGATGCATGGCTTTTGTTATGAATTAAAAACCGAACAATGTTCTAGTTAGTTGTTTCATGGGGGGGTTTGTAGCCGGGGTTTTCTAGGCTATTATATGGTGGCTATAAATGGATTTTTTTGGGATGGAAGGTGATTGTTTGGATGGTGTTTCAATGGGTAAAATTGGTTTAGTTTAGGGGCTGGAAAATAGAAGAGTGTGGTGATGCAGAAATGATAGACATGGTGAAAAAATGTTTGGGAAAGCTTGAGGGAAAGAGGATAGCTATCTTGGTGAGGAAAAACCTAAGAGCGAAATTTTTTTTTTATGGTCAACCTTCTTTTTTTTTTTGTGTTTCTCTATTAGTCTCCCTTCGTATCTACCCCTCTCTCTTTTCTCTTTTCAAACATTATTTATAGGTGAGTATTCGAGGTCATTAGTATCCTAAACTAGAATGGAAAAGCAAGCACTATAGGATTGAAATGAGGCTAATTTCATGAGATGGAGACTGATTGAGAGCATGTATTTGTTCAAATTTTGGAATAGGTTTAAGGAGGAGGTAGGGGTTTAGGCTTGGATTGTGGAGAGAGATTTTCAGGTAAGACTTTCTATAATTTAAGACCATAGCGAACGACATGTCATTCCTTTTCAAATGGAATGACATGTCATTTTTATTTTTTGGCTTGTCCCCAACTGTATTTTTTTATGTTTTTGTATTTTTTATGATTATTTCTAACCAAAAAAATGATCAAAACAACAAAATAATTAAAATTGACTAAATTTACCGAAAAGACATTAGACTTTATGTTTTTATTTGAAATATATAAAAATGAAGGGTCAAAAATTAGGTTCTGACAATTGCTCTCTTTTTACAATGTTTATGGTACAAAGTCTTGTAAAATACTTTATATAGTAAGCTTGTAAAGAAAAGAAATGTTTCAACATGGGTTTGATGCTAACCCTATCAATGAAAATTCTTGAAATGGTCAAGGGATCCTTCCAAAGGAACGATCCAACACTTTTAAAAATCACATATTTGAAATGAAAGGGATCCAATACCTTTAAGTTCAACAAGGGGATCCTACAACCTCGAAGATTACATGTTTGAAATGAAAGGGATCTAACACTTTTAAGTTCAACAAAGAGACTCGACATCTTCAGAGATCACATGTTCAAATTGAAAAAGATTTGGCACCTTAGAAGTTTAATCTAAATTAAAACATTAAACATGATTTAAATTGTGCCATATAAAGCAATTTATCATGACAATCAAATAAAAGCTAACTTGTTACCATCATAATCTTTTTTTTGTGTGATCAACAATGATATACAAAGAAAAAACATGCAATTTTTCTATCAACATGTATTTTAAAGGCGAATGTCATTGCAATAATGTACCATGTTTTGTTGATCTTTTTAGCTACCTCTTTAAATTAAAGATGTGGTCAGACAATTACATGGGAAAATTGATGGATATAATAAGGATAAGATTTTGAAGACTATTATGGCATGAGCTGCTATCAAAATCTGGGTTTTGGAGTTCAAAGACTTAAATCCTAACTTTTGATGACTGGAATTTAAATTAAAAAACGACTCGCTATCTATTCTATTAAAATAAAGGTGGGTTTAAAAACAAAAAAAAATAGAAAGTTAGGCACGAAGACCTGGCCTTCTAGGCCTATATATATATATATATATATATATGGGTTTTTGTTTAGGTCAAGTATGCAGGTTTGTTTCTCTAAAACTATGCATGTTTATTAAACAACCCTTAACCCCTTTTTATTATTATTATTTTAGAATAAAATTATCTTTAAATAAATTTATCAAAATAATATTCAAGCGATTATCCAATTAGACCATGATTTTCAACAAAAATAGAGATTTTATGATAATATTAACAATTATTTTATAAATAATTATATCTTAACCTAATATGCAGAACCTTAAAAAGAAATTACTCATTAATATTTCATAAAAATAGTCTAAAAACCCCAACATTTGTATTCAAACAAAAAGCAAGGACATAACAATTCAATGAAAATTAGGGATTTTTTTTTCAGTAATCAATAAAAATTCGGTAGAGTTTTCTCTATATTTTGAGGTACCAAGTTATCGACTCTTCTTCCACAATCCCCACTTAACAAATCTCTTACTCGTCCTATCATCCAGGACATCCTCTTCTCATTACATCACAATTTCTCAATAATCAAATTTACACATGTCTAAAACAATTCAATATCTCATATTGGCATGGATGCAATCTAAAGAATTATTCTAAAATTTGTAACTGAAGTACATTACACAATTAAAAGATTTACAAATAAGGACTATTAACGAAATTATAATCGAAATAAGTTCATAATTAAAGAAGAAATTCATAATTAAGATTATACTACACAAAAGAGCTTTTGATAAACTATAAACACATTATATTACATAACAAAATGATAAATTCATTCATTACAATATGATATCTAACAAAATATAAGAAAACTAATCTACTGTTCAGTCCGATAGGGGGATGTACCTGAAAAATAGATTTAATACAATAATTTAATTAGACAAATGAAAAAAAGATATCCAAAATATAAGGAAACTCTTTGTACTTTCTTTCTTTCTTTCTTTCTTTATTGTAAATTTAGTCAAAAGATCATTAAATTAACTTACTCATCTAGTATTACATATCAATTAAATTTCAGAATAATCTATGATTTTGTTTTTATTTTTTTTATTTTTTTATTTTTAACATCAACAAAATATAATTATTCCTATCGCCCAATTAACACGACATTACATTCACCATTAGACGATTAATTTTTCTACCAGTCCATTCAACAAACACTATTGTCATCAGTCCAAAAATTAGTTTAACATTTCACCCATACATCAGGGTACAAATCCCATTAACCAGGGAATTAATTCTTCATCTCGCCCATTTGCCAGGGCCCTAATTCCATTAAATCAGGAATTAGTTCAACAATTTACCCATTCACCAAAGTACTAATCCCATTAACCAGGGACTCAATTCCTCATCACTCCCATTCACTAGGACATTGAACTCATTAATTTAGTAATTAATTCAACGATTTGCCCAATCATCAGGGTTCTAATCCCATTAACCAGGGAATCAATTCCTCATCACGCCATTCACCAGGGCATTAATCCCATTAATTCAGGAATTAATTCATCACATCGCATATCTTATTTTCTCAAGTAATCAACATAATAATTTCTAATATATCAACCACAAATAATCAGATAAAAAAAATACATATTGACTAATATTAAATTCAGGCATCGTGTAATTACCTGACGACTAAGCTCGAGCTGAAATTCCCTGCTGTGGTGTCGGTCTGGCAGCTTCTCCTGAATTGACGAGTATATCACATCATTATTCTACTTTCCATATTAACACACTCAATAAATAAAATCCTTCCAATTATCCTTTCATTTGCCAAAATAAAATTTAGAGAGAAACATGAAAATTCCCTTCTTCCTTTTGTAATTTCCTTCCAATCCTTTCAATTTCCACATTGTAACACAATTCATTTCATCATTCAAAACAATATATATATATATATTCTTTAAATGTATTTATTTAATTTATTTTACCAAAATTTAAATTAAAGGAAAACATAAAAAAAAAATTCATGATTTATTCACTCTTTAATTAATCTCTTTCCTATACAAACTCATCATCTTATTCAAATTCTTAAAATTTATTCTTCTTATTATCATTTTTTCAAAAAAAAATCCCTTCTTCAAGAACACCTAAAATTTTATTTCATTTATCATAATTTCTTACTTTCTCTACTCACTTTAATAATCTTAACACAATTTCACAATCAATTATAATTTTTCCCAAAATTTATCATGAACCCTAATTCCTCATTTCACAAAGTTCAATCAATTTAAAGCATTAATTCTTCAAGAATCTTATTTAAAAGTGTGAGGGCACCTTACCAAGCAATACTCAAAGCTTTAACACTTTTGAATCGAAAAATTTGCCTTGCTTGAATTGGTTTTTCCTCTCCTCGCCGAATGGCTCTCTCTCTTTGAAAAGCAAGTATTTTTTTTTTCTCCTTCTAGCACACACTCACTTGCACTCATATATATATAATTAACTTTTTTAAATAAAAAAATGCCTTCTATATCCCTTAATAGTAACTTTTATGATTTTTACGTAAAATTTCCTGAATCCTGATACCTGTTTATACCAAATCTTGCCTGGGTTATATCGAATTTCACTAAGTTACTCGTTGATACTTTCAGTTTCATGAAATTCACTTCTATAAAAACTTTTATTCACATTTTCGTATTTATTTATTTATTTATATATATTAACACTTGAACAAAACATTTTAATTTAAATTCTTGAATATATCATCGTTTTATAATTTAATTTATCGTTTTCCTTTATTTTTCGTAATCTGACTTTTGTTAATATCAATAATATTATCCGGGGTTTTACAAATAGAATATATATTTTATTATTTCTTATTATAAAATTTTTAATATTTTTTTGTGCTTAAAAATGATCAATTCATGATTTTTTATTTCTTTATTAAAACTTGCTTTCATGATCATAATGAAATTTTATTTAAAAAATAATGTTATGTTAAAAAAAAAAGTATTTTTCATTAAAAAAAGATGTACATAAATAAGAAAGGAGTGTTTTTATTAAAAAGATATATTTATTTTAATTTAAATCATTAAGATTTTTACAGATTTTTTTAATTGTCATTAGTTTTTATTCAATAACCCTTGTTGCTAATAATAAAAAAATCATATAATGGTAAAAAGAAAAATGAGATGTAATTTTGAAATAAAAAAAAAATACATCTTGCTCCGAAAGTTATAATCATTGTCTTATCGATTTTATTTTTTATATAATTAGATAAAAATAAATTTCAAAGGCGGGCACTGTACTATAGAGCGTGTGAGTGAAGGCGACAAGAGTACCATATCTGGACGGAGTGGCCTCCACTTGGTGTTACACCTCATGCTCTGAACATGAAGATAACCCATAACCCAGAATGATGATAAATCCAACCAAATTAAAGCTTTCATCAGTTTCGAGTTTCAAGACGAACTCCATTTCCATGCACTTAGCACCAAAAAGATTCAACATGTCTAGGATCAGATATAGATGATAAATACACAGCTGAAACTAGTTAACTACATTTTCATGACCACTACGTTGAAGCACTAACGCGCAACAACTTTTCACTATGCTCCCATAATCCAGGGCAGCAAGCAAGAAAATTGGTTGGGGTTGAAGTGCATCAGGGAGATTTCCAAGGGGCGGAGGCTACTTTTACAAAATGATCCCGGGCATTTTTTATCCGTTCATTTATGGCATCAGCATGGGATTGCATCTTGGAAATATCAAGGCCCTTAACCTCCATCTTTGCCTTGGTTAAAGCAAGTTCTTCCTGTAGCTCAGTTATCTTCTGCTCAATATCGCTCATCTTCTCTTCCAGCTTTCTTTTCTCATCAGTATGCACTCGTATTTTCTCTTCAGCATCTTTGGACTCATTTATTACCTCCCCTTGCCCATCTTTAATTGAAAGCAATTCATTCAACCTACAGCGTGGCACAGTGATGTCAAATCCATGCTTCTCCAAGTCAACAAGACTTTCCAATGTACTCTCTAATATGCTTCTACAATCATCAAATTGAAGTGAGGATATCTTCTCAAACAAACTGGCGAATGTTACCATAATGCCAATGGCTGATCCTTCACGATACTCTTCTTTACATTCAGTCAAAGGATGAAAGTGTGGTTTTTGCGGAATGATTTGGAATACTTCCATAGATTCAATTGTGTTCCAAACCGGAGACTTCTTTACAAAAGGCACCAACTGATTTTCCACCAGAGTATCATTGCTTTTTGGATCAACCGTACACGATTGCACTGCTACAACCTTTTTTTCTCTAGCCTCACTCACTCCACTTGCAATCCGACCAGTAGATAATCCTGAACAGGAAATAATTGTAGTCAGCAAAACTACTAGAGGAAATGCATTTAAATGTTTGACTTACTTAATTCTTCAAGACCTGCTGAACCGTGCATATTCCCAAACCAGGTTGATAGAGGTTGATCATCATCAGCAACATTCTTCGATGCAGCAGCAGCAGCAGCTTCCCTTGACATGAAATCTGTCTTGGAAATTTCACTGCTTTTCTCTCTTGAAGAATTTTGTGAAACTGCATAATTTCATATCAGGCTTCAGAAATGGATACATATTTTTGAATGGCTATTGTGAGTGTTGTAGCTTTCTATGCTTGTGTCTCTTATAGTAAAGAGGGTGTTTGTGTATGAGAGGGACACTCAGATGGAGATGGAAATGGGACCAAGAGACAAGGCAAAACCAACTTCTAACGTTATCAGCTTTCCAGAGCAATATCTGGCAAATGATTAACCAACCAGTAATGTATTCATTCCATGATTTGCTCATATAGTCTCTTAAATTTGTTAGATGAGAGATTGTATCAAACAAAAGAACCACTACTCTGATCTCCCTTCTTCTAGAAAAACTTTCTGGGAACCAATGCTATTACCCATTTGAAGAATAAACATGGCAAAACAAATGGAGAATTGGAAACTTAGGACTAATTTTGTTTTTGTGGCCATTAAAAAAGTCAATATGAGAACCTAATCTTTCTAAGACATCTATGACAACAGATAATAAGCTCATCCACAACTGAGGTTCAGAGTAAGCCATGCTCTTGGCAAACCTAAAATCAATGTCTATGTCATCACAATGGAAAGTATTGAAAGTTATTGATTTGCATAACAGGCATCCTTCTGATGACATTTACAGCTGTTTGCCTAATACTTCCACAGTAGTTTCATTTGGTGCTCTCTTTCTTTGCCAAAGATACCCACATTATAGCTCACTGCATTCTGGGTAATGGTGGATGAAATCAGAAATTTCCTTTTGTTTGCTTAAAAATTCCACAACAGAAGTTCCTTGCAGCAAGGCAGAAAAATAACTCAGATCTGAAGCTCTACATACCTTTAGGCTCCGCCCTTGCCTGTGTAGGCCACTCAACTTCATTAGTTGTAAGATCTTTAATAACCACTTGTACAACTTCATCAGCAAGGTCCACAGAGCCAAAGTCCTTACCTGCATGTTATATTGCATATTTGTGTATCTCCAAAAAAATCACAAAATGACCAGCCAACAAGTTGTGGTTTAAAGCATTTACATACTAGCCACCAGAGCTTTTGAGTTTATGATTAATTTGCGTGGTCTTCCCCTCTTTCTTCTTTGACTGCTTCCCACATATTCCTGAACCAAAAACAACAAACCTAAGAGCTGGTACTGTCTGATTAGGGGACAAAAAGAACAGCAGGGAAAGCAAAACACTGTAAGGGTCTTATTCTCCAGGTTTGGTCAAGGAATCAATGAAAGCAAGTATGCCAAAATAAAAAAACACTAGCACACTGAGTAGATATAATGGTTATAAAGACTATTACAGTAGCCTCCCATACAAGTAACCGCAATTCAGGAATCCTTGAACAATATTTTATGTTCCACACCTTTGCACATTCTAAGGGCAATGAAATGCAAGAACCATGTGTACCAATGGACTCTTTTTCCCTAAAAATCAGTATCATTTATCTAATGCAAGATTGCTCGAGACCAATGCCAGCAAAATGGCTGTGCACTTCGAATTCTTCAAACTTTGGTTAATGGTACAATGCCAAAAAAAGCACACTAGCAATTATCCAACCACTCAAACAAACTACAGAAGAATATCATTTTTCTCTATACAATAACAGTATCACTTTCTATCCAGCATGTCAAAGTAAAAATCAAGATACCATTAGGAATAGTGAACCTGCAACCTAATTTAACATTGTAGAATATGGCAACACTTTTCTCAAGGACCAGCTCTGTTTAATGCCTGAAACTGTAAGTTCATGGAAACTTCAAAACTAAATTCCCATTATTTACAACTATCGCAAGCATTACTGCACATGAATTAGCATCATAAATTCCCAAACCTTAAACTGTCCTATCACCAGTCTACATCTCTCTCATAAATAGGTGTTTTTCATACTTGTCAACTTATCTTGGCAGTTTTCCTTAGCTTCTAAGCATGGCCCCACCCACCCACTCACCTCCCTTTGAACAACCAAACAAAAACAGAAGCAGAAAGAAACCTCTTCCTTACCATGTTCTTGTCTTTGGCTGAATCATTCAAACCCTTCTTCTGATCCCTCATAAGCTTCAGCATTTCCTTGTCATCCTGATAAATGCCCTCTATAGCTTTTAACCCTATGATGAGAGGGACTTCAATTTCTTTTGTTTTAACATCACTCTCACTGATGCCTTGAACAGTAACTTCCACTGCATCACCGTCCTTCACTGAAAATCACTCAATAGATGAGATCCTGTGAATAAAAGAAATAAGCAATGCAACAATAACAAGGAAATATATACCTGCTGCTGAAGAGTTTGGACTTCTAAAAGGTGATTTGGTGGCTCTCCCTTTCCTAGTTACAATGTCCACTTTCGGGCAGTCCAATTCAAGCACTTTATGTAGCTTAGTCTTCTGCATCGATAAGGGATGATGCAAATAAGAAAAAAATTTCGCGAAAGGGAAAAAACTAGTAGAACAAGTTACTCTTAGAAAAAATGGCAGAACCAACAAAAAGTGAACGTGTATAGGTGATCATCAAAACTCCATCAAGAAAGTCTTAGTTTATTTTTTAACAAATGGGCTTAACTGTTTCCCAATATCATGTGATTCATGTCATCATATAAAAGGACCTGCTTGTGTCAAAAACTAGTATAATGATTTATTTGATCTTGCAAAGTGCATGTTTTAGCTGTTGATTATTTCATATATGTCGCGACATAAAAGAAGAATAACAGTTTATGACTGTGAGACTGAAAGTAAGACTTTCAATACAATAGTGCCTCATGGAACCACCATGCTGTCACAAAATGCCAACCAAGGTTAGCATAAAGCTTGTTAATACTTTTCGCTGGATCACACAGCCAGGATGTGCAGACCATTCAAAAAAAGTCAAATGCTTCTCTTGGAAGTATAGGATGTAAAATTAATGAAAATTTTAGAAGATGAAATTCAACTCACAGTTGTCTTTCCTGCAGAAAAGTTCTCAGTTTTGTTAGAAGGCTGAGCATCAACCATATGTTTTTCTATGCATCTTGCTCTTTTACCTCCTGTTTTTGAAGTGGTAAAACCACAAAGTTTTTCATTGCTTGACATTTCAATTGGTATCTTCCTAGACTGCAGAACTGTAACTGATAATGGAGCTTCAGTAGTATCTACATCAGTTAGCATACTGGAGGCGCTTGAACATGAGCCACCACCATTATAAAGTGTCAGCTTTAGCTTCTTCACTGATTTTTCACCCAAATGCATTGACTGCTCTGTGGGATTCCTTATGCTTGTGGAAACTGTTGTCTCTTCGGTCTTATCCTCAGCTGCACTTGAGCTTTTGAGTTGTACTGCCACATCAGGGTTGTCACTACTGTCGGTGCCAACAAACTGTCCTTGACTATCAGAAACAATTCTAACTTCCTGAACAAAAACAGGGAAGTTACGCAATCAAAAGATGAAAGGGGATTTTCTACCATGTTTTTCGGCTTCCTAACTTCATTTCATACAATCCTGCCAAACTTTAGAGAATAAATGCATTAGACCATCACAAAACTCCAAGTCATAAGAAAAGTAAGCCCAAAGAATCACCTAAGCTCCTCAGCCATTGCCCATTGACGTGTCAAGGAAAGTGAGGTAAGACATTTTATTGCATTCCCTATGCTAAATTAGTCACTTAATCATGCATTCAAAATACTCCTGGTACAAAATGTAAACAAGTGAAGTTTCTTATACGAAAAGTGCTGGTAATAAACACGTGCCTGTGTGGGCTTTGCACACATAACAGAAGAAACCATACATTGTAAGATAGCATATGAAGCAATACAAAAGTGAATCAGATCCAACCAGCACACTTCCTGAGTCTGGGTCAACAGCTCAATTTTCCCTTCTTTTTCTCAGATTAATCTGCAATCAATCTGAAAATGATTGACCATAAAAACCTTAAATGTCTTGTGTTGATCAGTTGATGTTCAAATATAGAGCAAGAGGTGGAAAACACTCTATTTAAAGAGTAAGCTTCAGATTAAATGGAATGGCAAGGGAGATCTAAACCTAATGGCTCACACTGTCAGGAAATGATCTCCATCTTCCGCACATAGGAACAAACCTAGATGTATATCCAACACCATATCTAACAACAGCCACTTGCTACTGTTAATAACATGAACTAACAAATTGACCCAAATAAGTATTATACCTTTGATTTACTAATCCATTTTCCATCAACCCATTCCAGATGAGGCCTTATCTTTGAGTGACTAAGCTCCTTGTCCTCATTTCCGTGCTTAAAAAAGACATTGTATCTCCTCCCAGCAAGAAGTTTCGTAATTACTCCAGATCTCCAACCAAAGCCATAGCGTGTATCTACCCTTTCCAGCAACTCGTAATTTCTGTCTGCATAAAGAGGAGGAGTGGGTCGAATGTGAAGAAAATCCACAATTGTTTTCATCGGTCCAGCCTCATCACTATTCCGCGCGCTTAGACACTTTACCAAGAAAGTTTTATCCTCGTTTTCTTTGATGACAACTGCAGGCAACCAAATATCACGTACATTATCTTTTTCAAGGTTCACTTCTACTTCTGTCCCTGAGCTAAAAACCGATCCTGTTGCTTGCTTTAAAAATCAAATTGAGAAACCAAATCACTCATATGATAAATAAGTCAAACAGAGAGCATACATATCTTCAACTCCATTGATAAAATGGAAAGAACAGATTGGCTAGAAATAGAGCTTGTGGAAGCCAAAAGAAAAGATAACATAAATAATAAGTGCACAAATTACTACATTATGATCAATGCAAATAAGCAAAATCCATAGTTGGGGCATTGACATAATGAATGCCAAAATTTAATAACCGAATTCAGGTAGGACAGAGCTGGGGCACTGAAAAGGTACTGAGCAGGTACTAAATCTCATTTTCGGAACTCAACATAACTTTAGCCGTCATAAAAATAGGCATGCAATGGGAAGGGAGATTGTTAAATGACCTAAAGACAAGGAATTGACTAAGGCATTAAGTTACGCGGGTGCACGAAGAAAGAAATAGCAACTAAAGTAAGCGACTCAAAGTTCTCCTTTTCCTCATGCAAGTAGGACCACAAAAAAATCCTCAGCATCCAAATTTCCAAAACACAACATGCAATTGAGTCATTCAATTTCTAGTGAGATTCGAAAGCACCCACGTAGATCTAGAACTTCAACACAACATGCAAAAAAGTTTCACAGACATCTAAACAGCATGAGTGCACAAACAATCAAACACAAAGAAGAAGAAGCGAGTAAACACTCAAAAGCCTCTATTTCATGGAAATGAGAAATACCCGCTGCATTTGGGGTCGGACCCAGTTGCCATCAACCCAATCCAAATGAAGCCTTAAATCTTTGGCCTCAAATTCAACAACATCAGGAGGGTTATCAAAATAAACCATGTATCTTGACCCCCCATCAAGAACCTTCTTTACAACACCAGACCACCAGCCATCTCTAAGGCTTGCATCAATGGCTTCGTTTTCTTGAAAAAGCCCACCATTTGTCAGTAAATATTGCGGGGGCAAAGGCCTAATGAGATGAGGATCGACTTGTTCTACCAGAGGAGCAGACCCATCTTCAGTAACCAGAGTCTTGTACTGAACAATCGCTTTCCTTTTCTTCTTCGAAGCTGATTTCACTGCTGCTTGTGATTGTGGTTTCGGGAATTCTAAAATGGTAGCTAAATACCAAGCACCCCTGAAACCTTCCTCGTCACTGCTTACTTCAACTTCCTCATCCTTGTTGAAGAGGATAGTCTGGTCTTGCTGTCGAGGGTTTTGTTGGGGTTGGGGTTCGGGATTTGAGTCTAAAACCACCATAATTTTTTTCTTTTCTGTGACTGTAAGTGGAAAACCCTAGGCAGAGGGGGTTTTGTGCATTTTTCTTTTCGTTTCCTCTCTCTCTCTCTCTCCTCTTTTTTCTTTTTTCTTTTTTATTTTTTCTTCCTGGGGTGCCTTCCACGGTCAAATGCTGTTCAACCAAATGACAAGCATTAAAGTGGATGGATAATATTTGGTGGGGTTTTGGCGGGATTGTGCGGTGCCGGGTGCCTGCGTTGGGTTGTGTGGGAAATGTGCAGTCAGTCTAGCTCGAGATTCCGAGGTTTCCTGTTGCCTTCCGAGTGGGGAAAGGACTGTTGGTCTATCGTGTTCTGAGTTCGTGTTCGTGATTAAGGGTTACCAAATTGGCCCATTATGTGTTCATGAGGGCAAATTATATGAAAGAAACTCGGCCTTCACATGTTTTTGAGGCTTTCAAGCTTTAGCGTACAGAGTGAGAAAAATCACTACAGTAACAAATGTCGATATTATCATTGCTTGTCGCGTGTTACGACAACGGTTAGAGATGACAATTTTACTGTACTTGCTTTTATATATATATATATATATATATATATATATATATATATATATATATATATATAATAATAGTTTGTTTTTTAAAATATTTTTTTCTTGTAAATATATTAAAATAATTTTTTTATTTTTTAAATTTTATTTTTAATATTAGCACATCAAAATAATTTAAAAACATCAAAAAATTATTAATTTAAAATAAAAAAATAAAAAAATCAATTTTTTTAAAAAAATATTTTTAAAATAATAAAACAAACACTTTTTATAACAACAAATATAATTAGCTGTTAATCGAGTGCATATGAAACTCAGATAGGCTTGGCTCGTTATTTTTTCTGTTTAAATTATTGTATATCTTATAAAACAAATCTAATTATCCAACCTTCACTTATTACTAGATTTTATTAAATAAATATTAGAGAATATGTAACCATTATTATATTTATTACATCATATCACATTGCAATCCTTGTAAAAATTAATCTAAATCTCTTTATATATTATTATTATTATTATTATTATAGAAAACTAAAAGAAAATGTAATTTAAGTTTGTTATTTAAACAACAGTTTGTCATTCAATTACAAAATAACATCATTGCTTTCCTAAAATTTCCATGCCAAAGTAAGAATCATGTATTCTTTTAATTTTAAATGTTGTTTTCGAGTTATTTAAATTTTTTAAGTTTGCAAAAAGATTGGTTTCTTCACAAAATAGCTTGAGTTTGTGAAAATAATAATAAACACATCACAATCATACTAGCAACCAAGATTGAAAAGATGGCAATTAACTTGCCTCATTTGCAATTAGCTTGGCTCATACCATATTTTTTTAATTTGACTTGCATATTTTTTAGAATCTTTGCACTATTCAATTGCGTTAATATAATTAATTAGTTTTTAGCAATTTGTGTTGTGTTTTTAGAGAATTGTTATTCACAAATACGTGTAGTACAAAGCTTGTTGTTCTTCCTCTGAAAAAAATAATAATGATAATAATGCTAATAATAATAATAATAGTGTAAGCAATTTTTTGGCTTGAATATAGATTATTTATAGCTTCTGCATTCCTAATTTTGTTTTTCTTTTTTCCTCCAAGCTGTAAAGTTTTGATGATTTATGGCAAGTTTTTTTTGTTTCTAGAAGTTTTAAGAGTTCATGTCAAAAGAAATTAATTGAATAATCCGAGTCCACATATTCATTAGTAATCATGTTTTTGTATGTTTGTGCGTGTGTAGGAAGAGAGTTGGAGAAAAGACATGCAACATGTAACTGACATTTTCATCTTTTGAAGAGCTTTCCTTAAATTAATTCTTGCCTATGATTTGCATGGATACAGGTGGGAATGATTTCGAGAGAAGCTGAATATAGATTTTGCATTAATTTTGTTAATTTTTCTGGATTGTCCCGGGTTAACCTATGTAACCCAGAACCCGGCTTCTTGGCTGGGTCAACCTCCGAGTCGAGTCTTATAACTATGATTCTCATAGATACATCATATAAAAAAAATTAAAAAAATCAATAACCAAAGAAAAAAAAGTTAAAATGTAAAAAAAAACTAACATTATAAATTATTATTATAATTCAAAGTTCTAATGAATATAGAAAAACATTATTTTTTTTCCCTTATATTTTAACTTTATTTATAATTTATAATAAACTTGATTTGGTTTTGCTGCATTAGGCTTTGAAAAAAAAAACCCTTAACGGCATCCAACCACAAACGACAAACGTCCGTGCCACCCTAAACGGCATCCAACCACAAACGACACGTACACTCCCTCACCACCCCAAAAAAAAAGAAGTTGAAGGCAGGAAGGCTCGCAAGGAATTCCTAAAATAATCAACCCCAAATAACATAAAGAACCCATGGCGTCTTCAGCGTCAGCGGCACTGTCCAAAATCACTCCTTCTTTTCCGAAAATCCCATCAACCAATTCGCCACAATCCCTAACCATAAAACAACGCACACTTCTCCCTGGAACTGGAAGGAGGATCTTCCACAAAACTGCCATCAAAGCGACGGCGCCCACTGGTTCCTCATCTCCCGGACTCTACTCAGCGCAGCAATTCGAGCTCAACCCTCAAAACGTGGACCTTGTTCTAGAAGAGGTTCGGCCTTACTTGATTGCTGATGGTGGAAACGTCGATGTTGTGTCTGTTGAAGATGGTGTCATCTCTCTCAAACTCCAAGGTCATTTCTTCCTAACTTAATCCAATTTTTCTTGATTTTTTCTTTATATATAATTATTGTTGTTGATGGGCTTGCTTGCCAAGTAATGAATAACAGGAGCATGCGGGGACTGTCCTAGCTCAACAACCACCATGAAAATGGGAATTGAAAGAGTTCTAAAAGAAAAATTTGGAGATGCTGTTAAAGATATTCGCCAAGTATCCGACGAAGAATCGAAGGAGACAACTGTTGAGGTATAACCTTTATTTGTTTTTGGTTTTTTGGTGTTGGATTTGTTTGGTTATTGTAATAATTTAATTCTGGCTGTTGTGGAAATGTAGAGAGTAAATGGTCATTTGGATATACTAAGGCCAGCTATTACAAACTTTGGCGGAAGTGTGGAAGTGCTGTCTGTTGAGAATGGGGAATGCCGTGTTCAGTATACAGGACCAGAGTCTATTGCTTCAGGAATCAAAGCAGCAATTAAGGAGAAGTTCCCAGACATTGTGGATGTTGTTTTTGTTGCCTAGGTCAGGAAAGATTTATATCAGAAATTTAGTTTGCTGGTTATCCATAAAGAAATAAATGGGAGCCTGCTGCCCTTTGATTTTTTAAGCTGATTATAGTTAAGCTCAGACGCGGCCCGTCAAAGGGTACGGCAGCTTGTTTTGTTTTTCCTCCCTTTTCCATTTCTTCTATCATCCTTCGAAAACGAACATGATCAGTGTCTAATTTTGATAACGGAGCATAAAAAAATTATACATTGCATATATAAAAAAATTGGCAGCATGTCTAATTTTGATATATTTCCTCTTAGTTTTATTATTATATAGAATAGAAAGATGGATTATCGATTACCAACTCTTAACCGACAAGAATATATGAAGGCCTACAATTTGAGTTTAACATGGTGTCATTAATCTAAAATTGAAGCTGAATTCAGCTGAACTTGTAATGATTCTTAACATAAATTATTAGTGGCTTGCTGTTTATTTTACTATATTTGTCTCTCACGTACAATAACTGCGAGATCTAAGAACTACGGACCAATGACTGTATATTGTCGGTTCTCACTACGAAGTTAAAACGTCTTGATCTTGCAAGAAGGACGATAAAGGCGGCGAAGATGATTTTTCGGGCTTTTTTAAAAAAAAATTCATCCTCAACAGCAAATAGCTATCATGAGCTTTTTCTTCTTTTTTCCCTACTTTCAGCTGCAGCTGGCATAACAAGGTATAGTTTGGAGATATGGATGATGCTTTTAGCAAGCATCCTTTAGGCACATGCTTCATAGTAAACCTCTGCCCAGTATTGTCTAATTGAGTAAGCTGTTGTCATCATCTGTTAGAAGGGAACATTATGAGACTGTGGTTGCTTCGTCCAGAGAAATAGAATTTCTAGGAGTCAAACATGATATACATAGTTTAAGCATCTTGATTAATTGCTTCTGCCATTTACAGCGTGTGGATTTTGGGTTCTCTGTATTGAGCAAAATCCTCAAGCCTGGGTTGGAACCTAGAATGGCGACCTTTACTACCTTATTGAATGGGCTTTGTAAGGAGGAAAAATGGATCAAGTTACGATGTTGTATGATGATATGGTTGTGAAATGTTGAGAGAAAAGGTCTAGTTCCTGATATAGTTACTTACTACCATGTAAGTGGCTTGTGTCAAGCGGAGACCATTGGCTGCACAACGATTTTTCAGGTACATCCGCGACTTATGAAGTGTTGCTTGATGACTCGTGCAAAACATGGGAGTCTTGAAGAGCGTTGGCTCTATTTCAAGGGATGCAAAGGAGCACTGTGAAGCCTAACTTGGTAATCTATACCATCCTTGCTGATAGTTTGTGCAAGTGTGGGAAGCTTAAAGATGGAAAGGAGCTGTTTTATGGACACATTGACGAAGGGTTTCAGCCTAATGTTTATACATACGCCGGATTGATTGCTGCACTTTGCAAAGGACTAATTGAAGCACACGGGACTTTAAGACAAATGCCAGCTGTGCACCTGACAAATGCGCCTATAATGTCATTATCCAAGGATTTCTCCAACACAAGTATCCATCAATGGCAAGGCAACTTGTTGAAATGGTCAATCGGGAATGTTCTGCACATGCTGCCTCCATAGCCTTGCTGAATGATGTGCCCACTAACAATGAGATTCCTGCTCTAAAAAATTGACGGGGCTTTGTGAAGATTATTTAGGTGTGAATCTGAAAAAGCTTTCAATATTTATGTAGAAACAAAAAAAAATTACCAATCAAATCTTAAACAATACTTTGAAGACAAATCAAAGATATTCTTCAAATCACCGAATCTCGTTTCACAATACATGTTCAAATTTGTGTTTTTGCAAAGTATAAATATTGACTTGATTTCTTAAATAAATCAAGTCATCATATATCAAATTCAAGGAAAGAATTAAAGAATTGTCTTATTCTTTTGAAAGAATATTTTATATAAAGATTGTACCCAGTCATATATTTAATAAAATAATATATTTGTACATATATGCTTGTTTAATTTCAGGTGTTCAAAATTATGTCTACAATTTGATTTTTAATTTATTGATGTGGAAAATTAAAAGTAGATTCTACTATCATCGCACCTTTTATACATTTGATTTAACATTGATGACATTTCCGGTGTTGGCACGAACAAGAAATTTTTGCTATATAGAGTTACATATACATCATTTCTCTTGCGTGTGTGCATATCAAGAGTTTGAATTTGAAGAAGAGGGGAACCGAGAGAATTACTGTTTTTACTTTTTTATAACACGCACTGTCTATGACTTGGTAAATGAGAAGAGAGTTATTTTTGTTTACTTTTTTAATAACACACATCATTTTTAGCTTTAGGAAACATAGTGTTTCACTTGCAACAAATTATTTGGTGTAGCTGTTTCAGTAATAAAAATTTCACGTGTCATGAAAGAGAAGGAACCTAGCTTTCTTTCTAGAATGCTTTAGCTGTTGTATTTGTATGCAAAACCTGTAGCAAAATGAAATATGACAACATGAAAGAATGATGAATTACTTTTGCAGAGATTCTCTCTCTCTCTCTTCTTTATCTTCATTTCCTTTTTCTTCTCTAGTTCTAGTATATTCACCACTCCAGGAATCTAGCTTTGCATTGCAAATACTCTTAGAATACTTTCAAGTTGGTTCTATCATAATACTGCTTGCAATAAGTGATATCAGAGCTACTAATCTTCGAATGCAAGCTATGGCTCTAGACACCAGGTCACAAGATCTCAGAAGGTTGGAAGAATCATTTGAGTCTGCAAGCAAGGAAAAATCACAAAAATATGAGCAAGTTATGGAATCACCGGAAGGATATGACCAACAACTAGAGGTTACTAAGTATGTTCATGATGCTAAGTTTGGGGAGCTCATTAATGGGTTATCTTACTAGCAAAACTTTCTTTTATAGAAGCTGCACCATACTTATGGTGAGACCAGTACCTAGAATGACTATTAAACATTTAACTAGGAGGATCATGCTGCAAGATCATATTGGATCTATGAAGGTAGTTACTCTACTTATAAGGTACATAAACCGAAACAAGACTTCCCTAATTTTGATGGTGATGATGTGCATAAATGGTTATACAAATGTAATCAATACTTTGATATAGAGGACATTGCTAAAACTAAGAAGCTTAAGTTGGCTTCCTTCTATTTAAAGGGAATGACCTTATATTGACACCAGAACTTTATGAAAAGCAAAGGTGGCCAAGTAGTAACTTGAAGTGAATATATAGAAGCAATATGCTATAGGTTTGATGGTCAAAAGGATCTACTAGAGGAGCTTAAGGATCTTAGGCAAATGAAAGATTTAAAGGTTTACACTAGGGACTTTGACATACTATGGAACATGACAGAAATCAGTGAGAAACAAGCTTTGATGTTTTTCTTAGAGGGATTGGAAGTGGAAATAAAAAAACATGGTTAAGATGTTCGAGCTTAAAGTCTTAAATCAAGCCTATAATTTGGCACATTTACAAGACAATACTCTAGCCAATAGAAGATCCCACCAAAACTACCCCAAATCTGCTTCACTAAACACCAACCAAATAGTTCAATCTAGACCTAGCAATAATCAAACACCTTATAAAATATCACCCATATTAACCATTAGCAATATAAAACAACCACAAAACATCACATTACCTACTTCTAACCCACATTTCTAATACAAACCTATCATGAAATTCACTAAATCTGTGAGAAATTAGGAGTTAGATGAGAGGAGGGCCAAAAACTTATGTTTTTAGTGTGATGAAAAGTTTGTGTCAGGCCATAAATATAAAAATAGGAAATTATACTAGTGTAAAGTGGATGATGAAGGTGAGGATGTATAGAATATAACAATGTTGATGAAAAAGAACCTAACCTTGAACAAGTGACTCATCATATAACGATCAATACATTGGAAGGAGTTTCTGGCTTCCATACTCCTAGGGTCATTGGGAAAGTGGATAAACACCCACTTTTTATTATGGTGGACTCAAGCACTATAATTCCATTAACTCTAATTTAGCTATTAAGTTACAACGTGACATGTCACATTGTGACGTTGACCGAGAATTTTCAATATTGAGGGAATATATATATATATATATATATATATATATATATATATATATATAAAGGAAAATTAGAAGTCATTATTTAGTAATTAAAAAAAATTAAGAATCCTAAAAATCACCACTAGTTCCGGGGTTAGTTATGCCTCAAGAAATAACAACCTCACCCTTACCATGTTCTTATGAAAGGTTACCTTTATTATATGTTTTTCTCCTAAATTCATCTTTTTTATTGCCTTTAATTATCCTAATTGTTTTTAACTTATTTTTTTATTTAATTTCTAATCATTTTGTGAAAAAATTAATGTCAATCATGTTTAAAAATAGACTTGTCATTTTAGTTATTCATGAAAAAACTATAACTAGTCCTCAAAAAATAAGACTTGTCTTTGACCATATGATCACGAGGTTCGCATTACTTGTCTTTTGTAAGATTTTGACATTGGTCCCTATAAAACAGACTTGTCATTTTGGTTATTTGTAATTCTTTTGACATTGATCTCAGTAAAAAAGACATGTCAATTAAGTCATTTTTTAAATGGATATTGGACCTATAAAGAAGATAAAATTTGGATTGGGTTTTTAAGTTTATTGGGTATGTCAGCCTAATGAACCTTTTAATTTTGGCCAAGTCTTAATGGACTTAACAAATTTGTTATTAAACCCAAATATGCATGAATATGAAAAACATTTTGTTTTTTTTATTAGACTTTGCAAATTTGTTATTAAGCCTATATATGTATGAATATGAAAAACATTTTTTTTTAAATAAACAAACTAGAAAGACAAATATTTTTTTATACATGGATAAAATATGCAATCATGATTTTTTGGAAAGACTTGGTCGTGAAGTTTCTTTAAATAAATAAATATATCCCCGAATCATAACAAGAACAATGCAGAATATGTTCGAGTCCCACAAATCCCATGGCCACTGGAGGCTTACATGGTCGTTAATTTCAGAGTCCGTCGGATTAGTCGAGACGCGCGTAAACTGGCCTGGACACCCACGTTAATCTAAAAAAAAATAATGTAGAATATGAATGCATTTCTTATAGAAAGAAATATGAATTAAATAAAAACCATGCGAAGGGGAGGCTAGACTAAGAACATAAATATAAAAAAGCTAACTAATAGCCTTAACTAAAGACTTAAATGTGCTTGCATAACTTTGGTTAGAAAGTGATCTTACACATGCTTATTTTTTTGATATCCCTATGATTTTACTCTTGAATAAGGAAGCACATTTAACATTAACAAACTTGATTCCTGTGTTCCTAGTGTTTGTGTTTCTTTGTTATAGAAATTTAAATATGTATTTTATTATGAAATTCCAAGTGGATTGCCACCTAAAAGAGGTATAGAGCATCGGATTGACCTAGTACCAGGTTCAACTATTCTTAATAGACTAGCCTATAGAAGTAATCCTGAGAAAACAAAGAAGCTTCAAAGGCAAATGGAGGAGTTAATGTTGAAATGGTATATTTGAGAGAGCATGGGTCCATGTGTTGTTCCTGTACTTTTAGTACCTAAGAAAGATGGTATTTGAAGAATGTTAATTGATTGTAAAGCAATCAATAATATAACGATAAAGTATAGACATCATATCTCTAGATTGGATTATATGCTTGATGAATTTCATGGATCTTATTGTTTTCCAAAATTGATCTTAAAAATGAATATCATCATATTAGAATAAAAGAAGGCGATGAATGAAAAACTATTTTTAAAGCTAAATATGATTTGTATGAGTGGTTAGTCATGCCTTTTGGACTTACTAATGTGCCTAATACTTTTATAAGATTGATGAACCATATATTGTTTGCATTCATAAGTAGGTTCATAGTTGTTTACAATAAATGATTAGATGAATATATAGATAATTTAAGACATGTACTTGATGTTCTTAGAAAAGGAAAGTTTGTATGTTAATCTAAAGAAGTGTGACTTTTGTATGGAAAAGATTGTTTTTCTTGGATATGTTGCTAGTGAAAAAGATATTGAGATGGATGAGGCTAATGTTAAGATTGTAAAAGAGTGGCCTACACCTAAGATGGTAAGTGAGATAAGAAGTTTTCATCAATTGACTAGTTTCTATAAAAGAATTTGAAAGATTTTAGTACAATAGTTGCTCCATTAACTAAAATTGTAAAAACAAAAATAGTAGGTTTTAAATAGAAAATTGAACAAGAGAAAGCTTTTAATTTGTTAAAAGAAAATTTTATTCCGGCCTCGTTACTTGTTTTGCCTAGCTTTATAAAAAAATTTAAAATTGAATGTGATGCTTTAGGTATAGGTATTAGAGTTGTTTTAATGCAGGATAAAAAACCCTTAGCCTATTTCAGTGAAAAGCTTAACGGTGCAAATCTAAACTACCCCTCATATGATAAAAAGTTGTATGCATTAGTAAGGACTTTGGAGACTTAGCAACATTACCTTTGACCTGAGGAGTTCGTGATTCATACTGATCACCAATCTTTAAGACACTTGAAAAGTCAAGGTAAGTTGAATCGTAAACATGCCAAGTGGGTGGAATTTACCGAGACATTCCCATATGTTATAAAATAAAAGCAAGGTAAGAAAAATATAGTTGCAAATGCATTATCATGAAGGTATGTTCTTTTTAATACCTTGAATACTAGACTTTTAGGATTTAAGTATGTGAAAGAAATATATCCCAATGATAATGATTTCAGGTGAAATTTATTTCCAATGTGAACTTACAACAACTAATGGATTCTTAGGCATGGTGGATTTTATTTCAAGATAAAAGATTATATGTGCCTAATTATTTAAAATATGAATTGCATGTAAGGGAAGCTCATGGTGACATATTAATGGGAAACTTTGAGATTAGTAAGACTTTAGAAGTTTTACATGATATTTTTACTAGCCTAACATGAAAAGAGATGTGTAAAGAATTTATGATAGGTGCATAACATATAAATAAGCTAAGTCTAAAGTTATGCCTCATGAGTTATATACACCTTTACCTGTTCCTAATGAACTTTTAGTTGATATTCTGATGGACTTTATTTTGGGTTTACCTAGGTTAATAAAAGGAATATACTCCATATCTATTGTTGTATATAGATTTTCTAAGATGAGACATTTCATATCTTGCCATAAAATTAATGATGTAATGAATATAACTTGTCTATTCTTTAGGGAGGTAGTTCAGTTACATGGTGTTTCAAGGAGTATTGTGTTTGATCGAGATATTATGTTTTTGAGCTACTTTTAGAAGGTTTTGTGAGGTAAGTTAGGTACTAAACTTTTTATTTTATACTACTTGTCATTTACAAACAGATGGTCAAACTGAAGTAGTGAACAAAACTTTAACTCAATTATTAAAAGCTATCATTCAAAAGAATCTTAAAAATTAAGAATATTGTTTGTCATTTATTAAATTTGCATATAATCATAATATACATTTTACTACTGATTATTCACAATTTAAAATTATTTATGGTTTAAACCTTTAATACTATTATATTTGATTCTTTTACCTGTTGATAAAGAGGTTAGTTTAAATGGTAATAAAAAAGCATTGGTGATGAAAGACATACATGCAAAAGATATGACAACAAATAAAAAAAAAAGGAGCGATATGCATTCAAGACAAATAAAGGATACAAATTAGCAAGGTTTTATAATTTACTTTTTGTTAGATATTTTGATCTAAAATCTCCAATTATATATATATATATATATATGTCAATATCATCTACACAAAACTATACTTAATCCATTGAATATTATGCATGTTTCTATAACAATTTACTTAAACATTACTAAATGTGTAAAACCGAACAATTAACATAATATTGTATATACACTCACACATATTTGACATAATAAAAAATTATTATTGTTATTATAATTTTAGTTACGGTGATTGTTTTTTTAAGTTTTTTTTAAATATATTATTTTTAAAAAAGAAAAATATTTATTTTTGGCATCAACATATTAAAATAATTTAAAAATAAAAAAATAATTTTAAATAAAAAAATATTAAATTTTTATAAAATACTATTTGAGCCCTTCTGGTATCCTTATTATAAATGTTATAATATAGATTTTAACAAAGCTTCCTATCTCAACATTTAGACTTAATTCAAATTACTAGTAACCAACTCTTCCTTAGCATATGGGATGTTCTGAGAAAAAGAAAAGGAAGCAAAAAAACTCAAATCGTGACAATTCTTGAGCAATTTCAGGCTTTCCGATTGAAAATGCTAAAGTTTGTATAGACAAGTTCCTTCTTATCAGGTGGTGTACCCAACTTTCAAAAACAACCAATTATATGGTCGTTAGTGACATCAAGGATTCAAAGCATGATCTAAAGATATCCATTACATGAGGATTTTGGATTGTTTTGTTTTCCATTGTTCGTTTAAGCAACTCGCCATGATTAACACACTTTGATGCAAAAACAAATAATCAATGCCTTTTCACTTTCCATTTTGGATTTGTTTTCTTTATTTTTTTCATTTTTTCTAAGTTTTATCAATCAACTAGCCGTATGGCTACTCCCTTGGATATCAATGCTTTCAATATTTTTGCATTTCATTTTATTATGTATTATCAACTTTTTAGATTAGTCTAAACGCTCTTCAACTTTTTATTCCGTTGATGTTATACTTGTGACAATCATACGCGTAATTGACCTATTATAATCTTTACTAGTTGGATGTCCACGTTACATGACAGGCTTATTTTTTATTTTCATAAAAAATACTGTAAAAATTTTATAATACAAAAATAATATTTTTTTAATATTAATAATATTTTTTTTCAAATTTATTATTTATTTTATTATTAATATTAATTATAATAAAAATAATAATATTTATAACACATATGATAATATTTTTAATATTCATAGTATTAATTATAATAAAAATAATACTATTTATAAGACAAATAATACTATTTTTTATATGAATATTTAGAATTATAATAAAAATAATAATATTTATCACATAAATAATTATATTAAGAATTCCAAGGATGATTATAACACAAATAATAATTTTTTTGATATGAAAATTTTGAATTATAAGAGAAATAATAATATTTATAACACACATTATTATATTAAGAAAACCGAAGAATATTTATAATACAAATTATTTGGGTCCTGGCGAGGACCCAAACGAATTGGGTCCTGAGTCAAGATCCATTATCATTGGGTCCTGCACAAGACCCATTGTCATTTGGTCCACGCCCAACGTGGGGTTGGGTGTGGACGCGTTCAGGTCCAAGGGCAGGTCAACCCAAACGCCAAATGTCCTCACGTAGATGCGCGGCCCCGCTCGACACCCGAGGCGGCCCCACTAAAACTTGAAGTGACATTTTCTTCCCAACCATCTCTACAATGTCAAATGCATTATAGTGAAAAGACAACCCCACCCCTCCCTCGCTGCCCTTGCAACTCTTTGTGGCAAGGGCTGAGCTGCCATTACACTGATCTAATACACAGTGTTTTAAGTCTAGGTAAACAGTAATAAGGGCATTAAGCCCTTTTAGTATATTGTATAACTAGTTTATAATATGTAGACAGTAAATATTTTTTTCTGACATTATTATAATAGTTTAAACTTGAAACTACTTGCCTTTTTGTTTATTCAGAGTTTAAAATTAAATTATATATGAATTGTTTTGATGTTACCTTATTGATTAGATATATAAAACAACATCAAAGAAAAAAACAAATCAAGTTAATCCTAGTCAACACGCAAAGTCCGTAACCTGGGTTATAGACTCCACTGAGTTGAATTATTTTTGTTTTGTTTTATTATAAGATAAAATTACAAAAATTGATTTAGCATCAACCCAATATTAAAGGATAAAATTCAATAAAAACCATATACTAAATGATGGCATTAAATAAAAAACCATAAGATAAAAAAAGGGGAAAAAAAAGCCCCAACCACTTTGGGCTAAGGCCTATCCACAACAATCAGGAGTGTTTGTTTAAAAGTGTTTTTTAATTAAAAATGTATCAAAATAATATTTTTGATTTAGATCAACACATTAAAATCATAAAACAATCCTAAAAAGTATCAATTTAATGTTTTTTAAAACAAAAAATAATTTAAAAGGTATTTTAAAAAATAAATTGAACCGCATTACCAAACACATTCTTAATTGAGATAAGGCTAGGATAACAAAAATGATGAGGAGAGAGAGTTTTTGAAAATTGTATAATTTTTAAAAAATATATTTTTTTTTATCTATTTACAAATAAATAATCAATGGGGTCTTATATATATATATATATATATATATATATATATATATATATATATATATACTGTTTATCATTGTGTTCAATTTTAAAATCATCGAGTCAACATTATATACAACTATACATATTTATCAAGCATCCTTAACATTTCACAATTTAACTATTTCTTACACCATTAACATATCATATGTTAACGCTTATTATATAGTATATCTAGCAAAACAAATTTTAATGTAATGTTAAAGAAATTAATTAATAACTAGCAAAACAAATCAATTATCATGTTAACACATATTACATTAAGATTGTGTTCAATTTTAACACTCATCCTGTTAACACTTATTATTTAATTTATAATTCTAAAACAAACACAATCTTAATGTAATACTCCTACAACAAATAGTATATCTAACAACTCCAATTTCTCTTAGTATGTTTTTTAATATTTGAGCTTTATAAGTCAAAACATAATTAACTTCCTTCCCTGCATGGCATATTTATTGAAATTAAAAAAATGAAATGTGGGTTATAAGTTTAAAAAACTAAAAAAAAATTTAAAAATCTTTTAACCCTTCCTCTCCAGTCAAATCTTAATTAACCACCTTAGCAATCCTCCTTTCCTCTTTTAGCATCAAACATGGAACAACCTTCAACCTCTTTGTAATATTTAACTTCAGCACGACTTTACTCCCACCAAACATCTCCTACGGATGTGGATCGCTAGACTTAGATTCATCGCTGTTGGGCCCGAAATGGCCCGACCTTCCCTTCATAAAGCTTCTTCGCAAATCACAATGTCCAAGTCTTCTCTGCCTTGCTAAAGTTATGGGGTGAGGAGCTAGCTTTCATGGAAAAAGAAAAGTTAGTAAACAGCTGGTGGAAGTTCTCTTCAAGGTATGGGTATGGAGCACTTAATTTTCCTTTTGCTTAACAGTTTTGTTTTGTTCAACATCTGTGAAAGTTAAATTAGTACTGGGAAATCTTGAAAACAGTAATTGCTAATTCAGTTTCATCAATCATTCAATCCCATCTTACTCGAACGAAAAACAGGATCATATGAACACTTGAAAGTTCCTACTTAAAGCTTCTCACTTTCTACTATTTCCTATTTTACGGTCCTCTTAATTCTAACTAAACGTTAATCTCAAATTGTCTTAGTGACATCAAAAAATTAAAGACAGTTGATATGCTCACGATCTTTTTTGCAGCAGGCTGCAGGTTAATTCTTTGAAGATGCATGTCGAAGTGCAAAGACTCCTCACCAAGAACACCATGGTTGACACTTTGATACAAAGCCAGTTAAGGCCTAAGGAAATGTCCGTGGATGGAAGATTTGCAACTTCAGGCTACAATGACACTAGCCCTTTCGAAACAGAAAGCTGTTGGCCTTAATTAATTTGGTGCTATCCTATCTGAGCTTTATAACCTTAATAGTTTCTTTCTGTCCCCACCACGATTTCTTCTTGACCTTGTAAGACCTTTTCTTAGCGTTGCAAGATCCAACGGTTAATTTGCTACCCTTGTATTACTATCACGAAGGTCTTCCTATTTGGAGCCTACTGATAGAAAGCTCAGCCATTAGCATCCCTCTTGCCACCCAACTCATCATCTCCTTCTCTGTCTATCCCTCCTGAGCTATTTCGATCACACCGCAAGATCACAGTCTGGCATCTCGAAAATCTTGTAGGACTTTTGAACATGTAATGTTGTTGTTGTTGTTGTTGTATATTTTACATATTTTTGTTTTGAGAATCAATAATCGTAATTGTTATTCGTTGTTTGGCATTCTAATGCTTGACGGAGATGGACTGTTTCTCCCCAGTGTTTGAACGTATGAAAACCAATGGTAAGTCTCTAGATATTTTGTTGCTGCAGGAATTGGCAATCATGCAGTACTTCTCCTCTGCATTATTGCAACTGTCCTTTTAACTATCTAGAGGCGGACATATGATCTTTTTACTATGAGGTGGTGATAAGAAACTTCTTCGAATGCTGTCAACATTTCCTCCAAATAACTGCCTTTCGTAGTCCTTAATTTGACGTCTTTTCGTATTGTGTTTGTATTATATGCCGAGGGGAGAGGATCAATTCAAACGAAGCTCTAGGAATATTTCTTAGCCACTGATTATAAGAAAAAGAGAGAGAAGAGACACACACACAAAAAAAAGGTCGAAGGCATACAATTTACAATTGAAGCTCGATGGTGAAGTATTTTATGCCGACAAACAGTAGTAGAGGTAAGATTCGTAAGTAGGTGGGGTAAAACATGTATTAAAAAATCATCAATTGTTCCAAAGAAACTATTTCCTAGTAGAACGACATGGTAGGATGACAAGTTATAAAAAAAGTTAGGAGGGCAATTGTCCCCGTTCTTACCTCTGAGTATCACAAAAACTATCTTCAAACTAGAAATGGATGAAATCTGAAAAATGAAGAGTGAAGACTAGTGGTTATTACAGTTACAGTTACTATTTCAATGGGTATTTGGCTTGAAGAACTGGTTAGGTTTTTTTTTATGGAAACATATAAAAAACATGTATTTTTTATTTTTATAAGGTGTGGTTTATGTTTTAAGAGAGTTGTACCTTTTAAAAAAACCGATTACACTTTCAAAGGGTGTTTGACTTTGAGGTGTGGTGGCTTTTTTTCAAAGGTACAATACATTTTAAGCACACACCATGCCTAACCACACCTTCAAAAGCTATAAAAACATGCTTTTTACTTAAAAAAACACAAGCTATCTCTCCTCCAAACACTCTTTCAAGCCAAACACACACTAGTAAATATGTTTGTTTTTGTGGTTGAAGTTGAAATTGATGTTGAGTACAACCGAATCATCAAAAACTTTAACCTTAATCTCAACTTTAACTACAAAAACAAATACATAATTGTGTCATTATTTTTTTATTATTTATTTTTAATTTTATCCTTTCAAATTATCCTTAGATAATTGTGTGTGTTGAGATTTTCCCCGCATTGCATGCTCTCATATTTACTCCAACATTAAATAAAGAAGTCGTAGTTACGAAATAGATAGCTAATGAAATTGAAAGCACAAGTTTAACCAAAAAAAAATCCTTTTTGATTTTTGGCATAAAAAACTTTAATTTAATCCTCAAGTTTCAATTTATGTATTATTTAGTCAGTCCCTTTCATTTTATCTTTTTATTATTTGATACTCATTTGTTTTTGTCACGTTTCAAATGTTGTGGGGGAGAGATAAAGTAAAAATAATGAGGAGAGAAACTGTTCGACCAACCACGTTCTAGGCATACAAAGACTGATTTGGTGCCAACAGATTTATCCTTGGGGGAGAGGTTTAATGAATATAGTATTGTTCTTTAACCAAGTTAAAAAAAAAGATAGGGTCCATATAGTTTTTTTTTTATTCTGTTAACTTTTATTTTTTTAGAATGACTAAATGGGTATTTTGGGGTTAAAAATTAATTTATTAAGATTATTAAAATGTTTTTAAAATGAAATTTTTTTTAAAAAAATGAGTTATTAGTTACGACAACTCTTTTGGTTTTGTGACAGGAGAAAAAGCACCTCCAACTACATTAATATAAACAAGCTCTTAACATATAAGTTTAAGACTATGTTTATTTTTATGTTTCAAAAATATTTTAAAAAATTAAATTTTTTATTTTTTATTTATTTTAAATTAATATTTTTTTTGTGTTTTCAGATCATTTTGATGTGCTAATATTAAAAATAATTTTTTAAAAATAAAAAAATATTATTTTAATATATTTCCAAATAATAAATACTTAAAAAAACAACTATAATCATTCTTCTAAATAGGCTCTTAATTTTATATTTTTTTAAATATTGAATGTTTATGGTCTTCCAAGAAGTTATATATTTTAGCACCTCTTCTCGCAATTCTCCAATCGTTATTCCCTCTGTAAATTACAATATTACATTAATTGATGGTGGTACTGGCAGTACATCAATTATTTACACGGTCATGCATCTTTTCTGATATATAATAGTAAATATTGGCAGCACCCAAACCCTAAAGCTACTCTACGAATTATAGCTGCGGGACGGATTTAACAGGTATAAATGCAGCATCCTTTGCATTTATTTCTTTACCAAAAAAAATAAAAATAAAATTGAAACAATGTCCTTTAGTACTTAAACCACTATCTATGTGTACTGAATCAGCATTATTTATTTATTTCTTTCTTTCTTTTTAGTACCCGATTTTTATTTGGTAAATTAAAAAATGCAGGATACAATAGCACAATAACCTTTTAGCTCAAAACTCCAAATCTTGCTTGTCACAAATGACTTGAACAAGTTGCTTTCAACATTCACAAAAATGCTTAATTGCATGATGCAGGATTTTTTATTTTTGTGTTTTAAAAATGTTTTTAAAAAAATTTAAATTTTTTTTAATTTTTTTTAATTTTAAATTAATATTTTTTTAATGTTTTCAAATTATTTTAATATGCTGATATTAAAAATAATTTTTAAAAATAAAAAAATATTATTTTAATATATTTTTTAAAATAAAAAATATTTTACTAAACAGTCATAATTAACATGCTGCATTGAACTCGTTTCCCTCTGTTAGGCTGACATGCATCGGCTTCTTAGGCTTGGTTAATTGGCTATCGCGCTCGCTCACAGTTGCAAGAGCACTTTTTAAAATTTATTTTTATATAATTATCTGATAATTAAAAAAATACCACTGAAAAAGACAAAGATAATGATTAAGATTCTGGAAAAATAGTATATGGAAGAATGAAAAGTTAAATGAGCATGAGGGCATAGCTCATGTACAGTGAAACATCGGCAGTAATAATATATAGTAATAATATTAATATTATTTTTATTCTTATTTTTAATGCCATTAAAAGAAACCTAAAAGGCCTTTAGCTTTTACCGTAGAACAAGAGAGAGAGCATTATGGATTATGGATAAGTACAATGTTTCTCTCTCTCTCTCTCTCTCTTTCTTTTTTTGTTTCTTTTAAAATTTTTTTCCATTCATTTAATTTTTTTATTTTTAATTTGATTCTTCTACATTAAATTAATTTATGATTAATTAAGCTTAATAATTTATTTTGATTAATTTGATATAGTGTTCTTATGATATCAAAAAAACATTATGACATTAAGTTAATGTTTGACTTTACAAAATAAAATTTAATTATATTAACTAAAAAATTTAGATTTTCAGAGACTGAATTTGATAATGAAATATAAATACAGCCTCTTTTTCATTTTTTTTCACTATATATAAGGCATGTTTTTAAGTTTTTTGATCCCTCAAGTTGTTTTCTTTTTATTTGTGGTCCTTATTTCTTGAGTTATTTAAATTTTGATTCAAAAACTTATTTGGTTTATATTTTAGCTTATAAGTTTGAGAGAGGAGAGAGAGTAAAAATAAAAAAGAAGAGAGAGAGAAAATGGTAGGTTAGTCATATTCTAATTACAAAAAAAATTTATTCATAGGCCCCGTTTGTTTACTGGAAAGTAATTTTCTTTTGGAAAGTGAATTCCGAGAAAATAAATTATTTTATGATATTTGGCAGTGTAATGAAAAATAAATTGAAAAACAATTTCCAGTGTTTGATTATGTCATGGAAAATGAGCTGAAAAATAACTTATTAATGTTTTATTTTTCTTAAGTTTATTAAAATAATGAGGAACAAATCTTACAAATTAAAAGGTTGAATGAGAATGAAATTGAAAAAAAATATAATTTCATAAATTATCTCAAATAAAATAAATAATAATCAAAATAATAGAGATCAAATAAAAATAAAAAAATTGAAAGATGAAGAAATTAAAATAATAATAATTAACATTTCATAAATTATTTCAAATAAAATAAGTAACAATCAAAAGAATGAGGATCAAATTTGATAGATAAAAAATTTCAATTAAAAAATGATAAGGAAAAAGCAAAATAAAAATGAGGACCAAAGTTAATATAAAAATTAAATTTTAAGAGATAAAATTAAAAAAATAAATATTCAAAACAATATATATATAACAATCAAAAGTTTGAGGACCAAATTTGATATAAACAGCAAATAATATGACATTTCTAATTTTTTCACAACTTTCGAAAAGTGTTTTCCACCCAAATTTTCCAGGAAAACACTTTCCTGGAAACCAAGCTAAATTTTCCTTTGAATGGAAAGTGTTTTCCGTTGACCAACTTTCCTAATGGCAAACAAATACAGGAAAGTTTGAAAAGTGATTTCCTGAAAAGTGAATTCTGGGAAACAAACATAGCCGCAGTGTCAATTAGGCCCCGTTTGTATGCTGGAAAGTAGTTTCTTTTTGGAAAGTGAATTTCGGGGAAAGTGAATTTCGGGGAAAGTGAATTCCGGGAAAGTATTTTTCAATGTTTGGTAGTGTAATGGAAAATAAGTTGGAAAACATTTTCCAGTGTTTGGTTATGTTATGGAAAATGAGCTGGAAAATAACTTATTAATGTTTTATTTTTTCAAGTTTATTAAAATAATGAGGAACAAATCTTACAAATTAAAAAGTTGAATGAGAATGAAATTGAAAAAAAAAATAATTTCATAAATTATCTCAAATAAAATAAATAATAATCAAAATAATAAAGATCAAATAAAAAATAAAAAAAATTGAAAGATGAAGAAATTAAAATAATAATAATTAACATTTCATAAATTATTTCAAATAAAATAAGTAACAATCAAAAGAATGAGGACAAAATTTGATAGATAAAAAATTTCAATTAAAAAATAATAAAGGAAAAGCAAAATAAAAATGAGGACCAAAGTTAATATAAAAATTAAATTTTAAGGGATGAAATTGAAAAACAAATATTCAAAACAAAATATATATATATATATATATATATATATATATATATATATATATATATAACAATCAAAAGTTTGAGGACCAAATTTGATATAATCGATAAATAATATGACATTTCTAAATTTTTCACAACTTCTGGAAAGTGTTTTACGCCCAAAATAAAAGGAAAACACTTTTCTGGAAACCAAGTAAAATTTTTCTTTGACTGGAAAGTGTTTTCCATTGAACGGAAAGTATTTTTCGTTGACCAACTTTTCTAATAGCAAACAAATACATGAAAGTTTGGAAAATGGTTTTCCAGAAACCACTTTTCGGGAAACAAACACCCCCTTAGTTTTATTTTTTAAGATAAGTTCTATTAACGTATTTTTTACCCTTCAATACCTTGCCAGAAAAATAGATTGAAGTTGAGAAAGAATTTTTTTCCTTGATTTAATTTTGGATTCATGAACTCATATAGAGATGTTTTGAGTTGAGAAATTAATTTATTAAAATACTAAAAGATGTTTTAAGTTGAGAAATTGATTTATTGAGATACTAAGGTTGTTTATTAAAAAAAATAAAATGAATTACATGTTATTATTATTTTTATTTTTGTAAAATATCGGCCAAGCGAAGGGGGTTGGCTTGGAGGTCCAAGCATGGCAAGCCTTCCTTTTGTTGGGTTAGGAGCCTAGACTTGACATCTTTTATGATCATGATAGGTTTTTGTTGAGAAAAAAAAATTTGAAATTAAAAAGCAAGTTCCCATTCAAGCAATCAAGATGTATTAATTAGAAATGAATTTTATATTGGAGAAATACATTTTTTCTACTTATTTCAAATAGTTGAAGATTTCAACGAACCTTTATTTTAATAGTCATTGCTTTTTATTAAAAAAACATGCTTTTAATAAAGATATTATGCCATTGTTTTAAAAAATATTAAGACTTTTCTTATGATGATATTTTTTATTGTTTTATGGATAATTATATATCAACCCAATATGCTAAATTTTCATAATAATTAGAACATTAATACTGAATGAGAAAGAAATATTTTGTTTCTTAATTTTTTTATTGTAAGTTTTTTAATTAACCTTTTCAAATTTAGTGTTCTAATTTTTTCATTTTTTTATGTAGTAGTGAAGAGATGCTAGATTCATATTATTTTTTAATTTTTAATTAAAACTTTCATGATGATTATGAGTTTCTATTTAAAAATAATAATATATGATTAGGAATTTTTTTTTTGTATTAAAAATATATATATTTTTCTTTTTATTCCAAAATGATATAGTTTTTCCAAAACTTTTTATATCTTCGTTCATTAAAATAAATTTTTTATATATTTTTAATATTAGCATATCAAAATAATTTAAAAATACTAAAAATTATTAATTTTTAAAAAATAAAATATATATTTTTTAAAAATACTTTTAAAATATAAAATTAAACTAGTGTTAATAACAATATAAAAATTTTTCCAGCAGCAGCGCTCGAGCAACTGGCTAGTTGATCTCAGTTCCTTGTTTTCCCGAGCGTGTCTGATAAGTAATAGTAGGCCCCAGTTTTAGCCATTGTAATGTACATAATTTTAATGAAGCCCACAAAATTATTGAACAAGAAAAGGAGGCTTAGTTGAACTGGGCCCATGGGTTTTAGAGTGGGGCCCATGGGTTTTAGAGTTGTTTTCCTTTCCTTTAGCTCTAAATTTGACCCTAGTTTTAAGCTTAAATTCTCTACACGTAAATCATAAAATCTAACCGATGGCGATTTTTGGGATGACCTATATTTCCTTTTTTAAATAGATTTCGCCTTATTTTTTTTAATCAAAATATTATAAATGCATATATTAGCAAAACTATATAGTATGCGTTCCAACATATTATATTCATGATTTAATGGAAATACATATTGATGTAGTTCAATAACATTAATTCTATTAATAAAATCTCTAGTTTAATTAATTTGAATAGGTATGTATTAACATTTTTATTTAATTAATTTGCTAGGTTACAAGTACTCAAAGAAGCTGATTGCCAGAGCTTTTGGAAAAAAGTTAGGCTCACATGCTTCTCAGCGTTACGATAAGTAGTGATCAAATCAAGACATAAGAATGGTTAGAACAACATTCCTCTCCAATACAAAATCCACTATATAAGAAGACACTTGCAATTAATTTATTATGTGCTCATGCATGATGTTTCCTGCATTACCCCCTTCTTCACTGTCCACTTCCCATTTGTAATAATCCCACCTAGTTGATAATTCATATGAAGCTAGCTTAATAATTTACTGATATATATTAAAAAATTATTTCAATTTAATAGCCTAAACTTATATAAATACACCATCTTAAATAAAAGCTATTTGGGCTTGAAATTTATATAAACACACGCTATTTTATATTTAATTTTTATCAAATAAATAAAAATAGTAAAATTTAAATTCATGATTATTT
This sequence comes from Populus x sibirica, assembly GCA_019202695.1. Lineage (NCBI taxonomy): Eukaryota > Viridiplantae > Streptophyta > Magnoliopsida > Malpighiales > Salicaceae > Populus > Populus x sibirica. Next base: position 926,220 of record JAGMVL010000762.1, on the reverse strand, counting down.
GACCATTAAAATTCTAACACTATACTAAAAAAACTAATTCAACTCGGAACATGTTATGTTTCCAAGTGCTTCTTTTCTTCAGAAGAATCACATAAAATGTACTAGCTTGCTGCAATAATCTTGGCATCTCCTGCATGGGATCAAATTGAAGGAAACATTTGACCACCAACTGTACTTTTAAATGGCCAACGACAACTCTTTCATAGCCATGGCCAACTAGCGTCGCTAGACATTGATTCAAATATAAGGCACACAACAGCAACAATACAAAATATATAGATACAAACATATATTTTTTGTATTCTCAAAAAAAGTTCATTATTCTATGTAAAATACCTCCCGCAAGTTGAAGCCTGTCGTCTTCCCCTGGCCCTGAGTTCGATGTGTTTGTTCTGATGCAGTTGTTGCTTCTTATAATGTCGCTGGCTCGCTCGCTCCAGAGAGCAACATACATATGTGCATTACTCCTTCAAATCATGTTATATTTCGTTTAGAAAAAAATCTTTTGTTTTCTGGCAGTTTGCTGTTGTCTGGTAGTTCATGTTTGTATTTGTTTACCTGTATATATCCTTATGCTCTCCGCATCTTTATTCTTTTGTTGGGTTCTTGCTGTCTCTACACATAGATCTGCAATGTTTCCTTCTTTTTTCCCCCTAATGATTTATGTTTCCTGTCAGAATGCAGCTATATCTGCAGTTTTTTTTTTTAAAAAAACACAAATTCACGGCATGTGGCCATTGACACCAAGTTCTGCTTCTTCTTCTTTTGTTGTAATGTGGCCACTTGACCGCTTTTTATCCCCTCTTATTTTTCAATGAACTTCTCTTTTTTCTTCTAAAACCTAGGCACTGTTACGGAAAAAATAATAATTTAAGATTTAAATATAAAATTCTAAAACTAAAGGGACCAAAAATAAGTAAATGGAGAATTTTTGGACTTGTATGAATTTTTTACGTGAATTTGAAAGCCCCATTATTTATTTTATTTTATTTTGGTCATTCTTCTTTAAAATTATTTTTTATACTACAAATTTAAATCTCATTTCATCAAATTGGTAATATTTCAAATTTGAAATTTTATAAAACAACTTGAATTGTTAATAACATGCAAAAAGAATAAAATACCACCACATTACATACAATAAAGAAAGATGATTTTGAAAAAAAAAGTTTTGTCATCAAAGTGAAAAATAGAAAAAACATAATTGTTCATTGAACAGTCCACGGTGACATATAAAAGGGAACATAGTAACGCATAGTACAAACCTGTTTTCTTCTAGTTGTTTTGTATAAAATTAATTAAAATCTAAAACGGAAAGGTGGCTTGGAGTGGTGTAAAAGATTCTTCACACACTCACAATATACTATTAACTGTAGCAGTGTGTTTTGTTTGGTCCGAATACTTCTGTTTTCATCGATCGAGTCCTTCAATTACAAAATTAATAACCACTTACTTTCTATTTGTTGACTACGGGGAAAATAGAAATAAAAAGGACCATGGTGGAATAGGCAACAAAAATAGGTGGCATGTTCGAAGTTGACGTGAAAAGTTCAATCCATTCCTCTACTTTCCAAAATGATACCTTTTTTCCCTTGATTTTTTTTTCAAATTCAGTTTTGGTACAAAACTTTATTTTTTTTATATTTCAGTCTTTGATTTTTGAGAGAGAGAGAGAGAGGCACCATTGAATTCCATTGTATTGAGAGAAAGTCACTGTTATCGCCAATCTCGACTACAAAAATAGTTGATCTTGGTGTCCACATGTTCCATTTGATGAAAGAAGTTTTGTGGGGCTTGTTTAAAGTTTTAATATTGCCTAAAAAAAATAGATCAAAGTCAAGGAATTTTTTTTTATCATGGTTTGATTTCATGTTTTTGGACATTTTGTTTTGGTTTCTTAAGTTGAAAAACTTGTTTCTAGATGTTTTGAGGGTGTTTGTATATATATATAGGTTAAAAAAAAATGAATTTTTAGGGTAAAGGCTTTCCTTTAATTTTCTGGCCACCACTATAGCGATGAAAATTTAGGTAGATAGAAGACAAGTTATGCGATTATCTGTTTTTTTTTATAAAAAAAATAGGGGTGGTCCACCCCTAAAAAGATAAAAAAATATACAAGGCCGAGGCGCGGGGGTCATGGCTCCCTTTTAGCCTTTTTTTTTAAAAAATAATTCTATATTTAGGCAAAAAATAAATTTAAGAAAAAAAGTTATTAGACCCGGTTGAGTTCATTACCCAGATCACAGGTTCCACAGATTAAGTCACAGCATCCGGGTTGTTAATTTTTTCTTTTTTGTTGTTTAATGCATTTTTTGTCCCTTAATTTACAAAAAAAATTCAATTGAACCCTTTGTTATCAATGATTTTTTTTATGTAACTAAAAATAATAATAATAAAAATATAATTTCACCATTTGTTATCATTTAGCTTAAGAAATTTATGCATGCTTCTACTACCTTAGTCCCATGTGCTACCATAGAGAAAAATTTTGATGAGACGATTCCAACGGCACCAAAAAAGATCACCATTGGGTCCTGAATGAGGTCATATGCAGTACCTCAACCTTGGTGGTCTTCTCGCACGCTAGTGCATGAAATTCAAGCACCAAAAAATTTGTTTGTTATTCTTTTATTTTTATTCCACCCCAGTTCTTTTATGCCGATTCAATTTAGTCACAAATTTAAGATTTTTTTTATTTGGTCCCTAATTTTTTATATAATTCTTCAATTTAATCCTAGATTTCATCCAACCTGTGAATAATTAAGGTATATCCGGGAAGAGTGGTCCCTAATTTTTTTTTATAATTCTTCAATTTAATCCTAGATTTCATCCAACCTGTGAATAATTAAGGTATATCCGGGAAGAGAGTAAGAGATAAGAAAATAATGAGACATGTTTCCCAAACAAGTTACCTAATTGGGATCATGTTCATGACTCGGTTTATGAAATTTAGGTTGAATGAGGTTGATATAATATGACATATTTTTTAAATTTCATCTTTAGTTTTTATATAATTCTTCAATTTAAATATAGATTTAATCCAACTCGGGGTCATTTAAGACCCAATCAAGGCTTAACCGGAAAGAGAATTAAGGGAAGGAAAAATAAAGAGACAAATTGTTCAACAAGGTTAATTCATTGTGATGGTGTCCATTACCTGGATCATAAATTTTGCATGTTAACCCGGGTCAATATAATATATAACAATCTTTTCATTTCACTTAATTTTTTCTTACGATTTAATCATTTGACATCCCATTGTTCCACATTTAAGCTGGGATTAGGAGGAGGTTAAAACGATGGCGGTGTGAATTTTTCCCCCCAACTAAATCGCCATTTGAAGAGGGGCGACAGTTCACTCTTGACTTACTAGATCAAATATGCGACACCAATTTGTTTTTATTCATTTATTAATACATATAAAGATCAATTAATTTAATGTGATAGATCGAGTTTTTAATCTTTATTTTAAATATTTCATTACATGGAGAAAAAAATAACAATATTCACTTTTTTTTTCATGCAATAATTGGATTTTGATCCTTCCCGCATCAAAGTTCGGGCTCATGCCTATTATAATAAATGATATAACATGTGAATCAAATCAACTACACTGTCTTGTTTAACTAAACTATAGCTTATACATATTGGCATTCACAAAACCCTAAATTGTACCGTTTCATTTTTACTTGGACCAAGTATATATAAAAATCCCCATCACCTTACTTTTCTGATTGGCGCATCGCCTTCACGAAGAAATCCTTTCATTTCCAGAAGAAAAATGTGCTGACTCTAGCTATCTGATTCTGTTCAATCTTAAGTTAGGCAACAGCTTAATTATATGCTGCAGGAGTCTTAATTTCTAAATTTCTCTTCGATCTAAACCACAAATTCAAGACTATATTATAAACGTATATGAAAAGATTGATAACATAATTTAGGTACATATTGCAATCACAGCTGATAATTGACATCATTCTAGCTTTCTTGCACTGAGGGCGCCACTTGCGGACTGTTTTGCGAGGTTAGTGTCCTGTGGACGGGTGATTGTTGCCAGCTTTTAAATTCCTAACCCCTCTTTTTATGTAACTTATATTTCTTTTATATTTTTTGTGTGTGTTCAATTAGGTTCCATTCTATTAGAATTTTAGGACAAACAATAAATATTAAAAAGAAAAAAAAATGTGTTTAGTTAAAGAGACATAAATAAAGATAAAAAAATCTATTTTTAAAATAACTTTAGAATAAATATTTGTATTTTCAAAACAAGAATTACAATGCGATTTTTTTTTATCTTTACTATCTCTGTTTATTTTATCTCATGTTAATAATCATGCACTATTTTAATAATATCTTGATATCTTGATATTTTCAGTTTTTCTCTCGAGAAAAAAAAAAAGAGAGAATGCAAACAATATATATATATACACACATACACTAAAATTGATCACATGTGAAAAATTTATTCTATTCTACCCATCATTCAGATATGATCACATGTGAAAAATTTATTTAATTGATATGATCTAAGTGATTTTGGAAAACTACTAATTAACTTTTTTCTCAATCTTCCCTTTCCATATTTTTTAAGAACAACTATCAAGATATAAAAAACAAAAATAAGTAACAATAAGCTATTTTATAGATGTGATGACAAGTCATGCAACAATAGCTTTATTTACCGGTGCAAACCTAGTAATCAATTTAAATTAAATGCAAGAGGGGGAGGAGGCGGTAATGATATCAATTGAATACTAGATGAATTGAAAAAAATGAATGATGAATTACATAGAGTTTGGATCAAGAATCATAATATGGATGTTAGCTTTGAAAGTGCAAAGTTGTTGTGAAAGTGCAAAGTTGTTGTTGATAGCTAATTTCGTATGTAAATCCCGAGATAATCAAGGCTGGATTAAATTAAAGAAAATAATCTAAACTAAAAAGAAGTGGGGGCAAAACGAATACACTTAAAGAAAATGGGGCCTAAATACAAATAAGAATAATTATAGAGCATAAATACTACTCTTCTTACCAAAAACAAATCTGCAACTATCGTGAAGAAAGAAGAGAGGGAGTTTTAGTATCTATTTTTACAGATCAAGAGAGAAACACCAAATTTCAAGAACCCATCCAAGATTAAGGGTTATAGATAAAAATAAACACTGATGGGCAATGGATTAACAAGAAAAAATTAAACAAGAAGAGAAGAGGGGAGGGTCAGCAGTCATTAGAAAGAAAAGGAGGGATCGAGACCTTGATTCGTACCGGGTAAGATATTCTAAACATGGTCTTATGAGTTATTTTAAAGTCGATTATGAATTGATGCTTGGATGTTAAATTATAGATTTGAGTTCTATAACTCCAGATATAGTTAAAAATCTGAAGAGAGGTCAGACAATAATAGTTCAAAAACGAGACAGTAATAATTGGACAGTAACAGTCCATGTGCTTGTTGATGAGCAATTTTGACTATCTTAGAGGTAGAACTGGGTTCTCCTTAAATCATAGAACTTGTAGCCTCATGTCTTAGCTTTCCAACGAGACTAATCTCGCTTGAATCAGAGTTCTAAAACTCCAGATATAGTAAAAAAATCTGAGGAGAGGTCAGACAGTAACAGTTCAAAAACGAGACAATAATAGTTGGACGATATTGGAGAATCAAAGTGTTTGTTGATGAATAATTTTAACTATCTTAGAGACAGAACTGGGTTCTCCTTAAATCATAGAACTTGTAACCTCATGTCTTAGCTTTCCAACGAGACTAATCTCGCTTGAATCGGAGTTCTATAACTGCAGATATAGTTAAAAATCTGAGGAGAGGTTAGACAGTAACAGTTAAAAAACAAGATAGTAACAATTGGACAGTAACAATCCAAGTGTTTGTTGATGAGCAATTTTGACTATCTTAGAGGCAGAACTGGGTTCTCCTTAAATATAAAACTTGTAGCCTCATGTCTTAGCTTTCCAAATAGACTAATCTCACTTGAATCGGAGTTCTATAACTCCAGATATAGTTAAAAATATGAGGAAAGGTCAGACAGTAACAGTTCAAAAACGAGACAATAAAAGTTGGACAGTAACAGTCCAAGTGTTTGTTGATGAGCAATTTTGACTATCTTAGAGGCAGAACTGGGTTCTCCTTAAACATAGAACTTATAGCCTCATGTCTTATCTTTCCAACGAGACTAATCTCGCTTGAATCGGAGTTCTAGAACTCCAGATATAGTTAAAAATCTGAGGAGAGGTCATATAGTAACAGTTCAAAAACAAGACAGTAACAATCCAAGTGTTTGTTGATGAGCAATTTTGACTATCTTAGAGGCGGAACTGGGTTCTCCTTAAACATAGAACTTGTAGCCTCATGTCTTATCTTTCCAAAGTGACTAATCTCACTTGAATCGGAGTTCTATAACTCCAGATATAGTTAAAAATCTGAGGAGAGGTCAAACAGTAAGAGTTCAAAAACGAGACAGTAACAGTCCAAGTGTTTGTTGATGAACAATTTTGACTATCTTAAAGGCAGAACTGGGTTCTCCTTAAATATAGAACTTGTAGCCTCATGTCTTAGCTTTCCAAAGAGACCAATCTCACTTGAATCGGAGTTCTATAACTCTAGATATAGTTAAAAATCCGAGAAGAGGTCGACACGAACAGTTCAAAAATGAGACAGTAACAGTCCAAGTGTTTGTTGATGAACAATTTTGACTATCTTAGAGGTAGAACTGGGTTCTCCTTAAATATAAAACTTGTAGCCTCATGTCTTAGCTTTCCAACGAGACTAATCTCGCTTGAATCAGAGTTTTATAACTGCAGATATAGTTAAAAATCTGAGGAGAGGTCAGACAGTAACATTTCAAAAACGAGATAGTAACAGTTGGATAGTAACAGTTCAAGTGTTTGTTGATGAGCAATTTTGACTATTTTAGAGGCAGAATTGCGTTCTCCTTATATCATAAAACTTGTAGCCTCATGTCTTAGCTTTCCAACGAGACTAATCTCGCTTGAATCAGAGTTCTAGAACTCCAGATATAGTTAAAAATCTGAGGAGAGGTCATACAGTAACGGTTCAAAAACAAGACAAGAATGTTGGACAGTGACAGTCCAAGTATAAAGAAAGGAATGATAACTGGGGTTGGACAAAGAACGACAATAATAATGGGCGAAATGAGAAAAATATAAAATATTAATAAATAACTGAAAAAAAGACTTATTGGTTGTTGATATGGTTATTATAAAACATGTCCTTGAGTGAGGAAAATTTATGAGATAAACCTGTGATTTGCAGGAGAGACCACAGGCGTGGTGCAGCAGCAGCAGCAGGGGAGCACGAATAGAGCTTCTATTGTAGGTAGGTGAATCGCACCTTTACCTTCTAGTTAAATTCCATGATTTAATATATATTACCGATGTGAAATGTGAATTACTGAATGTATGTGCACTCAAGGGGAAAGGTTGTTATGTGAATTGCTAAGTAATGAAATTATCACTGACAAATGAAATATGAGAAGTGTGATTTGAGGCGTAAACTAGCATACATATAGTGTATGTTAGGATCCCGGGTAAGGGGATCGCCACGTTTGGACTAACATATATTTAATGTATGTTAGGATCCCGGGTAAAGGGATCACCATGTTTTGGTTAGCATACATTTAGTGTATGTTAGGATCCCGGGTAAGGGGATCACCATGCTTTGGCTAGCATACATTTAGTGTATGTTAGGATCCCGGATAAGGGGATCACCATGTATTGGCTAGCATACATTTAGTATATGTTAGGATCCCGGGTAAGGGTGTTGTAACCCATCTTTGGGTCCCCCACAAAAAATATATATATATATAAAAATATATATAGCCAAAGGAGGTTAAGAAAAAATAACAGGAGGCAGAAGCGCTCAGAAAATGGTCAGAAAATTGGTCAATGAGGTTAAACATACAAAAATTGGATTTTTGACAGTATATTATTGAAGGAGGAGAGCCCTGTTGAGAAGGAAAATTTGGATTGGAGGAGAAAAGCCCAAATATTGGATGTTTTTGGATTTAATTGGATTTTTAAATGAATTTATAGGGGATTTGATTGCAAGAAAAATTGATTTTTAAGTCAATTTGGGCTTTAATTGGAAGAAATTTAAGTTACGGGGCCAAAATATATTTTTTAGGAATTTATTAAGTCAAATCGGGGCTTAATTGCATAAATATTGAAGTTTAAGGGCCAATTAGGGACTTAATTGAAGAAATCCAAACCAGGGACCAAATTGGAGAAGGCGCGCAAGTAGGGGGTTGGAATTAATTGATTCGGGGGCCTAATTGAAGAAATTGGAAGTTATTTGATCAATTGAGGGCTCAATTGCATAATTCGAGACCAAGGACTAAAGTGAAAACGCGGCCAACTATGGGGGCGAAGACCGAAATTCGGCGGGGATGCAATTGAAGGGACAAAAGATGATTGAGGGCTGATTTGGACTTTGGCGCGTTCCGGCGCCACATTTAAATGAAACGGCGCGTTTTCTCCAAAACGACGCCGTTTCATATATATAAAAAAAAAAAAAAGAAAAAGAACAGAACGGTGTCGTTTTGAACGACACGTTCATCTTTCTTCTTCCCCCCGAACAGGCGCGGCGGGGAAGAAGGAAAAAATGTTGCTTTTTTTTTGAAATTTTTGGCCGGCCCCCTCTCTTTCTCTCGCCTCGGAGCCCACCGACCGAACACAATGGCCGACCACCCACCGCGCACCACCCACCGAACCTCGACGGCCGCGCCCATGGCCGACCCAAATGACTGCTACCCATGAGCCGAAAAGAGCCACTCACTTGGCTCTATAAATAACACCGACCAGTGCAAGAAGGAGGAGGAGAAAAAATCGAAGAGGGAGAAGGGACCCGAAAGAGTGAGAAAGAAAAAAACAGAGGGGAAGAAGAACGGAAAAAAACAGAGGAAAGAAAAACAGAGGAGAAGAAAAAGGCGGAAAAAAAAAAAAGAAGAAGGAGAGAAGGAGAGACCGAAAGGGAAGGGAAGAGAGAAGAAGAAGGAGAGAGAAGGAAGGGAAGAACGAACCAAAAAAAAGAAGAGAAGAGGAAACGGACCGAACCGTTGGAAACAGCCGCAGCCGCCGGAGCCGCCGTCCGTGAGCCACGACACCGCCACCGGCCTCCGCTACAAGACCGCCGTAAACGCAGCACGCCGCCGCTTGCTCCGCGCCCGGTAATTTTTCTTCTCCTCCGTTGCTGCATTTGTTTGTTTCCCGCATGCAACGAGTAACGTTCGCATGCGAAGGGTGGGGGAAAATAATTCCCCCCGCCAGATTGTTCTTCCGGGCCAGCCGGTCCCGGCCCAGCCTAATCTTCTGGGCCGGTCCGGCCTTAAGAAAGTAATAGTTTTTTTTGGGCCGAAATCGGCCCAACACTTTGGTGAGAGCCGCCCAGCCAGTTGGTTGGGCCGGCCCAGCCCGATTTAATATTATATATATTATATTTTATATTATTTATATATATATATATATGAAAAAATTTGAGAAAATGTTGCAAAAATTATTAAAAAAAATATGTTTCTTTTTCTGTTTTTATTATTGTATTTTGACCAACATTGTATGGTATTTTTATACTGTAAATATACAAATCCGGTATTAAAATACCCGGTTTTCGTCAAAGCGTCAAAGATTCAAAAAAAAATGTCTTTTACTTTCCAAAAATTTCCTAAATATCTTTAAAAATATTGTTGATTTTTCTGCATATTTTTATCAAAATGAATTAATATTTGGTTGTATTTTTATACCGTAAGAATATTAACCCAGTATTAAAATACCCGATTTACGTCAAAACATCAAAAAAAAAATATCTATACATAATTAAAAAATGTTTTGTTTTAAAATACGGCCTAGTCTCTCCAATATATATATATAAATATTACAACATCATATTTTTCATACAACAAAGAAAATTTCAAAACGATATATGTATTAGCATGCATTTTGGCTTTAATAACCAGTTTATTCAAGCCATGAGAACTAGGCCAATATTTCAAAAATTCTAAAAAATTCTTTTTGTTTTCTTTTAGTATTCGGGATTACGAATATATATATAAAATGTTTTTCCCGATATTAAAAATATGGTTTTTACATAGATTTTTAGAACGGTTAGGTTTTACCCGATAAGATAAGGACCTCCTTATTGAGGAGGACTTTTCTTGAACCATAGACGGACCAACAACTAGGAAATACAACGAGACCTTGTTTTTATCAGACAAATAAGCAAAGCAGCTTACCTTAGGTAGGGCGTATTTGGGGTGCTAATACCTTCCCTTTACGCAACCAGTCCCCGTGCCTAATCTCTGAGACCAGTTAGGGTTCCTAGTGACCAAAATACTAGGTGGCGACTCCCACACCATTTTTTATGTATAAGAGACAAAGAACTCCTTGTCTCTCCATATTTACCAGATATATCCCCCCATACACACTTCGAGGGTGGACGATCGCCGCGACGTCGCGCACCCCGCGACAAAGGGGATCACCTTACATCGACTCCTACGGGATGATGATGATGATACTAGTGAAAGGGGTATCGGTAATGTGTTAAACAAAGATAATCATGTTTGATCTTATAAAGTCTGGAATGGAGGTTAATAGTAAAAGAGGGAACGAATATTAATAGTTGAATAAGGAAGAGATTATAATGAAAACCAGAAAGGAGAAGTGAACAAAATATGAATGCATGTTACCTTGTTGAAATTGTTAGATATTCGTGTTGTTATATTTATGTGATATTCACCTTTTAATAATATGTATTTTGTTTCAGGATCATCGCATGCACGACAAGAGTAGATCCTAGCTCATGTTCCCTTCTTGTAATTTAGGTTCTAGGGGGTATACCCTTGTATTTTGTAAATATGAAAATGTTTGTATAACTTAATTTGTATAATTAATGTTTAAACTTGATTGAATGAACTTAATCTCTGTAGTTCATATAACCATTTTTCATGTCTAGTATTTATATATTTTTTTATCCATCCATAATGATATTTTATTATATAATGTATATCATGAATATTGTGGGTAATAGGTGTGAGAATATTTGTGGAAATTGAAACCCAAGATGATTGGGTCGGGATTAAGTTATGAGATGCGAGTTATTAGAAGTGGAAACAGGTTACATGTCGATAACTTGGGACCTTCCGGATAGGGGGGACTCCGTCGAATTTTTGGTAGATTTTAATATGAAAACCATGAATATATATATATATATAAGAGAAAAAAAAATTATTCTGTTTTCGGTTGACATGAGAGTGTTGTTTTTATCCCGAAATGGAGGATGTTACATAGTGTGTGTCGTAATAATGTTCCTAACTACAATATTGTTCATGTTGAACAAATAAAATGAAATACATGTATTTCCTTATTAACAAAATTCAAGAAACATAAATATCATTTATAGGAAAAGCTTGCACATCAAGGAAGTAAATATCCATAATTTCAACTTGTCATAATAGCCACAATGATCCACAATATTTATTTCTCGTTGCTTTAAATAGTAAAAAAAAAATGAATAATTTGGTTCTTCATCAAACTTCAATCAATGTATGCTAGTTAGGGTGTTGAGATAAAAAAAAAATGCTAGCACTAGTTTGAAATTTTGAAGAACATTGTTTAGTAATTTCATAATTTTAAACTAATTTAAATAGCCTGCTTATTTAAAAACCTAACATATGTCTATGTTTGAGAGGAGGATGGCTTAGCGCCACTTCTTCTATCTTTGCTACCTCTCCCACCTCTAGAACCTTTTGAAAGACTAACCTTTTAACAATTATGTCTATCTAGAAAGTCTTTTAAAAGACTCGTGATCTCTTTCAACAAACTCATTGGTCTTTGTCTTAGCTCTCCATAATTGTATTGGGTGTGATATGCATTCGTGAACAAAACAATGACAAGTAAATTATGTTATATGAAACCACATACTAGAACACAATCAAATTATGCATGTCTAAGTTATCATATGTTATTTTCCACTAATTGAACTATTGTTTCATAGTATTTTCTACAACATTAACATAAGAGCACAATAGAATGTCAAATTAGCTTCTATGAACAGTTGGACACAATATTCAATTTGGTTTTTTTTTAATGGTTCCTAAATAGACATGCCTAATTAGGCCATATAATAATTAAAGAAAGTTAATAAAAAGGTTCAATCTAACAATTAAACATGTTATAGGTAGATATTAGAAAATTAAGGTTTCGTGAATAGTAACTATAACATTCAAATTGTTTTTTTTAAATCTTTATGGTTTCCAAAGAAATATGCCTAATTAAGTTAAACAATGGTTAAAACATTAATGGGAGTTTGAATGTTATCAATTGAATAACCAACCTTGGATTTGTTAGGGATTAACTTTTCTACAATAAAAAAAAATTGAGATTTTTTTTGTTAAATCAAGTAAAAACAAACTATATTGTAATGAATTAATGATTTTTTTTTTATCAAAACAAAATTCACTAAAGAAAACGATTGTAATATACTTGTAGGTATTGTTGAATTCCAAACTTTGATTTGTGTTACTTTGGAGAGAGAAGATATGTTAAAAGAGAGGGAGTGTGATTTATCATTTCCTTTTGTTCTCTCATATATTGTAAATGTGAGTAATTTACTTATTTTACTATTTTTAGAATTTCTGATTTACTAATTATATAAAGTGTAATTTCTAAAAGTATGGAGGTAAAGTAAAAAGATGATCAAACTATAGAAGTTTTGTTTTAATTATTTATTATTTTCATTGTATTACTTCCTCAATTATTAAGATTTTTTAGGTTTCAAGGAGTTTTGAGCGAGTCTAATACGCATTGTAAAAACAATATACATAATTTTTGTATCGAGAAAATATATTGTCAAATTATTCTTAAGGCCTAATTATACAGGGACAACTAGCTTACTAGTTGTTTTTGTTTTCAGATCTAAATTAGATCTAGAAGATATTGTTTTAGAATTTTCTTTATTTTCCTTGTTGTTTTTGGGTTCCTTTTATTTTTAGATTATGGCTTTAAATTTAATTATGATTGAACTTATTATGATATTTTTCTTGTATTTAGACAATCTTGCAGGCTGTTTTTTCATAAGAGAATTTTGTGAATTTTTTTTTAGAACGGAGCTTTAGAGAGTCGAGTGAAATCCAATACATGAAATAATTTCATTTATAGGCAACATTATTTTGGTAAAGGCCATAAAGCTACATAAATCACTACTACAAGGCATGGAGGGGGAGATAATAAATGTCTACACTGTAAAATTGTTTTTTATGGAATATAAAAAATACATATATGATAGAATTGTAACCATAAAATACGATTGAAGTCAAAATGCATATATTTGTTTCATACAATATAGGATGGTGAGAAAAGATATATTTTATTTCTGATATAAAAGTTCCTATAAAAATTACTAGATCTTTCTCTATAATTTTTTTTATAGTTAAAGGTTGTAATCTTAAGTTTCATAATCTTAGTTTCTTTCTCTATCATTTTAGGCCATAATATTTTTGGGATTGGCAAACTCTATCCACACTATGCACTACATGGATTTCAAATTTTGATAAAGACAAAGTAAAAATGTAATTACAAAAGAGTTATTATCTCCATTATAAAGTCTAGGAATAAAAGGGAAAAACAGTCATCGAACATTACACATATGATATTTTTTGTATTGAAAAAATAAAATAAAATAAAATTCACTAAATCTCAGTTTTCATTTAATATTTTAGTAAAATTACAAAATACACCAAAATACCTAGGTAAAACACTATCGCAATACACCTTTTTTTTCATTTTTATCCTTATCATTTTTAATTGCAGCCTTTTATACCCAAATTAATCACTAAATTTTAAAATTTGTTAATAAAATAAAAAATTCAAAAAAAAAGAGGATCAAATTGTAAAATAAAGAGAAATCTCATGGTCAATGTCATATTTTTCCATTTTTGTTCTTGATTTTTTTTTTTCAATTGTATCCTTCTATACCCAAATTAATGACCAACTTTTAAAATTTGTCAAGGAAAGCAAAACTCAACAAAAAAGGACCAAAGTGTAAAACAAATTTGCTAGAAAAAGATATGTTTAATCCAATTACTTTTCTTTTTCTTACTCTGCAGTCATTTTTATCTTGCAATATTAATTCTGGATCAAAAGTTTTTTTTCTTAACATTTGAGTCTCTAAGTTATAGAGAGGAGAGAGAATGTTGGCGAATGACTATTTTTCGAAAACAAAACTCGACGTTTTTACTGTCAACGAGTTCATTTGACGAGGGGAGCTTGATGATTGATTTTTCCCCCCTATAAACATGCATGAAGGTAGATCAAGTTTCATTTATTTTTTTGATTAAGTTGATTTTTATTTTGTTTTGAGGTTGATAAGTGGTTTATAAAGTTTTTTAATGGTGTTTTTGAGGTATTTTCAAGTAATAACAGCCTAAAAAATAGGTTTTTGAGGTTTAAGAAATTAGACCTTGATTTTTCAGTCACCGGAGGTGATAAGAAAAATGTATTAGGAAGCGACAGGTCGCCTACAGTGACAGACAACCTATTGCTTGCTTAAAAAAATAAAAGTAGATAACTCGCTCGAGAAAAAATAAAAAAGCAGGTGCGGGTCAAGGCTTTTTAAGTAAGGCTAGATGTGTGGGCTTTATCCAACTTTTTAAATATTTTTATCAATTGAATCAGCTTTTATTTTATATTAGTGGTTATTTTTTTTTCATTTTTTTAGTTGAATGATTTTGAAGAAATTAGTTTGACTTGTCTTGAATTTTTTTTCTACTTATATTTTATATGAATTAGCTATATTTGTATAAAGTTCTTATAAAAATAAAAAATTCTTTGTTATAGCAACAATGATTAAACACTAAGATAAAATGATTGAAAATATTCAAAATAAAAAGTCAGTGATGTAAAATATTTACATGCACATTTATTTTTTATTTTTACCATGAAGATTAGCTTTATGTTTTAATATTTCATTAGTGTTAACAACCTTTTTTATTTTTATTATTTATTAGTTCATATATTTCTTAATTTATTTTATAAAACATAAATATCATCTTTTTATTTCTCAATTAAAAGAAATATGTTAAGAACTAAGCTTTAAAATTTGTTTGAGTTTGTTTCTCAATTAAAAGAAATACGTTAACAACTAAGTTTTATAATTTGTTTGGGTTTTTCTTTTATAAGGCCATCACATTTCTAATATTGAATTGATGCTCGATTTTTCACGTGTCTATATTTTTATCATATAATTAAATAAAAAGTAGTTTAACAAAAAAAAGTTATTTAACCTAGTGGAGTCCATGACTTAAGTCACGGGTTTGACAAGTTATTCCTAGTCGATCTAATATGTTGTCGTCTCAGTTTAAAAAAATAATGTCATCTTAAAACTTCATTAAAAGCCAAACCATTTTTTTATTGGTTTTTTCAAGTTATCTTTAAATTCGCCAAGTCAATTAGATCACGTCGAGACAACTTCAAGAATGTTTGATTTGAACCCAGGTTTAATTAAGGAGTCGGGTTAGGAGATTTCAAGGTTAACTCAATAAATCAAGTTTAATGATACTGTTAAAGAGTTTTCAATTCCTAAACATTTTTTTTTAACATTCAAATAACACGATGGATTGGCTAATTATCTATAGTATAGCATCTTCATACACTTAATTATAATCATATTAATCTAGTATTTTCTGTAGGATTGAAAAAGAAAGTATGAACTTCATGTTCGTTCTCGACGGCAGCCACTAGCGAGGTTCCAGAGAAATCTGAGCCACGGAAAAGAAGTAACGCGTATCAAAATTGGCAATATATAAGACTTTAGATCAGGATAGCACGTAGAAAAAGAAAAAGAATAAATAGAGAGCATAATATTCTAATAAGCTGCGAGTCACCACCGGAGTACTCCACATTCCCAGATCACTATCAATTGGGTGTATAGGTGCAGCAGATGCAGCAGATGCATCCGTGACAGGGATCTTGGCTCTGTGAGAAGCTGCCACTTGGAAGGCCAGGAAGATCTTAGAGGCCAGAGCCCACCATTAATTTATCTATCATAAATAATTTGATGGTGGGCAGATACCCGACTCATGTGAGCCTTCTTAATGTGCTGTTTATGTCTGGTCTGCATGTTTCTCACGAGCCGGCCTGCAGCATGAAATTAAGGGAAAGCAAGCCCAGAAATGAAAGTAGTATTAACGTGACAATTGCGTGTAATCTCTGAAACTGAAAGCTTTCAGGTAGCCACTCCATTTTTTATGATCTATTATATTGGAGGGCAGGCAGCAGGCTGCTTTTTGTATAATTGGTTGACAATGATACTGGGAATCCACGACAATGGAGTTCGTCATGGAGATGCTACAACAGGGATGCTTCGAGTATATTATATGGTTTAAGGATTTTTAATCTTTCAGAATTCAAGTTGCCACAATCATATTACGATCCTTCTGCTCCACGCCCTTCTCAATGGCTTATCTTTAGTGAAGAATAAGATGAAGTTTTGTTAATTATTTTGCAAAGCAAGCCGTTTGACAACAAATGGTGAATCTTGTTCATTGGCTAAGACGTCAGATAGAAGAGTAGTTTACGTGACAAATCCTGGGCCGATGACTTTACTTGTCTTGCATTTTAATTCTTTATTTCTCAAGAGAATACAAATTCAATTTCTTTTATCCCCATGCATATGCACGCGTGCATCCTTGTAGGGCAATCCTTGTTCAGACAGGGTCCGATTTAAATAGTCACCCAACCTCCGAACTACATGCTGTCCTGAATTTGGGTGACCATTTGCATTTTAATAATCAAATCTCTGGTTAAGTTGTCCTTCAAGAGGAGAAAGTTGAAAATAACAGTTGGCTTAAAGAATGCGGTAGCCATCCTACTCTATTTATTTATATAAGTAGACAATAGTAAGATTAGAGCACTACACAAGATCAAAGCTATAAGCTATACAAGGTAAGTATAATTGCTATAATATACATCCTATAATTTAACACTTCCTATAATATGCCCTTTTCAAGCTACGGGCGGGGACTTCACACGAAGCTTGAGTCGAAAATGAGTAAAAGAAGCATTAAGAAGTGGCTTTGTAAGAACATCAACAAGTTGATCATTGGATAGAATAAAATAAATCTGAATTTTTTTATTCGTAATTTTATCATAAACAAAGTGATAATCAACCTCAACATGTTTAGTACGAGCATAAAAGATTGGATTCTCATATAAATAAATAATACCCAAATTGTCACGCCAAATGATAGACATAGAAGTAGCAGTAATCTGTAGATCTGACAACAGATAATAAAGCCACAAGACATTAGCAGTACCATAAGCTAAAGTCTTATATTTTGCTTCAGTAGAAGAGCAAGCAACAATTTGTTGTTTGCCCGATTTCTAAGAGATATGAGTAATGTTGAAATATACAAGATAAGCACTAGTCAACTTATGATCATTAAAACTACCAGCATCAATAAAACCATTAAAAGATAAAGATGAACTACGAGTAATATATAAACCATAAGAGTGCGTACCATTCAGATAACCAAAAATACATTTAACGACAACCTAATAAGCATTGGTAGGAGCATACATAAATAGACATACTTTGTTTACAAAATAACATATATTTGATCTCATAAAAGTGAGATATTGAAGAGCACCAATAATTTGACAAAAACATGTAGGATCAGATAACAAACCGCCTATCATCATATGTAGCTTTGAGGAAGAAGCAAGAGTATCAATAGGTTTACATGATGACATACTTACTCTATGAAGAATATTAAGTGTATATTTATGTTGTCGTAGCATGAGATCCATACTAGTAGGTTGAATTTCAATCCCCAAGAAGTAACGAGCAACACCTAAATCTCGAAGCTTGAACTTTGAGCTCAACAATCTAACCAATCATTCAAGTAAGACCAAACTACTTCTAATAAGTAAAATGTCATTAATATAAATAAGAAGATAGAAGATGTCGCTCCCCACAAACAAAATGAATAAAAATGTATTAACCTTATAGGCATGAAAGCCAATGGATATAAGGTAATCATTAAGCCAAGTATATCAAGTCCGAGGAGCTTGTTTTAATCTATATAGATACTTATAAAGCCAACATATATGAGAGGAAATAGTAGGATGGATAAAACAAAGAGGTTGTTGTATTTACACTTTTTTGTGAAGTGTCCCATTAAGAAAAGCATTATATACATTGATTTGGTTAATTTGTTAGCCTCTAGAAATTGTAATAGTTAGAACTAAACAAACAATATCTAAATAGTCAATGACTTTATATTGAGCAAAACCTCTAGCAAATAAACTAGCCTTATATCGCTCAATGCTACCATCAACACACCGCTTAATTTTATACACCCAAAAGACTATTAACCACATTTATAGAGGGGTGAAAGGGAACTAATGACTAAGTACCATTGCAAAGTAATGCTTGAATTTCAGCCTGCATAACTTTATGCCAATACTCGTATATGTTTGCCTCAAGAAAAGTATAAGGTTCATGATCACTAGGAAAAGTTACTCATGATGTAGAGGTGGTAGGGGAAGTTGAAGATGTTGATAAACTTGCTGTTTTGGGTTGCCAAAGAACCATAGGATGCTATCAATGTACTGAAAAGGTAGAGGAAAGGTGGAACTTGAAGCCTGTTGAATAAATCAACAACCAAGTGAAAACCATAAGGTGATGAAGCTGAGGTGGTGGAAGATGATGAACCAGATATGGAAGTAGACTGGGCAGCAACATTAGAGGAGGTTGAGATTAGCGTCCCTGAAGGGACATAACCTGAACTTAAAGAATGGTAAATAGATAAAGACGCATGTGGTGATAAAGGAGCAAAACTAGAAGGCACGGTTGAAGGGTCAAGTGAGGGAGGTATCATGAGTAGTGAGTTAGATTTAAGTGCTGAGAAAGTAGCCAGAGAAAAAAGGTGTGTAATGGAGTTTGATGAAGGTGAAGGCGTGGGAAAATTAGCTATATGGCTAGAGTTGTCAAATGAAAAAAGATGTCCATAAGATCTTCCATGACAAGAAATGTAATTTTTTTGAGATGGTTAAGACAATTATAACCCAGATGAGAAGAGTTATAGCCTAGAAAGACATATAGAATGGGATGAAAGTCTAACTTATAAACATTATATGGACGAAGAAAAGAAAAACAAAGACACCTAAAAGTACGCAAAAAACTATAATCAGGAGCATGGTGGAATAGACATTCAAAGGTTGATTTATTTTGTAACACAAATGTAGGCATACAATTAATGAGATACACAGAAGTTTCAAACATATAATTTCAAAACTATAAAGGTGCTTTACACTAACCAAGAAGGGTACAACTAATTTCGACTATATACCGATGACGACGTTCAGTAATGCCATTTTATTCATGAGTATATGGACAAATTAATTGGTGGTGAATACTAATTGTCCGAAAGAAACTATGTAATTTTCTATAATCACCACTCCAGTCTCTCTAGACAGACTTTATTTTGCAAGAAAATTGCTTTTCCACTTGAGCTTGAAAGCGATGAAAAAATAGGAAATACATCATATTTCACAACAAGAGGATAAAACCATATATATTTTGTATGAGCATCCACAAAAATGACAAAATAACAAAAGCCATAGGAAGAAAATATAAGAGCGGGGCCCTAAACAACATTACTATAAATTAAATCAAGAGGAGTAGAAGTTCTATGACTTGTAGGTTCTAATGACAAATGCAATGATTTTTCTAATAGACATGCTTGACATTGAAAATTGAAACGTCTAAAATTGCAAGAAACTTTATTATTTGAATCTAAGAAACTTAAAACACGAGGAGTAGAATGACCCAATCAACGATGCTAGATATCAATAGATGTAGATACACAAGCATACCAAAAATCTTGAGGAACAAACATTGTAGAAGACTTAGATAAAACTTAGAGACCATCTTTACTCTAACAAAAAATGAGCATTGTCTTGGTTATGAGGTATTTAACATAAAACATAAATGAGTGAAATTTAAAAAACATTTTATTTTCAAGATAAAAACTTCTGAACAGATAATAATGGTTTGTTTGTTTGTTTTTTTGTTAATTTGAGGCTATAGAACATTAGAAAAAAATAAAGGTTTTTTTTTATGTGTATAATTTAGTATCAGAAGTATGAAATATGATAAGTCCTTTACCATTACCGACATGCAATTGATTAATACCAAGATAAGGTTCTAAACTCGTCTTGCTTGCAATATCGAGATGGACATATTGATTTGCACCTATGTTTAGAAACCAATCAACATAACTTGCTGTGGAAATATTGCTAAGAGGTTGGTTGGCATTAGCTTGTAACCTGTGACTATGGAATTGGGAACGCTGCTGAGCCGAGTGATAAAAGACACACCATAGTTGGCACCTAAAAAAGACTGTATTAGACCACCGATTGGATGAAGGGGAACAATTACCTTACTACCAATTGTGTTGCTGCCAGTTGCTGTTGTTAGGACCACTTTTCCCATGGTAAGAACTATTACCATTGTTAAAATTTTTGGTGTTGTTTTTCTTGAGCAAGCCACAATTGAAACTATCCCTACCACTATGAGAATTATAGCTACTATTATGAAAACTAGAGGAATGTTCATAAGATGAGGAAAACTGATGTTGGACAATAAGAGCCGAGGAGGGCTGAGCTGGTGTAGGTAGCAGCGGAGTAGTAACAGAGCTTTCAATGGATTGTAAGGAACTTTTATAAAGAAACTCATTGGTGAGGAGGTGACTGTGGAGGTCAATGTAGGAAATAGGGTCAACCTTGGTGGATAAAATGGTCACCAAGTCCTTGAATTCACCGTGAAATCTACAAAACACATATAAGTTGAAATCTTGTAACCCGAGTCATTATACACAAAGCATATGCATGAAAAAATTGTGAAGCTTAATCCCTAACAAATCAAACGTTGAAGGATGAAATTGAAAAAAAAATTATTTATACAAAATGACCCTAAATAGAAAATGATAGTTAAAAGAATGAGGATAAAAAAAAATTAGAGGGTAACTAGAAATTTTTGATTTAAGGGTGAAATTGAAAAGAAAAATAACTTTAACAAAATAACAAAAAAATCAAAATAATAAGGAGCAAACTGGAAAAAATAATATACCATAAATGTAGATTGAAGAATGAAATTAAAAATAAATAAAACTTTTATAAAATAGCCAAGGAAAAAAAATCAAAAGAATAAATGCTAAATTAAAATATAATATATGACAACTTGAGATTGAAAGTTGAAATAAAAAACAAATAAAACTTTTATAGAAGGGTAAAGAACATAAAATATAAATAAAAAGATGAAGAATCAAAGTTTAAATATCAACAAAAAAAGGAGCAATTAGAAATTTTCAAGGGGAGGAGAGGAAAAAAAAACAGAAGAAATCATGGCCGACGAGAAGTTGCTCCACCACCACTGCGACGCATCACCTCAACCATGAAGAGGATGTGGTGACACATCAAATGACATGACTGAAGGGTATTTTTGGCCATCAAGAGGTGTCACATTCGCTGCCCTAACTGTGCAGGTGCCTTCCATTCACTAACGCATGCGCCAATAACCTTTTCAATTTAAATAATATTTAATACATATCAAAAGATCAAATTGCCCTCGATTTACTTGGTAATAACAAAAAAAAGCCCCTGTACACAAGCTTTTTTCTTTTTTCTTTAAAGGGTAAATTCTTATTTTATTGATACCCTTATCAATCCTTTAATGATCAATGGGCCATGCAAAATGACCAAATTATCCCCAAGCACAAGGCAAATGAATTTCTTTAGAAAGGGAAAAACTGTAAAAATATTATTCCAGTGAACAATATTTTTATTTATAGTTTATAGTATTTGCACTTTCTATTTTAGCTTTTTTTAATTGGACAATGTTTTTACTTGACCAATTTTACCATATCCACGAGATGTCATCACCTAACTCAAGCATACCCTATATTTTACAATTGTTTTCCTTTTATTTACATATATATAATTTATAAGCACTAAAGTACAGTTTATATATTCAATTTTTTAATAATTAAATATTATTTTATAAATTTGAACATGTGAACTTATTTAATTATCTTTCTCGTAGCATAGCATTGTTATGCGTAGTTGAGAATTTGTTTAAAATATATTTAATAAGTGTATTTAAGATCAAATTAAATATGAAATCCACTAATGTTTAGGGTTAAGACTTTGTAAATAATTATTTCTAATATAAGAATTTTAATATGGAACATTAACATGTCTAAAACCAAATGTAGATAAATAAAAAATTAATCTCAAAAAAAATTTTATCAGTAAAATTTTTCAAATCTAAAACTCCAACCCACATTACAAGATCACAAGAATTTTTTTTTTATGACTTGTATAGGGTGACTTAAGAAGTTAAAATTGAGTCCTTGTGGTGCCAACACTTTTAGTGGAGAGAGACCCAAAGTATACGAACTCCGAGATGAAACCATTTTCGCTTGCTTGGCTCAATACTTGGATTTTACAAAAAAAAAAAAAAATCTGATTTTAAAGGAATAATGTAGGGTTTTTCTTTGTATTTTATAATGTATAGTTAAGGGTTAAAACAACGAGAAAGAACTAATTAGACCTTTGATCGATCGGTAGTGCAATTTCTTAATAAGGTGGTGTTAGAATTACTGGAGATTACTTGTATTAAAATTATTTGCACATAGGGATATATAATTAGCTTTAAGGATAAATAATATAATCCTTGATATCAATGTCCTTTTATTTCTGCTGGAAGTTTATCAAAAGATAAGAATGAGATTTTCATTGCTCTAATTATTTAGAACTTTTTTTTTTTTGTCAGATAATGGTGTGTGATTTGATTGTTTTATATTTTTAATATTGCTGCAATAGTTTGTCTTATATATACATAACAAAACTATAGTTCCAAACAAAAGATAACCGCCGTTGAATGTGCAACGTCACTGTACGGAGATTCCGGTTTGAATTTCTTGGTCATTCCGTCGGTAAAATTATCTGAAAAAAATCCACGTCATCACACCATTGCAACTTTTTAAAAATCGATGTATTCCGTCAACAATACGGTCGATACTGAAAAAAATCAACGTCATCACACCGTTGCAACTTTTTAATAATTGATGTATTCCGTCAGCAATACGGTCGGTATATACCGATCGTATTGCCAACGGATTCTATGTCGTCGGTAATTATTACCGACAACAAAGGTCTGTCGGTATACCGATAAAACTAGAGACGGATTTATGTCCGTCGGTAAAAATTACCGACAAAAAATTTTTGTCTATGATTTTGTTGATTTTCGTTGATTTTCTGGTAGTTAGAAAAGGTTATAGTAATACGGTGATAATAATGATAGCAACGACGCTTTAATTTATTATTGTTGTGAAGATGGTTAAAGTAATTAGTTAGATAATGATGTTGCGACATATAACAAGTTAGTAAATTATGTGGAATATAGTAACGAATTTTTAAAAATATTTCCAACAAAATCACGCCAGATTTGATCTTCATGTTTAAGCATAAAAATAAAAACTAATTCGTCAAAAAAAAGAAAAAAAAACCTTATTCGTCAAATCAGCAATAAAGATATACATGAACTTTTGAGACAATCTTTTTTTGATTCGAATAGTTTGCTAGGTATAATCGGTTCAACAACACTTTTTGATTGGCGATGGTCTAGTGGGACTCCTTCGAGAGAGATAAGGGAAAGGGGATAAGATGTCGAATTTGAGTTTTGCCTTCATTATGTCCGTCTAAAAGGGAAAATAAAAAAACCTAGAGATACCATTTGTTCATTTTACATGTAGGAAACCTAATTTTATTGATATCATGATATTAATGCGTTGTCAGGTATATACATCAAAAGCGTGTCTGGTATCGTAATAATGGTTATTTTTAAAAGTATTTCCTTACTTAGAAATAAATCAAAATAATATATTTTTTTAATTTTTAAAATTTATTTTTAACATTAACGTATCAAAACAATCCCAAAACACCGACGAAAAACAAACAATGTACAAAGAAAAACAATTACTTTGTTAGGCACGAATCAACTCTTCGAACGGCAATGGTCTTCATTTGTCGAGACCAGACGGAGTAATTAAACATATTGTAACAAGAACTGACAAATATTTGGTTAAATAATTTGTCGAAGGAATCTCAGAGCGTGCAGTGTGGATTTTTCAATTTAGGAAGACGAACGATTCAAGATCGTTTGCTTCGTAAACTAACCACCCCTCATGTGCGACCACAAAAATCAAAGGCAGAAAAGATTGAAAATCATGGCAAGTCAAAGATGGAATGGTCAAATTACGCGTAAATTAGAATTAAGCCCATGGAGCTTGACGCTCACACGCTTTCACATAGCGTTGTTAACAAAATACAATTAGAGGGAGACAAACAGCCGCTACCCAGGGTGGCCCCAGCCTCCTCCCCCCGCCTAATGGAAGCCACTTCTCTGCCCTTGTTTTCTCTTGTTCCTCCGAGCGCACGCCCTTTATCTGCTGATGTGGATTTATTCTTTCTTTTTCTCTTTTTTCTTTTTCTGCTCGACTTTAAGATTGCCTAGAAACGATTAATATTCTAATTCTTTAAAGATTTAGAGTTTATAAAAGAAAAACTGAGACTTTCTATTTAGATGAAACATTTCTCTATTTAATTAGAGCTTTTAAATTTGAATTTAGAAAGCACATTTTAGAAATTCTTCATAGTTTTTCTTTATAACTTTTCACTACTTTTGAAATAAAAAAAAGGTGAAAAAAATAATTTTTTATATATATATATGCAATTTGTAACAATGTAAAAAATTAATTTTTTAATTTTTCCTTATATTCAGTTAGTGTCATGAATTTAATCTTTATTATAAATATAATATAAAGTTTGTTTTTAATTAACAACATAATTAATAATCTTTTCACGGAATGAAATAAAATTATTATATTATACAATGACTATTATAATTAAGTTATGAATTTGATTTTTTTATATGAAAAACAGCTATGAATCCATCTTTATTCTTAACAAATGAACATATATTATTTAATTTTTTTTACTGAAAAAGAAAAGAAAAACAGAAAATGAAGATGAAAAAGAGTTTCCATTGTTAAGCACACCCAGCTTAGTCTCTCTTGCAGCAGTATTTTCTGTCCGACCTTCGCACTGGATGGTATGATAGCGAAGAAGTACTGTGCCCTTATTTTCCCCTACAATATTATTCAAAACTGGGATCAAAATCGTGAGAGTTAATCTTTCATAAATTTAATCTGAAGACATATATATCTGCCGTAAAATAAATAAATAATAAATAAATAAAAAAACATGTTGGACTGTCACACGTATCAAAGTCGATGTCTCCTATATATGCTCGTTGATCTCTATTTAAATCAAGTACATGAAATTAACCGAAAGTGTCAACCTAGTCTTAGATTATAATATTAATTACCTCTCCCTCGCTCTCCGCCACTCCTCTCTTATGTATAAGAGGTAGCGCCTCGACCATTATCGTTCATACCTTCGAGCTTCAAATTCTGGATTGATAGTTTTCTTCCTTCCTTCCTTCCTTCCTTCCCTAATTATAAGCAGGAATGGTAGTTCCTTCTCCAACTCCAGCACGAACCAAAAAAACGAAGGCCTTTGGAATTCCTACTGTTGATCTCTCTCTTGATAGGTCAAACGTATCGAAACTGATCGTAAGGGCATGTGAGGAATATGGATTCTTCAAAGTTACAAATCATGGGGTCAGTACCGGGGTCATAACCAGAATGGAGGAGGAAGCTGCTCATTTTTTCTCAAAACCAGCCACGGAAAAGCACCGAGCTGGACCTGCTAGTCCTTTTGGCTATGGTTGCAAAAGTATTGGCTGCAATGGTGACATGGGCGAGCTTGAATATCTTCTCCTCCACACCAATCCTCTCTCCGTCTTTGAAAGATCCAAAACCATCTCAAATGACCCTTCAGAATTCAGGTAATTTATACATGTTCCGAATATCTTCTCTAATATTCACGTCATCGATCAATCATTCAGCAGAACTGTTTGGTATATATCTTGTGTGTGTGTGTGTATATATATGTTGTTCTTATGTGGATCATAAATCATGAAAATGCATTATACATATATTCATTAATGACAGGAATGATCAATTGCTGGGTAGGGAAGAAGGTTTTTAGCCTTCTGTTCCAACAATGTGATACAGGTTCCCTGGGTTTATGCTTAGTTTGTGGTGTGCTTGATTCATTTTCGACGGGTTTTTTTATTGTATAATTTAATATTATATGATAACGGTTGCACCATTTTTAAAGAACTCTCTAGTCTTTAAATGGAACATTGGGACGGTGGGCAAGGGAATTCAATTATGAAAATGAAACGGTGGAAGATTGTTTATTGCAAATGCTTGGTATCCTAGAAAAAGACATCTTTCCTTTATCAACAAGAAATTATTACTAGTTAAATATAAACATCAATAATAGACTTCCAATTTATATTTTTTCTATTAATTTAATATACCCAAGAGTTCCGTTTACCTCATTAACTGTAATTAATATATATGTTCATCAATTATATATATATATTTAGATAAATAGATAGAGGGACAACACAACGACTATAACTCTAAAAAGTCAACCTTCTTTTCAAGACTCTTTCGAGGGCATTCGAATCTCAAAACATGTGTTTGATATTATAATAATAGTTGTTTTTTAAAGTATTTATTATTTAAAAATATTTTAGAATAATATTTTTTATTTTTAAATTTATTTTTGATGTTAGCATATCTAAAAAAAATATATAAAAAATTAATTTTAAATAAAAAAAGTTTAACTATTCAGTAAATAACATTTAAAACAGAATTCTATAATAACTGGTTTGTTTGGCAAGCTTTGCCCACTCTAGTTGCTTTTTTATTAATGAATATTTTCATGAAAAAAATCAATCATGAAAACAACCTGATTTCTTTCCGGTTCCCAAGTTGATGCTTCCAACTTGCGGTTGAAGGGAAACCATGCCTTAATTAGCTCATTGTTCTGTCAACAACTATTAGCCATATGACATGTTTCTTTATATATATGTATAATTGTGGGGCCTAAAACGGTCCAACTTGACTCCTAAAACAATCTTAGGAATTACGAAGAGTCAGCACAATGTACTAAAAAGATTAAATTGTTCCCACCTTTCCCTTTCTTGAACAGGAAGAGTATCTTGAATTCATTTTTTATATATTAAAATCAAGTTTTCGTTTAATTGATTTTTAATTAAACAAATCATTCGCACCCAACCTTCGCATTAGAATCACAGGATTCGATTTTTCAAGCATAATTGCTTCAATTTTTGTGTATAATTGATGTTTTCCTCTTCGTTGCCTTCTTCTTGCTCTTGTTCTTCTTCTTCTTCTTCTTCTTCACGAGACACATCTGCTTGCAGAAAGCATGCAGGTGATTGCTGTCCTGCAACAGTCAATCTTGCATTATTGCACTGGCGAGAAGAGATCATAAGAATGGGTTTTATATATATCATAAGAATGGATCTTGTCGTGCTCCAAATCGAGCCTACATTGAACCAATTACATTAGGCTAGAGATACACGACATTATCATTCTTGTGTGGGTTCTTGCTAGTAATTACTCCTATGATTTCAAGCTGCGTATTTTATTCTTTTTATTATATAAAAAAAGAGAAAAATGGGAACAACAAATTTATTCGTAATGAAAAAATATTCTGCAAAAGTTTTTTTTTTTTTTTTTGAGGGTGGTGAAATGTTAGTGTGCTTTTTTCCTTTTTTCCTTGCTTGCTCAGCACTGGCATTGCGATTTATACAGCTGCGTGGTGAATGATTACATACAAGCGGTTAAGCAACTCGCGTGTGAGATTCTTGATCTAACGGCTGAGGGCTTGTGGGTCCCGGATAAACGTGCATTCAGCAGGCTCATCAGAGATGTCCACAGCGATTCTGTTCTTAGACTTAATCACTACCCTGCATTCGAAGAGATCATGGACTGGGACCCATCACCCAAAACAATTGGTTTTGGCGAGCACTCCGACCCTCAAATCTTGACCATCTTGCGATCCAACGACGTTGGGGGCCTCCAAATTTATTTGCGTGATGGCTTGTGGGTCCCTGTTCCTCCTGACCCCACCGGATTCTATGTGATCGTGGGGGATGCCTTCCAGGTTCGTAACGATCAGTCATTTTCTTATAAAAATCATCTTGTGATTAGAATATTATAAATTGATGGTGGAAACATGTTTCATGAGGTGTAAGAATTCTATTGGCTTGATATATAATGCTAATTAGTAAATTAAATTCTCTTTTACCATTATTTTTAAAGCAAAGAAAACACATGCTACCAAATCTCCTCAATTAGCTGCTAAACTTTGTGCTCCTCATGGCATCGATTTCTAGGTTTTAACGAATGGGAGGTTTGAAAGCGTTAGACACAGAGTGTTGGCGAGCTCGGGGAAGCCAAGAATGTCAATGATGTATTTTGGGGCGCCACCGCTTAACGCATGGATCTCTCCGCCTCCACAGCTGGTCTTGCCACAAAATCCAAGCCTCTACAAACCCTTCACTTGGAGTGAATTCAAGAAAGCTGCCTATTCTCTGCGATTGAGAGATACGCGTCTTGACCTCTTCAAGATTCATGCCACAGAAAAATTTGCTTCTTGATTTAATTTACAAGATTTATATTAAATGTAATTGGCCTTCCGTATATAAGGGTTCCTTTCATTATCGAACTTGTTGGAGGGGATAGAAAGCATTAAGAGACAAAGAAAAGAAAGAAAAAAAGAAAAAAAAGAAGCTTTTGCTGCTGTAAATAGGTCCGAACGGAAGTCGAAGGATTATTCTACATTTCCGGAAAGGCAGAGGGAGAGTTTTCTCTTTTTTCTTCTTTTTTACTTTCTTTCTCAAAGCACTTTGGTTCCTAGCATTTATTTAGTCGTACCGTATTGTGAGTTTTTATACGTATTCTCCCTCTTGTTTTCTTTTAATTCTTGAATATACGTACCAAAAAACTGTCCACTTTCTTGTTATAAATAGAAAATCTACGAAAGAATGTTCTTAAAAATTAACTCTTCAAACATTTTATGAGTTTTTATTGTTATCAATTGTTTGAAAATATGATAGTATAGTTTTTGTTAATATGGATTACAGATACATGAATCATTTTAATGTATTGATGTCAAAAATAATTTTTTAAAAATAAAAAAATATTATTTTAATGCGTTTTCGAGTGAAAAATACTTTAAAAAACAACAATGAACCACATTCCCAAATAAAACATGTGGAGAATATAACAACAAGAAAAAAAAACACAATGATTTTATGAAGTATAACTATAGTCAACGCAAATATAGATTTTAGAGAACTTTCAAAGTCAGAATTTCAAATATTCTCAATCCTCGCAACACTATATATAAATTTCTCTTGCTACCACTTTTTTAGCAAAAAAAAGAGCATTCAAGATCATCCTTCAAAAATAAATAAAAATTACATAGACGTAATCACATGTTTATAGAAAATATATCTTAATTCTAACATATAAAATTAAGATTAGTGTAATACTAACCCTTCAAAGATTCTTTTCCTAGAAAATAATTGTAAGTCTATAAGATATCCATTATTTATGGTGAAGTCCATGTAAATAAGGTTTTGAATTCATGCCACATCTCAATATATAATCTTGAAACCTCCCACGTTACTCATTAGCTGCTCTAGGTTACAATATCAATGTGATTGAGATTGAGCCATTTTCAAAAAAATTATCTACTAAAATTAACATGTAAAATAAGACTCATTTGATATCCTTATAATTTTTTCATTTAAATATATTTGTCATAACTCAATTTTAATCCCATATATATATATATATATATATATATATATATATATATATATATATATATATATATATATATATATATATATATATATATGAATTTGTTTTTCAAAAAAACATTTTCAACATAATTTGGCCAATTCTCGGCCATTTCATGATTTTAAACCTTTCTATTTATCATTTTCATGTTAGAAATTTTTTAAAAAAATTAATTTTTGAAAAAAAAATGAAAATCAAAGAAACAAAAAGTTTAGTGAGTATAGTAATAATTAAAGAA
The DNA here is from genome assembly GCA_019202695.1 of Populus x sibirica. NCBI lineage: Eukaryota > Viridiplantae > Streptophyta > Magnoliopsida > Malpighiales > Salicaceae > Populus > Populus x sibirica. The sequence goes on along the minus strand of JAGMVL010000762.1, from coordinate 896,085 downwards.
GAGATTAGGGACAAATATTAACATTTCAATCCATTCCCTAAGCAACTTAAAGATAAAAAGATAAGATGAGAAAGATGTGGAAGATTGTAGAATGTGATGAGATAAGAGAGAATAAGGAATAAAAGAGGAAATATAAGGTAGGAATTAATAAGGGAATATTATGCAGTATAAAAAAGGGAGTGAATAGCAGAGAAACAAGGGATAAATTTTTAGAAAAAAAAAGAAAAGAAAGTGTGTACAAAAAAAAAAAAGAAGAGAAAAAAACAAAACAAAAAAAAAAAGCATGGCAACTCTCGTTCTCTCGTTTCTCTTCATGTCAAAGTCACCCATCACTATCTTGTTGACCACCACCATCACAACCACCAACATCATCGACACTAGCCTTCCTTGTGTTAACCCGCCTTTCTCCGTTACAAAAACCTATTTTCTCCTATATTGAAAAGCCCCTCTCCTCCATTTTTCATCACCGATCAAACTCCCTCTTGCTGGACACAATAGGAGCCATTAGTTAAAGAAAACCTAGTTGTAACAACCATTTTAAACAGATTTAGAAGTAGTTGAACCCGTGGTGGCAGCACACTACACCATTAAACAATTTTACCGACGGACTAATTCCGTCGATGACAGGAATAAACTTTATCGGTGAAATAATTATCGACGGCCTCACCGATGGAACATATCCATCGGTATAATAGTCATCGGTAACTCCCATTTTCATCGCTAATTCTATCGCAAATAAAAAAACCCACCGACGGAACACCAACGGTCTTACAGACGGATACGCGTACGCCAAAAAAAGAAGTTTCCCGTGGGAACATTACCGACGGAATAAATCCGTCTGCAATTTCAACGGTAATTACCGATGGCCTATCCGTCGGTAATTATGGCATCGGTAGTAACTGTTTGCCAACCCTCTGTGAAATACTGACGGATATTATCTGTTGGTAAATCTGTCTATATGTAAATACCAACAGATATAGCATGGCTGGTAATTGTTTGGCAACTCTCTGTGAAATACCGACGGATAATATCCGTCGGTATGTATTTAAAACATATATATAAAAATATAATTTATTAATAGTAAAAAACCTTAATAAACAAATAAAATCGGATTAAACATTAAAAATATAAAAGTAATGTTAAATAATATTCATTACAAATTTAATGTGTTTAAAAAATAAAATTAAACTAGAATAGCGGCGGAGCTGGAGGAGGAGGAGGAGGAGGAGGAGGAGGAGTAGGAGGCTTGTTCCCGGGACCATACAGCCAAAAAGGAGCTGCACAAGTATCGTCACCTATCTTTGATCTCATCTCCATGACTATTTGACGGAGCTCATCATAATTCATCGAGAGTTGTAGATATTGTTGTTTCAACGCAATGAACTCCTCAGAATGGGTGTTCGATACTGATGGAGAGCTTCCAACCATTGAGACACTATGAGCCGAATGCAAGTTTTCAACCGTAGTGTTAGAGAGCCCGTAGACCTGATTTTTATCGGGTCCATCAGATGATCCCACCTCCATCCACAAATCTGGATCGAAATCGGATGGGTTGACGGATTGTCCCCATATCTCTCCCTCAACCGGCTATTATAAGTCTCCCGAAAATTCCGTTCGGTAAAAAAATCATCAAATGCAATTCAAGATGCAATTCAAGAAAATAATAACTTACAAAATAAAATGAATGAACGAACATATCACGAAGTGCTTGAGTACGGTTTTCCACGAACCGTCGCACCCCTTTTTGGCGGTCTTGACTCCGCATATGCGTCTCTACAAACAACTCCATTGGACTCGGCTCACGTCCAAGAGACACAGCCTGTAAGGAAAAAATAGGTTGAAAGTTAAATATATTATAAGGAACGATAAATTAATTAATGATATATTTCATTAAAATTAATCTTACCATCTGCTTTGCATGTGCGCTGAATGGGACGGATCCGCTAGTGTGCGTGGTCACCGAACCATGAATTTGCCTGTTCTGGTTGTTGGCGCCGGACTGTGAGCACTGTGAGAACTGCTCTGAGGTCATGTGCTCAATATATGTCGTCTATATTTCCCCCGAGATGAATGGCGGTTTGAATTCCTGCCAAACCGCCACCTCAACCATCCTTCAAGACCGTTATCCCTCACATGTCTTTTTTATTTTTCTTTGGTGTCATACCAAAAATCATGTAACCTACTTTCATAGTAACAAATTATAATTTAAAATATAAAATTATAAAACAAAAATAAATATTATTTTCGACGTTACCTAGTTGCCGCGTGATTCTCCCATACCCTCCTCACAACATTGTTGTCCGTCCTATCCCACTCAAATTTGTTCTGAGTATATAAATAATTCATATAAAATAAAAATAGTACAAGATATAAAATTATAAAAATCATTTATTAAAAAAAAGCTGAAAATTAAAAATTAACACCGACCTGAAATCGCTTAAACCATGCATCGATATTAGGTTTCCACTCAAGATGTCTGGAAACCTAGCTTCATTGAAACAATGAAATTTCCATCGATGATTTAAACGCCAATGTTATAGTCCTTGCAGTCTTAATGTTTGTGAACCTGAAATTAAATAAAAGTAGTAATATTAATTAGTTGTTCATAAATTATGTTATAAGTATATATATATATATATATAAACCAAAACCTAAACAAACTTACATTGAGAAGTCATCCTTCTATTGTGCACGGTACTTCGGGTGAATTGACCCCGTTGTGAAGGCACACCGCTATGCGCTTTGTGAAACCGTGCTAGAAGATGCAAGCATCACAAGTTGGCGTAGATTCCTCGCCGTGATCAGCACCTAAGGATACGTCCTCCTCGCTACTAGAAGAACTAGCTGCAACCGTCTTCTGATGATGTGTTGTAGATTTCATTCTATGTATCTACACAAATTTATACGAATAATTACATAATTAACTTCGATTATGTTAAAAAAAAAATCGATAGAGTCTCCCCTATACTGGAGTGTCCCAAGTTATCGACAAAATCATATTACACTTTCAATTTTATTTCACATCCCAATCCAATCATCCTGGATCTCAATCCAACTCATCATCATCAACACAACATTTTATTCAATAACATCATATAATGATATTCAAGTAAAAGAATCAATTTCAACTATGAATATTCATTGTTAAATTGGTACTTAGAGTTACAAACATTAGATTAAAGTCATACATTCAAATTTACGGATTAATATTACATTTCAAGTTTTAGGAGACAAGACTCTTAATTTATAAATAATTATATGGTCAAAAGCAAAAGGTAACTAAATCAATATCATTCCTAACACGATCGACCCTAATGGACCTCAAAATAGAAAATAACGTGTACACATAAATATAAAAATGTAATAACAAGCAATAACAATGACATGCAAACAATAATATCCTAAAATTAAGATAAACTAATTAAATTTAATTCTATATTTCAATTAACATTTAAAACATAAATTCAACAATAACAATTATAGCAATACAAACAATAATATCCTAAATTAAGATAAACTAATTAAATGTAATTATATATATATAAATTAACATTTTTAACATAAATTCAACAATAAAAATTATAGCAATATAAACAATAATATCATAAAATTAATAAATAAAATGAAAAAACTAAAAAACTAAAATGAAAAAACTAAAAAACACTATACAAAACAACATAAACACAAAACAAACAATACACAAAACTAAAAAACACTATATCAATTCAAAATAAATTTGGGAATAAAAAATGCTTACCTTAATAGTGTGTTGAATTTAAGATTTTATCTACAAACAATACACAAAACAAAGAACACCAAAAAAATAATCATAATTAAAATAAAAAAAATACAAAGATAAAGAAAAAAGAATACATACCTTTTAAAACTACAACCAAAACAATAAAATCCCTTCTAAAAGCCAAATATAAACTGAGAGGAGAAGAGAAACGGAGAAAAGAGAAACAGAGCCAGAGAAAAAAATGAACCAAATGGGGGGAGGGGGGTTTTATATAGAAATTTTTCCGACGGTATTACCGACGAAAATTAATTGTTGTCGGTGGCATTAAATTCCGTCGGTAATACTGTCGGAAATTAATTGAAATGCGCACCAAAAAAGTTCAAAAATCCCGCCAGACTTTTTGATCCGTCGGTAAAGCCGTCGATATTTGTGTAGACGGACACGTGTCAGACATGCGTACGCTTCGGGATGTGTGTAAATCCGTCAGTGATTCCGTTGGTATTTTATGTCGGTAAAGCCATCGGTATTTGTGCAGACGGACACGTGTCAGACATGCATGCGCTTCGGGATGTGCGTAAATCCGTCGGTGATTGTGGCACAATCCCGTAATTTTTTTATAACTCTCTGTGAAATACCGACGGGTTATTGTCTGTCGGTGAATCCGTCGGTGAAAGTGGCACAATCCCGTAAATGTTTTTCAACTCTCTGTGAAATACCGACGGGTTATTGTCCGTCGGTGACTCTGTCGGTGAAAGTGGCACAATCCCGTAAATATTTTTCAACTCTCTATGAAATATCGATGGGTTATAGTCCGTTGGTATACCCGTCGGTGAAACCATAAATTTTTCTTATTTTTTTTTGTAACCCTGTCACAAAATCTTGAATTGCAATTTTACAGCACATACAACACAATAACAAGGGCTGACCATTAAAGAAGAATAAATATTTCATGTTTCAAATTATTACATTATAAAATAAGGCTTTATAACATGTTTAGTTAGTCGGAATTTTTATCTTCATCCTCTATTGAATTGTTATCATCGCTTCTTCATCGCACTCTTCAATTTCGTTATCATCTTCTTCAACAACATTCTTTTTTTCACTAGTAGAGCTCGTAACAACATTCAACTCCTCTGCGTCAACATCAACAAGACAATCGTTGAAAACATGAAAATTCAAATTTTCTTCTAAGTCAATTGACGGAGCAACTTGGTATGGTTCAACCAACTCACTAGCTTGAAAGACTTCATCTATCACACTTGTGTCTTCGTTCTCATCCTGAACAACCTCGACATGACCCTTGGGTTTTGTTTTTAAAACGGATAACCAATCAACTCTTGATCGGTCCTTTCTAAAGGAAGGGGTGTATATGTAATAAACTTGTTAGCATTGCTTTGCGAAAACAAAGACGTCGTTTACGTTACGGTGTCTAGCTTTTGAGTTGATTTTAACGAGACCATAGTGAGGATCTACTCTGATTCCTCTGTTAGTTGTGTCATACGAATAGCATTTGAATAAAAATACTCTATTTTGCTCGCTATGATATTGCAGTTCGATGACCTCTTCCAATCTACCGTAGTAGTCAACTTCAAACTCACTAGAAGTCGATCCCTTAATACAAACACCGCTGTTGTATGTCTTTCTTCCATGCCCGTATTCTTCGATATGAAAGACATATCCATTGACAAAATACCCGTTATAGCACTTGACTTTTCTTTCAGGGCACATACATAGTAAAGACAGTGAAATAACAAAGACTACCTCCCATTTGATAAACCTAGCTTGTAAATTAAATACAACAATAATCAATAAACGGATATTATGTAACATTGACTACAATTAATTACATTGCAAGAGATAATGAGTTTGTGATAGGACTTACATGTGTTCTAAACCATGTGGCAAATTGTTCATCTTGTAATTAAAAGATCTGGAATTCGGTCACCAGTGAGTTATTGGACAAGTAAGTATCGTCGATGTTGCCTGCAAGGTTGTTCCAAATTATATGAGTGTATGGTATCACAAAACATAAATAGTACACTTTTGACAAAGTTTAAGTCGAACATCTACTTACTTAATAAAAGGCCTCAGCTCATCACAGTTAAATAGGACATAATTGTGTGTTTGTCTGAATTTTATTTCAGACAAATATCTTCCCCTCACGGCATTTTTAGGTGTGGGTCGTCCAGGACTAGAGAATATTGACAAGTTCCCACTTGAAGGCACTTCACCACCATCATCATGCCGTGGAACACGGTTTTTCCTCGTTCTCAAATGAGGTTCGAAATAGTATGAGATAAATGTTGAGATTTCCTCAACAATATAGGCCTCACATATTGACGCCTCAATATGCACCTTGTTCTTAAACATTTTTTAAGATTGAACAAGTACCTGCATATATATATATATATATATATAATTATCAATTAAAAACATTAAAATAAAAACAAAAAAATTTAATTATAAATTACATAGCTCATGTAATATCTAACCTCTCGAATGGATACATCCATCTGTACTGGATCGGTCCTCCAACTTTTACCTCAAACGGTAAATGTACGGGTAGATGCTCTATTGAGTCAAAAAATGATGGAGGGAATATCATCTCAAGTTTGCATACTGTCTCGACGATATTCTTTTTAAGCCTTTCAATGTGATCAACATTCAACTTGCTGGAGCATATATCTCTCAAGAAATGACTCGATCTCCGTTAGTGCATCCCATATCCCCTTTGGCAACAAATCACGAAAAGCTAATGGGATGAGTGTTTGCATAAACACATGGCAGTCATGACTATTCATTCCATATAATCTGCATTCCTCTGTATTAACCAACCTTGATATGTTCGAGGCATGTCCATCGAGGAAACGCAGACTCTTAAGCCATTTGTAGACTAGTAGTTATGTGTTTTTCTCTAGCAGGAAGCTTGCTCTTGGTTTTGCGACCCGTGACCCATCAAAAACCAACTCCATATTTTTACGGTTACAGAATAGCGCTACATCTAATCTAGGCTTGATGTTTTTTCCCCTTCACATCCATGACGGTGTTGAAAATGTTCTCAAACATGTTCTTTTCAATGTGCATGACGTCAAGGTTATGGCGGAGAAGATTGGTCTTCCAATAAGGAAGCTCCCAAAATATACTTCGCTTCACCCAATTATGGGTCAAACCTAAACCAGAAAACTTTTGCTTACCTGATTGGAGACCAAACACAATGTCACCGTACTCTGACACAACATCAAACAATTCTTCATCGGAAAGACGCGGGGGTGCAACATCATTTTCAACTCTGCCAACAAAGAAATCCTTTCTATTCTTTACGTATCCGTGGTCATGTGGCAAGAAACGACGGTGACAGTAAAAAAAAGAAGCTTTACCCCTGTTTGTTAGTTTGAATGCCTTGTTGTTCTCCATACAGTATGGACATGCTAGCTTTAGAGGAAACCATTCCATAAGCTGGGAAATCATTGATAGTCCATATCAAAGCCACTCTCATAACAAAATTCTGTTTTCTCGAGATGTCATAAGTCAAAGCTCTAGAGGACCACAACTGCGTCAACTCATCAATCAACGGACGAAGACAAACATCTATATTCCGCCCTGGACTGCTCGGACCTGGTATGACCATAGATAAAAACATGAACTCCAACCTCATACACATCCCCGGTGGCAAGTTATAAATCGTCAGTATGACCGGCCAACAAGAATAAGGAGCAGCAAATGACCCGAATGGGTTGAATCCGTCTGTACACAACCCAAGATGCACATTCCTTGATTCAGCTGAAAAGTGAGGATGCATACTTGTTAAAGTGTTTCCGGGCTTCACCGTCGAAGGATGAACCATCACTCCATCAACCGCATGGTTTGATTGGTGCCATGTCATGTGCTCGGTAGTCCTTGGTGACATGAATAACCTCTCCAGTCTAGGTGTGATTGGGAAGTATCTAAGTTTTTCATATGCCACGAGAGTCTTCCCTCTACCAGCTTTTGGGTTTGTAACGGAATACCCGTATGTCATGCACTCTGGTCATCTCGGCATTTTCAAGGTAGTATAACATGCGGAAGTTAGGGCATATATCAATTTTCTGGTATCCTAAAGCAAGGGGTTTCATCATGGACTTGGCAAAGATAGAAGTTCTCTTTCAGTTTGTTTCCTTTAGGTAAAATGCTTCTCGCCCATTCAATAATCTTGTCATAACCGGCCTCACTCAACCCGTGATCGACTTGATGGTGAACACCGTGCTACGGCTGATAATTTACTATGGTTCGTGCGGCCATCCCATAATGGTTCGTCGAGAATCTCTCAACAGATCAAAAAACCTTGCTTTGTATTTGCATTAGGTTCTTCTTCTACGATTGGACATTCCCCGACATTACCTTTACTCATTCTCATTGCATCCATAACCATATTCCCGTAAGGATTACTGTTCTCATTTCCAACTTCATGCATGTTGCTAGCACTAGAAGTTGACCCAACCACCTGTTCTTCCATGCTCTCATTAGGAACAAATAGTTCTCCGTGAGCATACCAACACATGTAATCCTCCATGAACCCTTTGGTTAGAAGATGCATCGTTACAACATCTTGATGCAGAAACTTTAAATTTTTACACTTCCTATATGGACACCTAATATCGCCATCAGTAAAATTCCTCAGAATAGATGTTGCGAAATTAATAAAACCCTAGACACCGTTACAATAATCCATCCTCTGCAATCCTTGGGGTGAGTCCCGATACATCCATGAACGATCATCCATGACTTCTATTGAACCTCTATAAAACATAACAAAAATATTGGTTTTCCCCGACATTATCCAACAAACTAAAACAACACTTATGTTAAATATTCATTATCAATTATCAACTATCAACGTTCATATATACAAATTTATACATATATAGATTTACAGAAATCACTACTTCGAAAAAGAATTGATAACAATTAAATAAGACTCGTTAAACAAGCTATTAATTATTTATTTCATCACAACACATTTAATTCGGTGTAATTCAAACAAAATTTCAACAATTTACAAACAAATATAATTTGACAAAATCTAAAACAAACTATAACAACTACAAAATTATACATTCATACTACAAGTTTCTTTGACAAATAACAATTAAACAAGTACAAACGTTAACAAAATACATATACTAAAACAATAAAATTCACAATTAAATATTAAAACTAAAAAGGATAGTTTTACTTACAAAAAAAAATGATAAAATCTACAAGAAACGGATATTGTGACCACGTACAAGATATAAAAAACTTGAGTGCTCGTGTTGAGAATAGTGGAGAGTTAGGATGGGTGGTTGGCTGCATTTTGGGAGGGGAGAGGTGGGATGGGAAAGAAGAAGAAGGAGAAATAGAGGAAGAGAGTATCGGCAGATGGATGGGTATATAATGGTTTTTTCCGATGGAATCATTGATGGAATGAATCAGTCAGTGATTCCATCGGTGACAGTACCATGTCACTGTACGGCTATCTCAGTTTGAATCCCTCGATCATTCTGTCGGTAAAATCGTTTGACGTCACCACGCCGTTGCATATTTCCAGACAAACTGTATACTCCGTCGACGAAACGGTCGATATATATCGATGGAATATTTCTATCAGTATATATCGACCGTTTCGCCGACGGATCTATGCCGTCGGTATATACCGACAGATTTTGAGATGGAATTCTGTTGGTTTTCTCCTATTTTCTGGTAGTGGCATAAGCAACATAAACAATAATGAAGAAAAAAGAATATAGAAAGAAAGCTAAAACTTCTGGCAACCCAATCTCCTCCCACTAGTAGTGGTGAAGTCACCACTAGCTTAGAAGGGAAAACAAAGAAGCAATGTACTTTTTGTTGTGGCCGACGCATCTCCACCCTCTATTATTACATGTAACTATGTGTTGCATCCTTTACAACTCATATGTGTGTCTTTGCAACTTGTCACCACTATTAGAATATTTTTAGCAACTTTTGGTCACACTAAACCGCTCTATTATGTTGATTTCAGACCCCAAATGAATTTTGAATAAATTTCAACATGTTATTTCTTATTTAATGCAAATGATTGTGAAACATTTGAAGTTTCAGGGTCTATACCTTTATGTGTAAGCCATGGGGTATGAGGTTGACATGAAATTTTTTAAACCTGGAATATTGTTGGAATCAATCTACAATGGGGTTGGGAGAATGGGTTGCAACAAGTTTATCCAAGAAATAATGGTGTGGCCTCAATGTTGAAATATTTATGTATTTATGTGTGTGTAAATATTTATTTTTTTTAAAAAAATAAAAATTGCCTTAACAGGTTTTTGTCAACTTAGCATAATATTTTGATCAAAGTTTAGTTTAAAACAATTAGGTCAATGTGTCTCCTAGTTTTTAGGGATCAATATAGGCTTTGTGCATTGTTTTCTTACCTTAAAATTAGTTCATTAAAGTATTCACGAGTTTTTATCAAGTCAACAATAAGCTTTGATTAAAATTGGGTTTTAATAGACAGGTCAAGAAGTTTCTTAGTTTTAGAAACAAATATAGGCCCAGTGCAATGCTTTTAACCAAATATTAAAAAAAAAAACTATAAACAATCATCAAGTTACAAGACTCTTGATTCAAGGCTTGATGCTAATTCAACAAACATCCATCGATAATAAATAACTTGTCAATAAATTCAAAAAATAATTTGAATAATAAATGTCATGTGTAAAATAAATTTAGAAGAAAACACATAACAAATGTAATATTTTCTTGGAAAGCATAATCAAACACTTACTCAAATCTCTAGAACCAATGCATATTTTAAAATTATTAGTCTACTTAAAGAAATAGGTGGCGACTCCAAACATAATATATACGCTTGATATTAAATTTAATGAATTAATAGAATAAATTTTAGAAATTAGCTGTAGACTTTATTATTTGGGGGTATAAAATTATACTATAAGGTATATTTTTATGTGTTAAAGATACAAAGTAAAAAATAAATACAATACTAAAATTTAAATTTTATAATACTTAAGATTTAATTCGATAAGATAGACACTTTTATATAAAAAAAGATTTGCCTTGAACTTAGATAAACCAACATATAGAAAGTGTTAGACACAGAGTGTTGGCGAGCTCGGGGAAGCCAAGAATGTCAATGATGTATTTTGGGGCGCCACCGCTTAACGCATGGATCTCTCCGCCTCCACAGCTGGTCTTGCCACAAAATTCAAGCCTCTACGAACCCTTCACTTTGAGTGAATTCGAGAAAGCTGCCTATTCTTGCGATTGAGAGATACGCGTCTTGACCTCTTCAAGATTCATGCCACAGAAAAAATTGCTTCTTGATTTAATTTACAAGATTTATATTAAATGTAATTGGCCTTCCGTATATAAGGGTTCCTTTCATTATCGTACTTGTTGGAGGGGATAGAAAGCATTAAGAGACAAAGAAAAGAAAGGAAAAAAAAGGAAAAAAGAAGCTTTTGCTGCTGTAAATAGGTCCGAACGGAAGTCGAAGGATTATTCTACATTTCCGGAAAGGCAGAGGGAGAGTTTTCTCTTTTTTCTTCTTTTTTACTTTCTTTCTCAAAGCACTTTGGTTCCTAGCATTTCTTTAGTCGTACCGTGTTGTGAATTTTTATACATATTCTCCCTCTTGTTTTCTTTTATTTCTTGAATATATGTACCCAAAAACTGTCCACTTTCTTGTTATAAATATAAAATCTACGAAAGAATGTTCTTAAAAATTAACTCTTCCAACATTTTATGAATTTTTATTGTTATCAATTGTTTGAAAATATGATAGTATTGTTTTTGTTAATATGGATTACAGATACATGAATCATTTCGATGTATTGATGTCAAAAATAATTTTTTAAAAATAAAAACAATATTATTTTAATGTATTTTCGAGTGAAAAGTACTTTAAAAAGTAACCGCAACCACACTTCCAAAAAGATCATGTGAAGAATATCACAACAAAAAATAAAAGAAAAAAAAGAAGAAAAAACACAATGATTTTATGAAGTATGATTATGTCTATAACTATAGTCAACGCAAATATAGATTTTAGAGAACTTTCAAAGTCAGAATTTCAAATACTCTCAATCCTCACAACACTATATATAAATTTCTCTTGCTACCACTCTTTTAGCAAAAAAAGAGCATTCAAGATCATCCTTCAAAAATAAATAAAAATTACATAGACGTAATCACGTGTTTATAGAAAATATATCTTAATTCTAACATATAAAATTAAGATTAGTGTAATACTAACCCTTCAAAGATTCTTTTCCTAGAAAATAATTGTAAGTCTATAAGGTATCTATTATTTATGGTGAAGTCCATGTAAATAAGGTTTTGAATTCATGCCACATCTCAATATATAATCTTGAAACCTCCCACGTTACTCATTAGCTGCTCTAGGTTACAGTATCAATGTGATTGAGTTTGAGCCATTCTCAAAAAAATTATCTACTAAAATTAACATGTAAAATAAGACTCATTTGATATCCTTATATATTTTTTTTCATTTGAATATATTTTTCATAACTCAATTTTAATCCCATAAATATATATAATCTCGTATACATATACATATACATATATTAAACCCGTGGTGGCAACATAAACAATAATAAAGAAAAAAAATATAGAAAGAAAGCCATTTCGGAAACCCAATCTCCTCCCACTAGTAGTGGTGAAGTCACCACTAGCTTAGATGGGAAAACAAAGAAGCAATGTACTTTTTGTTGTGGCCGACGCATCTCCACCCTCTACTATTACATGTAACTATGTGTAGCATCCTTTACAACTTATATGTGTGTCTTTGCAACTTGTCACCACTATTAGAATATTTTTAGCAGCTTTTGGTCACACTAAACCACTCTATTGGGTTGACTTCGAACCCTAAATGAATTTTGAATAAATTTCAACATTTTTATCTAATAAATTATAAAATACTTGTTATTTCTTATTTAATGCAAATGATTATGAAACATTTGAAGTTTTAGGGTCTATTTTACGTGTAAGCCATGGGGTATGAGGTTGACATGAAATTTTATAAAGCTGGAATAATGTTGGAATCAATCTACAATGGAGTTGGGAGAATGGGTTGCAATAAGTTTATCCAAGAAATAATGGTGTGGCCTCAATGTTGAAATATTTGTGTATTTATGTGTGTGTAAATATTTATTTTTGAACAAAGAATAAAAATTACCTTAACAGGTTTCTATCAACTTAGCATAATATTTTGATCAAAGTTTAGTTTAAAACAGTTAGGTCAATGTGTCTTCTGGTTTTTAGGGATCAATATAGGCTTTGTGCATTGTTTTCTTACCTTAAAATTAGTTTATTAAAGTATTAACGAGTTTTTATCAAGTCAACAATAAGCTTTGATTAAAATTGGATTTTAATAGATAGGTCAACGAGTATCTTAGTTTTTGAAATAAATATAGGCCTAGTGTAATGCTTTTAATAAAAAATTAAAAAAAACTAAAAACAATCATCAAGTTACAAGACTCTTGATTTAGGGCTCGATGCTAATTCAACAAACATCCATCGACAATAAATAACTTGTCAATAAAATAAAAAAATAATTTGAATAGTAAATGGCATGTGTAAAATAAATTTAGAAGAAAACACATAACAAATGTAATATTTTCTTGGAAAGCATAACCAAACACTTACTCAAATCTCTAGAACCAATGCATAATTTAGAATTATTAGTCTACTTTAAGAAATAGGTAGCGACTCCAAAAATAATGCATATTCTTGATATTAAATTTAATGAATTAATAGAATAAATTTTAGAAATTAGCTGTAGACTTTATTATTTGGGGGTATAAAATTACACTATAAGGTATATCATCGTGTGTTAAAGATACAAAGTAAAAAATAAATGCAATGCTAAAATTTAGGTTTTAGAATGGTTAAGATTTAACTCGATAAGATAGAGACTTCCACATGAAGGTATATTTGCCTTGAACCTTAGACAAACCAACATATAGAAACATGACCTAGAAAAACAATCAATCAACAACGTTGTTTACCATAGATAGGGTGCACTAGGGGTAATGCGTCTTTTTTTTTCATAACCAGTCTCCTTATCTAGATTTTTGAAGACCATTAGGTTTTTTAGTAACTATGATACTAGGTGGTGGAGACCTCTTCAAAATCATAATTTTATGATTAATCCCAAACTCCCTCGATCTAGGAGGAAAACCCATCATTCAATTATGTGTACGCCATGATAGTTTTGATTCTTGATTTAGTTTTAAAATTTAGTGTTTCAACGTGGTGAGTTAAGACATCAAATTTCTAAGTGTCATATATTAGAGAGTTGTCTATGTAAAAATTTAATGTTAGAAAAACTTGATAAAAAATAGGGGATATTTCTTATGATGGTTTATATGGTAGTGAAAAGGTTTTCTAAGATGATGGTGGTGCTACCTTAATCATCTAAAAGATTTTTCTTGGTCTTATGGGTAATTTAATCGAGGATTAGCTACAAACTAGTATGTTTCAATCAAATTGCACCATTAAGAACAAGATATCTAATCTAATCATCGACAATGGTAATTGTATGAATATGGAGTCGGCCGAGACAATTGAGAAGTTACATGTCAAGTTAAGAAAACATTCTAGGCCTTACAAACTAAATTAGTTGTGCTAAGAAAATAAGGTAATCATGAACAAATGCTATCTTGATTTGTTTTGTATAAGTAAGAGATATTTTGATGGTGTTTTGTGTGAAGTGGTTTCTATAGATTTGTGTGATCTAATGTTAGGTAATTACAAACAAATTCTATATTGATTTGTTTTTTATGAGTAAGAGATATTTTGATGGTGTTTGGTGTGATGTGGTTTCTATAGATGTGTGTCATCTAATGCTAGGTAGGCCATGATAATATGTCAAAAATATCATACATGATAGACACTATAATATTTATACACTCAACATAAAAAGGAAGTGTATAATGTTGACATCTAAGAGAGAGGGGACAACTATTTATAGCAAGGATAAAATATATTATTTTTATAATAGTTTTTGGAGAAGAAAGAGATGAAATAGAAGAAGGATATTGTAGAGAATCACAATGATGTGAGAAAAGGCACAATATAGAATAAGCCATTAACAACTATTAATGGTTCTGTAAAAACTAGAAGTGTTTGGGAGTTGATTCTTGACATACTTTATATGAGTTGGTTAACTATACAATGTGAGTATGCTAGATGCCAATGGAGTGCAATGGTATTAACATAACCTTTAATGGTCGACAATAACGATAGTGTAGGTAGATGGATGGCTAAAACTTAAAGATGAGTTCTCTCAAACCTAGAGAGATTGATGCAAGATATTTTTTTTCTTAACACGTAACCTCATTTTAATAGGCATAATTTTTTATTCAATATTTGGATTGAGCTGAAAATTTTCCAGGACATTCTAAAGGCCATGTTTTCTATAGGGTTAAGATTTTATAGCCATCTTAAATCAGGAAGTTCTTCAAATAAGACCTAGAAGTTACTATTTGAGATTTGCAATATTTTTCTAATTGATTTATGATTTTTTTTATTTGGTTTAGAATTAATTTCTTTCTAGTACACAAGCATCCTAGAAGAACTATAATATAGAGTTTTTATTCGAGATATTATTTCGTAATAAAATTTCAAATTAGAATTTTTATATTCGTCAAAAAATTATGTTGCTTGTGCTTCTAATTTATCTTATGTTGTTTTCATCTACTTTATACTCTAAGAAGAGGGTTGGAATTTTAGTGGGGAATTTTAGTGGCCAATTAAATGAATATTAGTTTTAGTGATCAAGTGAGAATTGATTCTAATATGACAAACGAAGTTGTTGTGTGTCTTAAGCATCCTTATTTCGGTCCTTTTTAATGAAAATATTTTTTCATGCTATCAATTTTAAGATTTGTAAAATATAAAATTTAAAAGGTAAAAAATGAAAAAAGAAGAAGCATCCTAATATAATTAGAACATAGTTTTGAAATTTACTGCGTTTGTTTCACATAAAATAATTTCCTTACATTTTTATGTTGATTCACATAAAAAAATAGTTAATAAAAAATATTTTACTACAAAAAAAAAAGCTTGAAAAAAGAAAAATAATTTGCATTTCTCAACAGATTTTATTACAAGAATATTTGTGTCATTAAGAAATGTTTCTATCCTTTTCTTTTCAATATTAATCTACCTTGCTTATATATCAAATAATAAAGAAATGTTTTTTAAATAGTTTTCAAATATGTTATTTTTTATTATTTGACTATGTTTTTCAAGGAATCAGTTCAACTTAAAATTATTAGTTTTTTTTTTTATTATTTGACTATGTTTTTCAAGGAATTAGTTTAACTTAGACTCCGTTTGTTTGCTGGAAAGTAGTTTTCTTTTGGAAAGTGAATTCCAAAAAAGTAAATTCTAGAAAAGTGAATTATTTTCTGATGTTTGGTAGTATAATGGAAAATAAGTTGGAAAACACTTTCCAGTGTTTGGTTATGTCATGGAAAATGAACTGGAAAATAACTTATTAATGTTTTATTTTTCTCAAGTTTATTAAAATAATGAGGAACAAATCTTACAAATTAAAAGGTTGAATGAGAATAAAATTGAAAAGAAATATAATTTCATAAATTATCTCAAATAAAATAAATAATAATCAAAATAATAGAGATCAAATCTAAAAAATAAAAAAAAATAAAAGATGAATAAATTAAAATAATAATAATTAACATTTCATAAATTATTTCAAATAAAATAAGTAACAATCAAAAGAATGAGGACCAAATTTGATAGATAAAAAATTTCAATAAAAAAATGATAAGGAAAAAGAAAATAACAATTATAAAAATGAGGACCAAAGTTAATATAAAAATTACATTTTAAGAGATAAAATTGAAAAATAAATATTCAAAACAAAATATATATATAGCAATCAAAAGTTTGAGGATCAAATTTGATATAATTATCAAATAATATAACATTTTTAAATTTTTCACAACTCTAGAAAGTGTTTTCCGTCCAAATTTTTCAGGAAAACACTTTTCTGGAAACTAAGTTAAATTTTTCTTTAACTGAAAAATATTTTCTGTTGACAAATTTTTTTAATGACAAATAAATACAAAAAAATTTATAAAATATTTTTTTATAAAGTAAATTTTGAAAAACAAACATAGCCTTAAAATTATTATTTTTTATTATTTGACTATATTTTTTCAATGAAGCTGAACTGAGACCATGTTGGCAGCCCTAGCTTGGAATGGTAGTGGTAGGATGTAGCCATCCAGCACCCTAATGATTATTAAGATTAGGTTACAGTACAGTTGGACTGGTCAGAAATCTCAGCTTAACAATATCTACAAAACATGGTATGAGGCGGCGATGTCTTTCGTTTACTTTCTGAAATATATATTCCTAACTATTTTTTTTTCAGCAATAAAAAATATATTCATACAATTTAAGTATTCTTTTGAGACAATCTTAAAAACACAATTATAATATTAATCTTGAATATTGAAAGAAATTTAATAATTTTTTTAATTATTGATTTTAAATTTAAATTTAAGAAATTAAGGGAAAAAATGTGTCTCTTCAACTATCATAACAACCTTTTAAAATTGATTATAGCTAATTCTAGCACATTGTCAAAACTAACTATGCAATATCTTTTAAAAATAAAATAAAATTACAATATGCACATTCCTGTTTTTCTAATTAATAAATTATCTTCCAAATTTTTAAAAATTAATTTAGTTAAAAACTAAGATGCATTAATACCTTTTCATTTCATCTTAGTTGGAGATGGCTCGTCGTTGATCTAGAAATAGACTTTACTGGTTCTATTAACTAACTTGATCGTTCGAAAATATAAATAAATCTCTCAAATTTCATAAAAATTTGTATATTATTTTTTATGTGGAACCCAAGATAATTTTCTAAATTAAAAGTATTGAAGGTATGATAAAGTATCATGCCTCTTCTTAGAAATAATTTTTTAACAGTCATAAAATCTTAATAATTCTTTTATATTAAAACTTTGTTAATAGATACAACTCTTTAATTCTCTAATAGCCCTTTTATTTATTTAATTGTTGTAACAATTCTTTAATTTTTTAATTTTTTTTTGTCTAGTTGTTATATATTAGCACTCTATATATACCATGCACTTTTATTGTCAAGAAGAGCAAAAAAAATTAATAAATCATACTATTATTTTTTTGTATTTGCAAATCTTGCTGATATTTTTTTTCTATCTTAATCATTGTTTATGTAACTCTTGTTTTTAAAAGAAGAACTTATTGGATCGATAAAGATAGCTTTATAATGAAGAAATATTCTTAAAATTAGTGTCTATACATGTCTCAAGTTGTACTTTGTTTCTGCTCATTGTATTTTAATTACAACATATCTTAACTTATATATGGTGATTTGTTTTTCCCTATAAGATATGGGGGAAGAGCCTCAATTTCACTCAACTTAATTGTCTCAAGTTGTACTGTCATGGTGATAGCCGAGCTTGAGAATTCAACATGCAATTGCCAATTCATATGTTACGTCCTAATTTTTAGTCAAATCAAATCTTGAAAGCATATATCAATATTAACTTATATAAGTGAATGAAGAGTTTTCTCAATGGAGAGGGATAGGAGGAACTTGCCTTGTTTCACTACTTTGAAAGGTAATGCATGAAATTTTAGTGTTTTTTTATTTTTTGTAATCTTGGGTGTCCGGACCTGCTTACGCGCACTTCGACTAATCCCCTAAAACCCTGGAGTTAACAACTAGGTAAGCCTTCATTGGTCCTGAGGTTTGTAGCACTCGAACTAGTGACTTCTGGGGAGCAAACCTAGAACCTAACCAGTTGAGTTACACCTCTCAGGGTTTGAAATTTTAGTTTTCTAATTTTAGTATATATTGCAGATATCAGTATTTCAATTAATTTACGATGAACACTACTTAGGGGTGAGCAAAAAAACAAAAAAAAAACTGATTTAACCGAGAAAATAAAAAAAACCGAATCATGAAAAAAACCGATTAAACCGATTAGAATATTTAGAAAAACTTCTGGTTCGGTTTGGTTTCGGTTTTGATTTTGTAATGCTTAAACTAAGCAACCCGACCCGAACCGAACATGTTCAAATTAAAAAAAAAAAGTTTTATAAATACTCCTCATAGACACGCCACACAACCCACACAGGCCACACCACACTTCGTCAATCCTCACAACGGCACAACCTCCCACAACACTCACAAGTCTACACCCAATTAATTCTTCATTCTTCAACTACCCCCACCCAAGCTCTCATAGCACACAACACAATTAATTCTTCACAAAGACACAACCACCCCCACCCAAGGTCCCACATGCCACACCTAACCTTCCAATCTTCATTCTTCAATCATCTCTTGATCTATCATCGCAAAGAACACCCCTAAGCCTCAGCACCAACAAGATTTCTTCAATTTGCAAGTGACTAATGGAGGTAGTAAAGGTAGGGGCTGGGCTTAATTTTATGGTTTGGGTTGTTGGCGCTTGCTAAGTTTTTTTTTTTTTTAATGAAAGGAAAATGGGTAAAGAAAGTGGCAATGAGCACTGGGCAGTGTTTATTGCGGTGGTGATGGTTTGTGTTTAAGAGTATGATTTTCGGTGATGTAGGTTTTCGGGTTTGTGGTAGTAAGGAGTTATTGATTACTGTAAGAGAGAACGATGTGTTTTTGTGGTTTTGTAGGAGGCCATTTGCTTGAGAAAAGGCTGGTATGGATTCAACCCCGTCATGGGGGCTGCTGGTGATGAAGATGGGTTTGATTTTGTGGCTTTTGGATGTTAAAAAACAATATAGGTTTTTTCGGTTTTTGACATAGAAAACCAAACTGAACCGGAACCAGGTTCGGTTCAGTTTTGGTTTTTTTTTAAATTTTGGTTTGGTTGTTTTTATATGTAAAAACTGAACTAAACCGAAAATGATCACCCCTAACACTACTTATTAAAACAAATTGACTGGATTATCACGCCCTCGACACCAATGTATTTCCTTTGATCTTGATACCTAAGGTTTTTTTTGTATCAGCCAATCAAATTAATTAACGTCGATGAAACATGTATTAGCTAAGCAAATTAAATTAAAGTTGATGAAATAGGTAAAAGTATTATTTCAATTTAAAAATTTAAATTATTATGTGAAATTTAAAATAACTTTATATTTAACTTTCTAATACATTATTTTTTAAAAAATTATTGGAACTTGAATGTGTATAAATCCACTCTATTTTATTTTATAATGAAATTTTAATTTTTTTAAAATATAATAATAAAATTTGAATTAATAACTATTTGGATCCCATATTATATACGAAGAAACTTTGAGAATTACAATCCCTAATCATAACTTTTATTGATGGAATTATACAAGTATATATGAACTAGAATCAGAACCTAATATGGCAACTAATGATATGATTATGTCGGAAGAATATATAGTAATTACAAGATCATCTAAACTAGGTAATAGATAACATATCATAGGTGCTATAATAACTACAAAGATCTTCAATATATTAGCCGTTAATCTGTAATATCATCAAGACTCCCCTTCAAGCTGGATCAAGTGGATTAACTTATCCAACCTTACTTAACAACCATTGAAACTGGCCAGAAGGTAGGATTTTGGTAAACATATCAGCTAGTTGATCATAAGTGCGGACATACGTAGTCTGAATAAGTTTAGCTTGAACTTGCTGATGAATATAATGACAATCCACTTCAAGGTGTTTTGTGCGTTCATGAAACACTGGACTAGTCGCAATATGCATGGCAACTTGATTATCACAAAACAATGTCATTGGTGTATGATTATGGAAACCGAGATTTGCAAGTAAATTCTTGAGCCAAATTAATTCACATAAAGCAGATGTCATTATACGGTATTCAGCTTCAGCACTTGAGTGTGTGACCACATTTTGTTTATTGCTTTTCCAAGACACTAAATTACCATGCAATATCTAGTGATAGATCGTCTATCTAATGCATTGGTTGCCCAATTAAAGTCTGTATAGCCTATAATGTCCGTGTGCCCATTGTGTGTCATAACAATGTCGCAGCTAAAAGTCCCTTTCAAATATCATAAAATGCATTTCATCATGCCAAGATGCAGGATTGTGGGAGTATGCATGTATTGGTTTAATAAACTAACAACAAAGGTAATGTCTGCTCTAATTATTGTTAAGTAAATTAATTTGTCAACAATCTTTTGATAAGTGGTGAATGATGTGAGAGGTTTGCTTGAGGAGTCCAATTTGAGCTTACTGTTCAGAGGAGTAATGGTAGGCTTAGCATGTAATATCTCAACATCTTGTAATAAGTCTAGAATATACTTCCATTGATTTAGAAAGAAACCTTTGCTAGAAGTTGTCATTTCAATCCCTAAGAAGTACTTTAGTTTCCCAATATATTTAATTAAGAATTGTTGCTGCAGATCATTCTTTAATTTTATGGCAAACTCTCTATTATTCCCAGTGATGATTAAATCATCTACATAGACAAGTACAACAAGTTTGTCTTTTGAATTCTGCTAGACAAATAGAGAAGAATTAGCATTGCATTTTATAAAACTAAGAGCTTTTAGTGCAATACTTAGCTTTGTATGCCATGCTCATGGACTTTACTTTAATCCATAAATGATTTTATAAAGTTTGTAAACCAGATTAAGATAATTACTCTATGGATATCTAGGAGGTAGTTTCATGAACACTTTTTTCTAAGGTCTCCATGTAAGAATGCATTTTTTACATCCATTTGATATAATGACCAATCATGATTGATTGCAATGGATAATACGACTTGGATAATAGTTAATTTTTCCATATGAGCAAATGTTTCCTTGTAATCAACTCCAAATTTATGAGAGAAACCTTGAGCTATAAACCGAGCATTGTGTCGTTTAATTGTTCCATCTGAGTTGAATTTAGTTTTGAAAATCCAATGACAACCTATTATTTATTTACATGTGGGAAGAGGTATGATGCTCTATGTATGATATTATCAAGTGTAGTCAGTTCTTCCTTTATATCTTGTTGCCATACAACTTGAGATTGAGCTTCTTGAAATGTCTTGGGCTCATAATCCTTCGATATGGAAGTGAGGAATACTCTATGATTTGGAGACAGTTGATCATATGACATAAATCTATAAACTGGATGCTTGACATTATAAGTCTTATACTCTTGCAATCTGGGAGTAGTTTGATGTTTTTTGTAGGAAATTTTTCTTAAAGTTGATTGATCATTTGGAATACTGAGAGCTTCTTACACACTTGATTCTAGCACTTAGTTAGAGTTGAACACTATTCTAAGGTCTTCATCAAATGAATTTTCATTAGATGTTGGACTAACACACTGAATGTCATTAGCAGAACTTGAGTTTGATGTAAGGTGATCAGAACTGGAATTGGTCCCAACATCAGGGGATTGATTGCAGAGAGCATGAACTCTAATCATGAGAACTTGAACTAAGCGTGGAAATAAGTCAAATTGATCCTCCCCTAACCAAGTTGCAGCAGAGGAATAAGGGATGTCTTCAATGAATCTAACATCTCTTGATACATACATCTTCTTTAATGAAGGATCATAACACTTGTATCCTTTTTTTGTTTGAGAATATCTTAAGAAAATGCACTTAGTGGCTCTTGAATCAAGTTTATCATGTTATGATGATGACAAATGCATAAAATAAGAGAACCCAAACACCTTGAGGTGTGACCAATCTGGACTTGTAACCTGCAAAACTCCAAAAGAAGATTTAAAATCCATCTAATGGTTGGGTAAGCAATTTATAAGATAGACATCGATGAGAATGTCATATGACTAAAAAAATTTTGGAACATTTATTTGTAACATTATGGCACAAGTTTTTTCAAGTAGATCATGATTTTTTTCATTCAGAAACACCATTTTATTGGGATGCATCAACACAACTAGTCTGATGCTTAGAACATAAATAATATGACATGTCTTTGGACATGTATTCAGTGTCATTGTCTGAATAGATAATTTTAAGATGAGTTGAGAATTGAGTACTAATCAATATATGAAAATGTTTAAAACAGTTAAATACTTCAATCTTAGCTTTCATCAAATACACCCACATGACTTTAGAAAATCATCAATAAAGATTACAAAGTATTTAAAACGATCTAGTGAAGTATAGAATGGTTCTCATACATCCATGTGTATAAGTTCAAATGCATGAGTTACATGTGATACATAAGGATTAAAAGGAAGTTTAGATGATTTGGAAAAATGAAAAATCTTATATTTAAAGGGTTTCTTGGTTGGTACTGAATTTACTTTGCTAAAAACAGAATCTGACGGATGTGCTAGACGATGATGCCATAAGAGTGGCTCATGTGATATTTTGAAACTAGCTTAAAATCCTTTGAAAACTCGGTTATCATGAGAGACATAGTAGAGACCATGTAGAAAAAACATTTACCAAACATCTTCTTGGTTAATAGGAATAAAATATAACCTTGTGATGAGTGAAAATTACATCACAATTGAATGTAAAAGTTAACTTAATGACTGAGAGTAATTGAAAAGGAAAGGAGGGAACATATAGGACATCAAACATGATTGTTTCAGAGATTAATTTGATTTTTCCCTTACCCTTCACTAGAGAACCTTTCCCATTAACAAACAAAACAAAGGTAGGAGAAGCAAATTGTTTAAGATTAAAAATATTACTCAACTTGTTAGACATATGATTTGTGGCACCAAAATTAACAATCTAAATATCATGCAAATTATCAAGTTCTCGATACGCTCATAAAAGGCGCTTAGATTACCTTGGCTAGCTTTTGGGTCTACTTTAGCTAGAAAGTCGGTAAGGTGACTGAAGAGTGTTTTGTTGATTGGTTTTGTTCTTATCTAGCAGGTCCATTTTGCATCTTCTCGTGACCGCATTTGTCTTGCAAGTAATTAGTAAAGTCCTGTATCAAGGCATTAGGATTGCAATGAAGTTTTCAGTGGAATGATTTGCCAGGTTTGATTTATAATTTGATGATCGCCTTTGATATCCTCGTTACTCCTTAGTAAATCTAGGTTTAATTTTTGGATGAAGTTGCCAACAATGGTCTGTCAGGTGTCCAATGTTATGACAATAGTTGCACTTCAAAATCTGAATGTTTCCCTTTAAATGTTCTTCCATCAGTTACTTATCATGGTAGAGAGAGATAATCGTAAATACCAGACTTCTATCATGAGGCATTGCTTTGACATGATAAACACGAGTTACATTTGCTCCATAATTAGTATCACAGCTCATCACCTTCCTACGACTCTCTTCATGTTAGATCATTGCATATACAAATTTCAAAGATAGTAATTCCGAATTCATTAAAATATGACTTCGCAGGTCTTCAAAATCAGGACTAAGGCTTGCCATAATTTGTAAAATTCAGTCTTCTTCTATAGAAATAGCAAAGGGAAGGAAAAATGATGAAGTGAACTATATTCACTGTGTTGATTACAATCGACTATTACATTGTTTATGTATAGGCTGATTCTTGTAAACGTGAATGATTAATCAATAATTAACAGAGTAACTGATTATTGTTAACAACTAACTAATTCTTCTAATAACTTTAACCAACTCTAACTACTTTAACAAACTCTAGCTTCTATATAGTTGCTTGTTGAAGACGTCAACTAAGGATTGCAGGATTGCTGTATGTGTTTATGGTTAAAGCTTGAGATTGCACTGCTGCAGCTGCTGATGATATTTCTCTACCTGTACATCCATTGCTGTAGCTGCTGGTTTCAATGTGGATGAGCTGTATGTAAGTAAATACTCCCCCTCAAGATGAGACGCAAAAATTCAAGGGAAATAAATGTTATGAAAGCTCATCTTAGTTACCAAAGGAAAAAAAAAAGAGAACCCAAGAGCCTTGGTAAACACATCTGCAATCTGGTGTTTGGAAGAAACATGAAAAGTGTGCAGAATGCCTAACTGAAGCTTCTCTCGAACCACATGGCAATCAATGTCAATGTGTTTTGTACATTCATGATATACAGGATTAGCTGCAATATGAAAAGCAGCTTTACTGTCACAATAAAGAAGAGCAGTTTGTGGTGGAACCTGGAGGTCTTGAAGAAGAGTGCGAAGCCACATAACAAATAGATGTCATGGCTTTGTACTCAGCCTCAGCAGAAGACCTGGATACAGTGGTTTGTTTCTTTGATTTCCAAGAAATCAAAGAATTATCAAGGAAAAT
The DNA here is from genome assembly GCA_019202695.1 of Populus x sibirica. Taxonomy (NCBI): domain Eukaryota; kingdom Viridiplantae; phylum Streptophyta; class Magnoliopsida; order Malpighiales; family Salicaceae; genus Populus; species Populus x sibirica. Next base: position 871,068 of record JAGMVL010000762.1, on the reverse strand, counting down.
GTAGTACCCTGTCACTAATCGTCTAGAACCCACACACCCTGCCGAGTCAGAATCACAAAATGCCTTCATTTGAAAACTAGAGATGACTGGAAAGAACAATCCTTTGGGCTGGAGAAGCTTTAATGTAACGTAGAACTCTATATGTTACAGCTAAATGAGGAACACAAGGTTTGTCCATAAATTGACTTAACACTTGAACAACAAAGGAAATGTCAGGTCTGCTGATAGTGAGATAAAGTAAGCGCCCAATAAGCCGTCTGTAAGAAGTAGGATCTTATAAGAGTTGGCCAGAATCCTTAGAAAATTTCACATTAGGTTCCATGGGAAAGTGTACTAGTTTGGAAGCCAACATACCAGAATCTTCAAGAACTTCCAAGGCATACTTTCTTTGACAAATAGAGATCCCAAGCTTACTGCGAGCTATTTCTAAACCAAGGAAATATTTCAACTGGCTAAGGTCTTTTAACTGAAATCGATCATTAAGCATTTTGATAAACTTTGAAACCTCTACTGAATTATCACTGGCAACCACTATATCATCAATATATACCAACAATGCGATGAATGAACCCTCCAAAGTTCTTGTAGATAAAGTGTAATCAACTTTGGACTGTATGAACCCAAACTCGAGTAGAGCAGTAGAGAATTTAGCAAACCATTGCCTAGAAGCTTGCTTTAGACCATAAATTGACTTGTAGAGCTTGCATACTTTGGACTCCCCCTGATTGGTGAATCCAGGAGGTAAGGACATATAGACTTCTTCATCTAATTCACCATGAAAAAAGGCATTATTCACATCCAATTGATAAAGATGCCATTGTTTGACTGCTGCCACTGCTGAAAGAGTGCGCACAGTGGTGAGTTTAGCCACAGGAGAAAATGTTTCGTAGTAATCCAAGCCCTCACATTGATTATACCCCTTGGCAACTAACCTGGCTTTATACCTCTCTAAAGTCCTGTCAGATTTTAACTTGACTTTGTAAACCCATTTGCACCCAATAACATGCTTTGAAGTAGGAAGGTCAACAACAGTCCACGTATTATTGAGCTCAAGTGCTTTGATCTCAGTATCCATAGCCTCACGCCATTCCTCATGTTTGACAGCTTGAGTATAAGATGGCTCAACAATTGCAGAGACAAAAAGACTAAAGAATTTTTTAGAAGAGGAAAGATGATCATAAGAAAGAACTGAAAAAAGTGAATAAGGAATACTTGAAGCTGTAGACGAAGATATGGGATCTGAAGTGGAGGTTGTAAAATGACAATGATAGTCATGCAAGAATCCAGGTGTGTGTTTTATCCTAGAAGACTTTCTACTAGGTTAAGGTATACATGGTTCTGAAGTGGAATTTTGGTTACTTGAACTAGAAGGTGAAGTATTGATGGAATTCAAAGGAAAAGAATTTGTAAGCAGGGGATCAAGTAAAGGAAGAGCTAATTCATGCATTGGAACAAGCAAAGGTAAAACATAATTAGTAGCCTATATTGGATATTTGAGTGCAAAAGGAAATATATTTTCGTGAAACACCACATCTCTAGAGACAAACACAATATGGAGATTTAAATCATAGAGTTTGTAACCTTTCATGCCATATGGATAACCAAAGAATATGCAAGGCTTAGCTCTAGGATCAAATTTATGTCTATTTCGAAGAAGAGTATTTGCATAACGAAGGCAACCAAATACTCGCAGATGTGAATATGATGGAGAAGATTTGAACAAAGCTTCATAAGGAGATGTATTTTGTAGTATAGGAGTAGGAATCCAATTTATCAAGTGCACTGCAGTAAGAATACAATCCCCCCAAAACTGTAAAGGCCAATGTGACTGAAAAAGAAGGGATCTAGCCACATTCAGGATATGCTGGTGTTTGCGTTCAACAGTGGAGTTTTGTTGAGGTGTTTCAACATAGCTAAGTTGGTGGATAACACCTTTTGCTGCATAGAAATGATTCATGTCGAACTCAGCACCATTATCCGACCTTAAGGTTTTGATTTTAGCATTGAAATGTGTCTCAACCAGATTAAAGAAAGCTTGAATGTGAGTTCTGGTTTGAGATTTATTTTCTAAAAGATGAATCCATGTAAATATAGTGTGATCATCGATAATTGTCAGAAAATAGGATGAACCAGTAAGAGATTTTGTAGAGAAGGGACCCCAAATATCACAATGAATTAAATCAAAAGATTGTGAAAAAGTAGATGTGCTATGAGGAAAGGATAAACGATGTTGTTTGGCTAATGGACAGATGTTGCAAGTCTTATTCGATTCATTTAGAACTTGAGGAATTATATGGGAAAGTAATTTCAAAAGAGATTCTGAAGGATGTCCTAATCTGTAATGCCATCAGCCATTATTAACAAAGTTTACAGAGAAACTAGCAAAGGCTAAATCAGTGATTGAATGATTGGACGCGAATTTTGCAGAATTGACAGAAATAAAATTCTTAGGTAAAACAGAAATTGGATTTTGCAGCAAATGGTATAAACCACCAGCTTCTTTACCCACACCAATCGTTTTCCAGTTTGTGAGATGCTGAACAAAACAGAACTTTGGTAAGAAAATGACACAACATTGTAGAGTTTTGATTAGTTTGCTAACAGATATTAAATTGAACGAAAAAGAGGGAATACAAAGTACATCGGTTAGAACAAAACATTCTAAGATCTTAATTGGACCATTGTGAGTAACTGAAGCAAATTGACCATTTGGTAGTCTTACAGATTTGGAGACAACATAAGTAATACTTGTAAAGAAAGATATGGAACAGATCATGTGATCTGTAGCACTAGTATCAATGATCAAAGGAGTTTTGGCAGGATTTGAGATTGAAGACTATTGAGGTAAAGATAAAGAAGATGAAAAAACAGAATGTGTTGAATCTAAAGTAGAAAACTAAGCTGTAATCGAAGAATCACCTGCACTTGTCATACTTTCACCTTGCATAGGGATTTCTGACTCTTTACTTGCAAATGAGGAGACTTGGTTGACGAATGAATCATGCTCGGAGATGTTTGGTTTGAACATGTTGATGAGCTACTGACACTGCTCATAGGTAATAGGCAGCTGAGGGCCAGAAACTTGAAGAACGCTAAGAGATGCATTCTTTCCTCTGTTAAACTTGTAACCGAGTGGAAAATCATGAATTCTGTAACACTTCTCCACAGTGTGGCCAGAAATACCACAATGAGAGCATATAGGTTGATCTTTTCGAATATAAAGAGATTTGTTACCAGCAAAACAAGTTGAAGACATAGACTTTGTAAGCAAGGCAGTAGTGTTTTGATTAAAAGAAAGGCTTGATGAAGAAATCATGCGTTGCCTCTCCTCTTGGATGACAAGTGAGAAGACTTTGTTGATTGAAGGCAGAGGATCAATCAACAGAATTTGACCTTGAAAATGTGAGTAACTTTCATTTAATCCCATTAGGAACTGATAAACATGTTGTTGATGATGATAAGACATAATAGTCTTCAAAGCTCCACATGTGCATGTAGGAATTGGCTGGTGATTTGCTAACTCATCCCACAATCCTTTCATAGCAGTAAAGTATGAGTTGACAGAATTATTTTCTTGTGACAAGCAGGAGATAGATTTCTGGAGTTGAAAGATTTATAGCCCATTATGTTGAGAAAACCGATCCTGAAGATCATTCCATATTTCAGTAGCTTCATCAATGTAAATGATGCTGTTTGCAATCTCTGTTGAAACAGAGTTGAGTAGCCATGAGAGAACCATATTATTGCAACGAGTCCATGCCAAACCTTGAGAATCATAAAGATTGGATGGCTTAGGCAAAGTGCCAATAACAAAACTGATTTTGTTCTTGGCTGATAAAGCCATCATCATTGCCCTTTTCCATGAGTTGTAATTCTCACCATTTAGTGGTTTTGAAACAATCATGGCTCCAGGACTATCACCATGAAGCAAGAAGAAGGGATTGGAAGAATCCATTTCTGATGTAGGGTTGGTATTTTCAACCATTGCAAAGAAAATAAAGAACTAATAAAGAGGATGAAGAAGATGAAGAAAGAAGATGATTAGGATGAAGATGCTGAAATAATCCTTCAAAGGAAATGCTCTGATACCATATAGAAATAGCAAAGAGAAGGAAAAATGATGAACTAAACTATATTCATTGTGTTGATTACAATCGACTATTACATTGTTTATATATAGGCTGATTCTTGTAAACGTGAATGATCAATCAATAATTAACAGAGTAACGATTATTGTTAACAGCTAACTAATTCTTCTAACAACTCTAACCAACTCTAACTACTTTAACAAACTTTAACTTCAAAGATAGTTGCTTGCTGAAGACGTCAACTAAGGATTGCAGGATTGTTGTATGTGTTTATGGTTAAAGCTGGAGATTGCACTGCTGTAGCAACTAATGATCTCTCTCTGCCTATACATCCTTTGCTGTAGCTGCTGGTTTCAACGTGGATGAGCTGCATGTAAGTCAATATCTTCTGTTGTTACCCAATTTTTTACCCATCTTTTTGATAAAAATTTTGGAAAATCCAAAAATAGTGAAAAACAATGAAAATCCAATAATATGTCTTTAATATATTTGCATCGTTTTTAGCATTTTCAACGTCGTCTAAAAAGAATTTAAATTTTCAAATGTCTTTTGAACGCGTTTGACTTTTCACGCGTCATTTTTAAAAGCATTGATTTTTCTCATTGAGTCGACTTTGATATTGCTCATTTTCAAAAAATACAAGAAAAATCAAAATTTAGAAAAAAAGGAAAGTTGAGGGACCAATTTTGAGGCCCAAGCAACATTTTACCTATAAATATGGGTCCACAACTCACATAAAGAGGGGGGGATTTTGCACAATTGAGGGAATCACAAAGAAACTTAAGCTATAAAAAACCCTAAAAACCATAACCCTTTCTTCTCCTTAACCCAAAACCAGTCGCCTCCCCTCACCAGGCTCCCCTCTCCTAGCCAACAAAAAAGCTGCCGTCCCCCGGGGCCCTTGGTTGTTGTTTTCGAACGCAGCCAAGGACCCCCTGCCATTTCAGCTCTCCATCGTCTCCCCTGCACCCGAAGCAGCCCCATTCCCACATAACCCCCCAAACCAGCACCCCACACACGCTCGGCCATCTTCATCTTCTCCACTCAGCCTCCACACCGTGCCCCCATCTTCTTTTCCTTTTCCAGCCAACAACACAGAGCCCCCATCCCTTTTGATTTTCTTCTTCCCCACAAAGAACCGGCAACAGACCCACAGTCCCCTCTCTCTAGCAGCCCCATACACTGTCCCATCTCCTTCTTATCAACACAAAACCAGCGCCCTCTCAGCCACTGTGAACAGCCGCCTCCAACATTTTCTTCCCCACAGTAGCCGACCACCACACCGACACCCACCGATCTGTCCATTCCTCAGCCTCAACACCGCCAAAGAACCTTTCCTATCTCTGCAGCAGCTCCAGCAGCAAAGCCAACTGAAGCCGACGATCAGACCACTTCGTTCTCCTCCATCTCTGCTGAACCGGACACCAAGAATCGCACAAACGTTGACCGAAACACATCCACCCATCGGGCCGCTTGAAATAGAGAAGAAGGAGAAATCCAAAGAAAAGCAGATCTGTAGAGATGAAAGCAGACCCAAAACAGAGAAGAGAAAAAAAATAGATCTGTGAATAAGAAAGAAAAAAATTGAAATCAACTGCTTGCTGCGTTTTTGGGGTGCTTTGCAGGTCACCGCCGGCAGGGAAGGGAAGAGGAGAAAAAGCTGAGCCGCACCCACCCATTTTCCAACTGTTTCTCGCGGTGGCGCTTGAACCCACGCGCCTCCAGTGGCGGTGGCGCGTGGAGAAGACGCGCCGCCACTATTCACACAGGTCCAAAAGGTTTCCCAAAGATTGTTATAGATTTTTGGGGTCTGTTTTGTAATTTTTAAAGTGTTTAATGTAATTTTTGTTTAGTTGTTTTTGAATTTGTATAATTTGTAGCGTGTAAAAAATAAAAAGAAAAGAGAAAAAGAAAAAATATAGTAAAAGTGTATGTGTGTGTTTGTATTTGTTTTATGGATGTTTTTTTTTATGATATAATTGCAAAGGATAAAGAAGAATTTAATATTTTGATTTGCTCACGGTCAAGAATTATGTACTTACACGTAAGTCGTATTTTTAATATCCGATGAAAAGATAAAAATTTTAAAACTTCTTTAACACATCAAAGCCACGAAGCAGCTTACCTCAGGTAGGGTGCGTTAGGGGTGCTAATACCTTCCCTAACCACAACCAGTCCCTTACCCATGAATCTTTGACAAGACTAATACATCCGGGTTTCCTAGTGACCCTCAATGAAATACTAGGTGGCGACTCCCAAGAACAAATCAATCAATCAACGGAACAAAAAATCGCTAACTAGATGCCGCGCGGGTGACATGCGACATCTTCTATTCTTTTTTGTAGGGCAGTAGCATCAATGGTGTGAGGATGATACATCTTCAGTTTATTCTATAAACTTTTTAGATTTCCTAATAGTTGAACAAAAGGTCTATCGTCCTGATGAAGATTTGTAATTTCATGATGAATTTGAAATATTCGAGCAGTGTTGGTTTGATTATCATACATGTCACAAATAGCATTCCAAAGATCCAGTTAAGATTCTGAATAATTGGAAATTTCAAAAAAATTATGTTCCATAATATTAAGGATCCAAGACATCACTAACTGATCTTTGGATAACCATGCCTCTTAGTATGGGATTGCCTCATATTATAGGACATCCACATCCGGAGAAGGTTCAAAGATAAATCCCAGCTTTGATCTTCCACTAAGAGCGATAGTAACAACTCTTAACTAAGGGACATAGTTGAATTCATTTAGCAATAGTGAACTTAACCTTTGAGAGGTTGGTTTCATCGGTATTATTGGTCAGAAGAGGAATTAACTTGGGGTTTTTTTCCATTACTTGCTTAGAAAGTTCTTTCATAACACATGAGAGAACAAATACTTATTCAGAGAATTATATGCTTTGATACCATAAAGAAACTTTGAGAATTACAATCTTCAATCATAAGTTTTATTGATGGAATTATACAAGTATATATGGACTAGAATTAGAACCTTATACAACAACTAATGATATGATTTTGTCCTTGATTCTAGGAGGAATATATAGTAATTACAAGATCATCTAAACTAGGTAATAGATAACATATATTAGGTAATATAATAACTACAAAGATCTTCAATATATTAGCCATTAATCTGCAGTAATGAATTGCATGGATAGATTTCATCACTTCAATATTCTTACGCGAGAAATGCATTCAAGTTTGCATGAAGAAGCTGTACTATTAAATTATATAACTATTGATTAATATTCCCACAATCTTATTTCCATATTTAGCCACTTAATTATTAGGTATTCTATAAGTGAGGAGTAGACACATAGCATTCTTGTTGTAGTACTAATCACAGTTCAAAAAGGTAGTTAAGCGCTTCTTAGGGTTATAAAGAAGAGAGTAGTTATACTCAAGAGAGAGTTGTTCCGTGAAGTGTTGTTGTCACTGTCCAAGGTTCAGTCGGACAAACATGGCTTCATTGGTGTTGTTGCTGAAAGCTCTATTGAGATGCCACCAGGATGATCTTTTGCGAAAATAGTTAAATGACAAGACCAACCACACAATGAGGGAACATGGGACTGAAACTAGGTTTGCCACCGGTCAGCATGACTACTTGATCAAGAGCAACGAGAGTGAAGATGATAAGGGCTTTCATAGCTGGAAGATCTCTGATTCTTGTGTTTGGACTTGATTTGAAGCATTAATAAGTTGTCTACCCAAATTATAATATTTCAACAGTATAGATGTGCAATCAATAAAAATCTAATTACTTTTTTCTTCGTTGGGTGTGTTACATACATCAAATAATTAAATATGCACCATCTATATATGTGTGTGCGCTAGCTATTTAAGTTCTATTATACATTTATGTATGCAACATTAGATGTAATTGAAAACTATATTAATGTTTTGTAGTTAAAAAGTTGTAGATCAGTCTAAATATCACATTAAATTAGGTTATATATAGTAAGCAATTTTTATGTGATCAAGTTAAACAAGTAAAGAAATCAAAGCATCCTAGCATACATTCTAGGCATATACATCACACTTTCTATGTAAACTTGAATCCTAAAAAGCATGCCATCACAACCAAAAAATTGTTATCATTGATAGACTATTCCATCGGTGTTTAAGCTGTATTTCTGCAGGCATATAAATTACCAATGGACTTGTCGATGGAAACTTGTAGTTGAAGAGATTCTAGTCACGGACTTTAGGTCCATTGGCAATTCAATCGGTAAAGAAACTTACCAAAGGAAACATTGAAAAAATATTCGCACTCAAATAAACATTGCCAACCATTTTTCTATTGGCCAATATTTCAATAAATAATTTTGATGGATCAACAATAGACTAATTATCGATAATTGATTGTGTTTCACCAAAGAATTCCTTGATGAAATCATCGACATACAAATTCTATCTGTGAATCCATCGGCAATATCAAAATAGTGCACAACTCTTTGTAATTATCCGCAGAAAATGGTCTTTTATTACCAAAGGAATCACCAACGAAATTTTTATGTCCATTGGTGATTCCATCAGAATTTCAGTAAGTTTTTTAATACATGTGTATTTGGATCAAATAACTTGACATTAAACAACATTAAACAAATAAATTAAATTAAAGAACACATTTTATATTATTAATTTAACTGTAAAATCAATTACAAAAATCTTAGGTGAAGTTTACTTACAACAAACACCTTGGTTTGCCTGCCTGTGAACTTATGCACCCCTTCTGTTTATCCTCCTTTCATATATGCATTTCCACATATAACTCCATTGGAGTTGGCTCATGCCTAAGCTGTGTAGCCTGCAAAATAAATCATTATTTAAATATTATCACAAATAATCACTAGTATTTGAAGAAAAATTCTTAAAATAAAACTGGGTCGTACCAGATACTTTGCATGGTTAATAAAAGAAGAAAAAAATAAGTTAGAAAACAGTAGAGAGAAAAGTTATAGATGTGCTACAAAAGTGTTCAGAACATCTCTTTTACCACTATTATTTATGCTGATTTTTGGAACTAAAGCTAATGAAGAATTGCCAGAATTAATACCCGTCATAAAAAAGAATAAAAACCTAACTGTTTTTAGCTTTAAAACCCATATATTTTTTATTTAAAAAAACTATTTAGGAAGATGAAGACTGAATGTTTAGAACTTTTATTTGTGGGTTAGATATTCATAAAAGGACTAGAAAAAATATTTTTTTATGAGCCAAGGAGTTTTTTTTATAAGAAACCCAACTCCAAGTCCAGGATATGTTAGGTCTAGAGCCTAGTGCCCAAGCCAAGCGCACACATGCTGGTTAAACCCACATTTAACTTTCCACTATATAAAATATAAGAGAAAATTATTGTTTTATAGGATAAAAGATTTTGGGTTTTACAACAACATGTCAACCTCGGTTTTTTTAGATTCATTTATCATTTACTTATAACTTATTTTAAGGAAACATTACCCTTAAAATCCTATTTTTTAATTGAAATTGCACTTGCCTACCAAGTTTTGAAAATTACAGTTTGCATTTTATAATTTGGTTAATATGTAATAATTTATATCCTATACCTGGGACACTAAACAAAAGTCAACAAAATTATTTGATTATTTACAAGTTTGCCATTGTTTTTTATTTAATAATTAAAGAGTCATTAAACCTGTTAAAAATTAAAATTTTCCATTAAGTTAAAAAAAAACCTTGAACTCTTTTCTCCTTTACCCTAGCCACCCTTTTCTCTTACACAATATCAAAAAAAAAACATAATGAATCGATCTCATTATCATCTTCTAATGAACAATTTAAGCTTTGCAGGTGATAATAACAATGGCAATCCATGTTTATCATAAGGAGAAAATCCAAGATTTAAAGCTTTAATTTTGATGACAAAATCATATTATTGTAACACAAATTGTTATTTTCACAAACCTTAAACACAACCAATTTCTTCATAAAAGTAAGATTGAAAGGAAAAACACCATGAAACTCATTATTCTTGCTTCAAAGTGTTTCATTAATAGGTTTTGAAGAGAAAATAGTAATAGAAATTGGTTTTTATAGGGTCTTAGGAATGCAAATTATAATAGGAATTATGAATTTTTTATGGTATTAAAGGTGATTGAGAAAGAAAAGATATAGAATATAGGCTTGAGTTTTGATTTTGAAGTAGAGAGGTTTCTAGCAAAGATCATTTTTACGTGGAGGCTTTAATGGGGGGAGAGAAAGAATAGATCGATGTGAAGTAATAATTAGGGTTTATGAGTCTTTTATTTTTAAACTAACCCTAACATAGTTGGATGGATTCAATAAGCAAACTAAATAGAGTTTCATCTTCTAGTTATATGACTCTGGCTCTCTACAAACTCCCTCTCAAAAGAGTATTCTTTGAGTTCATTTTCTATTTCTCAAATCTTTTCTTTTCTTTCTTTTTTTCCTTTTAATAAGAAATGTCCACCATATATTCACATGCTCATGCCCTTACTAATCCTAAGTAATGTCTTCTCTATAATGCCAACATTGGTGCTGTTGCAAATACTATCCCTGTTTTCTTAGTTTTTCTCTAGCTTATATATATTTCTTGAAACATTGATGTTTTTTTTTTATTTTTTTTAATTTAAACCCATAACCATAAAGATAAATAACATAATATCTAAACTCGTCGTTGCGACTCTCCTCAATAGAGGTTGGTCAGAGTTGTTGTCGTTGATATCTAATGTGTTACTGCTCAAAACAATCACAATTTTCAAGAATCAATGTTTTTAATTTTCGCTTGATTGGTTTAACACATCGAAAAAACTCTAATTTCACATATCAATTAGATAGAGAAATGATATATGTAAACCCCCCGGTTATAATTTTTCTAGACTATAAGACCAAGAGGGGTCAATGTTCAAATAATAAAAGGTTAGGGGTTTATGTACAAATGATAAAATGACCCATAGCATGAAACCCTGGAAATTTATAATTTAGATATGCATATGACTCGGTGGAAACTCTGTAAAACCCTAACAAAAGACTTCACAATGATGAATTAGACAATGAGAAATAAAATAGAAATGGTGATAAATTGTAAAACTCCCAATCAAATTTTATGATATTAATAAAATTATTGATAATTCAGAACCGAGAATGAGTTGAGCTAGTTAAAATAAAATAAACTGGAATGGTTTTGAATTATTAGAAAAGAAATTTTAGAGAGAAAGATTTTTTGCATAGTATTTTAAAGCGGACCGAGAAAAAGATGTTTGGTTTAACAAAAAGATACTTGAACTTGATATAAGGGTGTTTTAGTAAATATGGATAGATTTGCTATATAACTAGCAAAATTATGCAGAAAAAATAGAGGATGGCCGAATGAAAGAAAAAAAGGGGAGAGAGTGAGAGAGTGTATCTTGAGAGCAGACACTAAAATAGCCATATCTCTGTATTGCACCGTTGGATTGGTCTGGTTTTTGGATATATTATGGTTCTTACCACCCTCTACCATCGGACTGCTTGGATCTGAATTTTATGATTTGGTGTGAGAGATATAGCCCTCGCAACATTTATAGGAAAACCCGCCCGCAGATCGCTCACGGTCACTGGCAGTTTACGTCTTTTTCCACCGTTGGATCCTGCTCAAATTTGGTCATATTGATGAGCTCTTCATTATGAACGGTGAAGATCGGGATTTGACACTTCTACAAGGAGGTATTCATCATAGAACAATATATTATTAATTTTTAGGTCTGTTTGGTTTTGTTTCGATCTAGAAAGATCTATCCGTTACAATTCTATGATATTTTGGTATGTGTTGCATGACATAATTTTAGTTAACTTCACCGTTTGGATTGTATTCATTATGATTGAGTTGGGAGAAATGGGAACCTTACGAAAATGTTGTTTTTAAGTTGGGTTAGCAAAAATGAAATGAATGGAAAGTGTGGTGGCTTGATTTGTGTTTAACCATCAAAAGCATGCTAATTATGATTTAAATTGAAGAAAATCCTTAATGTCTTTCCTTAGGCATGTTCGGAAATATTATTGATAGTAGGAAAATGGAGATATTGGTTGTCTCAATCTATGTATTTAGACTTAACAGTTTTATCAGCTACCTTTTGGCTGTGGTTAGGGAACCAAAATGATAAAATTCCAGATTGAGTTCTCACAAAAGTTGTAGGTATGAATGTTATCTTTTCAACAAACCTGACCTCATATAATTTGGAGTTATAGAACTCCAGATATGGACAAAAAATGAAAGAAGGGTCGAACTGTCTTGTATTTGACAGATTTTGTTGAGTACTACAATAGATAATTTCGGGGGTGTTAAGGGCAGAATTGGTCTTCTGATCCTTCAGTAGAGTTGTAGGACCGTGTCTTATCTTTCCAAGAAGCCAAACCATACTTAAAACTAAATTCTATAACTTTACTTACGAATTAAATGGTAAACAGTGTTCTCGAGTGAAATCTGATCTAGAAAGTGTAATGAGGTAGTTGAAGGAAATAATCAGAAAATGAAACTAAAACATGGTGATGAATTCATGTGAATGAGATTGCAATAGTATGAGAACACACATTGTGATAAAATTAGAAGAGGGTACTAATTGTATCTCTTGATTCTCAAACAGAAAAGATGTATGGAGCAGGGTCGTCAGTAGTTAAAGGGACTCGATCGGTTGGGGAAACAGGTAAGTGCATCGCACCTTGTCTTTTCAATTTATGTGAACTCATTGATAAATTTCAGAATTTATTGTTTTATTGCTTCGATAAACATTGGAATGAATATGAGTACCTTTGTATGCATTGATGTGTATCAACTAATTATGATATAATTGGAATGGATACGAGTGCCTTACGTACATTGATATGTATCAAACTTGTGATGATATTATTGAAATGAATAAGAGTACCTTGCATACAACGGTATAGATCAATTAGTTAGGATATATTGGCTCTTAAAAAACAAGATATTTTTTACACTCTTATATGGTATGTGATATGAGTAGGGGTCGATATAAAGAGAAAAGGTTGAATTGTGGATGTTGTGTGTAAATGAAAAGGTTGATGAAATTGGTCAGATTCATCTCCTAACTTGTAGAGAGAATTCGAGTAAGAGGATGAGGGAATTAGGATCAAGTTCCTCATAATAATTGTAGTTTCGGATGTTGACTAACTAAGAAAACTGGTCTTGCTCAATTTGGAGCTATAAAACTCTAGTTATGGGTCACCAACCGATACTGGGTCATGATAGACCCTATATGGCAGTAGGTCTAAATTGTTGATGAATAATTTCAAGTGTCTTGAGGGCAGAATTGGGTTCTCCTCCCTCATGGGACTTGTAGCCCCGTGTCTTAGCTTTCCAACGAGACCAACCTCACTTGAAATGAAGTCTTAGAACTCCAGATATAGTTAAAACTCTGAGGAGAGGTCGGAATACGACCTCTACTGGCAGATTCGAAAAGTCATTAAAGCGACTATGTAGACGCGTTAAAGGGTGAAAATTTGGGTCTTTTCCCTTCGGGAAACATGTGATATTATATCTTAGCTTTGAAAAGAAACGAGCCATGTTCGAAATGAAAATTAGTAATGATAACTATGGTCGGACAAAGAATGACAGTATTAATGAATGAAATTGGCATGGACTAGCATACATTTAGTGTATGCTAGGATCCCGGGTAAGGGGATCACCATGCATCGATGCCTATAAGGCATGGACTAGCATACATTTAGTGTATGTTAGGATCCCGGGTAAGGGGATCACCATGCATCGATGCTTATGAGGCATGGACTAACATATATTTAGTGTATGCTAGGATCCCAGGTAAGGGGATCACCATGCATCGATGCCTATGGGGTATGGACTAGTATACATTTAGTGTATGTTAGGGTCCCGGGTAAAGGGGATCGCTAAGCATCGACGCCTACGAGGTGATGATGATACCGGTGAAATTGGTATTGACAATGAGTTAGGCAAAAATAGTTGTGGTTGATCTTATGGAATCTTGAATGGAAGTTGAAAATGGAAGGTGAAACAGTTTTAGTAGTTGAATAAGAAAGAGTTCCAATGGAAAATAAAAATGGAGAAGTGAATAGAATATGATTACATGTTTGCCTTTTTAAATTATTGGATATTTGTGTTACTATACTTATTGTGATATTCATGTTTTAATAATATGTATTTTGTTTTAGGATCATCGCATGCACGACAGGAGTAGATCCTAATTTTGTTCACTTTTTGTTATGTAGTTCTAGGGAGTATATCCTTGTATTTTGAAATATTAAAACATTTATATAATTAATGGATGTTTTAAACTTGAATAGATGAATTTAACTCTGACTCTGAAATCCATATAATCATGTTTCATGTATGCGCGTTTATCTCATTTATTCCTCTATAATGATATTTGTTGTTCAATATATGTTATAAATATTATGGTTGTGATGATGATGATGATGTTTGTGGGATTGAGACCCAGGACGATTGGGTCGTGATTGAGTTATGAGATGTGAAATATTAGAAGTGTAAACAGGGTATATGTCGATAACTTGGGACCTCTCGGTATAGGGGAGACTCTGCCGAAATTTCAGTGGAAATTTTAGTAGACTTTTATATGAGAACTGTATATATATAAAAAAATCACTTGTATTTTTACGTACCAAATCGTAGGAAAATAATTATAAATGTAATGAAAGTATGGGGTGTTACAATATGTCCTTTGTGTCTCATATTGGCTATAATATATAGGGGTATTTTGGTCATTTTCTAAAATTAATTTTTTTTTACCTAGGATGAAAACTTTAATTTTTCAAAACTAGGTAGCCAAGTGCAATTTGACCAAATTACAGGATGTTATAGGTATTTTTTTGTTAATATTCCATGTTAAAGAACAATTTCCAACAAAGTTTTAATATTTAAAGTGAGTGTAGCTCACTCTAAATTTAGCCTTGAATGCGTCTATTAACCATATTTTATTAAAATAAATTCCAACAATCCCCACATGAATAAAAATTATTTGATCATTATATAGAATCGTAGATTTGTGAATAGCATCACTACATCAGGATAAGTATCTTTTAGCTTTGAACATTTTTTAGTGAAACACTATCGAATTTAATCAGATAAATAGTAAACGTGTTATCTTGAACTATTTAGCCTTTTATGTAAACCATGATGATAATAATCTATTACTTCTATACCTAGAGATTTCTTTTTAGTTCTCACAGTTGTGTTTATTTTGGCCCTAAACAACTCATTGATTCATGAATGCTTTAGAGAATTTAGCCTTTTCAAAATTCTCCAAGGAACGACCATATTTCTTACTTATATAGATAATATTTCATTAAGAGTATTTTACTATACTTCAATTGGTCTGCCAAAATATAAAAATCATTATCACACTACAACTAACACTTTCTTTATCTTAGAAATAGATTGGAAAACATAATTTTTTACTGTTACTAAGAATGTTATATGACTTAGGTTTTCTATTTAAACCTAGATCTTGTAATATCCAATCAACTAGGTATGGTCACCATCATTATATTATTTTATTTTTAAAGGCTTTAAGCCAATTTCCTTTATACATAAACTCTCTTAATAAAATGGATCTACAATATTTTTCTTTGACTTTACATAGTCAATGGATTAATACCATTTAAGAGTAAGTGTTTAATGGTATCATGTCAATGACATATATGTCTATCCTTACCATTATAAGTACTACCTTTTGCCTTACTAATTGATGACAAACTATCGCAAGGAGTTCAAATTATTGGCACTAATTTTAGGCAATATAGAATATCTTATAACAAGTTTCAAAGCTACTCAATTCCTCTCCAACATTATCAAGAGTAATAAAATCTAATTCTATCATAGATTTTTCGATACACATTTGTTTACAGGATTTTCATGACACAACTACTCCACCGAGTGTGAAGACATAACCACTAAAAGATTTCAAATTCTTAATGTTGGATATCTAGTTGGCATCACTATACTCTTCAAGTACCGTTAGGTAACCAATATAGTGTAACCCATAATTAAAGGTGTACCTTACTCTTTTTACTGTTTTCCAATGATCTATACTTGAATTATCGGTAAATTTACTAAGTGTTCTAGCTGAGTATGTAATATTAAGTCTTATGCAATTTATAACATATATCAAGCCTAATAAGAAGAGAACATATCGAAAATGGCTTCAAACCCAAAAAAGCCATCTCTCATTATCTCCTCTACTTAATCTATTGATAATAGCAGAACTTGGAACCACGATTAAAGCCATCAATATTAACCCAAATCTAGCTTTTAGAAGGTCTTTGCCAATAAATCATAACTTCAGTTGTTAAGAAAGATTAAAATGAGCACAGAAAGAGGCATTTGCCTTTTTCACATCCTTAAAAAACAAGAAAATGTCCTAGACCATATAAACTAGTCCTCCATTTTTTTAAAAACACCTAACATTTCTTTATTTTTAAATTGTAACCCCCAAAATGAACCTATAATGATGTGTTCCTTTTGAACTAAAACCAACATATAAATTCATATGAATCCATTTATCAAATTGACCAGTGATGAAAGGATGCAATTTATCTTAAGACATTAATTGTCTTTAAATAATGTGAGCCTTCCAACAACTCCTACAAACTTGTAAAAATCTTCCCTATACATGAACAATCAATACAGCATAGAGAGTCAACAAGATGGCATTAGAACCATAATTCATAATTCTTCGATGCACCATAATATAAATATGAGATCTATTTTTTTTGTAGATCATTCCATTTCCAAACCAATGATAAAAGCTTGACTTGGTTGAAAACTTGTTATTTGTAGTTCATGCCCATATTGGTTAATCCTCTCCCGCAAAATGATGAGGAGTGAACGTGGCTGGAATGATATTGGAGTATCCTCTAATGGTATTATTAATGTTGGACTACTTGAGTTTGAGTTGGTAATGCAAATAAATGATTTTTTTTATGTTGTTTATTGTTAGTTCGTAGGCTAATTTTAAGCTTAAATCTGTATCTTTTAATTGCATTGGGAAAATAAGGTTATAATATGTAGTTTTAAATTTTAGAATATTATATTTTAGATTTTCCAACCATATATACATTGGATTTTTATACAAAAAGTTATGGTTGTTTTAGTTTTTAAGTTTTCTATGTGTTTATTTGAGTTTTTAATAAGTCAAAAGGAATGTGTTAGTTATTATTTATGTAGTTTTTCTATCAAAGTCATTTATTTTGAACTCAATTCTATCATTTTGGTTTATCCCTAGACTTAGAGGGTTATTCCAAGTATATAATAACCATTTAAACCATATATGAGAGTTTGTTTTCTAAAAATTTGAATGAAAAAGTCTTGAACTTGGCTTTTTGACACCTTATTCAGTTTTGTATGTCCTTATGAATGGTGGGATTTTATTCCTTAACTTTGTATCTCTAAAGAGGTGAGTGAATTTTTATTTTTAGAGTGATGAGTTATTTACATCTATATCTTTATGGTTTTGTACCTTAGGTGGTGAAAAAAAAACTATCCTTTGTGTGTGTGTACTGTTTCTACTCCATTTTCCCACCATCTAGATATCAAGTTGGTATTAGAGCTTAGGATTTACAATAATAATAGTTTATGGATTTCGCGTGTAAGAATTTTAGAGGGACATTAATTAGTGATCTTGATATGGATAAAATGAGAAACAAAATCCAGCAACTCCAGGAGCTTCTTAACCGATATGATATTTGAGACAATGATGATGAGAATGATATTAGAATTGGTTTTTCTATAAATAATAATAAGGGTGGTCATCCTTTTCATCACAAACTAAACCATGATTTTAGTTGCAGTTATTCTTCTGAGCATCAAATAACAAGGAATATAAGGCCATATCAATATTTTAATGTAAAAGTTGATATTTATGAATTCAAGGGAAAAATACAACATAATAAGTTCATTGATTGGCTCCAAACTGTTGAGAGGATTTTTTATTTCAAAGAGAATCTTGATGAAATAAAAATGAAGTTAATGACTCTTAAACTCAGAATATATGTTTTCTTATAGTGGGAGAATCTTAAGAATCTTAAGAAGCAAAATTAAATTATAAGAGAAGATAAAAAGGAAGTTTAAAAGGAGGTTTTTGTCTAAACACTACCAACAAGAGACTTTTCTCAAGTTTTATAATATGAAGAAATATGGATTAACCATGGAAGAGTACACTATAAAATTTGAATTCCTTATACTAAGGCATGATATTATTGAGCTTGAAGAACAAAAATTAGCCCGATACTTAGATGGGTTAAAAGAGAAATTTTGTAATGTGGTTTGGTTATCCCTTTATTGGATATTTAATGATGTAAGGAAACTGGCTTTGAATATGAAAAATTATTAGGAAGAGGTTAGAAAAAATGATAAAGAAAACAATATCTAAAAAAAGCTCTTCTAATCGAGGGGTATTTCATTCTCTAAGAACATTACAGTAAAAAAATAATCCATTTTTAAAGCTCTAGAGAAGGAAAGTGATGGGGATGGTTTTAAAGCAACTGATTCCTCAAATTCTAATTTAAGAAAAGGTATTTTAAGTGTCAATGATTATCCAAATTGCAAAATTGTTAATATAGAGAAACATATAGCTAGCGAAGATGATTTTCCTAGTGAATCAAATTAAGAAGATGAAGTGAGTTATGATGATCATGGTCAGATACTTATCATTCATAAAAGTTTGAATTTTTTTCATGATGAGAGTGAAGAGTCGGTTTGTTATAACGTTTGTATTCCAAGTTTAGCGCAAATACAAAAGTTTATGACATGATCATTGATAATGGTGCTTGCACTAATGTTGTATTTAGTGATATGGTGAGTAGATTCCAACTCAAGATAAAAGCACACCTTTATGCCTACAAATTGAGGTGGCTAGAAAAGAAGCATAGACAAAAGGTAACAAATAGTGAACAAGTCTAGTATGATGTAATTATTATGGATGCATGTATTGCTTGATTGTCAATGGAAATATGATGGGAAAGTTAAGCATGCATGCTTTAACAATACCTATTCTTTTGTTAAAATTGGTGTGAAAATTATTTTAGGTCCTTTTAAACGAGGACTTATTTCTAAGCCTTTTAAAGAAATCATAACATTTATACTTGTTATGAAATGGAAAAAACTTGTTGATAATGTGGATGTGGCTTATGCTCCTATTGTTTACGAGAAAATGCTGAAATAAATGAGTTGCTTCCTAAATTGCAACCTTTGCTTGATAAGTTTCATGATGTGGTTCTTGAAGATATACTCCATGAACTTCATTCAACAAAGAATATTTAGCATTATATTGATTTCATTTCGAGGATATACTTCCTAATAAGATAATATAATATAATGAGTCTCACCGAACATGTAAAGTTGCAAAGGCAAGTTAATGAGTTGATTTTGTAGGGCTTGGTAAGGAAAAGTAAAAGTTCATGTGTTGTTCTTGTTCTTCTTGCGGATAATGTGTATTGATAGTCGAGAAATGAACAAAAACACTATTTACTATCAATTTCCTATTCCTCGACTAGATGACTTGTTATATCGATCAACTTCATAGTGTTACCACTTTTTCAAATATTAATTTTAGAAACGACTATCATCAAATTAGAATGAAAGTTGGTGATGAATAGAAACAACATTCAAAATAAGGGAAGACCTTTTTGAATGAATGATTATGCCATTGGCTTTTCCAATGCACATAGTACTCTTATACAAATGATGAATAATGTCTTTAAACCTATCATTGACATATTTGATGTTGTTTATTTGGATGATATTCTTACATACAACAAGGATAAATGATGTGAATCTAGAAGGTTAACCTTTTCAACAAAATTTCTTGGACAATTTTTATAGTGGTGTTTTTCATACTACTCGTTCGCTTCTCTTCATATGCATTGGGTGGGGTTTGATTTATATAATCTTATTATTTCATTACAAATTATCGTTATGTGAAGCTCACTCACAAGTTTGAATTTAGCTTTCTCGAGAAAATATCAATTTAACTTATGAATTTATAGATTTTTATATCCACATGTTTACATCAACTAAATTAGATTTTATGACATTGCAAAAAGGTTTCCGTCACTTGAACATTTTATTTTTACATTCAAGAAAATTTAAGTTCGACCAGCATCGCAACGTTGCTAGTAATTTACGGCCAATGATCTATTATATATTGAAAAGGATATAAAAGAAAAGGAGGAAGTTGGTGCTGAGGTATGGAGTGGAGCAGAGGCTATTTTGAAAAAAAAAATATCGAGGTCGTTATACCCACTAATATTAACTCTCCCAATTCTTGATATTGGTCTTGGCCAGTATCAACCTCCAGGTCAAGTTTTCTATACATGGTGAGAATTTAAAACTCGTTTACAGAAGTGCAAATGAGTCGTCCTCGTAGCGTCAGGGTTACTGTCCAATATGGGCCTTCCAAAGTCGCAACATCTTCTTATGCCTTTAGTACAAGCTTTCTCAAGAAGACATGTGCCTTCTAGGCTCATATAGAATTCCTACCACCCGTTTTCGAATGGAGATTTAATTATTGAAAGAGCACGGCTGTTATTGGCGTAAATCCTCTTCCATTTTCACCAAAACTTGAGTATGTGTGGTATTGAAATTGCTGTTGTTAATGTGGTTTTAAAAAAGTTATTTTATAAAAAATATTTTTAGTTGAGATTAGTTTAGAAAAATACATGTTTGATTGAATTGAGGTTGAACAAAAAGTAATTTAATGTATTTGGTTAAAAAAAATGTTTTTCAAATTGAGGTTATAAAATAATTAAAAAAATATTTTTAATTTAAATATTGTAGATTTAACTACTATTATTACATCATGAAATAAATAATATTGATATCAATTTTTTTTTTATTATTCTATTAAATCATATGCAATGTCATCACATACAAAATCTATCCAACAATGACTACTTTTTGCATGGTTTCTTAAGCACGCAACAACAAAAACTGAATTTTTTTGTTACGTCATCAAGCGATATTCTTCTAATTTTTTGAATAAAACACAATTAAAATAAAAATAAAATTGAATTTTTCCCAACTGGGTCGGACCCGGCAAGAACATAATTGGAATTGCGATCAAATTCCACAAATGCTACATCATCATGCGATATCTTTCTAATTTATGTAGTGTTATTAAATAATATTAAATACTAGTTTTTCGAGTAAAACTCAATTTTTTTAAAAAAAAATTACAATTTCATTACGTACAAAATTCATTCGACAAGAACTACAGTTTTCATGATTTTTTGAGGGTGCAATAAAATTAGATAAAATATTATCAGGAATAAAATTAAGATTACAGTAAGAGTAAATTTAATTCACCTTAACTACTTTTTTTAACAAACAAAAAAAAATTTGTTCACATTCACGTGAATAGTGCAAGTGAAATCAATTAATTACACTTGTTTTTCAGAAGAAAAAAAAACCCTAAACTTTTCATGTGAACAGTGCAGGTGAATTAATTCACTCGCACTGGTTTTTCAAAATTTATATATAATAAATAAATAAATAAAATGTTCACTTTAGTGAACAGTGCTACAGTGGAGCCATGCTCCACTGTTGATGTTTTTCTCAAACGAGAAGCAGCAAAATGTTGTTTCTCTGAAACTTGCGGTGCCATGTGGGTCCTACCTACTGAAAGCACTTTTATTTTGGTTACCAAACGTTCATTAACGTGGCTGCGAGTGAACCTCACCCGCAGCCACGTTACCAAACAGCCGCTTAATGAAGTCAACTACAACTTAATCCTCATAGTTTAGAGTAATTAACTAATTAACCCTTATGATAAAAAAAAAATTAAATAATTTCTTAACCACGATGGTTATCAAGTGTCCAATATAGATTTATTAATTTTTACATTGATAATTAAATTATTTGTTGATCCATATCCACTCTGACGCAGACTATCCTAGCAAGTTAAGATACAAAGGGCACCCAATTTCCGTAATGCTATCTGTCGTTCTCTATCACTTACCTCTGTTAAGGAATAAAATCATTAACCCATTATTTTGAAGAATCCATCGTAAAAAGTTAAATTGTCCGCACATTATTATGAACACAATGGTTCTTGTATTGGGAGACTTTGCAATTTTTTCTCAGTCATAAGATTCTTCACTTTTAACTTTTCTCCGTTACAATATCGTAAAAAAAAAAAAAAAGTTGCAAGTAAGTCGTGCCTCCACGAGGCCTCTTTCAGAATAATACTATTCAAGCAAACGTAAGCGATGACTGCATTTTATCTCAAAAAAACAAAAAAATGAGGCAGCCCACAATTTTATCCAGCCCACTACACCGTTTACTTGGAGTTTACTAAGCAATTTTCTGCTGCGTCTAAAAATATGATAGGAAAGTTAAGCATGCAGGCTTTAACAATACTTGGTGTTCTGTTAAAATTGGTGTGAAAAATATTTCAGGTCCTTTTAAACCAAGACTTATTTCTAAACCTTTTGAGATGATAACACTTCTTGTTACTTGTTATGAAATGGAAAAAACTTGTTGATAATGTGAAAGTGACTTATGCTCTTATTGTTTATAAGAAAAATGCTGAAATAAATGAGTTGTTTCTTGAAGTAGAATCTTTTCTTGATGAGTTTCATGATTTGGTTCCTGATGATATACCTTTTGGACTTTCTTTAATGAAAAATATTTAGTATTATATTGATTTTATTCTGGTGATATACTTCCTAATAAGATAGTTCATATAATGAGTCTCACCGAACATGTAAAATTATAAAAGCAAGTTAATGAGTTGATTTTGAAAGGTTTGGTAAAAGAAAATAAAAATTCATGTTTTGTTCCTGCTCTCCTTGTCGATAATATGTATTGATAGCCAGGTATTTATGAACAAAATCAATATTGACTATCAATTTTCTATTCCTCGGCTAGATGACTTGATGATAGACCAACTTATTAGTGCTACTCCCTTTTCAATATTAATCTGGGAAGAAGCTATAATCAAATCAGAATGAGAGTTGAAGATGAATGGAAACAACCTTCAAAACAAGGGTTGACCTTTTTAAATTGGGTTATGCTATTTGGCTTTTTTAATGCACTTATTACTTTTAAATGAATGATGAATAATGTATTTAAACCTTTCATTGACATATTTAATGTTGTTTATTTGGATTATATTCTTACATACAACAAGGATAAATGATGCGAACCTAGAAGGTTAACCCTTTGGACAAAACTTCTTGAACAAGATTTTTATAATGGTGTCTTTCATATTACTCGTTCGCTTCTCTTAATATGCACTGGGTGGGGTTTGATTTATATAGTCTTGTTGTCTCATTACAAATTATCGTCAAGCTCACTTGTAAGTCTGGATTTAGATTTCTTGAGGAAATGTCTATTTGACTGTGGGTTTATATATCTTTATATCCACATATTTGCATTAACAAAATTGAGTTTTATGATAATGACAAAGAATTTCCTGTGAATAATTTTTTTTTACCTTCAAGAAAATTTCAATCTGACCAGCATCGCAACGCTGCGAGTAATATACAGCCAATGATCTATTATATAGTGAAAAGGATATCAAAGAAAACAGGAGGTTGGTGCACAGGTATGGAATGGCGTGGAGGCTATTTTGGGGAAAAAAAATTCAGGTCAACCTGTTATACCCACTAATATTAACTCAAACAATTCTTGATATTGGTCTTGGCCAGTATCAACCTCCAGGTCAAGTTTTCTGTACATGGTGAGAATTTAAAACTCGTTTACAGAAGTGCAAATGAGTCGTCCTCGTAACATGATCTGTTTCGCGTCTTCTCCAAAATCGTAACCATGGTAGCATCAGGGTTACTGCCCTTTCAAAAACAAAACATGGGCCTTTTCTCAAGAAGACATGTGCCTTCTAGGCTCATATAGAATTCCCACCACCTGTTTTCGAATGGAGATTTGATTATTGAAAGAGCACGGCTGTTATTGGCGTAAATCCTCTTCCATTTTCACCAAAACTCAATGAAGTCAACTCCAGCTTAATCCTTACAGTTTAGTGTAATTAACTAATTAACCCTTATGATAAAAAAAATAATTAAGTAATTTCTTAACCACTTTATTAATTTTTACATTAATACTTAAGTTATTTGTTGATCCACATCCACTCTGATGCAGACTATCCTAGCTAGTTAAGATATAAAGGGCACCCAATTTCTGTAATGCTATCTGTCGTTCTCTATCACTTACCTTTGCTAAGGAATAAAATCATTAACCCATTATTTTGAAGATCATCCATCGCAAAAAGTTTAAGTGTCCTCACATTATTATGAACATAATGGTTCTTGTATAGGGAGACTTTGCAAGTCATAAGATTCTTCACTTTTAACCTTTCTCCATTACAATATCGTTAAAAAAGAAGAAGAAAAGTTGCAAGTCGTGCCTCCACGAGGCCTCTTTCAGAATAATACTATTCAAGCAAACGTAAGCAATGACTGCATTTTATCTCAGAAAAACAAAAAAAATGAGGCAGCCCAGAATTTTATCCAACCCACTAAACCGTTTACTTAGAGTTTACTAAGCAATTTTCTGCTGCATCTAGAAAACTGGGATTTCTTTTTCATGTGTACAAGTAGAAAATGATTCACAGCTAGGGTCAGAGACAAGGAACTCTTGGCTGCTATTATTTTTTTCCAGTCTCCTGTTTAGAATTTATTTAGTCCTCCACTCAGATTAATTGTTTCGTATAGACAAACTTCTGCAACATCAAAAATCCCAAGTCAAACTATCAAATGCAAATCACCAAACATTACAAGTGGTATACGATCGATCACTTTTATTTCTCTGAAATCCATGACAAATCTTTGACCTAAACGGTTAACTTCAATGGTACCAATGCCGGAACTCCATCAAGCGGTTTTGTGAGTATCTGAGTGTTCGGAGATCTGTATTAGCTGGTCACCCTAAGAGTTTAGTCTGTAATAGCATAGGTTTCCACGCTTCGATGTACGACTTGACTATTTTATTGTGTAAAAAATAACATTAAGGTGTTGAAATTGAATACAAACTTCCGACACTAAAACCAGCCGACTCGTGATATTCTGTTAAATTTTTAATTCAAATTAAAATAATCTAATAAAAAAATAAAGTTTTTTTTATATAAAAAACACTCGTGTTAAATTTTTAAAATCGTGAATTCATTAAATCTGAAGCATTTAATTTAAAAAAACTATAAAGTTCAATTCCCAATCAATTAAATATTTTAGATTGAAATTGAAAAAATATTTCATTTATACAAAATGATTTTAAAAAAAATTAAAATAATGAAGATAAAGATTAAAATACAAATAAATTTTGTATTTAATTGAAGGGTGAAATTGAAAAGAAAATTAAAAAGAATGAGGATCAAAATTGACATAAGAAAATAAAATAAAAATGTTGTAATTAAAGGGTGAAATTGAAAAGAATAATAAATTTTAAAAAAGGACCAACAAAAAAATTAGAAATCAAAACAATAAGGATCAAATTGGAAAACATAATACCATCAAATTGAATTAAAGGATAAAATTGAAAATCACTAAAACTTTTACAAAAGGACTAAGGAAAAAAATAAGAAATTCAAAGAATGAAGACCATATTGGAGAATATAATATTTGGTAAATTGAAATTGAATAATGAAATCGAAAACAAATAAAACTTCTACAAAAAAGTCATGATAAAAAATTAAAAATTAAAAAAAATAAGGACTAAAGTTGAAATACCACAATCAAGATGGTCAAGCTGTAATGTTTTGGGGATGAGAGAGAGAATAAAAAAAAAATGTTCACCAATGCCAAACCGGACAACTACTAATGACAAGCGCCGTACCAATATGAAGAGGGTATGACAACGATTCCAACGACATGGCGGATAGGGATTCCTAGACACCGAGGTTCTACATGTGTACCCATCTTTTTTTTTATTTAGCCAAATTCAAAATTGCTTCCAAAACAATCATTGTGAAAAAATAAAAATGTTTCTTGACCTTAGGCTAAAATATTTTTTATTTTAAGGGTTTTTTTGACGTTTTAATGTGAATTTTAATTATTTATTATTTTTTATGTGTGAAAATATCAAATTATTCCTTAATAAAAAACATTGTAAAAATACAAAAATACCTCTTGACACCATATTTAATACTTCCTTCCAGATATATTTTGGTTGTTTTATTATGCAATCAAGAGAAAAAAATACTTATTTGTCACTATTTTATTTGGAAATGATAAATAAATTAAGTAAAAAGACTTTAATATCCTTGAAAGCTAATGTTAAGTTTTTCATACGAAGAAAAGAAGAAATAATTACACTGTTTAAGTGAATATTGTTTTAAGGTGTATATCTATAGTGATTTCCCAAACTGTTTTAGATTTTTTTTTAATATAGGGTCCTCATGCGAGACAAGTTAATATTTCCAAATAGCCATTACCTCTAATTCAAAAACTCGAACGATTTTACTTTTATTTATTAATTATTCATATTCTTTCATTCTTGATTCACATCATACATATATGCATGTAAAATGAAATTATTGTTGAAATATATATATATATATATATTTCAACAATAATTTCATTTTACATGCGAGTCGTCGTATTCCATCAAACAATCACAATTCAAATATCAAAGAGTCATCAACATATTTTAATCTTGCTTATCTAAGAGTTTGTGCTTGCGTTAATCGTGATTTAATACTATTTCATGGCCATTAACTCTATTATTAATCCACATATATCAACTAACTCTTGATCACTTTACCATAAAATAATAACCATCCAGAGTTATTCCACATTATCTTAATATATACGTGTTCTTGCTAATAACTTCATAAACATATATTTAAACCCAATCAAAATAATTGGTCAAAGAGATACGCATCAAAGAGTCATACATCGCCATGTGTATACAGGGTAGGGCTCACGTTTGTTGATGGAAGCCACTTTCAATGCAAGAGTCATTTATTTTTAAATCTTGCATCTCTGTTGTTTTATTCGTGTTTGTTATTTTATTTCTCATTAAATTGCTTCGCCGGTGACCATAACTCTCCAACAATAACTCGGATTCAGGGAGCTATTTTCTCGATTTCTTGTGAATGCATCTAGACTTAAACTCGATTGGAAAGAAACTTCGCATGGATTGTAAAAGGTCAAAACCAAGAATAAATGATACAATATTTATATAGCTGACTTTGAGTTGGTCTTCGTTGCAGAGAGGTATATTTATTGAAGTATTTGAGTCGTCTGCGGAATGTGCACAGTGACAGATGAGTGATGGCGAACAGACTTTTTAGCGTTCTTTTCAGGGAAGCTTTGTTTCAAGAGTGGCGGCACTTAGTGGTTCAGTCCAGATAGCCTGTGCCAACAGTTGACTTGATAATCTTCATAAAGCAGAAAACATATGGCTGCGGCCTCCATGATGTCAATGCATCCG
Organism: Populus x sibirica; assembly: GCA_019202695.1. Taxonomy (NCBI): domain Eukaryota; kingdom Viridiplantae; phylum Streptophyta; class Magnoliopsida; order Malpighiales; family Salicaceae; genus Populus; species Populus x sibirica. The sequence continues at coordinate 843,554 of JAGMVL010000762.1, read as the reverse complement.
TCATGCGCGTTTACAATCTGTGGAATCTGTACGGGTTATTCTAGAGGATTTTGACTTGCACAATCTTTTATATAATGTGCATCTTATGAATCTTATCATACACGTGGAATTGGCAGCTAAATGGCATATCGATCGGTGATTTCTAGTAATCACTTTCCCCTTCTTGATTTTAACTTGCTGTCATGGCTATGTTCAAGAGATGGTGGTCAAATTTTATTTTATTTTTAATAAAAAATTTAGTTTTTAAATGGTTATATGTATTGATGTTAAAAATAAATTTTAAAAATATATTATTTTGATATATTTTTAACACTGTCAATTTAAATCTGTAGCTCCTATTTTTCTTTTTTTATTTCTCTTATTTGCCTTTTCTTTGCTAAAACCATCATTGCCCCCGTCATAGACCCGCCAACCTCTCTCTCCCTGTCATAAAATAGTCACACTATAATTACGACACCACCCTTATCTCTCTCTTTCCACCATTAGATGATAGACTCTCTCTTCTCATCTGCATGTCTCTCATCGATTTTGGTCACTGTTGATATTTAGTGTCGCCACCACCATTTACTTTCAACATTTAAAGGTATGTCGCACACTTAACTTTTATCAATTTTTAGTATTTGCACTAATTTTTTATCTTGATTATTTTAGGGTTTGGGTTTTTTAGGGTAATTTATGATTATTATGAATGGGGTTTAAATTATGTTAATTATCTATAAAATACATCAATTGAATTGATAATTTCTTTATTTATGAAGAAAAATGATGAACTTGGATTGTTATCGATTATGTTAGGGTTGGCGCTTTTTAGGTAAAATTAGAGATTTTATCGAATTAGGTATAAATTATGTAATTAGCTCTGAAATATATCAATTGAGTTGATGATTTTATTATTTATGGAGAAAATGATGAATTGAGTTTCGTTGAATAACTTTTGTTGAAATTATGTACCTTGATTAATTTGCGATATTGATAAATTAGGCTTGGGTTTTATTGTGTTATTTTAACGTATTGTCTTGTGGTAATGGAATACTATGTTTTTATAGTAGTTTTATTATCAATATCAACAATGGTATCACTTACAATTGAAAAAATAACGAGTTCTTAATCACTACATTAGATATGTCTCGTACTGAGAAATATAGATTGTTATGTGATTGAATTGGATGGAATTTTTTTGAAATTAAAGTTGAAATTTCTTAGAGGATGCAAATTTAGGTGCGTCCAACTCATTATACTAATGTATCCATTTTTAGTGATGATAATGTGAGTTCAGTGTTTGAGTTAGCCATTGATAATGGGTTACAAATTCTAGATATCTACTAAAATAGTAGACCTAAACAAGGAAAAGTTTTTAGTATAAAGTTCATTCGGGTGCAAAGTTACACTTAAAAGACCACATAAGCATCACAAGTAGTTGTTTCCTCTAGTTGAGGTGGTAGTGTCATAAACATAACGTCATCACAAAAAAAAATTTGAATATGAAAGCTCAGTTGGATATGAAATCTTCTCCATATTATTATGAAGAATACGAACTAAATGTTGATGAAGATGATCATCTTATTGATAGAGTTATAGACAATAGGGATGCTAAATTAGTTGAGCCACTAAACTAATTCATGGGACCTCCCGCTTCTAAATTTTAGGATGTTAGTGGTATACCCAAACAACATGCAATGACTAGGCTTTAGGTCATAAGAGTTCAAATGTATCAAGTGATAAGATGGAGATTAGATAAAATTTCAAGACAACTCTGAATGTATTATTATAGTTAAGTGGTGGAATATTAAGAATTTATTGTAGTGGAAGATGAAATGTTCAACTAAAAATTATGTGCAGTTGCAATGGTTTCAAGACTAGTCTATAGATTATATTTATGTGGAGGGTATAACTAGAGGTCTTATTTATTTGAGATCTCAAAACTGAGAGGGGCACATACATATCAAAATCCATTGTTTTTGTAAAGCCACCATCAGATTGACACATGTCTCGTTATTGAGGTTATGTTGATTGTCATAACCTATTTTTTACTCCTATTTTTTCTATGTGTTCTTAAAAATTTATATTTTCAGTCTAATTTAATTTTTAATTTATTTTTTTAATCATGATAAATAAATAAAAAAAGAGAAAAGAAGGAAAAGATAAGAGAGTTTAGGGAGTTAAATAAAAAGAAAGAGAGAACAAGGGATTAAGAGAAGTAGGGACTAAAAAATAATAGGGGAAGAATAAGCAAAAGAAAAAAAAAGGATTAAGCAAAATTGAAAAATTATTGAAAGAAATCCTACATTTTAAGACGAGAAAATATAATTAATTGGGAATCCAAGGTCAAGAAGGAAACAATATCATTATCTAATATTATTTTTCCACTTTAGTTTTTGCTTTAAACAATATCATTTAAAGAATACACTATTTCAAAAAAAAAAAAACTTAAGCAAGCATAGACAAAGAAATAAAAAAATGCAAGCTATTGAATTACCTAGAAAATCTAGCAACAACTTTCTAGCTTTCTATCTCCAGTCTTTGATGGAGGTAACTGACTTTACTAAAATTAATAAAAAGAGGAAGAAGTTGTCTACACTTATTTTTGTATTCAATTATGCTTGTTTATATTCATTGAATTGGTTGAAATACTAGTGGCTATTTATGATAGTTATGCTTGGTAACATAATTAATTTATAATGGGTTAATATAAATTGAGTAATTAAAGAAAACAATTCAAAACTCAAGTCCCCCTTAATTATTATTTTCAATCTTCCCTCCCATAATAATAATAAAAAAAGAAAGGTGAGGAGGTGGTTTTGTTGTTAATCGTAAATCCTAAATCACTATGTTGGGAATTTTAACCTCTAATAAAAATATGTATTTATTTTAGAAAAAATATTACCATGTATGCATAATAGGTATTTATCGTAAAATTAAACAACAATCAAGCTTTCTTTAGGTATGATATTTTAGAATGATTGTCATCTTTCCTTACGCATAACCTCCTTCTATCCAAAAATATTTAAAAAAACACTTAGGGTTTCTCGTAACCATAAAAATAGATGGTGATTTTTTTTCTTATTTTTACCCCCTTTTAACTAATTAAATCGTTAAGATGTTCCCCACCCCTCCCTCCTCTCATGACATTGACAATTGTGAAAGACAATATAAGTATGGGTGTTACGAATATTCAAACTACTATACATAGGGATTATAAGCATCTTCTCTCATATTAAAAAGCGTAGGTAGCTAAACATAAAATATTGAAGTGGTTGTTTGGTATGCACAAGCAATTCTTTTAAATAATGCCTAGAATTCTATATGCACTCAAAGAATCAAATCCAGGTATGGTTGATGGTAATAAAGTAATATTTAGAAGAGTATTTTAGGCATTTAGAGCTTCAACTGATGTTTTCAAAACTAATATCCTTTTATTAGTATTGAAAGCACTCACCTATATGGGAAGTACAAGGTAAAGTTGTTAATCGTGGTTGCTTATGATGCAAATAATAAGGTTTTATCATGTGTGTTTTGTTATGGTCAAAGTAGATACAAACAATAATTAAAGATGATTTTTATATTTTCTTTATGGGTATATCACTAATGGTCGCATCGAATTGTGTATTATATTAGATAGACATATGGTGATCAAGAAATCCACGACATAGATATTTCCTGAATTTCCTGAGCCAATTATGTCATCGTTATTATTCAAGATACTCTATTAGTAACTTCAACACTAGGTTAAGAAAATATTGCCTTGAAGAATATGTTGCATAAGATGTGTCAAGAACCTACAAAACATGAGTTTAACACTTTATATGATGATATGATTGAGATGAGTAATATGATCAAAGAATGGTTAAAAGTTGGACCTAAAGAGAACTGAGCACTCTAGATGATGGTGGTTGTCATTATAGCAATATGACCACCAATTTTTCAAAGGTTTTTAATAATTTATTGAAAGGTATCTGTGGTTTGCCCATAATGGCTATAATGCAAATGATTTTTTTTAGCTCAGATAAATATTTTATTAAGCGAAAAGCATATTGAAGAATTCTTAATTTATGAGGTATTGTGGCCTCTAATTGTCCTTATTACATGCTGATACTGCAAGATCAAGAACACATATCTATATTGACAGTTATGTAAAGCATGTATGAAAGAAAAGACACAAATAGCTGGTTGTTTACTATTATTTTAAATTTTTTAAGTGAAAATTTTCCTTTATTAGTATTAATTATTTTAAAATGTTAACATAAAACAACCAATATAAATACATCTATATCTTGTTAGAGAGCATCTTCATATCGATTATCTAGAGAATTTGGGAAACAATATCCTCGACGATGTAATAGGAAGGCAACTCTTTATAGGAGATTGATAATAATAAAATTTAATAAACGTTGTATAACATGTGACATTTATAAATTACATGATGTACTAACTTTGTGGCTTTTCATGTTAGATTGTGTGGGCTAGACATTCTATTTTAAAGAATCCTCATATCCATCCTTTTTACTAGGACGAGTTGGATGCACAATAGTCTTATAAGGTATAGGTAACAAAATTATTTTTATATGTTTTTATGATATTATTTTTTATTGTTGATTTTTTTTTTCTAATATATATCTTTCATGTTTCGATAGGTTATATGGATGCTTCATACTAAGGATTTGATATTAATAGTTTCACTGATATGCCGGGAGGGAGATGATTTATAGCTAGCACAAGTCTCATTGCACTACTTTGATATCGTTCAACAGTTTGGATTGTCTTAGTACATTCCCAATTATATTGATACTAGTAACGAGTTTTATAATATCAATCATCATGATAAGTGGGAAGGGAATTGGTTAGTGATTCATGCAGCTTACCTAAATATTTGGCATACCAAGAGTGATTATGGAGCTACTTCCAATAATTGATGTAGATTGTTATATGAGATGGTATTTGCCCATATCATGATGGTTTATTACACCTATTTGGTCATATTTTATCCAATACATTCTGAGTAGCGTTATCCAAGACAAAATCAATTAGTATGCATTAGTTTTTTTATATAACATTTATTAAATATCATGTTCATAATACTGTATATGATCGATGAGTGTTATTTTTTATGTATATATTAGATGCATTATTTAATATGGAGGCACGAAGAGCAATAACCACACTTCGAGAAGGAGTCAATGAGATGGGACATGTCCTTGCCAACAATACACTTAATTTGTGTTGTGGTGAACTTAGAAGTTGGGGAGATTGAGCGTCTCAAAGTTGCATCGATAGATGATGAAATCGCTTTTTGTGAACAAGGACATGTAGTTAGCGAGGTAGGTTCGTCCACGGGAGATCTAGGCTTATCTATGAGCGCTCTAAACTTGTTTATAAGCTGGATCGATTTTGGTGCTAACCCCTCCATAAGCGCTACAGACTTATCCACAAGTTGTATGAGTTGGGGTAGTGCATGCCCATCTACAAGCTAGGAAAATTTTAGATGTAGTTAAATTATATGTTTTAATGTTATAAGAATTATGAATTTAAATTAAATTTAATAAAATATCATGTGAGTTAATTGTATTTAATTATGAATTGTGAATTTTGATAACTTCTAAATTGAGAAGTGTGTTTGTTTTTTAATTGTGTTGAGTGTTTAAATGTGAATTGTTGGTTTAATTTTTATAACAGTGAGTTGAGTTGAGAAGCTGGAAAAACAACCAACCCATATTTTTTACAAGTCGTAGAATATGCATATGATTCACAAGTCAAAGATGTTACATGTGATTTCCTAAATATTTTCTAGATAGAGCTATTCTGTGTTTTTTATTTTGTGAATTTGAAAGAAAAAAAAAATTCCCTCGTGCTTCATTACGGGGCTAAGTTCAAACTTCGTCACGAGGCTCGATCGAAACCTCGTCCTTCAAGCATGGGGCCCGGCCTCTACCACTAATGCAAAGTATGGCTGTGATCATGAATATCACTTCGTTTCTTTTCATAATAGTATCAAAATTTAGATAACTGTTGCTAGTCATATGATGAAGATCTTATTGTAAACCAAATTCAAGTGACAGAACTTACAGCTGTGACCTCAACTGAGTGAAATAATTAGTAGTAATTTAATTTGTTCATAAAAAGATCCTCTTAATTGGACCTGCAGACAAATCTAAAGAATAAGCGATCGTTCACTGCTCTCATTTATAATCGATGCACTTTATTGATTTTGCTACGTTCATCTATGTACACACACCATATATATGTATATCACGATGATCACATTAGCTGTTGTTGTAAGAACCAGATATTCTCTTCGTTCCACAGGCTCTGATCCAATGAGTCACCACCGCCTATGAAACCATATCTTTCCTGCTCCATGCCTTGCATATCCACTCCATCCTGGCACCAACCCCAGGAACCAGAATCATTTTCCGGGCATAAACCAGACCCGTTTTGCATACCATCTGAATAGTACTGACCACAGGGTGGATTTTGATAATCAGTCAGGTCCGACCAGGGAGAAACCTGGGCATCCAAAGAGTCTGACAAAGTACTACTGACCGATATGTCGGGCATGAAATTCGGGTCTATCAAATCCGAACCGGATTCACTTGCAGCACCTGGGATATCAATCTGGCTGGAATAGTAAGCGGGAGGGCTGATGGTAGGTTGATCCATGGGAGATTCAGATTCTGCTCCTATTTTTTGAATTAGTTGGGGAATCCAAACGTAACGCATGGTATCTCGAAATTGTTTGCTATTAACATCACATTTGAGCTGTTTTGCCTGCTTCTGAACCCTGGTCCTCCAGTAGTTTTTTATCTCATTGTCTGTTCTGCCTGGTAACATCTGCGCTATTTTCGACCACCTAAATTATTTCAAGCAGAATCCAATATTGATTAGAGAAAGCTTCATAGCAGAACAAATTGTGTAATTATATCACAAAAAGTACCCTAATATATATACCTATTGCCCCAGCGAGAATGGAGTTGAAGAATCAGGAGCTGTTCTTGAAGAGTTATATTTCCACGTCTAACATTTGGGCGCAAGTAGTTTAACCATCTTAATCTGCAGCTTTTTCCGGTCCGCTTCAGTCCTGCATATGTATAGTTATATACTCTAATCAATCAGCACTAAAATCAATGAAGAACTGATAAAAATCTTTATTCCCACGAAAATTATAATGCTTAGAAAAAACAAGTTCTATGTTTCATATGTGATATTAACCTGCACAGCGAGCGGCAGAATTCCAGTGACCTTCACCGTGGATGGTGATGTAATGAGCGAGTAAGGAGTCTTCTTCGATAGTCCAAGGCCCCTTCCTTATGCCCATACCCTGATCTTCACTTTCAGTTCCTGCATAACCATGCTTTCTCCCTTGAGCATCCATTTCCTTCTCTAATATAAAGAATTTAGCGAGAGAGGCACAATTGGAGTTTGAGTTCTGGGTTAGTATGCTAGAGAGGGAGGGGAGAGAGGATAGATTAGTCTCGAAGGGCAATTGACAGACAAGGAGGGAGTATTATATATATATATATATATATAGAATGCGGTTAAGAGGGGAATAAACTTAGAGCTAATTTAGTCTTAGATAGCAACGCGTCATAGGCTAATTACACTGCATAGAAGAAATTTATTATATTTGGAGTTTGACCCTTTTGTCTTTTCAACATTTCTAAGACATCCACACCACGCGAGTTGAAAGATACTATGAAGACCATGGTCCAAGGATGATCTGTTTTGTGAGTGAAGCTTTTCTAGGATGTCAAGATCATCGTCGTCCTCCTTTATTTATTTATTTATTTATTTCTTCTTCTTCTTTCTTCAAGGTGCTTGAATGTCTTGGAATGTTTTGCAACATGTGACAGACCATGGTTTCAACGAGGATTATATATTTTGGGTGACCGACCACTACCAAGCTACTTAGCCTCTGGTGCTTTAAAACAGTGCTCCTCTTTTCTCTTTTTTTTTTTATATTTCTTTTATTCCCCTGATTAAGCTGTGGACTCCATGACCAAACGGGATTGGCCCAAAAAATTGAGAAAGAAAAGTTTAGAAGCAGGTGAAACAAAGGGTTCCAGATGTTTACAGGGAAATGATCAGTTAATTATAACTATAGTAGATACAGTTAATCAAAGATTAATTGATTAATCAATCTTTATATTTTTGATGATCTTTATTAATGAAAGGGTTCCTAATGTTAACAAGGATTAAGCTATTGGATAATAATCTTAAATCCAACCATACATATATTTTTTAAAAAAAAAAAATTTATATATTAACTAATACTCTAAAAAGCGTAAGAAAAAGTATTGTAACTTTCTCCACGCTACATGCTTTTTTTTTTTCATTTGTTTTTGTTTTTTCTTTCTTTCTTTTTTCTTTCTATTTTTTTTCGTTTTTTCCCTTTTTTGGGTTTTACATGTTTTTTTTCTTTTTTTCCATTGTCTTCTTCTTCTTTTTTTTGTTTTTTTATTCTTTTTTTTTTGTGTTTTTTTTCAAAATTATCTTTGTCGATTTTTTTTTAATATTGAACTGGTTCAAAATTTAGTTCTTAGGTTTTTTTTCTGTAAAACATTATGGATTACTATAATGTTTCCCTACATGACTTTTTTTTCTTTTTTTTAAGAATTTTTTCTTCTTTTGTTTCCCAAATGATCTTTGTCGATTTTGCTTCGTAGGTTTTTTAAAAAAAAACACTGTGAATTGTTACAATTTTTCTCCACATGATTTTTGTTTTGCTACAGTGTTTCCCTATATGTTTTTTTTTTCAAAATTATCTTTGTCGATTTTTTTTTTTAATATTGAGCTAGTTGAGAATTACAACTGTAGATTTCTCCACATGTTTTTTTCCATTTTTTTTTACCAAAATTGTTTTCTTTTTTTTTCAGAATTGTTTTTGTTGATTTTATTTTTTTTAATATGGAGCTGGTTGAAAATTTAGCTTTGTAGTTTTTTTCTTTAAAACACTGTGGATTGCTACAGTATTTCCCTACAAGGTTTTTTTTTCTTATTTTATGATTTTTTTATTTTTTTTCCAGAATTGTCTTTGTTGATTTTATTTTTTTTATATTGAGCTGGTTGATAATTTAGCTTCGTAGTTTTTTTCTTTAAAACACTGTGGATTGCTACAGTGTTCCCCCGCATGATTTTTTTTTGTTATTATTTTTTTCAAAATTGTCTTTATCGATTTTATTATTTTTAATATTGAGTTGGTTGAAAATCACAACTGTAGATTTCCTCATGAAACACTATAGATTGCTACAATGTTTTCCTGCATGGTTTTTTTTCTTTTTTTATGATTTTTTTATTTTTTTTCAAAATTGTCTTTGTTGATTTTATTTTTTTCATATTGAGTTGGTTGATAATTTAGCTTCGTAGTTTTTTTCTTTAAAACACTATGGATTGCTACAGTGTTCCCCCGCGTGATTTTTTTATTATTATGATTTTTTCCAAAATTTTCTTTATTTATTTTATTTTTTAAATATTAATCTAGTTAAGAATTTAGATTTGTAATTTTTTCATTAAAAACATTGTGAATTGCAACAATTGTTCTCTATATATATATTTTTTTTTTCACAAACTCATAACAATGCATAAGCATGCCACAAGCCCACGGTATCACGTAAGCATAGCATCTAGTATCCTTAATATTCAAAATTACCTTTTTGAAAAAACATCTTAAATCAAAGCTCGTGCAAAGCTTTAAATTTTCACCCACTTTAATTTCCTCCGAGTCACATTTGAAAGGATGCTAATCACGTCATCGACATGGTTTTTTTTTTAATATATGAGAAATTAAATCTAGTTGGTTAAATAAATATATCACAATATCCTTCCATGGGTTGGATTTTCTAATTCAGACCATTTTGAGAAGAAATTAATTCAATTTGTCTGGTCATATTTTCTTATGACTTGTTTATATAAATTTAATTACTATCAATTTATTTTTATATATATATTTTTTTTTACATTTTTCAATCCATCATTATCAAAAATATTTTCATTCAAATTAACAAAATTAGTGGAGCATGGCAAATTCAAATTCAACATGATTAATTAGAACAAAATATTTTTTTTTAAAAGAAGGAGAAGAAGAAGAATTGCCACATTGTTAAAAATATTTTTTCATATACTTTTAATAAATCAGGTTGGATTTGAGTTTTTTACGTGAGTAATTTCATTAATTTAGATAAGAATATGTTAAAAAATGATTCTATATTTAAAAATAAGTTTGAAGCAACTAAATTTATTAAAGGATTTAATACCCTCGAATAGAATGCATAAACTATCATTGTTTATAGTCACTTTCTTTATCTTTTAGTCCCTAAATTTTCATTGCATTTTAGTTATTGAACTTTCTCTTTTTTTCAATTTCATCCTTGTAAGTTATATTGACATGGTTTTATGCATTGAGATTTTTACATGTTCTTACACATTCGATGTGCCATATAATATTTCAATATTAAATTAAAATTTGAATCGATGTAATAGAATTTTATATTATAGTTAGAAAATTAAAAAAACAAGGACCATAATTAATATTAAAAAAAATTGAGATACGTTTTAAAAGGCCTTCAAATTTCATAGTACACATACTTGATCCCTGTTGTTTAAGGTTTTTATATTCGATTCGAAACTTTATTCATATTACGTTTTAGTCTCTAAATGTTAAGCGGAGAGAGATAAAATCACTAGAAAAAGAAAATGAGAGAGATAGTGTATGATTGACCACATTCAACTATAAAAAAGATAGAACTTGGTATCTATGGGTTTGTATTAGAGAAGTTAGTTAAATAGAGGTAGTTTTGCTCTTTAAATATGCTGACAAAATAGATCAAAACTCGTGAATTTTGTTTTGATTTGATTTAATTTTGAGTTTTTGAACTAATTGACGATGCTTTAAGGTTGAAAATATCTTTCTTTATGTTTTTAAGATGTTTTTAAGATGCTTTTAGATGAAAACAAGTTAGAAAATGAATTTTTAGAGTCCAAGAACTCAAACAATGATTTTTTGGTCACAAAAGGTGATTCGAAAATGCTCTAATGGATAACACATTATTTGCCAAAGAGAACAAAGTATTGTTCGTTCTTTTGAAAAATCTATTTTTCAACTTATTTTCATCTAAAAACACTTAATAAACATCACAAAAACCTTCTTAAATTACATATTCCCAAAATCATCCAAAAATACTAAAACCAACCAAATTGAAAAAAAAAACAAAATAAAACCCAATCTTCTTTTTCAAGCATATTTTTAGGAAACCCATCATCATTGAATTCTCCTCGTCGAATAGAACTCATTGACAACAAGCTGTCATTTTGGTTGTCGAAATCATGACAACCAATCATTTTATCTCTTTCATCATTTTCTCGCGACTCTTTTTTTTCTCTCAAGCCTAAGGACTGGAAAATAATTTACATAAACTTTTAAACCAAAATAAAAATTATTTAGAAGTTGGAGTGAGTCAAGTATTTTCTCCGCTTTTTATTTTTCAATCTTTTATTTTTTTATTTTTTTTTCATAATTCCAATCTTAATTCTATCCAATTAGGTTATACAATGATTTAATTGCAGGAAAAAAAAGATTTAAAAAAAAATTAAGGTGCTTTTGTTCATATGAATAGTGAAACACCTAGAAAAAACCCTCCATCATTTAGTATATATGTTAATTATCAAATGCAGTCTCATCATGAATTGTTTTTGGATTAAATTTAATTCTATGAATTACTCCGAGAGGAATACTAGCTAATAGAAGGATGAAACATAGTCATTAAACTCGGATCGACTCGATAGGTCAGTTATTAAACTCGGATCGGCCCAATCAGTCGAGCCAGTGGCTGGATCGGTCCGAATAAGACAAAAGATCTGGATGGGCAAAAACCTGACAAAATCTAATTGACCCGCCGGGTTGACCCTTGACCCGGGCGACCCGACAAAACCTGGTTGAGACCTTTTTTTTTTCAAATGTGTTTTTTCTCCTAGGCAAAGACCCTACTTGGATGAGAAAAAACCCGAAAAAATCTAGTTGACCCGTGACCCGGGCGACCCGACAAAACCCGATCGAGACCTTTTTTTTTTCAAATGTGTTTTTTCTCCTAGCCAAAGACCTTATATATATATATATATATATAAGTTGGTTATTAACTCTTTTCAAAGTTCACTATATAAATACTAGAAGAATGTTTTATTTTTTCAATGTGGGATTTGAAGCCTTATAGTATATATAATCTATGTTCATAATAAAAAAAGTTATGATTTTTCAATATGAGATAAAAAAAACATTTTTTGTTTAATTACTTCAACTTAAAAGGATAACAAACTAACATAGTATCTTTTCAATATGAGCATATATTATTTATAACACGTATAGTCTATATTCACATAGATTGTTTCTTAATTTTTTCATATGAAATATTAAAATTTCAAATATTTTTTTAAATTTTTCCGGGTTGATTCGGGTTGACCCGGGTCAACCCGTGTAACCTGGGACCCGCCTCCTTGGCCGGATTAACCTCAGATCGGATTTGATAACTATGGGATGAAAAGCCAACAATGCGAGAACAAATTCTCTTCTTTTGACACGTATCTCAAGTCTCACCTTTTCTCCTTCAAAACCAGTACTTTCTACAAACAAAATCCCACCAGCAATACACACACATGAAAATGGATAAACACAAAACTTGTAATTATTATTTTTATAATAGCCCACACTATCAATGGTCGATCGAATTAATTCGACTTGATAATTTGATCAATCGATCGCTTTTATATTTCTATAATATCTCTTACCAGTAAATCAATTGATCGATCAATTCGATAAACTGATTGAGACAATAATGATTTTGATTATTCAATTAAATCAAATGGTTGACTGAATTAATTGGTAAATCCAATCGATTAACCAATTTGAACATAATTTAACATTTTTTTATATTTATCTTTTATTCATTTATTAACTTATAGTGTGGCATTTAAGTTCTTGACTTGACAACTTCTTTACCAAATTATTTCATAAGATTCTTTCTTTTACCTTAAATTATACTTGAATTATACTAGGTTATTATATTGACCCTTCGTTTAAATCTAATTTCCAATTACTTAATCTAATCATTCTGGATCAAATTTTACAATTTAACACTAGCAACAATAGACAACGTCTATTCTTTCGATCCATCATTTCATTCTTTCATCAATAATTATAACATATTTATCACCTATTATTAAAAGAATTATAATTTAAATATCATGCATTTGTAATTGTAAATGAAAAGAAGGATTTAATAAATTTAGTTGATACATGCATCATATTATTAAAATTTACTTATATACCAAAATAACATACTTAAATTTACAAAAGAAGTTTATATTTTCTTTAATTACAACTTTAATATCTAGTAACAAAATTACAAAAGTGATCTACTGCACATCACGAGCTTGCAAAGATCCCGTAAACAATTTAGTTTATAACAATTAACAATAATTACAGTATGATATAACAAGATAAGAAAGTGTGCTACTTAATTTATACATAGTCAACCAATTATTAAACCATTATCTTTTTTTTCTTTGCAGAATCAATTCATATTCTAGTTGTCAACTAAATTGACACCTTTAGTACTACACCAAGTATTAGTTAATTTTATTTTCCCAGTCATCTAGCAAATTGATGTTCTTAGTACTACACTGAGTAAAAATTAGTTATATATTCTTCATCATCAATCAAATTGATGCCTGTAGTACTACACCGAGTACTAATCAATTTTATATTTCATTACATATTCATCTCACTTCTCATGTAACAAAATACTTCTAATTTTGTTTTTACAAAAACTAAAATGAATTATCATTTATAATAGAGGAGTCAGTCTCTTACTTACTGCTAGTGAAAGTCCTACCTCTCTAACCTAGGATCTTGCTCCAAAGAACCTCTTATGTACCAACAAGTATACACATCACTTCCTATTTAGTAATTCAAATGTAAGTTCACCTTACAACTTAATCTTCAACAGTTTAGCTCTTAATAAAAATTTCATTATCAAAACCTCTATCTTTTACATCTTATAACATCATTTAACACAACAACCTAATAAATCAATTTGTCCATTTTACATCCTATTAGAAATAATTAAAACTCTCTAAAAGAAAGTGTATTCATTTTCTTTATCATTTCTTCATCGAACCATTATTCAACACAACTCAAAATTTAATAATTCCTGCAAAGTTTCAATAGTCGTAATTTAAGGTATAAACAACATTTTCATTACCTTTGAAACACAGGATTTTCATTTCTTTTCAATCCATTCTCCACATCACAACACATGCTATAATAAGTATAAACAAATAACGTTTATTTATTGTTTTAGTTTCCTCAACACTTCCCTTTTATGCCAGCACTAACCCCTTTCAATAACATTATGATTTTCCACTTCATTTGTATATATTCTAAGTTATTTTCATTCATTTTATCTCAATTACATAAAATAAAAATAATTTTTCCATTTCCCACATATTTTATTATTAACTTAAAACTTACAAATTAGACATAAATTCCTACTCGAAATCTTTTATGTTTGTATATTTAAGTCTAGCCCCCCTAACCTGGTTATAAAATGGTCTTCAAATCATATCATTAAACATTATTCTATCACAATTTAACATTTTAGCTAACAAATTTTTGAAATTCAACATCTACACAACACTAACACATTCATTCATTCACACATATTGCCTAGTCATTCAAACCAAACATTTTAAATGAGTTTCTCACCTTAGTTGAATGCTAATCCAAGTGGAAAAATGCAAGAGGAAACCAAGTTGATCCCTACTCTCCTCTTTGTTTTCTCCTTAACTCCCTGGCCCTAACCTTTTTAACTCTTTAAAAACCCTCTATACCACCTAATTTTTTATTTTGATCACTCAACAACTTTTTTAATCATTTTTTGTTAATCTTTTCCAAGAAAAATAGAAAGAAGAGGAAGAACCCTAATCCATTTTTTCTCTTTTTTTGTTCTTCATTGCCTAAGGAGTCATTTGTTTTGCCAATTTTTAGCTATTTATAATTTTACCCCTCATTTATTTGTGATAGACCAATCAATTGTTTGAGTTATTAAATAAATCGATTGGCGGTTCCTTATTTATTCACTATAATCAATAATTTTAATTAATCAGATTTTTATCTAATTCATGAAATATCAATTTAAATCCTTCTTTTTTTTATTTCCAATCAAATGAAAACCCGGGGTTTACATATATAAACCAGCACAAGACCACCATTGGCGAATTAATTAATTATGATTTAATAAACTAAATTATATTGAGAAAGAGTAGGGAAAAAAAAGGGTTAGAAAGCATTGTCGATCGAATAGAATATTAGTAACCCAACAACAGATGAGGAAGAAAGTTCCCCAAGATAGATAATTGGGTGCGTAGGATTAAGGTAGGAATAGATCCAAAGGACTTCCTATAGTTAGTGGTAGTTTTCGTGATTTTGCTACTCCCTTTTATCCGTCAAAAGGAAAATCAGCTTGCCCAAGACGTTTCACACTCATCTCATGCTTTGATTGGTTTTCCAAAGATTACGTTACGTGCAAGTAAATTTGGAGGAAGATACCTTAAAACTTTCTTCTTCAATCCAATTTTTTGTTTTCTTTAATTACATTTCCTGTTTTTGTGTTTGTATATACGATTGAAACATCATGATAGTCATGCATCCATGCATCGTGGCATCGCACGTTCAATCGAGGCAAAACATCAATTCCAAGTTTTCCTTTCATCTTAGGTTCTAAACCTGTGCTGCTCGTCCGAGGAGTCTATCTCTTTCTCACTAATCTTCTCCTGTTCTAGCCTTTCTACTTTATTAGCCTGAAGAACCACCATAAAAACAATGAAGGTTATATTGTTTTGGATACTTGGGAGATACAGGAATCCGGTAATTTTGACCATATCTTTGAACGTCCAAGAACTTATACAAAGAATATATCTCCCGTGCAAAAGAGCTGCTTTTCTACACCATTAGTCTTACAAACATGCGGGAAAGAGATAGATGCATACTTATCAAAGAGATCATTTCTCAACAAAAAATAAAAAGAGATCAATGCATGCCCAAATATTCAAAATTAATATTCTCATTCTGTGTTTCCTTTATGAATTTGTTGACCATCCACGATCGATCTGTAAAATCCAAGCTATGCACAGTCGCAAACCATGCTTGTATCACGCCCATGTAGCAACCAACTAGTATAAAAATAATACAGTATCGGACCACACTATGCTATGGTCGGATAAATCTTTTCTTAAACCTAATAAAGAAATACTCAGGTAGTAGATAACTATTTATTATTATTACTAAAGACAGTACAACAATTAACAACTATTTAATATGCTGTGGTCGGATAAATCTTTCCTTAAACCTAATAAAAAAATACTCAGTTAGTAGATAACTATTTATTATTATTACTAAAGACAGTACAACAATTAACAATTATTTAATATTATTATTAAAGGCGGTACAACAATGAACTTTTAAATTTTAGATTTGAATTTTAGTTTAGTTTTGAGTTTAAAATTAAATTATAAAAATTAATTTAATATAAACCAATTAATTTAAAAAAAATGAAAAGAAAAGAAAGCACCTACTCCATGTTGATAACATCATGTAAGCATGTGCATTACACCTCAAAATTTGTAGTTTTTTAGGGGGAATACTCCATGTACAGTAGAAATTAATTATAACCGCTCGAAACATTTTAATCTACTCCAGTCTTTTAGCATATGAAATCTTTTATTATTTTTTTAAACAGCCTTAGGGTAAGAATCTAAGCGATCGAGTCAAAGCCCAAATCCGTTATATTTAAGGTGTTGAGGGTGATTTTCTATTTTTTTTTTCTTTTTTTAAAAGAGATCAATTAACTCAAATTTAATCTCTATACAAATATGTTACAAGAATCTATACCTTATATTCAGGATGCTCAAATTTTCAGAAGCCTATAATGCTGTGGTCACACTCGAAATGAATTAATGTTGAGTTTGTGATGAAGTCATAGTGAATGGATTTAGATACCCGAATAGACCGAAGAAGTTAATTATTGGGGTATTGAATATAAGAAATTTGAGAATTAAGCTACTGGATTAAGTTTAAAAAATGATTTTACATTAATTCTTTCAAATTACTGTTGTGTTCAAATCTAGCAAGAGAGTGTCATTGTCAAATTCATGGCATGGCATGGGGGTTGCAATGGGACTAGGGTGGGGGGAGCAGCGGACCCAGGTATGGTTTGACTGTGTTAGGCCTCTTTCCTTGTTGGAGTTAGGAAGGACATGTCGACTCCTGATAAAATCACATATGCGTATAGGGAGATTGAAGATTGCAAAACGAGAGATGATCTTTGACAATAGGGAAATCTTTGCTAAAACGTCCGAAATTGCTTCACTTGTTGCAAATGTTGGACACTTGGCGTTCTGTTCAGGAACAGCAACATAGAGTAAGTATTATCATACTCAACTCGATCGATTCAGTTGATCAATATGATGATCTACTGACCTGACTTTAGGCTCAGTCTAGATTTCAAAGTAAATTAAATAAAAATTAATTTGATATGATTCAATTAACTTAATGATTGTATTCGTAACTCGATCAATCTTATTAGAACTATATTTGACTTTCTAAGAAAAAATTTTAAAAAAAATCAATTTAACATCTCTCTTGTAAGAAAAAATATTGAAACGATAATGTTTTGGATTGACTTGTATCAAATTAGCCCGCTCAACTTGTAATCTAAATCATGAGCTTAATTGAATTTAATAACTTAGTTTTGTTTTAAATTTATTTTTTATTTTTTCATACGGTAATAAAAACAGATATTTATGAGAAAGATAATGAATACAATTATAAAAGAAAAAAATTGTTTTTTTCATTGAAATTATATTTTCTGATTCATTTTTTTTCACAACAAAACAATTTTTTATTAACGAATAGTTCATTGAATAAAAAACAACAACAATAAAAAAAAAGTCAAGAAAAGTATAACAATTTGAACTAAAAAGAAAAAGGTGTGTATTTAATTAAAAAAAACCTAATTTTTTTGTTCATGAATTTCTTTTTTATTTTCACATAAACATGTTTTTTTTTATGAGAAGCATTGTTTTGTAACTAAAAAACTTATTATAATTATAAAATCAAGTATCAATTAAAACATTAAGAAAATCATGAATCCATCATCTCTCAGCAACTATATGAAAAAAAATATGAGAACAATAAATTTGTGAAAACTATATAAAACATCTATAATAAAAAATTAAAAAAATAGATATTTCATTCTCAATCAATATTAATAAGTAAATTATTTAAAAATTTACATATCAAGCTAAAACATGACTATCGACAAAACAAACAACAATATCAAAAAAGCCTTAATATTCTTAAATACAATGATATAATTTTTTTTATTAACAGCATATGTTTTGAATAAAAGGCAACAACAATTAAAATAAAACTTTTTTAAAAATTTTAATCATCTTCATTCTACACTCCATTTCCTTATTAATGCATCTATTTATTATTTTAACAAATGCACATTTTTTAATTGTAAGCATTGTATTTTATATAAAAACCCATCAAGATTTCAATGAAAGTTTTAATTAAAATAATATATAAATACTTTGTATGTAATTGAAGATAAAAAAAAAATTAAGTAATGTGACAAAATCATGTTAAAAATCTATAAAAAAAATTAAAAATTTTATTTTTACTGAATATCTATGAGCAATTTATTTATTACATATTAGGTACATAATAACTGAAAAGAAAATTGCTTAGAAAATGTGCATTTGTTTAGAAAATGTGCATTATCATCAAATTCATCAAAGCTTTGAACCTAATATTGTTTAGAAAAAACAAAACAAAGAGCTGCATTGGAAATCCATTATTTTACGATATAGAATTCCTCAATTATCTCCACAGTTCATAAAATGAACTATCAAATTATACGGGCAACTTTTCTATTCAATTATAAGCTTGTCCATGCCCGTTGACATGTTTTGGATGAAGTGCCACGAGGACACATCGTAACTCAGTAGCTATGAACTTCATTTTCCGGTGATAAATCACAGCGGCAGTAGCACCGCTAATTGTAGGTTTTGGTACTGTAAGTTGTAACTCAGAATATGTTTTTTTTTTTCTTTTTTCCTCTTTTCCAGTTTCTTTGTTTCACTCCTTGGAGAATGATTCTTCTCGGTTTTTCTTTTTTAAAGTTTCAGCTTCTGGAAAAGATGATGACGTTGATGAGGATGACGGCTGAGGATAAGGGCAGTTCAGTTGATAAAGAATAAATTCTAGGATTGGCAGTGGAAGCTTCCGAATAGGAAATGTGCATCTTCATTATTTTAGCGTACAACAGTGGACTAGGTTCAGTGGCATCTCAGTGTCGCACTGGCCACAGCTAAGAGGAAATCTTTCTAGCTTGCTTTACTGTATCTCGTTTATTTACGAGCCACAGTTTCACCATTTATCGAAGCTCACTTGTGTTTCCAAATAACTTGGATGAATACACAAAGATTTGTCTAGACACTCGTGAAAATCTCTTCGTTAATCTCAGCTAGTAAAGTCTCCACAGATTATCAAATCATTCCTTGAAAAAAAAGAAAAGGAAATCACTGTCTTGTCCGGCAACCATGCTCTTAGGCTAATGAAATAGAGAAGGCAATTATTTACAAGATCGTAGCCCCAGATGAACAATCCCCGCCCCCACCATGAAAAAAAAAGGTGCTCTAGAATTTTTTGCGAAGAAAACTTCAATTACCACGAGCATATTCGTTTAAGTTAAAGTTTTTAACACCGCGATTAGTGCCTGGAAACATTGTATTTCACACAAGTTTTTGTTTATTCAACCCACCACTAACTCCATTATTCGCTCGCTACATGTACCATTAGACCCCACCAACACCCTTTAATTCTTTTCAAAACCCATAGAAAATTAAGGGGCTGTGATTTTGATTCTTCTTTTTAATTCTTAAGTCGTGGGGTAAGGTAAGATCTCTTAGTTTGACCACTGCAGATGAGTTTGTCACTGGTCGGAATGACCATGGAAATACTACTGCCGACAATATCACGCATGGCATGAAATATGAACGTTAAAATACTTCAGAGATGACCTTTTTGAAAACAACATGAGGTTACGGGTTCACATCCCTTACTACCCATTCGGAAACAAAAGGAACACCGGGGAACCCAACTAAGCAAAGAAGAATCCTTGTGTTCCATGAATATATCCCTTGCCATACAATCAAGTGAATTATATTAGTGAAACAATCCATTTTCAAAATGTCAAATCCCACTTTCTAATAGGACAAGAACTAACATAATTCCAAGACAATAGGACAAGATCATGGGCAAGAACTAAGATGTCCAGTGCTAGACAAAAACTTTTTAAGAGTTACAGAACAAATGGTCATCTGTATTCTTCACTAGTTACATCCACTTGATGGCCTGGTGAATTTATTTCCTACGCAACCAAGATGGATCTCTCTTTCTAACAGCCAAATTCAAAGATATCTCAATTTGGTTTTCATGTCTCGAATGCATTATGACAAGTGACAAAAACAACAGTAAGAGTAAATCACACATTTTGATAAAAGAACAAATCTATTTGGATAACCTTTTACAGCTTCTTTGTTCTCTTTATCTTTGCATATATCTCTCACATTGGATGTGTATTTGAAAAAATTAAAGGGATTTAGAAATTCCAAAGTGACTGTACTAGTTGTTATCCGCTATTGGCCATAACAGAAGAATGTAACATATCTGGAAAATTTCTGTTCAGACAACTTACACCGCACTAAGTGCAGACTGTATGGTAGATGTGAAATGAGACGCAATAGCCTGGCATGCAAATCCTTGAATTTGCTTCTTGGCATCTGAATATGGATTAGAGTACCCTTCATTACATAAAAAAATTTCAGATTTCGACTGAAGCTTAAAAGAGGCCATGGATAAGATTGCTTTAAAGAAATTTAATTGTTCACATAGCAACCAAGAAAAATAAAATGCAGTTATATGAAGGGAAAATAATTCGTGCTAATATTGTTAAGAGGACTGATGCTGTGTAATTTCAATTATAAATCAAGAACATTAGCAAAGTACACTTCCAAAAACGCAACTTCTAAACTGTAGTAATGCAGGCAAGATATTATTGTATTGAGCAGCTAAGAATTTATTTCACAAAGTATTTATGCACGAAACAGTTGAAGAAACTGCTCTTAATCTTGGCCAAAGGCAAATAAAGATTGTAATAGTTAAATGCTTAAGAAAAAAGTCACATGCAGTTCTGCTGATTACAGTAATATGAGGTATCCATATTCCCAATAACCAGAAATTGACAACTGGACTTCTCAGAACAGCATGGTAGGTACTTTTATTTAAAATCTCATCTCCAGCACATGCCACTAAAAACAAACATGGCCATATTGATATGATAAGGCTTTTAAAAAAAAATAACAACTTTGAGACCATTCGCTACATGTTTTGACCTTGGCATAAAAGATGGATACTGCTGTCACAGAAAGTTTAAAATATCCAAACCTTTGCGGCACTTGGTGACTCCAACAATGTTTACTATGCTGAGGCTTGCACAAACAGCGACTACTAGGACATAATCAGCCTCAAACCTTATGACTGAAAATATTCCAAGGATGACCCAAGCAGCAGCCTATAATAATAAGAAATATGGGAAGTACCAGCTTAAGAAACGATGAGAATTCAAGTGAAATGTCTTTTGTCTTTAACTTAATGCATACAGGATCCAGTACAAGCAGCGGGGCACCATGCATCAGACTTCCACGAAATTTACCAAATATTATTTCATTTTATTTCCTCTCCCAGGGTAGTCATTGGATAAACAATCAACTAAGTTTTTGTCCAAGCACAAGGATGCCTCTATATATAGTGCCCTTCAAGAAATACTACACCATCACTTCATTTGTAACCATATCAATCAACAATTTTTCTGCTGTTAATTGCCCTGAAATATATATATATATATAATGTGGAAACCATACTGCTCCATACTATTAACAAATTAAAATTTTTGTTCTTCAACCACTGTTGCAGCTTTTAAGCTGTCATGCAAAGCATTTCAAGCATATCTTACCACTCATCTACATCAATATCTCAATATAGTAAAAGATCCCACTATTTATTTATTTCTTGCACTCCTGGTATTTGGCAAAATATCAAAAAAGTTTTACACTTCACTTAGATGAATAAAATCAGAGCATAATGCTTGAACTCACATTATACGCAAGGATTGATATAATGTCCACCACAATAAGAGCATATTGCTTGAACTCACATTATAAGAAAATCAATGCACTAGAACCATGAGTACGGTAAGGATTATACGCAACAGCCATCCAATTTGAACTCACATTAAGGTATAATGTCCACCAAAATAGCCAAGAATCCTTCTTGTTCATGCGAGCCGATGACTGCATAAAAGAAAAGGAGTAGAAAAGGAAAGCCATGAAATGCACGAAATCATGAAATATTAGTATCACGATAACTTAAAACTAGTATGACGTTTGAAGTTGAAACCTGTTGGTCTAGGCATTCAAACTTCCAAACACTCTCACCCTGCCTCATTTATTTCATTCCACCATCTATGCCCAACTAAAATCCGGCAGCTGACATTCTTAACAACCCAAAAATCAAGGGCAGCAAGAACAACCGTGACCAAAAAAATAATGACAAAGCTATCAAAAAACAGGGCTGAAAGAATGTACATTACCAGGCCTGCAGCCTGTTAAAGATTTAAATAGTTAATTACATGGAAGTGGGTGTGGTGTAGATTCCTCAAACAAAAATTACAGACAAGCACTAACCTTGAAGAGTACGTGAAAGAAACATGTCTTTGGATTCGCATAATTTTCTCCAACGGGCTGCAATGAAAGAAAGATATTCATAATCAGATCAATTATCTGTGAAAAGAAAAATTGCAAAGCAACATCATGATCTGAGAAACGAACACGGGAAAGATGCTAATTGTTAACCTGGGAAAAATCCATTTGAGAAGATTTATGATCTTTACCTCTCAGTACTGGTTCATTTCATCTCAGATTTCTGGATCTTCAATTAACACAAAGCAATGGCTGACCTGATGCTAGCCTTTTCAGTTGATTTTGTTTAACAAAAAAAAAAAAAAGAGAACAAGGAAAAGGCTTTTTAGGCTTCGGCTGTAGATTGGGTTAGTAAGTTACTGTAAGAACTTTTCTTGGTCCATTGGGCTCATTCATGCATTTGTTTCATTTTTTCATGAATTTTTAGGAGTTTTTATGCATTAATCTTTACTGAGGTGAAAACCCTCAAATCACACTGCAATACTGAAAAAAAACTCTTATTTATAGAATAAAATAATAATATTTTTAAGAGGATAAAAATAAAATAGTAGATTAATTATTTTTTTTCAATCAACCTTGGATTTGTTTTTCTTTTATATATTGTTAAAGTATATAAACCTATGACTAATATGGGAAAAAAATTAGGTGAAACTCCACTATCAGAAAGAAAGAAAAAAAGAAAACAAATTCACTTATTTTCGAGGAAATGGAAAAGGATCGGATTTATTTAGTGATTTCCAAAGTAGAAACATGAATTAAAATTATAAACCATTTATTTATTTCAGTAAAAAGTTTCAAACAGTTTAATATGGATAAAAATATCTCTGAACCTAACTTTAAAAAATACAGTAAACATTAAATCTAAAAGTCATATAAAAAAATTGATTTTATAATCTTCTTCTTCTTTTCTCAATTTAGTCCCTATCTAGTCTAATTAGATGAAATTAACCTTGAAATTAAGATAGGGCTATAAAATTAAAAGACAAACAATTGAAATGTAAGACAGAAATAATATATGTCTAATCCTAAATTTTTACAATTTTCATTTTTATCATAAAATTCTTTTTTTTTTCAATCCTTTGATAAGAGAGAAACTCACTGAAAAATAATTGTTAAAAAAAAGTATTTGGTTATTGCGATTTTGACAACCAATATGGTCAAGTTTAGTATTAAAGTGTTCCATTCAACGAGGAAGATATGATAATTATTTTTTTTATCCTCATTTTTCCAAAAAATGTAGATCAAAGCTTGGAAAAATTTATGATCTCAGTTTAATTTTTCAATTTTTAACCAATATTTTGCTTCTTTAAGGGCATATGTGAGTTTGTTGAGGTTTGTTATGTGTTTTTTAGATGTTTTTCAGGTGAAAAGTTGGTTAAAAAATGAGTTGCTTGGTTAAAAACAAACTCACTTTTCTGTCTAGTTTCTAGCCACTTTGACTGGTGAAAACTAGGTGAGCAAATGACTCGTCGTCTGCTACAATTAGCGAAGTGTCATCTCCTTTAACTTTTTTCAAAAAAAAATAAATGTGCATAACATGTTGTCCATCCCTTTAATAAAATTAAATCAAGGTCAGACGCGTGGGATGGTCTCCAAGCCTGCTCGTGTCTAACCTGTTATTAGGGGCTTAGACACTACGCCTAGTCTTTTTTTGTCTTTTTATTTTTTCCCTTTGTTCTTTGTTTTTTTTTTCACACTCAAAAAAAGATTTACGTTGCTAATTCACTTACTCTTCAGTTGTGATATTGTTCTTAAATAATATTATAAATTTTTATTTGAACTTTAATTAAATAATTTCAATTATTATGTATTTGATATGAAAATAATAATATTAATAATAATTTTTTCATGAAAATTCTATTCAAATTATTTTTTTTATTTTTAAATAGATTTTAAACATTATCTTATTATATTTATGATTTTTTTTGTTTTAATCACACATAAAATATGGATGAATTATTTTGATATATGTTTTTAACTTGTTTTAACAATCATAAAAAAAAAACTTAATAGAAATAATTATTCCAGTTAAAAAACTTACGTTCACTAAAATAAATAAAAAATACAGTAATTGAAAAATTGATTTTAGATTTCAAAAATATATGTTTTCTGCTTACTTAAAATGACTTACATTCTTTTTTTAAAAAATATTGTTATATAATTAGATTAAAAAAATTGAAAAGCTACATATGACATATGACATGAGATAATATATCTTAACATGCATGCATTATGTTGTTATCATAATATCTTGTTATCATGAGATCAAATAACTACATTTATGTTTTAAATCAATAGATTTGTCATCATTTATTAACATATATAATTCTTGATTTATTTTATTGAATGGACATATTATTACTTTATTTTTTAAATGAAAATTTATCTTGATGGATAAAAATTTCAAAATGACCATGTTTTTTAGTTTAATAAAAATATTAAAAAATTCTCTAAGATTTGAATATTTTCTTATATTAAAAAAAAAATTTGGTCCTCACCAGCATAGCACAGACATGCAAGCTACTTCTATATAAATAGATATTACATCTCAACGTGAATTGCTAAATTGTCCTATTAGTATTATACTAGCCTTCATGTTTGCACTCAATTGTGAGGATGGGTTATATATATATATTGTTTAATTAAGACTAATATGTGTAAAAGCTAATTAGGTCTAAGCCGTCACGAGACATTCCGTTAAACCCATGATCCATATTATATTGCTGAAATAACTTAATTAAAAATAAAAAGAATTATAAAGTTTTTTTAAAAAATATGAACTTTTTAAACTCGTGACCCAAGTAAACTTGAAACATCTAATCTATAAAAATCACGAAGTTCAATTTGTAAAAAAATAAATATTAAATGATAAAATTAAATAAAAAATCTAATCATACAAAAGAATTTGAAAAAACAACAATTCAAAAAATCAAAATCAAAATAACTATCACTACTATTGTTAATAAATAATATCATCACTATTGTTATCATCATCATCATCATCATTATTATTATTATCACCCATAACTATTGCTAACATTATCATTATTAGTAATAATAATAGCATTTCTATTAATATTATTACTATTTTAACAATCATTATCACAATTATGATCACTATTCTTATTGTTGTTGCTGCTGCTATTATTATTGTCATTATATATCACAACAAATATTATTAGTATTTTTATTATCATCATTATTTTTGTTCTACTTCTTTCTCATATTATTATTATCATCATCATCATTATCATCATCATTAATATTAACATGATTATTATTATAATTATAACTACTATTACTACTACTACTACTGAAAAAATAAAAACCATGACCTTCGTTTGAAAGATATAATTGAAGACTATAAAATTTTGACAAAAGAACCAAGAAAAACAACAAGAAATCGAAAGAAAATGGAACAACTTAAAATCATTATTATCATTAAAAAAACAAAAATAATAAATTTGATTTGAAAGATAAAATTAAAAGTCATAAAAGCTTTGATAAAATGACAAAGGAAAAAAAAATAAATTAAAAGTAGAAGGACCAAATTGAAATACCTTATATATACAAATTAAACACTAAGAGTTAAATTGAAAACAAAAAAAATTTCGACAAAAAGGAAAATGACTAAAAACAGTAATTAAAACTAAACGGTTTAAATACGAAATAATTATAACAATGAGGACCGTCGTATATTTACCAAGGTAGGAGAGAGAAATAAATGAAGAAAAAAAAGGATCACCGGTGATACACTGGCCATATTTGAAGAACACACGCCGCCTATAATAGAAGAGGAAATGGAGAGGAATAAACTGAGATGGTGAAAGCCTATTTTTTTCCTGTCGCACGTCCTGCCCAACGTGTGTGGTGGTTACAATGCGCTGGCGTGTATTGCACGCACCAAAAAAAATTTAAATATAAAATTATTATTTCAATGGTAAATTATGTTACTACCGTTAACCAAACTTACAGTTAACAAAAAAAAAAAAAAACAAGGCTAAAAGAACCAAATACCCTTGACTACAATGAATTCAATGCTTTGCATCCAAAATAACCTTGGTCTATGCATTTTTTTATGGAAAGGACAAAATGATCATTATATTAGCGGTGATGAGTTGACACTAGTGCTACAAGACATGCATGCATTGAGAAGATGATGTTTCCACTTACAAAGAAGTGGATGGAGAAAACCTATATATGGAGAACTCATCAATCTCCAAGGTACTAGGTGTTGGAAAGTTTATACTAAAGATGGCCTCTATAATGCTTCTCGCCTCAACAATGTCTTCTCGTTATTGAGCAAAAATAGTTTTAAAATAGTTTTTTAGAGTGATAAATTTATACTCTTTAAGAGTAGTACGTTTATAAAAAATAGATATCGGTGTGATGATCTCTATATATAAAATAAATGTAATGATCATTATAACTAAGGATGAGAACAAAAAGAAGAATGTCACTTCTTCTTATTTGTTTAAGTCTTGTGATGTGTGACATAACATGTTAGGTCGTATTAATTATAATTCTATGAAAATTTTAATAAACCATTAATTATTACTAAGAATAATTTTTGAGAAAAATCATAACTGTGAAATATGCCTAAAATAAAAATTCATAAAACTTTATTTTCAAACAATTGAAAGAAGTAATGAACCTCTAGACTTAATTCACTCATATATTGGTGATTTAAAATTTGTTCAAACTAAAGGTAGAAAAAAATATTATATTACTTTTAATAAACAATTACACAAGATATTGTTATACCTATTTGCTTATAAGTAAAGATAAAGCTCTTGAAATGTTTATTAGCACAATATTGTCAAGATAAGACCTAAGACAGTGAATTATGTATTTATCGGATATGCATACAATAATAGTGCACATCAATTTCATGAATACAAGTCAAGTAAAGTATTGAGGATATTCATCCTTATACTATTATGGAATTAAAAAATGCTATATTATTTGAAGATGTGTTTACATGGAATGAAACAAGAAAAAATCATTTACTTAAAATAGCAATTGATGTCAGCTCAAGTAATCATCATCAATTAGAAGATGATGAAGCTGAGCTTGGAAAGAGTAAAAGGGCAAAAATGACCAAAACATTTGGTCATGATTTTTTAACATACTTGTTAATAAACAAGCCTCAAACCTACTTTGAGGTAATGTCCTATCCGAAAACTTTTTATTGGAATAAGACAATTAATAGTGAAATTAAATCTATTATGACATGGGAACTAGTGAATCTTTCTCCTGAAAGTAAACAATTAGGTCATAAGTGGATCTTTAAAAGAAATATGAAAACTGATGACACTATTAATAAATATAAAGCTAGACTTGTTGTTAAAGTTTTTAGACAATAAGAAAGTGTAAACTATTTTGACATATATTCACCTGTGTCAAGAATAACTTTCATACGAATGTTAATAGTCATTATAACTATTAATATTCTTGTCAAAACACCAATTGATATAAGTGTAAATCTATCCAAGAATAGAGAAAAGAGAGTAAACCAATTAGAATATTCTTTAATAATTAGAAGCCTAATATACGTTATGAATTGCATAAGGTCTAATATTCTTTAATTTCTAATTCTTTTTAAAAGATATTAAAATGTAAGAAATAACACAAATACATCAAAAATATATATTTTTTGGTTTTTTTGTTACTTTTACTATTTTTTAGATTTTTCAAAAAAGTAAAAAAAAAACAAATGTTATAATATAGTGATGACAAGTTGTAGCAAAAGGTAAGGAAAATTCAAGATGATGATGTTACATAGGGAAAGAAAAAACAGATACAGACGGCCACGAAGCCATATGACATGGCAAAAGGTGCATGAGAATATGGACCCCACAAAAAAATAGGTTGTCAATTCCGTTTTGGTAGGTGTTTCGTTTTTTCAATTGAAATGGAATGTTTCAGTTTCGAAGTGTTTCGGCGTGCCGTTTCGGGGTTGTACTGTTCATACATATAAAATTCAATAAATATAATTCAAATTCAAGATAAGTTAATTATAAATTATGCAATACAAACACAATGCCAAACAAATATAATTTTAAAATTTAAAATATTTCTAAATAGTCAAGATTAAATAGATCTTTAACTTAAAGTAATTCAACTTAAACAAAATATCAAAATATTATAAAAGTAAAATGTTTTAACACAAATATTTTAAATATAAAGTTAGGTCAATGTTATCAAGACTAATGAAATCTAAAACATCCCTTATTTTGCTCAAATTCCTACAAAGTATAAACATGAAAAAAAAAACATGAATATAAACCATATATATTAGTGATAAATCTAATTTTAAAAAATTAATATCTTGTTAATGAAAATAGTAATAATAATTTTCAATATTATTATTAATATCATTGTTATTAAAAATAGTAATGAAAAATAGCTTTTTATACTTGGGTGGTTTAATTAATTAAATTGAACAAGGTTCAATTTGATTCAAATTCAAAGACTTTTCAAGAACGGAACGAAACATGTGGAATGAAACCGGAACGTTCTGGCTGAAATTTAGCTGAAAAATCCGGAACGGATCAAGATTTAAAATAAAATAAAAATTATTTTGTTTTGTTCTTTTTTTAAAATTAATATAGAATATTTTAAACATTTTAAATGAAATAAAACGGAATTAATAACCTTGATATTTTGAGAGAATATGGCTCCCACATGAGGCATCAATACAGAAATCTCGACGTGAAGGGAAGGCTGAGTCCATTGCTCTCAAGGTATCTTTCTATGGAATCGCCTTGTCGCTTTCCATAATTTTGAACAAAATTAAATAGTGTATGTGAACGTACACACATTAAGCGGAAGGATGCTCGACAAAATAAGTGATTGCATAAAAACACTTATATCTGTGTTTTTAAAAAATTATTTTTTTTATTAAAAATAAATTTTTTTATATGATATAAATTGTTTTGATATGTTGATTTTAAAAATATTTTTTTATTTTAAATATTATTTTAATATATTTTAACATAAAAAATACTTTAAAAAATAATCATAACTACATTTTCAAATCTACAGTAAATCACTAAGGGATTTCAAGAGCAGGCATCGTTAAATTGTGATGATAAAAGGCTTTCGTTTGACGTGCATACATGTACGCAAACCATAAATTCATCAATCCAATCCAAGTTTCTAAGCATTTCAACAAATCCAATTATTAACTAAAAAATTAAATGTCATGGGAATTTATTATGCAAAATACACCGTGGATCCTTAGACTGTATCATATCATATAAATAGACTGGTCATTGTATTTTTTTTATATATATAATTTGGCTCTTATTAAACCAAATTATTAATCAATTTGTTGGGGGAAGATGAGATTGAAAAATAGAGATCAAACTAAAAAATACGTAAAGAATATATGGTTTTAAAATTTTTAAGCATAATGTTTATTGTAGTCTCTGTACTTTATAAATTATTGATATTTGGTCATTTTAATTTTCAAAATTAAAAAGAAAAATCAATTTTGATTTCAATTTTTTTTTTTTTAGCCCCTGATGTGAGAAATGTGAGAGAAAGTTGCCGAAATCTAGGCAAAAGTCTCATCTTGCAGCCTTGCATGATATTTTTTTTCACTTTTATTTTATTCGATCAATTTAATGTGTATCTATTTCTATTATTATTTGAATGAATAAAAAAAATTATTTAAATAAATATATTTAGCAATCAGGCAAAAGTCTCGTATTGTGAAATTAAATATTTTAATCTATTTTTGTCTTTTTTTTTTTTTTTAGTTATTATTTATGATTTTATTTTTATTTATTAATCTGCATAGTTCTTGATTTATTTAATTAATTAATTGTATGCATAATTTTTTTTATTTTTACTTTGAATTTTTTTAATTATAAAAAATACCAAAAAGACACTTATATATATAATTTTTTATTAAAAAAATATCTGATATATAGTGAAGCGCGAGTCAAGCATTCAATATATTTAATGTTTTAGGGAAAATTAACGTCGTTTGCCAAGTGTTCTGGCACACAAATCGCATGCTCTCTTTCTCTATCCAAGGGCTTATTTTCATTCGACTACTGAAACAGCCCAAAAGCTTATTCTAGTCCGAGACACATATGATTTATACCTCACTCCCAAATGTAGCTCCTTCAAGTGCCTTCCTATCCATACCCTCCCCTTTTTTTTTTGGTTCCTATCCAGAACATGTCGGCTCCAACACAACCGCTGGATCAACTCGCCTGGCACGTGTAAGGCTCACAATCCAACATCACATTTAAGAATTTCATTAAAAAAACCTGGAAAATACCTTCATAGCTATTATTTAACCCCCCCAAATCATCACCTCACAGCCAGCCCAAAACAACAGCCAGCTTTCCTCTCCATTTCTTCTCTAAAGTTCTCTTTTAAAGCCTCCTCTCTCACTCTCTTTCATCTCCCTCTTCGACGACCGCAACATGGCTCCTGAGCTTGTACAGTCTGCTTTAAAACCAGCCGGGTTCACCAAGCTCGCTAGCTTACCTAGCAGGGCTTATGTAACGTTCTTGGCTGGTGATGGAGATTACGTGAAAGGCGTTGTCGGGCTAGCCAAAGGCTTAAGAAAGGTCAAAACGGCATATCCATTAATCGTGGCAGTCTTACCTGACGTGCCAGAGGAACACAGGCAGATCTTGGAATCTCAAGGGTGTATAGTCCGGGAAATTGAACCCGTTTACCCGCCAGAGAACCAGACCCAGTTTGCCATGGCTTACTATGTCATCAACTACTCCAAGCTCCGTATATGGGAGGTACGTACGTACTTACGACGTAGGATTGTAATAGAATCTTATTTCTTTTGTGCTACTTGCACGTGGATTGTCTGGGTGCTCCTCCCATTCTCACAAGTGTCAATCTAATGTGGGATGATAGTACTTCCTGATCTCCATTGCATCTTAGCTCTGACAAATGGTGTTGTCCAATTTCCTGTGGACGAAACTGCCCTTGTTTACTAAAGAAGGGCCGTATCATCTTCGTCAAATGAACTACTTTCAATTTTGTCGTACGCTAATGACTCGTTTTAATTATTTGTAACTTTTAATGTGTTGATATGTTAATGTTAAGAGTATGGTGTTTAATTAAATTGCAGTTTGTGGAATACAGCAAGATGATATACTTGGATGGAGATATCCAGGTTTATGACAACATAGACCACTTATTTGATCTGCCTGATGGGCGTTTTTATGCGGTGATGGATTGTTTCTGTGAGAAAACATGGAGTCACACTCCGCAGTACAAGATTGGCTATTGCCAGCAATGCCCTGACAAGGTTAACTGGCCAGCTGAGATGGGTCAACCACCATCTCCTTACTTCAATGCTGGCATGTGTGTGTTTGAGCCTAGTATTGCCACTTATAATGATCTCTTGAAGACTCTCAAAGTCACTCCTCCTACCCCATTTGCGGAGCAGGTATGGTGTTCTGATCCATGATTTTGAATTTGATCGTTATGTTGTGTTTTGATGAAGGATTGTAGAGCTTTTCTAACGTTTCCTTTTCGTCTTTCTTTTGGCAGGACTTTTTGAACATGTACTTCAAGGATATTTACACGCCAATTCCTCTAGTTTACAATCTTGTTCTTGCCATGCTATGGCGTCACCCAGAAAATGTGGAGCTTGACAAGGTCAAAGTTGTTCACTACTGTGCTGCGGTGAGTATTTTTTCTCCTTTTGCATCATTTGTTTTTAGTTTTGAGGAGTAAAAATTAGTAATCTTGTGACTAATTAATTTGCTGGCATACATTTATGTGTAGGGCTCGAAGCCTTGGAGATACACTGGCAAAGAAGAGAACATGCAGAGAGAGGATATAAAGATGCTGGTGAAGAAATGGTGGGACATTTACAGTGATGAATCACTGGACTCCAAGAAACTTGTGGCGGATTGTACTACTGATGCTGAGCCAGTGAACTTACAGCCATTCATTGCAGCTCTCTCTGAAGCCGGCGCTGTTCAATATGTCACTGCCCCATCTGCTGCTTAGAGATGGGAAGAAAGAAGTATCAAAGCACTATTATAGATTTAGAAGTGATCAATGTTGGAATCCTTCTCTTGATAGTAATTTCTTGGGTATAGAAAAGAGATACACTATCTTCTTTCTTGGTAGTATCTCTCTTTTCCACTCTATCCCTCTGCTGATTATGGGTGGAGCAATTGTTAAATTAATGCAAATAAACATATGTTGTGTTACCTACTTTAATTCACTCCCTCTTTTCTTGTTTTTTTACCCTTAATTCTTGGGACTTTCATTCAATTTAAATTCAAATAAACTTTATTTTTTTCAATGATAAATTAATAATTAAATTTAAAACTACAAAGAAAAATAAAAAGAAAAGCTATGCAAACAAAAAAATTAAAAAGAATATCAAACATAATAAATCATCACAAGATAAATTACAATTGATACAAATTGTTTTTCATTAGTGATGCACTTCAATATTAAATGTAATAGAATTTTCTTCATATATATAAAAAAAACTAGAATAACCATAAAAATTAAAAGTAAGTCTCTCCGGAGAGAGAGAGAGGGATAGTATATAAAAATAATGTTTGGTTAAAGAGATAGAGATAAATTTATTTCTATGATAAATTTAAAATGAATTTTTGTATTTTTAAAACATGAAGTATTGAGGGAACATGTTTTTAAAGGCAACATTTCCTTTTAAAATATCATTATAAAAAACTCTCAATTGTCTAAGTAAGAATAAAAATAGTTATTATTATAATTTTAAAACCCAACAGGGGTTCAATTTGAAGCAAAGCCCAGGCTACTAGTCGAGGCTCGGGTCAAGGGTTGAGTTGACCCAACTTAACCCAAGTCAGCGTATAAATAAAAATAATTATTATCATAATTTTAAAACTCGATTTGGGCATCACCCTGGGTCAAGGCCTGGCTTACAAGTGGGGTTGACCATTGACCCACATCAAAGTAAGGACGAAAATAATTATTATTATAGTTTTAAAACTAACTTGAGGGTCAACATGTTAGGAGGGTCAACCCGGGTTGACTCAGGTCAACATGAAATAAAAATAATTTATTATGATAGTTTAAAAACTTGATTCAATCCAGGTTGACTCGGGTCAATGTAATGATAAAATTTGTTATTATCATAGTTTAAAAACTTGATTCAATCTAGGTTGACTTGGGTCAATGTAATGATAAAATTTGTTATTATCATAGTTTCAAATTCTGACTCGGAAGTCAACCAAGGCAAGGCTTAGGTCACTGATTGAAAAGGTCAACACAGATTGACTGAGTCAACATATGGATAAAAATAGTTATTATCATAGTTTTGAAACTCTTACCGGGAGTCGACCAGAGACAAGGTTCAGGTGACAGTTCGGAAGGGTCATCCTGGCTGACCTGAATTTTTTTTTTAAATAATCACAGCAACATTGTTTTAACTTTTTTTTTTCAAAAAAGTCAACGGGTTTTTAACATGTGTTTTATCCCGGGTTGACTTGGGTTTTTGACTAGGTCATGTCGAGTTAATCCTTCCTATTTTTTCTTAAACTTGGACTAATCTAGGCCCCGAGTCAACCTATCAAGTCAGTCCTGGTTTTATAACTAGGGTTATTATAATGTTATTAATTTCAACACTCAATATAAAATAAAGTAAAAAAACATCTAATTACTTTTTAAAATATGTAAGTCTGGCAACAATATATATTAAGGGTAAAATATATATTTTTTATTTTATTTTGTTTTATCCACCATAACCAAATAGAATACAAAGACAGTTATTTTATCTCGTACATCATTACAAAACATAATCTTTTCTTTGTCTCATTTTCTTTCTTGTCTCATTTATCTTCATTGTCTCTATATCTTTTGTCCTAAAATAGTAACCAAACACTACTTAAAGGTCTTGAAAAGAAGAAAGAAACAATTTCTTATCAAACGCTAACTAGGATTCTTTGAGATTAATTTCTCATTTATCTATAATTAGGTTTAGATTGTTTTCTATTCTATGTTATATTACTCATGTTGAAGAATAATTTTCAACAAAATTTTAACTTAAAAATGGATTAATTCAATTTTTATGACTTACATTTACTCGCTATGTATGTTTAAAATTCAAATATTTTTTCAACATTAACTTAGTCTTTCCTCGTGTTTCTGGGTTGTATTGAATGGTTACAAAAGAGGTAAGAAATCTAAGACCAAGTTTGTTTTTGAATAAATATTATTTGTTTACTTTGTAAAAATAGAGGTATTAAAATAGATTAGCTAGTGAGCAAGTTTAGTTTATCATAACAAAAACATTCTAATTAAATCGAATAGCTAAGATTAAACTAGAGAACGTAAAGGTTTATATAAAAGCATGTAAAATATATGTGTTATGCAGACATGCAATCAAAACTAAAATCATATAAAGATTATATCAAGCATACTATATATATAAAGAAGCATAAGATACATAAACATAATCCTAAATTGCATAATAATATGTTTTATTGAAATAAAGAGGGGTACTTGTTGAATTACTTTAAAACAAATCAATCATTATTGTTGTCAATGATTAATTCTTTATCCTTAAAATTTTATTACTCATCACTTGGTCCAAAGAATTGTTTGCAATAAGCCTCCTAAGATTTCATCACCCCCATCTTGTTTATTTGCACTTTTAAACAAGGTCAATGAACCAAGAAAATATGACTTGGATATCTTTTAACAAGACTAAAATTAAACTTCAGATTTGGGAGAAAAATAAAGTTCAAAACAAAAGAGAAAATAATAAAATTAAGGTGGAGAAAAGAGTGAGAAAAACAGTGCAGAAAACTCTTCCCATAAGTGAATTTTGGAACAAAAACTTATATGAATTAATTCTTATTAATATCAAAATAAATTCCCTTCACAATTAGCTTTAATTACCTATCATAATATCAAAATTATTCATGATACTTTTTTGTTTTAAAAAGCTGCAAAAAATATCCATGTTCATAAAGAATCGGTTATAGAAAAAAAAACTGAAAAAACTGATCAGACTTATTCCATGGCCTTTATAAGATAATGGGTTGGAGAAAATAATCCTTTATAGACTAGACCTAATTACAAAATTAAGTTGGCAAAAAAATAATCTTTTATAGCTTAGAAAATTATTTTACAGGAAACTCAAACTCAAATAGATGGGTGACCCAACCTAAAACCTAAGGCCTAAGCACAAGTCATATCAAACTGCATGCGTATGCATATATATGGGTTTTATACCAAAGCTCATTTTGTTTAGGTTTTCTCCCATCGAAAATCTTAACTAGAAAAAAGTGATCTTAATTTTAATAGATAGTGATGCGGATACCTCACAATATACGCTAAAATCAGATTTGAATGGTTTGCAACTTAATCCAACAAGAACCTTCCTTAAAGAACTAAAGTTATAAGCATTGATCAACCCCACCATATGCCTATAAAAAGACGCGAACAAGTAATATAAAATCACAATAATTGATCACTCCTTCAAAAAGTTTACATGTTCATTCAAGAACTTACCATGAGAATCACCCAACCACACAAAAGATCGCAAGAATTCTGATTTACTTATTAAAGATAGTTTAACCTCAAAATGTCTTTATAAAAGAATATTTACACTAGAAAGAATGCAAAGTCTAATAGGATATATCTAATAGATATGTATAAACATAATAAATAATAATTCAATGAACCAAAATTTAAATAAAGGTATTAATATCTCTAAAAGACCTAATAATAACTTAAAGATAAATAAAACAATATCTCAACTAATTTAAATAAGACTATAGTTATTTTCGTAATTTGCTAGCAAAATCAAATTGGAGCTCAACTTCAAACACATGGTTCTCAACTATATATGGATTGTGACCTTACCCCTAGTCTGTGATCTTCTTTTTTTGCTATAGTGAGGCCTTTTCAATAGTGGTTGCCATATTTTCATGATACATTCCTTTCCTCATGTTGCGATGTCGCGGTCGCACAAATTAATTACCCTAGCTTCAAACACAACACAGAAGATAGTATATTGCAAGCAAGGGGTCGATCTCACGAGGAAGATTCAAGTCAGATTTTTATGCTAGATGATATGCAATTTGGGGGGGTATGGACGTTATCTAGGCTAAAGCAAAAGAAAACAGAAAACTATCAAACTAAATTTAATAAAATCAGAAAATTATCAAGAGAACAAACCTTGGTCACAAGCACACATCCACCTACGAAAATCGAACCGATCATGGAAACGAAACATCAATTTATATTCTGAATATTTATCTCTTCTTAACATTAGTTAGTTAACGGATCCGCCGTATAACTAACCCTAACCATCAAACAACCACAAGTGTCCGCACTAATAATTTAATTCAATGGCAGCCTTTAAGAACTAGATAAATTGATTAATCAAGAAAACATAACTGTCCGCGGTCTATGTTTGATTTGATTGAATGTTCTCCCTAAGATTAATAACGTAGATCCGCCACAATTATTAAACTCAGTTGCTTCACAAGTTCATATACCATAACTCCGGTTTTGATATCAAACTTAGTAATAGATTGTCTACAATAATAACTTAGAGTCCGCTCTAGCAATTAAAATAAACAATCATAGAAAAAATAAGCATAGGAGAACAAACATATTCATCATATAAACTGAAAAGAAAAGGTTAAATAAATCTCACAGTTCTTGAAATCCGAAGGTTTCCGTGTCCTTGCAATCAAGAAAAAGTGTTTAGCCTTGCATATTTGTTGAACAACTAATAAAAAAGAAGGAAGAATGCATAATTTAGGGTTTCTTAGAGGAAGGGGGCGTTTTTCTCTTCTTGGTTGGCTGCCCCACTTCTCTTCTCTCATTCTTTTTATATCCTAGGAAACCCTAGGTCTCTATTTTACAAAATAGTCCTCCATTAAGTAGACTGTTTACATTTAAGTACTTCAATAACTATTTTCCTAAAAAGAAGAAATAGCCTTGCATGAAATCTTCAAGCTTTGACTTAGAGGAGCTAAATTGCTGAAATAAAAACTTGGATATCGGTTTAGATGCTTCGAACGTAATTTGGACTCGTTTCTTCACGAAACCTGTTTGCTGGCGGAATTCGGATGTCATCTTTGAAAAATCATATCTCCCTCATATGACGTCGGTTTTGGCTGAAATTTGGAGCGTTTATATAAATTTAAGTCATGAATCCAAAACAATTGAGTTTGCATCAATTGGACTTCTTTAGCTCCATATATTCAAGATGGAATGGCCGAAGGTCAACACTGGCAGATTGCGAGATTTGACTTTGAAGGCTGCGATTTCCATGCTCTTCCTTATTTTATTTTCTTGACTTAGAAGGTATGGATGTTAGCTTTTTAATGCCACTGGAATCACTTCATTTCAACCTCTAGAGCTCACGCTCTGCACAAAACATCGACTGAAGGTCAAATCTGCCAATTATCTCCAATTTACTTCTTTTTGCATCTTTCATCCAAAAGTGCATTCAAAACATAAAACAAAGAATATCAAGGCATTTTATATAAAAAAAATAGGCAAAACACTAGGTAAATGTGGGTGAAACTATTGAATAATATGGTTGCATCACCTTACATGTATTTTTGGTAGATTTTAACAATAGGATTTACTTTCAGATTGCAAGGATTATCTTCTTGATTACCTAGACTTGAATTATTTTGATACATTCAATGCTTCCCATTAGCTTGCCTTCCCATGCTTTTTTTTTTAGTGTGGTTCATTCATTGTGCTAGCTAAACCCATGTCGATTTTGCTTATCATTGTCTCCAAATATAGTTTGAAGATGTTCATTTCATATTACTCAATTTTCATTATAAAAAGAGTTATCAGCTCCACCAATTTCAACTTGTGATGGAGTTCTCCATGTCATCATTTAGGCTACATGATTACCATAGATTCTTTTAAGCTACATTATCTCCCAACTAATCTAATTATGTTCATCTTTGTATTAGTCATCATGAATATCATCTTTAAACAAAATTGCACCCAACTATTCTAATTATTGATCAATATAGATGGACATGCATCATTGTTATCACAGGTCCTTTCAAACACCAATTCCCTCAAACTTATTTGAATACTCATCTTTATAGTGTCCAATAAGAGGCACACTTATATAATCGCCACATTTTTTTTTCAAATAGCCTTGCCTTCAGCTGATGAGGAGCATACTCATCACCATCAATCAAAATCTTTTAGGTATAAATGTCACCAATATACATCGTCATTATCACAAAATTTCCTCTAAATTGATTTGATTTCTTATATTTCACATGGCCGGAATAAGGCACACACGTGTCAACATCATCCTTGCTAATAACTTTCCAAATTCAGTCAATGACCATTCTTTTGTTTCAAAATCATTTTTTATTTATTTTGGGATCAGACTATAAATTCCAAGGAATATATTCATTAAAGTCTAATTATTGAAATGACGTATTGAGATGTAAATTTGAAAGTATTTTTATAAAAATTATACTTCTTTGGTCGAGATTGCTAAACATGTCACTCAATGTCATGATGCAGTTTTGGATATTCTTGCTGGAATGAGTGTTGGTTGGGCTTTGTAAGCAAGAATTGTTTATCTTAAAACTTAGTTATGAATAACTCAAACAAATTTCTTGATAAATTAGGCTATTTTAGAAAGAAAAAAATTGGATTATAAAAGTAGATTTTTAACTTTTAAAAAGGGAGCATCTTGCTTCATGTTATGTTGAACTTTTCTATTTATCGTATGACTTAATATCGTAAAGAATGTATTACATAAACAAGTCGTGAATTTTTTTTTTTTGCTTGAAAAATATTTTTCTTCTCTTTACATAGGCTAGCACCTTTCAACACAAACAAGTTACATATATATATATTAGAAATGACTTTTTAAAAGAATGTAATATAGTCTGAGGTTCATATATACAAAATAATGGATATGCATGAGGCTTAAATGGTATTTAAAGGAAGAAAGACATATGATCATTTATTCATATAAAGATTTTTTAAGCTTTCCATGTGGATTTTATCTTTCTAGTGATTAACCTCATTACGACTTCACTTCTCCAAGTTTTTTATGCCTTATCATTTGATATTTGGTTTTCGAATAGGGACATTTTAGAGAGCTTTATTTATTCTTTCTTTTTCAATATTTTTGTCCCTCTTGACATTTTGTTTACTTAGAGAATTTCAAATTCTACCCCTAGTATGAGGAGTGATCCTAGTATGGGTTTGTATCTAAGGAAAACATTTTTAGGCTCAAATAGGGATAACTAGGGATAATTTTATATTTATAAAGGGATTGCCAAAGATGGTCTTTATTCATCTCAAATCCAAACTTTCTTATGCTAATAAGTTTTGTTAATTAGGAAATCCAAAAGGTTAACCATAGAGAAGAAGTAGGATGTGTAGGGCAATAACCTATATTTACCACCATTTATATCTTCAAATCATTTTATTTTATTTTGGACACAACTTTATTATTTCAAGAGAGGTTTTTCTTTTTAAGATTTATTAGAAATAAAGTGGACATTTATAACTTAAATAAAGGTAAGAGTGAGGTTTTATCTTTTTATATTTATTGGGAATGATAAGGGCATTTTTTAAATTTCACAAGGTGGGATTTTCCCCTAGTATATTTATGAATTATGATATATTTTGGAATCCGATCAAATTTTTATACAAATATACAATTATACTTGTCTAATCATAAATGCAAATAAAATGTTAAAAGTAACTTTCATACAAACATCTCTTGTTTTTTAAATAACAATAAGATATAGAAGAAGATACTTCATTAAAAGATGTGACATAATCCTAAAACATGTGAAAAACAATATAAACTGATCTTATTTATAAAGCTCAATTATAAAAAGATTCGACAACACAATCTTGTTTTGTGTATGCTTATTATCCTCCGATATTCTCCCAATATTGTTCAATACATCCCTGGCTGCTTATTATATACAATTTCTTTCTTCGGACCATAAATACCTCTGTATATAAGTTGATAATCAATGAAGACATAAAAAACCATGTCTTTTTTTCTATAGATCTATAAATTTACTTTGAGATTTTACATTTAACATATATCACACATCTCTGTGATATGATGTACTCTTAATAGTTCTAGGTTAATTATCTGCTTTAACAAATCCTTAAATATCTTTCATACAGTATTAATGAAGGAATTGTTGCCAATGTACACAACTTCAATAGTTGTTTCAACGAGGTTAACTAGCGCATTTGGCATGGCAATGAGCTTGTTAAAGTGAAAGGGATAGTCTAGGATTGCTTTTAAGAATTCTTAGATTTCTTCTTCAATGACAAGCATCATGTGGCACAAATACCGATGCAATTTATGTTTGATGGTCATATATGCCAACTTTTTATGTCTAAATTGGTAATCTTGAGTTGGGTCAAAACCCCTAGGAGATAAATTTGGGTACATAAAGTATTGTTCTATTATGAAAAGGAGGTTTAACACCAAATCATTAATGCACTTTAAAAGCTAATAGGAAGAGTTCTTATAAAAAAAGAAAGTATATATAAAAGCCATCTCTAGAAATCTTTTGTTGTTGAACTTATAGTGGAGAATCTCATCTACTTAATAAAGATCTTGCAACCACTCCACCATTATTTACTTAAAATTAACCTTCAACTACTTGTTCTTTACAATCTTTTTATAAGCCTCTCATGTTGTTCCAAGTATTTCTATCATTTTTTTTTATTTTTCTGACAATACTTTGAAACTTTCCTGTAACACTTGGAAAGTACATTATTATTGTTGTTGTTGTTGTAGCTAAGCTAATAGGTTATCTCTCTCTTTTTCTATTATAGTTGAGGTCTATTCTAGAGTAGCTAAGTTAGACTCCAACTTTTTTTTTTTTGCCATCAACACTTCTTACTTCTTACTTTGAATTCAAATCCTCATTTTAGGACTTTTATGTTTCCCAAATCTCTTTCCTTACATCTTCTAAGGTCTAAATTATTGGCTTTTATGGTTTTTTATTTGTCAAGTTAATTGTTTGAGGTACCTAAGACCCGTTTGTTGTATATATGGAAAATACATAGAATATTATTACTCTATAGAGGCACCATTTTACTCCTGGTTATGTAGGGTGAAACTAAAAGGTAATATTTGTACTTGAGGTGAAGGTTGCATGTTTGGAAGGGGATGTGTCTTTGTATGTATTTGATTTCTTCTAGATGTTCTTTTCCTTATTGAGATTGCTTGTAGTGCTCTCTCAAGTAGGCTTGTAATTTTATGACTTCTCCTTTGAAGTTGTCAATTTCTTTCTGGTGGTTCATCTTAAATAGAGCTTTTTCTTCTTGTTACATTTTGTTTTATGTATTTTATGTGGTGCACATTTAAGGGAAATTAAATCTTAGCAGGGCAACGTAATTTCTCCATGTACTAAAACTATAAAGTAGCATGCAAAGAAATAAATAAAATATGCAAATGGATGAATTGATTATGTATGCTTGTTATTTAAGACTATGAGGATGAACTAAATCAATTTTTTTTGGAAAGTTTTCATTGAAGGCTCAAAACCTATAGAAACTTTGATCAATTTAGGGGAAAACAATTTGTCTCTGAAAGGAGTTAACTCAAACATAAACTAGCATTAGACATTAAAAAAAAGTAATAAATGTCTAAAATGTGTAACAAAGAGTCTTTTTATTAATACAAAATAACATATTACAAAGTTTGTCTAATACAGTACAAGCTTTTCTAAACATTATTGTTCTAAACAATTCTATCCTAATCTTCTATTTTGAAGTTGATTGACCCTTTGCTATAAGTTGGGCTATGCCTTTAAATTTTATAGCATAATTTTTGGCATCTTTAGCTTCTATATGATAGAGTATGGTTTTAAAAGCCTAATATTGTTCCCTTTTTTTTTCTAGCATTTCTCTCATCTATCGAAGTTTGCTTAATTAAGTCAAATTCATCTTTCTGACTAACTAATTCTCCTAAATAGTCATCTAGTTGTGTAATCAACCCTGTTTGTTGTTGACATTATTCTTGAAGCATCTCTCTTGTTTATTTCATTTTATTTATCTCAATTTAATCTTTTATTTGCTCATTTCTTGCAATCTTTTTTTTTTAGCTTTGACTATTGCTTGTACCATATCTATTATCTTATGATCTTGCTCCCTCTTTGCCTTTAACTATAGGTTAAACTTTGCGTATAGCTCTTGAAAGCATGTTGTTGTTACTATAGTTGGACCAAAAGGTATCCTTTCATTTTTCTTAGAAACAGGAGTGTTGTACCTAAATCTTATGCAACTATGTTATGTATCCATATTGCTTTTGGAAGCTAATATGGTCCTACAAGGATATCATTTCCCAACACTCCAATAATTGATTGGAAAACATGGTATGTTTTCAAACCTTATCTGCTCTACCAACTTATATTCAAACCATATTGGCAAACAATTTCCTTCATAATATTAGCCTTGCTTTAACCGAGTTCTTATATCCTCGATAGTAATATGTCACCATCTTATACTTTTAATGAGGATTAGTGGAAATATAATAAGATCACCATATAAGTGGATATGTATGAGATGTCATGTTATAAGGTTAACCATAATGAATATGATCTAGCTCATAAAGGGTTTTGGCTTGCTTTACTTCCCTTAAGATTTTTTTTTAAAGTTCCTATATTTTTGAATTTTTAATGGGGTAAACCGACCTCTAAACCTTTTGCAACATGGGTATGAGAGTAGCTCCATAAT
The DNA here is from genome assembly GCA_019202695.1 of Populus x sibirica. NCBI lineage: Eukaryota > Viridiplantae > Streptophyta > Magnoliopsida > Malpighiales > Salicaceae > Populus > Populus x sibirica. Next base: position 799,961 of record JAGMVL010000762.1, on the reverse strand, counting down.
ACCATGCATAGGGTATTTTGGGTATTAATGTGTCTCACATTCTTATACTTTCTATAAGGATCAGTGAGATATAATAAGATCACCATATAAAAGGATATGTATGAAATGTCATGTTATTAGGTCAACCCTAATAAATATGATCTAGCTTATAAAGGGTTTTGGCTTGACTTTACCACCCCTAAGATTTTTTTTTTAAGGTTCCTATATCTTTGAATTTTTAGTGGGATAAACCGGTCTCTAAACCTTTTACAACATGGGTATGAGAGTAGCTTTATAATACTGTGCATATGGTAAGTTTTTATCTAAGAAAAAGTACATATGATCATCAATGTATATAAGTCACACTCCCTACCTAAATCTTTATATCTAATTCTAAAAGGGATGATCACGGATCTAGAGCTTTTTACTGGTTGGTGTTGATGTGTGTGAAAACTTGAAAATGGCATGCATGAACATTCAATGCATAGATTAAAATTAATACAATTATAAATAACATAAATAAAATAAATATTGAACAAAAAATGGTAATAAAGGTATAAAAAAAGAAAGCATATGCGTATAGGCTTAACCTAGTTCTCAATGGAGTCATCATGTAGTCGCACTCGACACAATGTTGAGACCTCTAAAAATAAAAGGAAAATGGAAAACAATGGAATTGTAACCTAGTAATTAAATGAAACTAAAAATTCTAAATTATGTATTGGTTCAAGATATTCAAGTAAGGGTTTGGTTATGCTTAAGGAAAGCTAGACATCACCTTTATTGCATCTTTTCGTTTGAAAAAATACGATATTCAAGTAAGGGTTTGGTTATGCTTAAGGAAAGCTAGACATCACCTTTATCGCATTCTTTCAAATGAAAGGTTACTTTAACTATATGTTATTTTCTAAATTTATTATATGAATTCTATTAATTATCTAAATTATTTTCTGAACTTATTCACAGCTTATTTAATTTATTTCTAATGATTTGTGAAGAATTCAACGATAGTCCATAAAAATAGAAGACACGTTAATTAGGCCATTTGTGAAAAATTTGATGTTCATATCTAAAAATAAAAGAGTTTTATATTAAGTCATTTGAAAAATTTAACATCCATTCCTAATAACAGAAGACTCATTGATTAGGTCACTCATGAAAAGTAGATGTCTATACCTAAAAATAAAAGACTTGCCAATTACATCATTCAAAAAATTTGATGTCCATCCTTAAAAATAGAATACTCTCTTATTAGGTCATTCCTAAAAATATCAACATTGATCCCTTGAAAAAAAAGACTTGTCGATTAGGCCATTCACGAAATGTTTTTAAAAGGGTTGCTAACATGAAAAGAAAAACTCATTTATTTATTTTAAATTCCCAATATACATTAAACAACAACATATTAAAGTTATATAAAGCATAAGACCAACATAGAGATAAAAAGAGACAAAAAAAAAAACAAGATGTTTTTCTTACTTGCTTGTTATAGGCTTCATAAACATTAAGGAAAGATAAAAACAAACTTCATATCATGCATGATCAAACTAGGTCTATCTTATCCAACAAAACAAAGATTTAAAGCACAATCAAACCCTTTTAAAACCACAAATCCAACACTCATGAATTATACTTCAAGAAAAGAAAATTAAAACTCACTAAGCATGTTTTCACCATGGATTTTCAAAATAATAACTTCATGATTTGCAACCTTAGCTTATGGTATTTAAACCCCAAAGTTCCCTTCATATTCAAGTAGAAAAGGCATGAAAAAAGGTCATTTAGTTCAAGAAAGAAAGAACAAAACTCACATGGATGAGAGTTGTTATTGTTGTTAAATGTTATTGTTTCTACTTCTGATTTTTTATGGATTTAGAGCATTGAAACAATATGGTTTGGAGTTGGGCTTTCATAAACATTTTATATATTATAATGTTTCTAAATCATTTAATAGTTTTATTGCTTTGTTTTGATTTCTATAACTTTAGATAAAGGTTGAAAATCAAAACAGAGTTAGATGTACTTAACTTCTGGATAGATTATGACTTCTTTGTATTGGCTATGTTTTGAACTTTAAAATGACACAAATAGAATTTGGAATCTTAATAAACATTTTAGACCTAAATCTTATATTTCTAAAAAGCTAAAAAATGCCCAAAACTAAGGTGTTTATCTCCCATTATAACTCAAAAACCAAATAATGTTATAAATTACCGCTTATGGTGTATATCTTTCTTCATTCTTCATTTTTGTTTCAAATCCTCTTTTTTTATGATCTTTTCTTTATTGTCGACGTTTTATCCTTTTATATTCCCAAAGAAGCTCTTTTTTGCTAAATCATAGCCCTCCAATTCATCTAATTAATCTCAGTTATCCATATCTTTGTATTGTCTATTAATTAATAGCAGTACTAGTAATGTTTAGGGTTTTTGGGATTTTGATGAAGAATTTGTCTTTTTTTTTAGAATGAATATTTACCACTGTATAATACCAGTACTTCAAAACTCAAAAGTTCGTCACTCTGATCTTTTTTTTTTAAAAAAAAAACGATGAATTCAAACCTCTTTTTTTAAGAGAAAAAAAAAACTACACGTGGATGGATTTTTAATGCTATTGGACTCTCTTAGGAACTTTCTTAAAAGACCGAAACCAACTCCTTGGAGGCCAGAGTACAATAAATAAATAAAAATACAAAATATTAACGTGACAAAATCATAAATTCTGATTAATTGTACAGAATATTATATATGAGATAGAAGCTATGAAAGTAATTTCTTCCAAAGGAAAGAAAAGAAATTCAAGATTTACAATTAAAAGGAAAGAAAAAAGATTTTGCATTAATGCTAACGAAGTAGCGATTATGGGTTGGTTCCTTTCCTTCCTTTCAGACAGTCAAAATCTCAGAATATACATTGGGAGTAGCCTGAGAAAGAGAATACAGACAGATTCCAACGATTCTAAATATGGCAAAATCAGTATAAATGCCTGAACCTGATAAAATGCGATGCGATTTCCTTGATTTATATTAGGGAGAAATTATCCCCCCAAATAATTCCTTATATTTGCCTACATTAAATTCACTCGTCTGTATATATTTGTACGAGTACAGACTCTCATCTCACGCGCATCACAGAGCAGTTAATTCTTAGACTGACGTTCACTTTTCAAAGCAAGCAAATTAAGAAGATGGCTTCTCCGCTTTGCTTTATTTCTTTAATCCTCCCCTTGGCGGTCATTTGTGCATGCTGCCCTTCCCGCACCGCAGCAATCAGGTTTGAAACGAAAGCCGATGCAGCGTTAGTTCAGAGCATATGCAAGGAGTCCCAGGACCCCGACTTCTGCAATAGGACTCTAGCCGTCGACCCACGTGTTGCTGCAGCCAGCATGGATGGTTTAGCCATGTTATCTATTTCATTGACCATTGATCAATTACAAACGACATCGGATAACATTGCTAGCATTCTTGGTCAAACCAGTGACCCAGTTGGCAGGCAACGACTTGGAGTTTGCCAGACTGATTACAAGGATGCGCTAGGGCAGTTTCGTAGAGCTTCCTCTTCATCAGACGCCAGGGCTTATTGGGATGTGATCGATCGGGTTAGAGATGGAACCAACAAGGTTATAGATTGTGAAAATATTTATAAAAGAGATCCTATTAGTGTGTCACCCATCACAGCTGATAACCACAACGTTATTAAACTATCAGAGCTTACTTTGATAATTGTTGATAAGATTCTTCCGCATTAAGTTGTTGGTTTATCAGGATGTGATCAGATGCCAAGACAGTTCTTTCGAGGTTTAAATCATCATATTGTTTGTCTTGTTAGCAATTAATATATGATATATTGATTATTATGGCAGTGTACTTTTTTTTTTATTTGATTGTTAAGTTGTTGAAATGTTAACTATCATATCTCACATATTTCAACTAAAAGATTCATGTATAAATTATTGTTTATATAATGAATTATTATTTATATCATGGATTCATATTTAGTTTTTTTTTTTAGTTTTAATTAAAAGCAAACGTCATATGTAGTAAAATAAAATGAATATTTCTTTGTCTTAATTTTTTTTAAAAAAAATACAGAACTTTCTAAGAAAAAAAAAACTAAAACTAAAATGAGATATACCCATCATATCAGGCTGGAGCAAATGTCGCATCCCATAAGACGGCTCTCCCAAATCTGAAAATACTCCTCTCTCTTAGTAGTCAGTTTAGCTAAGTAATCTACACATGAGTTAGCTTCCTTTAGAGTATCTTGGATACTTATCTCTTGAGATCTTGACAACAAGTCTTTAATCTTTTACAATGATAGCATCAAATTTGTGGCAGCCTATGGAATCCTCTTGTACGAGTCTGAGAAAGAGTCCATAGAATTTGAATTACAAATGATCATAGTCAGACCGTTATCCTAAACAAACTGCAATCCAAACTTGATAACTAGTGGCTCAAGAAAGAGATTAGATCCCACAACATAACAAGAGAAACCAATTAGCCAATCACCATTATTATTCCTTATTAGGCCACCAAAACATATGCGTCCTGAGTTGCCAAGAGAGCTCCCATCAACATTAAGTTTGACGAAGCCTTCATTAGGTTGCTGTAAGGATACCATCCTTGGAGCTCTAGGACCCTTGTTATTGCAAATTAAAAACTCTCTCCTAAGTAGTGATCATCATAAGCTATATTATTGTGATGACGCCACAACCACCAAATAGCAACTAAGAATAACAAGGATCTCCTAGTTATGGCAAAGGAGGCCAACCATTATTTTGCATCATTAACCCAAAAACCACTTATAAGACTAAAGCAAATTTTAATCCAGATCCTCCTAACAACACCATAGTCACAAAGGCAATGCAAAGATGTCCCTCATATCATGATTACAGTGGCAATATGCTGTAGTATTATAAAATTTCCTATGAAATCTGAAAAGATTAGTAAGAAGAAAATCATGAAGAATGAACCAAATACAGAATTTTACTTTCTCAAGGAAAGGTAGCTTCCACACCCATTGCTAACCCTAGCCATTTACAGACCCCTTCAAATGTTGAAGCAACCATAAGTAGGCTGATTTAGAATTGTAACATCTTGTGGACTAGCAACCCATGTTACACAGTCATCAAAAGGAGAAAAAGTAAAGAAAGGAACAACCATAATCACAAATTTTAAAACATTAGGAATGATAGTAGTCATTTTAGAAAAAATCCATTAACCATTTATCCATAAGTCTCTAGCCTGTAAGTCCACATCAATAATATTAATAACATCCACAAGAAAGGATAAAAAACCCCTTCATATGAGCCCCTCCTTCAATTTAAGAAAAGCTTTAACGATGGCATACCAAGTTAGTGAAGCTGACACTAGAGCCCTAGTCACACTGAACATATCCTTATTAAAAAGATACTTGTGCTTTTAGAGACCAACCCAAAACTTATATGGACTGTTAAACATGTGTCAGACCTATTTACCTAAAAGAGCTACATTGGAGAGTCTTATCTCCCTAACACCACGCCCCCCAAACATCTTAAGGCAAGCAATAAAGTTCCACTTTACTAGGTGAAAGCCACGAGTAAGATTCTTATTCTGTTAGATGAAGCTCACATTTGAGCAAATAGATTTTGGAATCCAAAAACATTGCATGGGATAAATAGGTATAACAGACATCATTGAGCGTGTCAGAGTTAATCTCCTTGCCTTATTTAGAAGCCTGTCTTTTCAAGAAGAAAACCTCTTGCTAATTTTCTCGAGGGCAAAATTAAAATAATCTTTCTTAACTCTTCCTTAAATTAGAGGGAAACCTAAGTACTTGCCCAAATCACTCACAAAATGAATAAGAGATAATTAACTAAATATGTTCTTCCTTGCTCTACATACAGATTTAGAACATATAATCCTAGATTTCTCAAAGTTCACTTTTAGTCCAAATGCTTTGCAAAAATCAAATAAGACATTAGATATGAGACTAATCTAAGAATCCTTTGCCTTTGTGAAAAATAAAATATCATCAACAATAAAAAGATGTGAGATATTTGGGGCACCACGAGATAGATGCACCGATTTCCTTGTCTTACCTGCAACTTTATTAAAAATTAAATATGAAAGCTTCTTCATACCCAAAACAAAATGATAAGGAAAGAGAGGGTCTCCCTATTGTAGGCCTTTGTTAGGCACAAAACTAGACAGCTTAGTAACATTCCAGATAAGGGATAAAGAGAAGGAACGTACACAAAACATTATGAGATGGATAGTCTTGTTAGGGAAACCAAAATCTTCTAAAGTAGTTGTAAGAAATCCCAACTATATTTATCATAAGCCTTTTCAAGGATTATTTTAGCTGCTAAAAGCCCCTATTTACTTTTGGACTTGTGTATATGGTGCATAACTTCCTAGGCCACCATAACATTGTTTATGGTGCATCTGCTTTGGATAAAACTGCTTTGAAGATGACTAATTAACTCATCCAAAAAAGGGCATAATTTGTTAACCAAAGTCTTTGTAATTAGTTTATACACTACATTGTAGAGACTTATCGAATGGAACTATTTGAAATATAAAGGTTTGTCCTCCTTCAGAATCTAAACTAGAAGAGTCTATGCTAGCCTTTGGTCAAAATAGCAGTTAGTGTAGGCATTACTAACAATGCTGCAAACATCATCTCCAACAATATCCCAATATCTTTTGAAGAAGAAAAGCTAGAAGTCATCCACACCTTGCGATTTAAAAGAATCTATAGTCATTAGCGTTGTAAACACCTCATCCTTCATGATAGATTTTTAATAAGCCAGTCATACCTGTATGGGACACCCTAGGAGTGTTTTGAAGAATATGTGATCTAGGTTCCACATACTCATTCAAGCAAAATAGAGACTTATAGAAAATGAAGGCCTCCTCCTGAAGCACCTTATCATCAGTACATTAACTATCACCAGAGATAAATAATCCATTAATATGGTTGTGCCTCCTCTTGATCACAATTTAAGTGTGGAAGAAACTGGTATTGCGGTCTCTAAATTTCACCCATCTCTCCTTAGATTTCTAGAACCAGAAAAGCTCCTCGTGATGAAGAATATCATTGTATTCTTTTCTTAAATCCCTTTCTAAAATAGCCAAGGAGTGTGAAGCATCAAATTCAATACTTTGATGGACACCATTTAACCTAGTTTTAATGCGTCTTTTTCTTATGAATAAATTACCAAATGTATTCTTATTAAACCTAATAGCATCCTCCTGAATATATTGTAAAGTACCCATCACCACTTTGTGATCACTATCTTTCCATGCCCCAGATACACGATAGTGTGGAAATTTGAATGCTCAACCTATATGGCTTCAAATCTGAAAGGTAATGTTTTAAATATTTAGAGGAAGGCCCCCACAATATAAAAGGATGGGATTATGGTCTAAATGTAGCTTACACAAATTCTCAACAAATGCATCCTAGAAAAAATGTTAGTTAGGCGTTGCTAATGCTCTATCCAGTCTTTTGTCTAAGCGTCTGATTCTATTTATTTACCTATGCCAAGTGAAGGAATGTCCAACATATCCTAAATCAAGTAGGTTATAGTCATCCATCAAACTAGTAAAGGTGGAGGCCTTAAAAGCATTGAATAAACCTTTTATGTTCTTTGAAGGAAGGGAAATCTCATTAAAGTCCACACTAAGATGTTAAGCCTCATTTAATCTTGTATTCATCGAGACCATGTGATCCCAGAGCAAAGAACACAAGTTGGGGGTTGGGGAGGCATAAACAACAGAGAAAAAACAGGTTGATTACCTGAATGCAATTTTAGTGTAACACATTGAGTCATGATGTCTATAATTGAAACCCTAAAAATACCTCTTGTAGATAAGACTTATATTCCCTATGAGTGTCCATGAGCTTTAGATTTAGCTATAGGTGAATACCTAAGATGTGCCCAGAACTAGCAATGGGTTTCTAGGAGTACAAACAGAATTGGTTGAAATTTTTGTACAAGTTCTTTACAATGACGCCTACCCATAATATTCGCAGCACCCCTCACATTCCAGGATAAAATTGACATATTTTTTTTAAAAAAATCATTAAAATAATTAATGGATTTAAAAAGAGAGGCAATAATAATCTTACTAAAAAGACCTCTCATCCATCTGCATAAAAATGTAGTCTCTGCAATTGGATTCTCCTTCAATTATTGCTAGGATGAAATTCTAGACTCCTCCCCAACATCTCCAGGATCATGTGGAATGTCCAGCCTACACTCCCCGAATATAGAGTGAGCCTTGCTTAATAATCAGCTAAATAGCTCGATCTCGTTATCATTTATACGAAGGAATTTGTTGAAATTTGTATATTCATTTTCAACTAGAAATTGACAGTATATTTTATTCAAATTTCTTATGGATGAACATAGGTTGTTAATATTAGTTATCTATCCACACTATAATTTAATTATAAAACAAAATAAGTCACAAACAAAAACCGCAACTCTAAAGCACAAATATCAAATATAACTCTAGAGTAACATGTGTTAATCTACAAGTTTTAAAATTATATTATTTTTTAAAATAAGTCTTTAATCGTATTGTTTTTTTTTAAATCCTAATGTGCTTCTTAAACAAAAAAACTATTTTTTTAAAATAAAAAAGGGTTCTTGAAACTTTTCAAACTCTAGGGTCCATGGTAAAGGAAGGATAATTAGGAAAAAGCCTAATTATGCTAAGTATTCCACTATATTATACAGAGAAAACATTATGGATTAAAACATGTTTTTTCTATTTTTTTGGTGATTGTAGCATTTTATATTCTAGTCACTAATTTTTTTTTCAATTCTAACCTTCCACATAACATTGGTGATTAGGCTTGATAATTGTTTTTTGTATGGGGTTCTTGCGTTGTAAAAAAAAAAACACATCAAGTTAAAGCTTGATTTGACAAAATATAATTCAATTTTATTATTCAAAATAAACTGAGATCAATGCGATCAAATTTGACATAAACAAAAAAGCAACCTTTTTTTATCTTTTTATTGTACTTGAGGTGCAAATTTTGAAATTTTGGTCCCAAAGCTTTTTTTTCTATGTTTGGTCCTTTTAGTTTTTTATGGTTTTATGTTTTAGTCTAAAACTTACTATGGTTACATTTTCAGTCCTTAAGTTTATAAAGAAGACAAAGAGAGTCCTAAAAAAATAATAAAGGATAAAAAAAGTTGTTTGTTGTCCACATTTCAACAAGCAGAAAAGTCAATCTTGGTGTCAATTAAGGATAAAAGTTCTATTTAGATGTCTTTGACTCCTTATCTTGCCCCCAAAAAAAAAAAACTAATCAGGGCTCAAGAATTTTAGTTGGGTTGATTTTTGGTTTTTTGACGGATGAAATATTATTTTGAAGTTAAATACAAGTTTATTGAGGTTTGTGGAATATTTCTTAGATATTTACATGTAAAAAAAGAGTTGAAAAAAATAATCTTTTAGATTAAAAAGGTGGTTGCAAAGTGGTTGTAATAAAGCCAATAAACCACACGTTATTTGCTTTTTTTTTTCTTAAAGATAGGTAAAAGAGAATGGTCTAACGCATAGCTTGACTTTAATTTTGATGGTCTTGGGCCACTCAAGCCTAAATGCCTAGCCTCTTTTTAAACTTTGTGTTTTTTATTTTTTTTCTTTCAATTTTAATTATAATTCATTAAAAATTAATATATATATATATATATATTTAGGGTATTATTTTATTAAATATAGTTTGATTTTTACTTTCTATTATTATGATTGTAGTATTTTTTATATATATAATATTAGCAAGCATTTTTTTTTGTACAACCTTCATAATGTTTTTTTCTTTTAATTTTATTCGGTGACTTTTTCAAGCATGTCTATTTTATTATCATGTGATTCAATAAAAAATAGATTTCATAAAACAAAGTTATTAAATCTAATTAGGTACATGAAACGAATCATAAGATTATCATGTTAATTCGAGTCAATTTAAAATATTATTATCTTAATATGTTTTTTCTTTAATATTAAATAAAAATATATATACTCAATATGTTATTGAGCTACATAATTTAATTTTAAATCTGGATTAATTATACATAAGTCAAGGGATCTCCAGTTTTATTGTCGGGCTGCGTTTACTAACACCACCAAAAACTTCTTTGTGGCAAATTGTGAGCGGTGTAATAGTGCATTGGAGTCACAATAAGAGTATTATTTTTATAGTTAAACATGTTTTCTATTATTATGATAAGATGTCTGAAGACAAATATTATGGAAGAAAAATGCTAAAAAAAGAAAAATGCTAAAAAAAAAATGGAGTGTGTTAATAAAATAAAAAGGTTTTAATTATAGAGATATTTTTTTAATCTTATTTAATATTTCAAATAGTCCAGATTTTTTTATATATTGTTTTATTGCTTTTAATTTTTATTAAATAAAGAACATAAAATAAAACAAAAAAATATTTTTTTATGAAAAAAATATTAATAAATAGAATCAGGTCTTTAGTGTTCCTAGAAACATTTATAACTTGGAATTTCTGAAATTATCAATGATGCTTGTCTAAGAGGCAAGTGAAGGGAGAAGACGCAAAAGCTAGGAATAAATTTCACATCATCAGTACTCGTATTGTTTGGAATTGTAGTTATAGTTATTATTTAAAGTATTTTTTATATTGAAATATATTAAAATGATATTTTTTTATGTTTTTAAAAATTATTATTGAGATCAGCGCATCAAAACAATTCAAAACATACAAAAAAAATTAATTTTTAACAAAAAAAATTAAAATTTTTAAAAACATGGGTACAACTACATTTCTAAACGCTAACTTTTTGTTACATGATCCTGCTATTTCTCCATGAATGGAATCCAAATACTACTACCTTATTTAATATTAACATTTGAATTAGAATTTTAAATATATTTTGAAATGAAATTTGAAAAGATGTGAATTATTTAAATTTATATTTTGATTGAATACTCCATGTTCAAAATTAGTTCCTAGATCCATTACAATTGATTTAGCATTGACAAGCAGCGAATGAAAAGATAATATATGCAAAAATTATCTAATCACTCTCTTTATGAGGAAAAGAAACTGACCTACCATGCTAGGATCAAATTTCAAATTAAAAAAATTAAAAATTAAAAATGTTTTAAATATACTTACGTTAAAATAAACAGGTTTTAACAATTTTTCTCCCAAAATGCCGAAAAAACTTCAAATCCAGAGGATCAAACTACCACTGTCAGAGTAAAAAGACAGGTATGAATCATGCCATAGATCTGCCCTGTGATCTCTCCATCATTGCTCTAGAAGGATTCAAAAAAATTTCTATATGAATCAAACAACGGGAGTAAATTTAAAAGCATAGTTCAAAATTCATAATAGAAATAGATTGTATTTATGGTAGATGATATTTTTTGAAGTATTTTTATTTAAAAATATATTAAAATAATATTTTTTTAATATTAATATATTAAAATCATTTAAAAATATTAAAAATTTAATTTAAAATAACATAAATTCAAATTTTAATAAAAGACGATTGCATCGCAACCCAAATTGCATCACAACAAAAATTTAAAGTTTTCCAAATTTGAATAAAACGAAACAAGACAGAGCCTCAAAGAATAACCTGTTCACCAATAATCTACACGAGCAAATCCCATCTTTGAAATGGTGGAACCTCTTGGCATCTCGCGTCTGCCAACAAGCTTCGAGATGATCTTCATAGCATTGTGGCAATCACCACAAAAACGAAGATTCTGGACTACTCGAAGAGGAGAGCGAACAGTGGTGGTCAGAAGACCATGAGCAGTTGCTAGTCTCTCACTATGATCAAGCAGAGCATCCTCCTTGCTTTCCTCATCCATGTCGTGCAGCACAAATCTTGTTGCTGGAATATAACCAGCGTCTTTCATTTGGGCCTTCGTACCCCTGTGCAGGGCATAAACTCTATCCCTGTCAGGAAAAGATGTATCCCCTGCTCGATATTCATGGACCCTGCTCCTAATATCTAAAAGATTTTGACTTGTTGTCTTCTTCTTCTTCTCTTTTGCAATGTTTGAAGCTTTCACTGGCACCAGACCTGCCTTAGATAGCTCATTCAGGCGGGAGAGGCCTAATTTCTCAATAAACTCAGCACAGCGATCTCCAAGCTCCAAGTGCCCACGAACCCTGAAAAGATTCATTAAGGTTTCCCAAACATCCACACAAGGCTCCATCGGCATCTTTTCAATAAATTCCAAGGCTTCATCCAGATACCCATTACTTCCCAACATGTCCACAGTGCTCACATAGTACTCCATTGATGGGACAACACCGAACTCTTTCCACATGGACTCAAAGTGCAGCATTCCCTCATTTATGTCACCCAAGACATTACAAGCAGAGAAGACCTCATTTATGTCAGTCCTCCTTGCTTAAACTGATTAAACAAATCAATGGCATCCTCCCCAAATCCGTTCTTAGCAAGCCATGTTATCATAATATACCATGAAGTCAAATTGCGCTCTTGCATGTTGCGAACACACTGAAGGCTTCATCCATGGCACCACATTTTGAGTGCATTTCTAAGGTGTTATTAACCGTGCCAACATCTGGAGGAGAATGTGGTTCTACAATGCAGTCATGAATCACTTTTGCTTGCTCTAAAGCTTCAGCCTCTCCACATGCTCGAATCAACTGCAAATAATGTGGTAGATCCACAGAAACGCTCTGCTTCTGTAACAAATGCAAAAATTCCACGGCTTCCTTCACTTTCCCCTCCTTGCAAAACTCATCCAACTCCTCCAGAGAACCTCTATCCAAGCTACTTTCAGAAGATTGAGCTGAATCCGCTTCGAGTATGGCATAATTTACTAGAGAAGCCCTGATACCGCTCTGAAAAGTATTACAATTTGGCTGATATTGTTCCACCATTGAAACTCTGATGGTATTGTCCAAAATATTGGTTCTGTTGATCTTGTCCACCATCTCCAGTGTAATGATCATTGAGTCCATGGTGGAATTTCTCGGCATTTTGAGTGTAATTGCTATTCAGGCTTCTTTGTGACTCTATAAGACCTTGTGAATCAAACCTGGACTGGTTCCAACTCAATTGCACATTCCCATTTACTCCATAAACCCCATTTTGACCATCCTGCCCACCAAACCCACCATATTCCTGTTGAAATTCTCCGCTATTATGATCATAATGACCACCAAAGTTTCCATTTTTGTCAACTGAGTTATGCTATTCTGACTGGTTGGTGAGGTACAGGCTTGTTATGGGGTGTACTTGAGAGAGAGAGAGAGAGAGATTAAAAATGGACTTGGGTTTGTTCTTTGAAGTTCAAAACCTTGGGTTAAGGCCCATTCGAGAGATTAAAAATGGGCTTGGATTTGTTCTTTTAAGTTCAAAACCTTGGGTTAAGGCCCATTCTCAGCATTTCTTCAAGCTGTCCCTATTTTTACCTTGAGTCTAGACCGCTTGTAGGTATTTTTTAAACCACTTGTATTACCCAAGTGTGTTTGATAATTGTGTTGGGTTTTGTGGTTGTGATGTAAAGTACAGTGTATGTAAAGGAAAATTTAAATTTATAAATTTTATGTTTATATGTGTGGTTGGATAAAAATTATTTAAGAAATAATGGAAAAGTAATTTAAAAGATTTTTTTTATGTAATAACACTCTAAAACTTGCATTTACTATAATTGATTGACTATTACTTTAAAGATTAGGAAAAATTAGGGGACAAAAGCTAAAGAACTAAAGAAAAGAAGGTCCAAGATGCTATTACCAACTTAAGTAGGGGAAGTAAGACAATTTTGTATAGTCGTATAGGTGGAATATGACAAGTTCTGGCATTTTCATGCTTGTGAGGTACTGTGAGACAAAGGAAAGAATGTGCTCTTCTACAGAATTTTCAGTAGCAACTACACTCTTTTTTTTGCCATTTTCTTCAAACCTAAGAAAGAGATAAACACCATCCTACAAACTAACACTAGCTAACCATATATTCCAAGAATAAATTATGGAGTATTAGAGCTTAAATTCAATAGAATTGTTAGAAAGGAAACCAAAGATAGATTGTGAGGTTAGAAAAGAAAAGAAATAAATAGAGAAATGAAAAATAGCTAAAGCTTAAGTGAGTGATTAAACTAATAAGCATGCATAAATTTTATTGTTTTAGATATTTTTATATGGAGAATTTTCTTAAATGCTTGTTGGGTTTTCAAAATTTATATATGAATCCTAACCTAGGTGTTGAATGGAGATTTCACACGATAATTACTAGTTAATGGTATGTTTGTGAAAGATTGAATCATGCTTTGTTCTATTAAAGTAAAAAGATGTGTTTTAGCTCAAATATTGTGTTAATATAATAACATATTATATGTGAAAATATAAGAACTTGCTTTACAATGAGTTGGTGATGTAAGCTTTGTAAGCTTGTAATAGTGTGTATTTAGTTGTTTAACAATGTTTAGGATTAAACAAGAATAAGATTATGGTCTTACTTTAAGAGGCTATTTATAGAGCAATAAACTTATGTGCATGTGTCATTGTGAGGGTAAAGTGGTCAACGACCTTCCAATTTTGGGACTACTAGGAGATAAAAGTCTGGTAGTGGCAATGTGCGCCCCTACAAAAGCTTCTCCCCCGTTCAGGTTGTGTGGCAGCGAGCGTTAGACCAACCCCTACGGTGAGATGTCCGAGGGACATGACCACATATAATACATGTATAGTTTTGTTCAATTCGGAGGAGATTGTTTACGCACTAAAGCCTGGTAGGCAGGCACCATGGTACCCCTGACTCCACGTCAAGGATGGTTCGTCTTTAGGAGCACTGGGCTTTGCTATTTCAATAAAAATCACCAAGAAAACGAAAATTTACGGAATATTCTGAAGCTACAGGAAACAAATGGCAGAGTTTGCAAAAGCAACCACAAACATGTTTAGACAGGTAAAGACGACAAAATGAGTTGGAGGAAAATCCAGAATACAAAACAAATATAGACCGAGTATTCCAGCACTCACTGCGATTGCGAACTTGGAGTTGTGTCATCTAAGCCTGCAGTCAGATGAACACATTAAGTTCACCAAATCATGAATCATCACATTTGAGTAAGAAAAGTGGATGACTCTACCTTGTTTGCAATGTTGTTTGAGAGCCAGTCCAATCCCTCATACAGCCCCTCACCAGAGGTGGCGCATGTGCTCTGGATGTACCTGCAATGAATGATTTAGACAGTCAGTTACCAAGAGGGTGGTGGATTGCTGGAAAAGGAGGGCATCTGACCGCAAAAAGTTAGCTTACCAGTGGCGCTGACGAAGGGAGTGAAGGCCAAGCTTATCAGTAATCTCAGCGGCATTCATTGCATTTGGAAGATCCTGTTTGTTTGCAAACACTAGCAGCACAGCATCCCTCAACTCATCCTGCAAATGCAACAAAAGCCATTGTTATCACACAAATCATGCAGAGGTGACAAGTCAAATTACAGCATGTATATCCTTCCACATTTTGCTAATCATTATAAAATGTGGAGCAGTCTGGTACCTCATTCAACATCCTGTGTAGCTCATCCCTAGCTTCAACCACACGATCTCTGTCATTGCTATCAACCACAAAGATAAGTCCTTGTGTGTTCTGGAAGTAATGTCTCCACAAGGGGCGGATCTGGGGAAGCAAGATAATAGGGCATCAGTTGATATACTAATTAAGGGATTAGAATATTAAAATCTTTAGACTGATTGTAAAGGATCCAGATCAAGAGCAGTTATTATTGCAGTGGCCATGCTACAGTGGCACTTGGAGACAGGAGGTATAAAAGAAGCACAGATCTATCCATTTAAGATTTGACCATAACAATAAATACTTCAGCAGGAAAAGGTATAACACAAGAATGCGACAGCTAGCATCACTAGGATTATTTGGCAGAGGCCACAGTAATGCATTTGGCTGTTCCAGTAGCAGGAAAAAAAAAAGATTTATGCAAACAATGCTATACAATACAGCAAATGATGTTGTCAAGTGATAAAGCAGCATAATTGGAAAACACTAGCACTAGTGAATGTCTCAAAATGTAAGGCACCAAATAAAGCCTTTCCCTTGATAATCAAAAGAAGTAGCAAAGTATAACCATGGCATTACATGTTTAGCTTATGATTATTTTAAGTGCTGGTGAAGGAAAATCAGATCAGCACTAGACCGTCCATAAGCACTCATTTTCAATTACGTAGGTTCAATAACATGATGCTTTCTGACCATAGAGGCTTGAGTTCTTGGATGCAAACACGATTAATGGCTTTCCTTATGATCAACCCAATCCACTCTAAACCATTTAATGAAGGAGAAAAGGATGCTATCACTACTACACCCCAAAATGATAACAACTTTCATGAAAAAGATAAAAAGCCAAATCAATACTCAAAAGACACACATACCTTGTCCTGACCCCCGACATCCCAAACAGTAAAGCTAATGTTTTTGTACTCCACAGTCTCCACATTAAATCCTGATCAAACATCATCATCATCAGATCTAAGCCCAACAGAGAGCATACGGAGGATAAAAAATAATTTCAAATCAAGGTTATTAACATCTTATCTCCATAATAAAGTGAGACTTACCAATGGTAGGAATGGTGGTGACAATCTCACCGAGCTTGAGCTTGTAGAGAATGGTGGTCTTACCAGCAGCATCAAGACCCACCATCAGAATACGCATTTCCTTCTTAGCAAACAGTCGGCTAAACAACTTGGTGAAAGACAGCCCCATTTTCTCACGTCTGCCGATATCAAAAAATCAAATCACTAAATATAAATCTCCCAGCCTAAATCAAATGCAATTCCACACCATTATCAAAAACTAGATCTCAATCAGCTTCATTTAAAACATTTCACATTTCAAAAAACAATCACAAATCAGAAACCTAATTGATAAATGAGCCATATCAACAACACATACGAAAGACAAAAAATCACGATGAACCTACAAGACTCAGATATTCAATTCAAAACACATTAAAACGACAGCTTAGACATGCATTTCCAACAGATCAGGTACCAAACAGGATGTGTTGCATCTTGTGATCTCCAAATCTAAGGTATCATCACCTGATTCAAATCATGCAAAAACATAAGCATAATATGAAGATCCATGTGGCAACACCACATCATGATCAAGATTAAGCCATTCCGAAACCAAATCGTGCTCTAAATCTTAGATCAGGATGTACAATCCAACAGACAAACATTCAACAATTCGATTAAGAGAGTGATCGAACACAAGATCAGGATCTAAAGTTCGGAATTTCGGAGTCGTTAAACACTTGCCTGTCAAGGAGCCGAGAGAGGGAGAGAGGGATCTACCTCAGAAGAGAGAATAAAGAGGAATTAAATTGAAGAGTAGGAGGAGGAGCTGTCTTTAAGGGAAAAATATTTTCACGTTCCAAGAGATTGATGGTGTGTATTTATAGGACGTAACGGGATCCTTTTCCTTTTTTTTGCTTTTTTTAACTGTCCAATACGCCGTCAATAACTGTGACCATGTGGTTGCCTATTAATGGGTGGTTACCCTTGTTACGCCGTTTACACGACGCGGTGGCCTGCGTTAGTTGGAGATTGCACCCTGTTTGGAAATAGGAGGTGTGTTTCCCATTTCGGGATCGGGCCTTTCTGATCCCGGCACTTGGAAACTCTTTGCCTCGCGTCATTGTTATCAGGCTCTTATTTAATTCAAGCTCAGTCTCCTGTCAGACTTCAGGCATGAAGAATGCAATTTGTTTTTTTACTATTATCTTTTCGGCCGGATCAGTGATCAATCCGTTGGTACACTTTTTTTCTTTCAAAAGTTAAAATAAAATAATAATAATAATAAGTTAACAATTTTCATATTTATTTAAATATTATGAATGGCATTCCACGCAACACTATTGAAATCACAAGTTAACTTGTAAATTTTATACAATTTGAAAAGTCAATAAATATATTTATGTATGAAAGAAAAACTTGAAATTTCACTAGACACATCCTGAACCAATCACAATCAAAATATTGTTGCAAGCATATAATGGTCACTGGAGGCTTACATGGTCGTTAACTTCAGGACTCGTGGGATTAGTCGAGGTACGCGCAAGCTGACCCGGACACCCACGATAATCAAAAAAAAAAAATTATTTTAAACATTAATTTTTAAAATAAAATATATTAAAAAATATTAATTTAAAATAAAATAAAAGATAAAATTTTTAAAAAAATTAAAGAAACACGGTTTCCATCGCATTTCCAAAGTATTTTTCATTTTGAAATATATCAAAATAATATATATTTTTATTTTTTAAAACTCATTTTTAATATAGCACAACAAAACATAAAAAATTAATTTTAAACAAAAAAAAAAATATATCAAATTTTGCTTAACCCTGAAGCAATGCCAAACAGGGGCTGGATAAAATAGCAGAAGGGAGCCAAATAATCAAATCTAAACTTGCATAGGATCACTTTAGGTTCAATAATCCAGGATTGGCGTATATAGAATGAGGCAATAATGAGCCTCTACAGATCACGCCGCTCTCTATTGGAACCATTTTTCAACTCAGGTTATCGAATCCCTAACAAAGCACATGATCCAATGACCACCTGTAGCACCATCAATGCCTAGGTAAAAGGAATAAGAACATGCTGTACAAGATGAGACAATGAGGGAAGTGTCCACCAGCGAATAAAATACAGTTTAACACTAATATCATAGCTCAGTACAAACCCCACAGCATGCACTCAACAATTTCGCATGCCAACTGTGGGGCGGCCCAATCCTTCGTGTGATCACACACAACCATCTTCTTGTTATTACTTCCTTGCAACAAACGCGCATAGACATTCCTTTTATTTCTAGTCGTTCAACCCAAGATAGACTGCTAAAAAAAGGAGGAATCAAATTTTCTAGTAAGGACTAGGACAAGGGGTGCGGAGGATGGATGCCTGACTATACTAGCTACTAAGAAAGCGTTAGATGCAAATCTTGAGCTGCGCATGTTGCTTTTAAACCAGTCATGCAGAAAATGTCATCTCGGACAACCCTCCTGTCATCCTTTCAGCCTTCTCTCCACGTTCACCTGAAAATGGTGCATGGAAGGAAAGAGTGTTGTCATATATCATCATAATCGCAGAACAGGAAGGTTTGGATAATTAAGAAGATGCATGGCTTGATCCATCAGAATAGTATAGACAAAAAGGCATCAGTGTTGGAAGAAAACAATGGCTTACCAGTGCGAATTCTTATTACATCTGCAACAGGTACCACTGCAAAATAACAAAACCTCGTTAGAAATGCTGATAATGTATCTAAGCCATCTACTAATTCAGAGATCAAGTTACCTTTTTCTACTTTTCACAGTCATAGGTATAATTAATTTAAATTATGATGGAGAAAATCACATTCACAATCGTTTAGATTCATCCCAAGAAATGGTTAGCAAGCTTGGTTTCACATTGCAAGGTTGCATCCTGGACTTGCACATTGCAATTTCAGTTTCATTAAACTCCAAGGTGAGTGTGACTGCAAAAGAGATATGCATATAGCGTGGCTCTATGATAGTTCACAAGTGAGGTTTAGATGCAGCTATGAACTATGGTTTCTGACAAGAGAGCTTGCCAAAATCAACCCAAATTTATTTGATATCTATTCAATTGCTAGTGCTCCAATTAATAATTTTTACATTTTAATCCTTTAAAGGGTCCATACAAGTAACCAAGTAAGAAGTCACATGGAAAGAAAATGTGCATGGGACTTCAAGGGAGAAAATAAATACAAGGCACATGTTAAAAAACCTACCATCCGAGTCCAAACTGTTGTAGCTTGTGAAATCAAAATTACTCAGGAAAAAAAAATTGCAGCTAAGGGATTTCATGTTAACACAGCTCTAACCACATATGAAATACAGATTTACTCTGGGAGCTATCAAGTATAATACCATCAGAAGAAAATAACCTTTATTCATTTGTTCACACTTTCTTATTTTTCTATTTGCCTATAAACAATTGTACTTCCAATAGCTGTAGTTTTACACAGCCTACACAAGACAAGCATACTCGAAGGGTATTATAAACTGCATCGCAACCACAATGGTCTTTGACAATGTATTTCTAAGTTGTAAGAAACACACAGAATGAAGCCATGAAAGACTCCAAAGAAAAGGAGCAGTTTCCATTTATATTAGAAAATTATGATTCTCAAATACCTGACAACTATCTAAAGCTGCAATATGCTAGCAGTTAGCATACTTGCTAGAAACTTTCACTAACTAAATCTGTTCTCCATATTCCCAAGAACCATATAAATGAATGAGGCCAAGAAAAAGAGCAACAAGAAAATGCTAAAAAGAAACACAGCACAAAAACTACTAAAGCAGAGTAAAATAGAAAGCAAATCAAACCAAGTTCAGATAAAATTTCAGTTCCTTCACATGTAATAATATACACAGATAAAAGCTTTAAGATAAAGTGCAATGAAAATCAAAGGATCATGGAATCTGCTATCATAAAGATTAATTTCGGAATCTTACAGAAAATCTTGCCATCTCCAATCTCTCCAGTCCATGCCTCGTCTTTGACCTTTTCTATAACAGCTTCAACCTAAAACAGCATATGGACATCTGTGAAATTCTTTAATTTTCGTGCAGCAATATGAACAACAATTTTATTATAACAGAAGAACAACAATCAATTCTAAGTGCACATATCATATTTGAAATAGTACTTAGGCTAGTGGTATCATGAATACCTGGTCTTTGCTCACTACAATCTCCAACTTAACTTTAGCAACAAACTTGTCTTCGGAAAACTCTGAGCCTACGGTGTTAAAGCAAGAGGTATGGTTTATAAATACTTTGACTACTCTCACTCATATAGAAGAGATTAACAGACAGTACTCATCAAAAGGGCCAAAATTGGATAGAACAAGAAAACAAGGGTGAAAGGAGACGAAACAGAAAGTGAGATGATTCTATAATAGGCAACTATAATCAAGTCATCTCATTATGGAACATCTAGAGGTACAAAAAGAAGAGAAACTTTCAGTGGTTCAAGAAAAAAGCTTACCACCATGCCTCTCCTTTGAACCACCTTGAGCCCCAAAGCCTCGAACATCAGAAACAGTAACACCACGAATACCAATTTTCAACAGAGCCTTCATTTTTTTAAAAAAAAAATAGTAGAAATTAGAACTAACTGTAATCAACTAAGTTGCCTAGCAAAGAGTCTTAAGAAGTTCAATTGTGGAGCACAAGAGAAAAGGGTTGATATGACCCAAAATGCTGCAGCAATAATGAACTCAGAAATCCGTATGGTCAAATAAAACTTGCACCCTGTTTTTTGCAATTATGAGATTGTACAAAATCATCAATTCATGTAACTTAAAAGCATCTCAGTTTCTCTGCATACAAGAAAGATAAAGTCCAAATTAGAAACTTTCAGTTAGTAACAAGATCCAATGAAAATTGTACAAAGTTACAAACTTATATTTTCTTCTAATTGTGCTCTCTCAATCACCCAATTCCAAAACTGTGGTAGCTAGAACTCAATACGAAAATGGTTTAATCATCCCTAGAATGACACAAGCTCTAAAAGTAGAGTGCCAAGCTTGAAATTCCTGGAATCCTTCTCTATCTAGAAAGACTAAAACAACACTCGAGTAAGATTCAAATTTATACTGCTAATTAGGTGGGTCATCATCAAATTTAGGCCTGCAGTATCCAAACAAGAACGCTAAGAGGCATGAATAACAAACAGCAATGAGCTAGCTATTCATTCGACATATTATTATGACATAACTGGATTCAATATTAGATGCATCAAGTCAAGTAAAGGCAGCGAACTTTTAGAACTAGTGGGTGGATATCAATATGGAAATACAAGTAAAGGAAGCAATGAGTAGAAATCATAGTAAAATGCATCGGGTCGGGCCCGTCTAGTCTTACCGAGGAAACTTGCGAGACTCGCCAGGGCCTATTTCATTCATCCCAGATTCAACGGAATTAGAGAAACCAAAAGGAATCAATAAACAGTAATATCTTATATGCTGCCGAAGAAGAAGATTACCTCAAAATTGCTTCTATCTTGTAGAATTTGGCATCTGGAATATACTCTAAACAACCCAAACATACAACTCGTTAATGTTCATGCCATCTCTCAATTCGAATGTGGAGAAAAAACTATATTAACGCATACCAGGAACAGAGGAGCTTTGGGCTCTAATTTTAGGAATAATGGACGCCTTTCGTGAGGTGTTTAGGGTCAAGTTAAACTGAGAGAATCGAGAATTCTTCAACTTGAGAGGTTTCAAAAGGGAATCAAAAAGAGGGAGTTGTTTGTTGAGAGAAGAGTGAAATTGAAGAGAAGTGAGGGAGCCTGGTTTCACTGCTGCCGAGGCCATTGTTATTTGATTTTCGTCGAATTTTGAAGAGATGAAGCTACAAATTAGCTACTTATGCTCTCTATTCTAGACCGCAGAACGGAGAACGGAGATGCTGCGACGCCAGAGCGAGCGAGCGAGCCTTGAGATTAACGCGACTTTTCTGATCGAAATGACACGAGGAAGGGATGAGGGAGGCTTTGAATTAAAATAAGAGTTGCGATGGGCCTCGGTCTTATTGGGCTCAAGGATCTTATTTCACCCAACATAGCCATAGTCCAAGGAGTCCATGAATAAATAAATAAATAAATAAAAATGAAGAAAATCACTACCGTTCATTTTTCTTTTCCTTGATATTTGGTAACACGATACGAAGAATAAGTCCATTGAGATTTCTAATATTTTATTATTCTTTCATTGAGTAGTTTATTTTAATTTATCTATTTAATCTACACATTTCTTATTTTATTATTTAATTATAATTTTTTATTTTTTTCTATTTTGGTGCATAATATTAATTTAATATATATAGATTATAGAATGTTGACAAATATTGGTGCATAACAAAAGTTATTGGTTAGGATTTTAAAAATGTATATTTGTTTTCAATTCAAAACGAATGAAAAAATAATAATTCTTAAGATGGAGAACTAATTTTATTTAAAAGAAAAGAATAATCTTAAATATTTTAAAATTATCTAACTTCAATCATTTTTTATGTATAATAATTAAATATTATTTAATTTTTAAATTACTCGGTAGTTATATTTACTAAAAAACGATATAATATTTTTATTATTTTTTATGATATTTATGTTTTTTATAAAGAAAGAATTCATTTTTTTAATTTAATTTATTAAGAAAATATTTAATAACAATCTTTAATATAGCATGGAAATAATTTCCCCGTAATGCATATGCGTGAGCTTGCAAAGCAAAACAAACCCCAAAATATAAAACCGAAAGGGTTCAAAAAGTAAAAAAAAAAAAAAAACATTATGATTAATGGGGTGAGCATTCTAACAAGCCTGCATGAATAGTGATATAACAATGAATTCCCTACCTCTTTTAGTTTTGAAATCGAACTAACATAACTTGGGGAAAAAAAAGAAGTTTAATGACTAAAATGTAAAAAACAATAATTTTTAAAGATGAAATGGGAAAAAACCCTATAAAATATAGATTTTTATGGATATAATTGTGTCATATTTGGGTAATTGTGTCATATTTGGGCTTATAAATATACTTAACTCAATTTCTAATACTTTACAAACTGTAAACCCAATTTATTTAATTTTTTTCAAGGCTAGAGTGAGTTGGATATATTGAATTGGGCTAAATATTTTATGGATATAATAAATATTCACGAGTTAAATTTATATTACTAATTTTTATAGGTTGAGATTAATTAAAACTAAAATTTGGGCTTAATAAATTAGCACACAACTTATTATAAGCTATAACAAATAATATCAGTTTAATACATTAACAATTGTCTAAAATGAAAAAAAAGTACAAAACATATAAAAACAAATTAATTTATGAACAATAAAAAACTCAGTCACAACAAAACATAATATGTTCTAAACAAAAACTTAAATTGAACTATTATAATTCCATTATTTTTACAAGAACATCATCCAATGTCAGCTATTTGAAAGCAACAATAACACACTAATACAACATCTCCTACAACTCATCCAAGCAATCAAAAAGTTGTCACATATGTATAATCTTAAGTTTATAACAATTACTTAATAATGAAAACTTAAAATATAATTGTTTAACAATTCCTCATTATTTTAAATTATCATCAATGACTCATTATTCTTTAACATTCATGGCTAAACCAACACTCAAAAAAAGATAAAGATAATAAAATAGCTTTGTAAATTATAACTTAATAAGTAAATTATAACTTAATAAGTTAATCTAAAATATTTATGATATAATTAAAAGGTATATATAGCGTTACAATAGTCTAACACATATATTATTTTAGTTTTTTTTTAACTTTTCAAAATCATTTATCATTAATGAAAGATCTATTGGCGCTGGAGAAGAACAAATCTAATTTTAGCAATAAACGAGAGCTTCAATACTTGCTAGATTCAATAAACTTCTAAAGGGATCTAGTATATAACCTATCTTGCTAAAGGCTGATTCAAAGGCAACTGCAAACCTATGAATAATTATGACATCTCTTGTAATTATAAAGAGTATTGGATATTTATAGCTATTAACTTTCCTCCAAGTTAAAA
Source organism: Populus x sibirica (assembly GCA_019202695.1). Lineage (NCBI taxonomy): Eukaryota > Viridiplantae > Streptophyta > Magnoliopsida > Malpighiales > Salicaceae > Populus > Populus x sibirica. Next base: position 775,338 of record JAGMVL010000762.1, on the reverse strand, counting down.
TATGAAATGAAGTATCACTTGTACTAATTTGCCAAGTATTTCTCTAATTCAAATCTACTCTCCTTATTATCCTTTTCCATTAAACACTTCTTGAATTGAAAGACTAATGCTTGACATACATCGTTTTCCATCTTATTAGCATTCAAAGGTTGAGAAAGATTGTTTTTAACATAAGAATTCACCACATATTTAATATCTTGGCTAGAATAGTAGTAAAAAACCGTCATAAGTATATCTTGTACTTTTTCCATCAAGTCTTTAACCATGGAAACAAACTCATACACTTGACTTAACATAAAACTTCATATATTTTAATTTGTAACAAGGATATAAAATAATTGCTACAAATAAAAGAGAATTTATATCCTTAAACCTTCCTCGATATTTATCAAACTTATACATCATATTGGCTACAATTTCACCTATTAAGAAATCTCTACTTTTGAACAACTTAGAAATATATGTTTGTATAGAGACTAGTTTATGAAAGAAAGAATTGCATGTGGCATGCAAATATCCTAAAAAAATTTAAATTACTTCGTAGAATATTTTCAGGAACTTTATGAGGATTCTTGTATTTTGCCAATCTAAAATACTAGGAGGCCCTACATGTTTCTTCTTATCCTTTGAATCTACCTCTGAAAATAACATCAAATATCTAAAACCATCCTCCTCTAATCTATCACACTTTCTCCAATTTGCAATTGTATCTAACATCAAATAAGTGGAATCCCAACGAGTTAGGACGTCTAAAAAAAACCCAAATTTTATTTTGAACCTTTAATTTTTCAATACATTTCTTAAAAGACATAAGCTTAGCAGGAGAAGATCTTACAAACTTAACATCATTTTTAATTTTAATAATTGACTCATCCATCTCATTTAACCCATCACTCACAAAAAAATTGATAATGTAAGCACAAAATCTAACATGGATACACTCATTATCTATAATTGTGAACTTCCAATCGTTGGTCATTCTTTTCAAAAAAGTAATGCACTCTTATTAGAACTTGCATTATCTAATGTGATTATTAAAATTATGCCAATACCTCAATTAGTTAAATAACTTTTCAATGCTTTTCTAATGGTCTCAACCTTGTGATTTGGAACTTGATAAGAGTTTAAAGTCTTTTTATGCAACTTCCAATCACTATCTTCCCAATGAGATATGACACACATGTAATTGGTATTTTGGATAGAAGTTCAAGTGTCACTTATAAGACACACATACTTTTTTTTTATGGTTTCTTTAACTTTTTCTTCTCTTTAGCATAAAGGTTTAGACAATCCCTTTGTAATAGTGATTTGAGATGGGATATAAAATCCATGTTGCATGACTTGACAAAACTATTTAAATCCTAAACCTTTTTCAATCCTAAAAGGAAACTCATCATAAATAATTATCCTACCAAGTGTTTTTCTACAAGCTTCTTGACTAAAATTAATAACATGAAGAATATTCCCAGTTTCATCTTTAACCCCTTTTAAAAATTTGAGCCAATGTCTTTTGTGTTTTATCATCAAACTTAAACCTACCAAGAAACTGTTTACATAATTTATTTAACTATGTCCACAAATTACTAGTGCCAAGAGTCTTTGGGGGCATATAGATAATCTTGTTTACAATACTTATATACAACTCTCCTTAATGATGGATCAGAACCCTCTATTATATCAAAGTGATGTCAAACTTTAAATATAGTTCTAGAGGCCATATTTCTTTTCTTGTTACCTTTGTTACAATAGTATTTGCAAGAGTAGCTGAAACATGTTTGGTCTTTACTGGAGCAACAACATCATTCGCTGAAGGAAGAACAACATTATTCATTTAAGGATCGTTTGATGGATCAACATTGATTTCTTGAACATAAGGTCTTGTATTCTCCATCTAAAACAACAAAATTTAATCAATTTCAGTTTTATACTGATACAAATCCTTTTGTTCATAAGAAGATAAAATAATAACAAAAAAGTCCAAAGAAAGACATTAAGTACATAATATAGATACAAAGAAAATTATATATAATTACACCATTCCTAAATTGTAAAGTCTGAATTAGGGTTCAAAAAAATATTTATTTTGAGGATTTTAAGGATGTGGAACTGGTTAGTTAAGGATGCAACAACAAAGGTGAGACATATGAATCCTTCCACACCTTTAACTCTCATCAGAACCCCTAGAAGTATTAAAGGTCGTTGTCAACTACTTTTGTCTCTTGCAAAGAATCGATCAAATTAAATTTTAGACTTCATAGGTAGGGTTTTGATTTTTTTTTAAGATTTGATTGACAAGGAGGTATAGATGAGGTTTGTTAAAATCAAGTTTAGACTTTTGATTATAAAGATGAAAAAAAGGGATTGATAATTTTAGTTTGTTAAAATGGTGGCCGGAAGAGGTTGTTATTATCAACAAGATAGGGAGATAAGAGAATGAGAAGCTAAGCAGCGAGAGAGAAAAACCTGAATAAAGAGAAAAAAAAAATATTTATATCAAGAACTTTCTATAATATAAGGTTTAACTGTTAATAAATTGTATAAGATACATAAATTGTGCGAGGTTAGCCACATTTTAAAAATTATAACCTCCCAATTGACTCTTAATATTTATTTTTTAAGTTTTTTAAAATATTATTATTTGTAATGTCTATATTATTTAATTTTGATTAATTAAATAAAATTAAATAATATAAATATTACATTTAAGCTGATTTTTTAACACCCCTTCTGTAAAGTTGGGTGAACATGCTCGTATATGCATGAACAGTGGCATAACAGTAACTTCCCTGCCTCTTCTTAGTTTAATTTTATTATTTATTAATTTTAATTCTAGTTTTCTTCACATATTTTTTAATCCATACTTTTACATCCTCTCACTTCCCATTTCCATTGACTTATAAGCAGTTTGGCGTTGGTGATTGTTGAAAGGTAAGTTAGAAAAATGGCTGCAAAGGAGGGAATTAGGAGTGGAAGGGAAGGTGAAGAAGAAGAGCATGTGTATAGGATAAGCACAGACAAAGAGTGGGAAGAGTTGCAGAGAAATGGATCTTGTTTTGGTGGACAACTTGACAAATCTTCTGGCTTCATCCATCTCTGCAAGCTCGACCAGGTCTCCTCCACTTCCGTCCCTTCTCTCTATAGATATTGCTCTTGTGCTTCGATTACTTGTCTAAAAATAATTTTGTAACCTCTCCATATTCATATTTTCATCATAGCATTGATCTTGGCAAGAATCGGGAAACAAAAACAGAAATCAGGCTCTTAATTACTCATTTATGTGCTTTTCCAAGAACTGGTAGAGGTTATGGAAAATCTTATGATTTATTTTAATGCGGGATTAGTTGATAAAAAATACTCAGTCGATGAAATGAGATATTTGGTGGTTTTGTTAGTATTCAGTATCCAAACTGCGGCTTGCTTCCCAAGATGGCAATTTCTATTTTCTGATATCTATCCATTTTTTAGTGAGGGATGATTTACGGATACTCAACTATTTATGGGACGGTCTTTATATATATATATGCAGGTGATGTCAACATTGCAAAACTTTTTCCTGAATACTAAGGTGGATTTGTATCTGCTTCAAATCGATGCTAAAAAGGTTTGCACTTTATCATTTTATGTTTATTATGTCTTTCATTGATTCGTCAGAGGTATAATTAAGCTATTAATAGGAAGGGAAAGACTACAGATTTTCCATGTGATGCAATGTATAGCAAACTGAATTTCATGTTAGGGGATGATGAACAATTGTGACTTGGAAGTGTAGAAGTACTTTATGAATGCTAGCATCTAAGGATAAATTCTGATGAAAAGGTTATAGCTTTTCTGCCGAGTCTGCTCCATGTCTAACACTTTTAACCCATTTTGAAGTTTTTAAGTTGTACTGTACTCTATTTGGCAGTTGAACTCAATCAACAATATGGTAAGTGGTTTATATTTCAATTTTGGATTTAAGTTTCCCCGTAATAAAAGGTTTAGATGAGGTTATCCCAAGTTTTTTTCCTTTTGTTTTGCTGGTTATAATTGAAAAAATCAGCTGGGCAGAAAAAGAAGAAATACTAATCAGATATTGGACTGCACTTTTATCATCAGAATTCATGGAATAGCGCATGTTAGGTATTGCTTCCTGAGGGTTTCTTCCAAACTCACCAACGAAGTCTCAGAAGGTTCAAGTTACTGAGACTTGAAGGTGCTAATGGAAGGACAAGCGGTCAAAACAGGAACGTGTAGAATTAGGAGTGGGGAGTTTTAGAAGTTCAGACCTCAGGCCACGATTTGAAAGGAATAAGGATTGAATGGCGAGCAATGCTATGTTTTCAGGTCCTATTTTGGAGTACATGAATCAGTTGGTTGCATGTATAGTTTCCTTTGGTTGAATTGATTATGAAGTCGCATAGCAATAATACCAAAATTCGGATTACATAGTTGCAATGTTAATCCTTGGCAGTGCTAAAGTCTCATGATTTCAGTTCTACGCTGAAATATAGGTAATCTAATTATTGTGCATGTTTGTTGCAGCTCGGGGATGGATTGATATATGAAGTCGTGGATGGTACCAACAACTTCCCTCATTTCTATGGCCCTTCTCGGAGTTTCAGTCCCCTCCCTCTTGACGTAGTTATCAAAGCAGAGAAGCTTGTTCTAGCAGATGGGCAGTTCAGTTGTAGTTTGCTGAACTAAGCTGCTCTACTTCGAGATTTAACATTTTTCTGTGCTGAAACAAAAAAAGAAAGATACTTGTGACCTAAATGGACCCATTGAAAGAGGCTCAATTTGATAATTCTTATGTTGTTTTAAGCATGGCCGTGAAAGTGAAATACTCGGTAGGCAATGAACTTGAGTTAGAAATCCATGATACAACAGATATGATCAGAAATAATTTCTTGTTCTGTAAGAGGAAGTTTGGAATTGTCTGCCTGACCACATTCACCTTGGAAAAGCCCTTATGGTTGTTGAATGGGATTGGAGAGTTCCAAGTCCACCTCTTTACACCCACAAAAGCTGGGCGTATAATCTGGAGTTAGAACACGGTAGTTCCATGTCCATAACTCTTTTCATGCTAGGAAAAATGCCTGCCAATTCTTGAGTGCATATGAGCTGAAGATATCTGTCATGTATATGCAACACCCTAATAGTATTTTCCCTTGGAAAGTCGGCTGTATTATCGAGTGTGTGAAAGAAAACAAGACAGCAGCATATACAGAAGATAGATATAAAAGGTAAGCGAGGCATACAAGTAGCGGGGATAGCTCAGTTGGGAGAGCGTCAGACTGAAGATCTGAAGGTCGCGTGTTCGATCCACGCTCACCGCATTCTACTTTTTGCCCTCTCTATTAAAAAACGCTTTCGGGACGTCACCGGATTTTGTTCAATTGGGGATCGAAGGCTTAATGCTTTTGGGGCAGCGGCGGTAGCGATCCCTCCTCCCCTGTGGATTTATAGACGCCTGTATACTTTCTCATTCCCCTCCAAGCATTCAAAACAAAGAAGAGTCAGAGCCCTGATTCAATTAGTTTCACCCACAAATCCTCGTCTCGGGGACGCAGCAGCAATGGCTAACAATCGGGACAACCTTATGCAGCAGCAAGTTGGTGCAGGTTAAGGTGGCGATAATTTTAATATTCGTGAAGTTGCCATTGGTAAGGGATTAGCAGGTGCACTTCAGCTTCATGGAAAGGGACCAGGCAAGAATAAGCAAGTGAGACGACTGAAGCGATACAGGCAAGAAATCATGAAACGTAGTACCCTGGGAATTACTGTTTGTCCAGAAGACGAGGGAAGTTCACGCTTCATCTCGCTCTCCTTACGTTCTTCTTTATAATCGGTAATTGGCCATTAAGTATTATTAATTATTGATTAACACTTTATTAGAACTACTATAAGCTGTTTCCTGGATTTAATTTGGAGCTAGTTAGTTGAACACCCTGTTTTTTTTTTTTTTTAAAAATATTTTAAAAAAATTTATTTATTTTTATTTTTTCTTTTCTTTAAATTAATTTTATTTTGATGTTATTACATATAAAAATAATTTTTTTAAAATAAAAAAAATATTATTTTGATATATTTTCGAGTAAAAAACACTTTAAAAAACAACTATTACTACATTTCTAAACACTCTCGAAGAGGAGCGAGGTATATGAATTTGAGAATATGATAGTGATTGTTTTTTAATATATTTTTTATTTAGAAATGTATTAAAATAACTTTTTTTATTTTTAAAATTTATTTTTGATATTAACATATCAAAACTATTTAAAAATATATAAAAAATTATTTAAAATAAAAAAATTATTTTTAAAAAATATAATTTCAAATGCCCCAAATCTTCTTGATCATTGATGGTTCAATCATATGATCTCAATGAGTGTGATTTCTTTGCCATTAACTTTCTTTTGCTGGTGTTCAGTAGAGGGAAAATAGATCGTTTGCCCTCATTTTAGTTCTCTTGTGGGCCTGTGGCCAAGGTTGTTCTTCGGCGAGGTTTTTGGAAAATTGGGTTCACGTGGATATATACAGTACTGCCATCTGTTATCATTTCTACTTTTTGTAATAATTGGGGTTTCCAATGCCTTGGCCAGAAACCGTGGACAGTAAGCACACATGTGAAAAACAACGATCACATAGAAACTTCAATTCATAATTTTATTATAAAATAGTTCTTTTCAAGTAGTTTGATTCTCAGGTTTATAATTTCTTAAATAAATCTAAAAAACTAAACTAAACAAATTAAAAAACCTGAAAATAAAAAAAAAATAATGAATATCATCACTACCGTTATGTCATAATTTTATTTTATTTTTTCAATCGCTTTGAATGTACAACAATTTTAGGCATTAATTTTACTCTCTTCATCTTAAAATTTGTATAAGAAACAACAATTAACAAATTATTTCGCTTTTATTGGTTTCTATAGTAATATTTTACAAACCTCAAACCTGCTTCATCAATATATGTTGTATCCACATAGCCCTTGAACATATCTACCTATTTGATATCAATAAACTTGTAATAAAAAAATATTAACATAATTTAAATCAATAATTTTTTTTTTGAGCACCTTCAATATTTTCTTTGCACTAAATCTGTAAATCATTAACGAGGAGACCATTAATGATATCATCACTACCGTTATGTCATTGTATATGATATCATTATCAACATAATCATTATCAAAATAAATGTTATAAATTGATGAAAAATATCAATTCACACCTATCTCATCATAAACAGGATCAAGATCTTCATGATACCTATCCCGAACAAGAAGCTATAATAAGAACCAACAAACACCATGAAAGGATCTATTAGAGGTGTCAATTGAGTCAATTACAATGTCAAAAGATAAGAAGATTAAATAGGAGGTTTTGAGCTTAATTTTTTCTAATAGGTAGTTTTGATTAACAAGTATAACTTTTAATCTAATTGACGGATCATGTTAAAATTTTATGAGAAGATTTTAAAGGTTTTTTTTTTGCTATAAGGTTAAAATTTAGTAGTAATCGGAGTTCAAGAAAGCCTTACAATAAAGTTTAAAAGTTATTATACGAGAATTATATTGATTTTCTAGTTAGTTCTAGTTAGTGTTGGATTATCTTTTCTTTTAATTTATGAATTTATGAAAAAACAAGAATTTCCATTTTATAGGTGGTAGTTTTTCCATATTAAATAAGGACAAATTGGCAGCAAAGGGAGAAATTAATTGTCAAAGTTTCCATGTTGATTAAGGATTCAAAGTCAGCAACTTTTCCAGGACATTAAAAGTTGCATCATGAGCATTATTTTGCATGGATTCCTAATCCTACAAGGTTGCCATGTCGGCAGCCCTTTTATTACACAAAAGTCAGCAACACACACCTATGCAAGGGTGGAAGTTTTTGACGTTTTTTTTGGGAGTTGGACAACTTATTAGTTTATTTGGACTTGAATTATTTATTTTACAAACTTAGGATCTTAATCTTAATTAGGTTTTATGTTTAGCTCATTAGTCATTAAGGTTTATTTGTTTTGTAAACTATAAATACCCTATTTGAAGGGTCAAACATGTTACACTTAGTTTATTTCAAAATAATATTATGCATGTGTGCATAAAGTTGTTCATGCTTTAGAATTTACGTTATACTTTTCTTGGAATTATAAAAAATTCACTGTTTTTATGGCATTCTTTCTATATTTTTAATTCATAATTCATCATAATAATAGGTTAAAGTTTTTTATTTTTCATCCAATAACTTTGATGCCTTGGTTTAGGTAATTATTATGTTAGTTTTTTATTTATTTATTTATCATAATTTGATTGTAGTTTTCTTGGGTTGTTCTTTCTTGCGTGTGGGTTCAAGGATTCTTATCCTCTAGATTTATATCAGTTGGTATCAGAGTAAAACTCTAAAACAAGGTTTTATCTTTCTATCTATCTATCTATCTATTTTTAAATTTTTCATGTTATTTGTTGTTTTTTCTCAGTCTTGATTTTTTTTGGAAATAGTACATATAACAGAAGTTCATGTTCAAAAAGGCTATTGCCGAAAAGTATTATAGAGGAAAAAAAAGTTGAAATCGCAAGTTGTTTTATTTTGTTGTAGTGTTTATTCTATCGTAGATTAGGTTTACAAAAAAATGAATTGAGAAATAATTTTTTTTAATTCATATTAGATTGTGGTTTTGATATTGATTTCAGGTTATTTGAGAAAATTACGATTCAATGTTTATTGAAATTAGTTTGCATTGTTGATTAATTTTGTTTATTTGTTATTATTATTTCGGGTTAGTATAATCTATTATGGTTTCAAGTTATTAGAGTCTTTCCTGCATCCATTTTTGCTTTCATATTTGTTTTTGTGTTTATTGACATATTCATTGCTATTTTTATTTTCGCTATTGTTTTTCTTGGTGTAAATTCGCATCATTTTCTTTATCATGTTGATTGATTATTATGATTCTCAAAAGCTATGGTTAATCATTATGAGGTTGTGATTTTTTTATTGTTTGCAATTAGTTCCTTAAAGAACTGAAAAAAGAGAGCATGAGAGGTAAGATGAGAAAAAATGAGCATATTATCGTGATAAGCTATAGTGAAATATGAATGGAGTGACATCTTATTAAGTGTAAACACATGAGGAAGTGTATAATGATATATTTTGTTACTACAAAATGAAATTTTAGATTTTAATGATGTCTTTCAAAGACAAATCATCACCTATAAGGGAAAAACTTATTCTTTATGTTATAGGCCATGCAACAACAACTTGAGAGGATGGACATGAAGTTTGGTGAGGTTTTTGATAGAATAGACAGACAAGTGGTCGCGATTGCTAGTCTACGAGAGGAGTCAATCTGAAATAATCCTATGATCAGAAGGTCATAAAAACATGTTACCCCACCTTAAAATGAATTTATTAATGAGAACAAAGATGAAGAAGCTGAAAATCTTGACTATACAACAATCAACCAAGCTAATAGATCTCAGTAGCCTAGAAACCAAAGTGACAAGGGATTTCAACAATATAAGAATTTTAGCCATAGAGGTGTCGGAAAAGATTTTTGGTATCGTGATGACTTTGATAAAAAAATTAAGGAGTATTAAGATAAAAGTTCCAGTGTTTGAAGGGAGGAATGATCTCGAGATATATTTAGAGTATGAAAAAAATGTTTATGTCACCACTATTTAGAGGAGAAAAAGGTAAAACTTGTTATGATTATATTGTAATTTGATGGGATCAACTTGAATTTTTGTTTTATACCTCCTAGCTATATATCCCGGTCTAATTCTGGTCATTAAATAAACAAAACTTTAATAAATAACTAATGAATTTTTTAAAGAATAGATTATACAAAATTTATAATTCATAATTTTATTATTGAATATTTCTTTTCAAATTATCTATCTTTGTAAAAGATTTACAACTCATTAAATAAACCAAAAATCCTAACCTAAATAAACTTGAAAACAAAGAAAATATAATAACGTAACTAAACAAAGAAAAAATAAAATTATTAATCTTATTATTTTAAAAAATTCATTGAAAACCCCCTCCATCACCTACAAATTGACTAGAGGACAAAAAGGTACAAACCAAAAACACTGATAATCAGGTCACCCCCCTCCCTCAACTTGTTAGAGGTCGGTTATCACGGGTTTTCATCACGGGTCTGATGTCATGTAATGAGAATCACTCATCAAGTAAACCAAAAATATGAATCATGTCCTTGTAATACTTTACTATTAGTGTCTTTGTCTTGACATGCCATGCTTCAGTTTCTGTGCAGGATTTAGAAACTGCGTCCAAATTCTCACCCCAGGCGTAGTTTTCAATGCCTAAATTAACTTCACTTCAGAAAACACATAAATACGGAGTATTTTTTGGCCATTCTAAGCAAAACAGATCAAAATGAGTGCAAGTCTGATGAAAATCCCACATATTTTTTCCTTCACACCCACTATGATTCTGTGTTTCTTCTTCCCCCTTCTGATTAATTGCCAGTGCAGCAGAAATCCAGTAATATTCATCTTTGGCGACTCCAATTCGGATACTGGTGCTTATTATTCTGGTCTTGGTTTGATGTTTGGAGTTCCCAATGGACGCTCATACTTTAATCAGCCATCAGGTCGATTATGCGATGGACGATTGGTCATTGATCTCTTATGTAAGTCCAACAGAATTCTTTGCATTTGTCAACCATCTTTCCTTGTTATTGACGAGTTTCTGCTTCTTTCAGAATGTTACGTAGAATAATGCTAACATGCCGCTTCAAAATTGCCATCCAATGCACGGATTTCGGACATTTAGTACTCCAAACATTTTATAATCAGGATTCAGGACCAAGTCCATAAAGACCATGGAATTTGTGCATTCTGAACTTGCCTCCACAACCTCTAATAAACAGTACTAATCAGAGAACTATCATCTTCTTGACACCCGACATAAAATTTATTTTGTTCATCATTTTGTGGCTACTGTGGATCTGTTTAGTAGCTGCTGAAATATGGTTGAAATTGTGTTTTGCTCTGATAGCATTTGATTAATTAATATAAACTATCATTTTGTGTATTCTTGAAAACTCTTTCTTGAAATTTCTTTCTTGAAATTTTAATACCGAAAGAACTATAATTTACATTTTTTAAAAACTGAAATAATGAAAGCTACCACAATGCCGAACACACACATACTCTTGAGCCTTTTTTTTCCTTTTGGAATCTGCAGAGGCTAGAAACTAGACTTGCCCCATGTTTTTGGAGAACAACTGACCAAACAAGCTCCTCTCTCGCAATTGTATTCTGTGTATACTGCAGGCGAAAGTTTGAATACAAGTTACTTGACCCCTTATCTAGAACCATTGGGTCCAGATTTCAGAAATGGAGTTAATTTTGCTTTTAGTGGTGCTGCCACTCAACCTAGATATAAACCTTTCAGTTTAGACGTTCAAATTCTTCAGTTTCTTCGATTCCGAGCTCGCTGCCCTGAGCTATTTTCAAAAGGTACATTGTTAAAGATTAATAAACTACAGTTATATGCTCCTTCCAAGAAGAATTTAAATGCCAAATAGAGTTCAGTTCTCTTTTTGCTTCTCTTCCTTTCATTTCAGGCTACAAAGATTTTGTCGATGAAGATGCCTTCAAGGACGCAATTCATATAATTGACATTGGACAGAACGATCTTGCTGGTTCATTCGAATACCTTTCATACGAACAAGTCATAAAAAACATATCATCTTACATAAAAGAAATCAACTATGCTATGCAGGTGATTCTTAACTTTTGATCAGTAGCAGTACAAAATTTGATATTTTTAGCCCTTTGAAGTGTTTTTCATGGAGAAATTGATTTCGAATGTAGAATATATATCAACATGGTGGAAGGAACTTCTGGATACACAATACGGGACCTCTGGGTTGCCTGCCACAAAAACTTGCTACCTTCGACAAAAAGAGCAGTGATTTTGATCAGTATGGATGCCTTAAGGCTCTTAATGATGCAGCAAAGCAGTTTAATGACCAGTTGCGCGTCCTATGTGAAGAACTTAGATCTGAGTTGAAGAATAGCACCATCGTGTACGTTGATATGTATTCCATCAAGTATGACCTGATTGCGAATGCTACTACATACGGTATGGCCTCGTTCCCAAATTGCATGAAGTTCATCAAGCAAATTTAGGATCTTTGTGTTAGTTTCATTGTTGAAGAAAACACATATTTAGCCGTGTGTGGATCGCGCATGTGTTTGTCACCTCGAGCTGACAAACGTTCAAAATCAACAGGTTTTGAGAATTCATTGATGGCATGCTGCGGTTATGGTGGTCCACCATACAACTATAATCCTATTATTACCTGCAGCCGAGCTGGTTACAGTGTGTGCGAGAGAGGATCAAAGTTCATAAGTTGGGATGGAGTTCACTACACAGAAGCTGCCAACGCAGTCGTTGCCTCCAAAATTCTATCTACTAATTACTCTACTCCTCAGATTAAGTTTAGTTATTTCTGCAGTAACTAGCTAGTTTGCAGCTAGCTTGATTGGAATTGCTGATTTTAAATATCCTTGGAAATTTAATACTTGCAGGAACTTTGCAAGCAAACCAAGATGAAATTTTCACTATTATTTATTGCTAATTGACATGAAATCTACACTTTTCACATTCCTGTGGCCCATGGTTAGTAGCATTTACAAGAAAATCCCGTGAGTCATCTTGCAGAGAATGTGGTTTACGTAAATGGACAAAAAAAGAGTGGTTTTGACTGAAAATCAACGCCAGCAAATTAATTTCATTGAACATTTTGGTACAAGTCTTTCCATTCTACATTATGAATTAATTATTTCCTAAAATATTATTACTATGAACGAATTCCCTGCCTTCTTAAAACCCAAAGCTTGTATGACTCATTACAAGAAAAGATTGAATATGGAAGTTTAGCATCATATTAATAGAGTGAGGGTTCATTCCAGTACTTTAATTTAGATAATTTTTATGTAATATTTCCTTTTTAGCTTTTTAAGATTTATCTTTTTTGGATGTAAATACATAACTACCGAATTCACATCATTCTACCGAGCGTAGAAATTGCTGCGCTATAGGAAGCTTCAAATGATACATCGTGTTTTTTTATTCAAATAATTGAAGCGAACAAAATGTTGATCACCCCCATTAACTTAAGAAAAATAATTAAAAGCTCGCGTGCAAGCCTTTTCTTGCTATGCCAGGCAATTGGCTTGGCTTAGCAGATCCAACATTGCGTGGTTATATTTTTTTAATTTTTTTTTATTTTTTTAATTAATATTTTTTTTTATTTTTTTAAAATAGTTTTTAAATTTATGTTTTAATTAATACTTATTCTGTGATTTTTTTGGTTTATTTAGTATTTTTTAAATATCAATTATTTTTTTATTATATCGGTAAATTTTTTAAGAGATTAATATGATTCATATATAATTTTTTTATATAGATTAAATATTTATTTTTTATAATATTTTTAACATGTTCAACCTTGCATAATATTCTTTTTCTTTCATTTTATGTGTGTGTCAATTTCTATTAAAAATCAATTTTAATAAATAAATTCATTAAGTACAACAAGGTAAATGACTTATGTTGTGATATTAAATATCTTGGTTTGTATTTGTCTCTTAATTTTTTCAATTATGTTTTTATTCATCGTTAATGACTTTTATTTTTCATTTATTAACACAATGGTTCCTGATTTATTTGATTCAATGCTTGCATAAATTTTTTAATTTATATTTATGATTTTTAATGTAAAAAAGCACATTGAAAAATTTTGCTTACTCAATTTTTTATCATGTATTGGTGTTTTTAATTTGATCATTATTCTTATGAGTTCTTAATATTTCCCTTAATTCTTTTGTAAAAGTTTTATTATTTTTAATTTCACTCTTCAATCCAAGTTGATTTATTTATCTTGTTTTCTTTTCTGATATCGTCGTTCAACATTGTTTTTATTTTAAATGGTTTTGTGGTTTTCTTCAATTTCTTTTTCTATCTTATTATTCTGACCTTATAATCTAGGACACGGGTTTGTCAGATTAATCCAAACTAACTTTCCCATCATGTTTAGATTACTTATCTACCGTGCTGGCTCAAGTTGACTCACTCCAATTTTTTTATGTTTTTTTTTATCATATTTCATTCTTTTATGTTTAATTGACTAAAAAATAAATAATATTATCTTTTGCTCTTATATAATTTTTTTTTTCATGTTATTGTGATCAAATTTTATATATATATATGATTCAAATAAAATATCTTCTTTAGTAGGTTGGGATTATAATACCAGTTATTAGATATTTTGTTTAAAAATACACTTTCAACTTTTAAATATTTTACTTAAAAAATAATAAAGACTCACAGCACAGCTTAGTGCGGGCACCAGTCAAGTAAAAAACTAAAATACAGACAAAGACGACTCCCAAATAATGCAAGTGAACAGAGTAGGTGAACGATGAGACACCATTCTAATTTAGTTTAGTTTATTTATTCGTTTATTAAATGATGTGCAATGCAAACTCACTCCCAAGTAATAAAGCCCATTATGCTCTCTGCCCGGCCCAACCTGCCTCCTCGTCTGCAGGTCCTGAAAACAAAACATCCAGGAAAGAAAGAAACGGAACCATTGAGGGTTTTTGTGATTTCACTGCTTGAAAGGAAATTAAACTGAAAAGAAGGAGCTTAGAGAGAGATTGGGTGTTAATTGGATAGACCTTGAGCATGATTTGATATCTTGCAAAATATAATTCTGTGTAGCGAGTGACTGAGAAAAAAAGACTAAAGCAATTACCTGCGAAGCTAGCAAGAGGATTTGTGTTGCTGGGAGGGATTAATGCATTTACCTGTGTGGTTTTCTTTTTTCTAATTTGGGCTCTAAACGGCTGCTTACTTCAAAACACCATGCGAGCAGAAGATGCTCCACGCCTCCATGTTAATGGAGGCAGAGGTAGCATAGCACATTTTAAACTCCAGCAAATTTCAAGTACATAACAGGGTCCCTTAATTACTAGCTGGGCTCCAAGAGAACAGGCACTCTAGTCTCTAGAGTCTAGGCATTTTGCTGTGTTACAAGTCAACTTTGAACACCCCACCAATGGAGCTCTCTCGCAGTGCTATATCAGAAGCAGAAGAAGCATAATTTTGCTTTGCAAGGACCCTCTCCTGCCATGTTACTTCATCATGGGCTAGAAATTATGCAGATAAAGCATGTTCCTTTAATTCCAACAACCTAATGAGAATTGCCTAGTTCTTTTCCCTGCTAGAGTTCTGTCTTCTACATTATTGATCCGAAGAGAAATAAGACATGCTAGTGCATGCATCAAATAATTGCAGCTCAAATGGGGCATCCCAGAACAAAATTGCCGTTCAAATTGCTGGAGTGGATTCTGTGGAAGTGAACTTTGTAAAGCTATATGCATCATGTCAATGGGCCTACCACTTAGTCAATGGCTGAGATTGAAAATGATATATATCTGCCTTTATGGACAAATGGTTTTGTCTTTGCCTCACAATTTTCAATTATGAGCAAGAATAAAGCTCCTCTCCTAGACAAAATCATTTGAATGCAACTCCAGTCTATTTATTTTATGCCCAAAAGAAAAAATGTATGGAAACTTGCTTTCGAGTAATTGTGGACTTGGATTCTTGTTTCTTTATTTTCTGGCGAGACATGGGAAGTAGTGAACCAGCAACATGTTTTCAATTAGAACATAATGTTTATGCAGTACACGTTAAAACGCTGAGCAGATTTTTTTTTTAATTGTTTTTTTATGTTTATTTTTTATGACTTTAAGGTTTATTTTTTCTTTTTCTTTGTATTTTTTTATTTTAATGATTTTTTAATTTAGTTTATTAATGTTAAATTTTTTTTATTTAGTTATCAAACTTTCATAACATGAATCCTGGGTTTGACGGGTTAACCTGGGTTGATGAGTGAATCCAGAATTTTATTTTTGCTTTTTTTCTTTTAATTAATTTTTTTCGTTTAGTTTAGTTTGATAATGTTAAATTTTTTTCTTTTTAATTATTAGACTTTCATGACACGTATCCCCGGCTTGACGGGTTAACCCAGTTAATTTTGGGTTAACCCGTTAATTTTTTTTTCTATTTAGTTATCAAACTTTCATGACGCGAATCCCAGGTTTGATGAGTTAACCTGGTTTGAAGGGTTAACCTAGTTAATTCAGATTTTTTTCTTTTTCTTCATTAGTTTTTTTCTTCTTATTGGTTTTTTTTTAATTAATCTATTTAATTATCATATTTTTAAGACACGACTTTGCAGCCAGACCCACATCCAAGGCTCTTGAGTTCGGTGTTGCGACCGGACTCACTTAAACTTGAGTAATGTAAGTTTAATATTATTATTAATATTATAAATATTACTCCTGGTCAATCGTTGTAGCTAGACCCAAGACTATTGGATATATCTTTGCATAAAGACCTAACACTCTTAAATCTTAGCCTTTTTTGATATTTTTTATAAAAGAAAAAAATTAACCCATGACATATGCCTTTGTTTTTTTCCTTTTCTTTTCCTTTTTAAGCTTTTTACTGTGGACAGCACAGTGCAATCCACGATGAAAAAGCTGATGCATTTAATTTTTTTTTTTTTGTCTTTTTTCATTTTTCATTTTTTTTTAGTTTGTTGGTATTAACTTTCTTTCTATTTAGTTATTAGACTTTCATGACACGGATCCCAGGTTTGACGGGTTAACCAAGTTGATTCAAATTTTTTTCTTTTTCTTCATTAGTTTTTTTCTTCTTGCAGGTTTTTTTCTCTTTGCTTTTTCCTTTTTAATTAATCTTTTTTATAAAATTTAGTTCATTAATATTAAATCTTTTTTCTATTTAGTTATCACACTTTCGTGACACGAATCCCAGGTTTGACGGGTTAACCCAGTTGAGTCATATTTTTTTTCTTTTTCCTCATTAGTTTTTTCTTCCGATTTCATCTTTTAATATTGTAAGTAGTCCACAATGAAAAGGCCGATACCTTTAGTTTTTTTTTTTGCTTCTTTTTTTTATGCCTTTCACTATGGACTGCACAGTGCAGTCCACGGTGAAAAGGCTGATGCTTTTTTTTTTTTTTCTATTTAGTTATTAGACTTTCATGACATAGATCTCGGGTTTGACAGGTTGACCCAGTTAATTTTGATTTTTTTTCTTTTTCTTCCTTAGTTTTTTTTCTTCTTATAAGTTTTTTTTCTTTTATTTTTTTCTTTTTAATTAATATTTTTTTATTTAATTTTGCTCATCAATATTAACTTTTTTTCTATCTAATTATTGCCTGATGCCTTTAGTTTTTGTTTTTTGCTTTTTTGCTGTTTTTATACCTTTAACTGTGGACTGCACTGTGCATTCCACAGTGAAAAGGCTGATGCCCTTTGTTTGTTTTTTTTCTTTTTTAATTAATCTTTTTTGTTTAATTTAGTTTGTTAATGTTCAATTTTTTTCTATTTACTTATCAAACTTTCATGACATGGATCCCGGGTTTGATGGGTTAACCTGGTTTGACGGGTTAGCCCAGTTAATTCTGGGTAACCCGTCAATTTTTTATTATTTAGTTATCAAAATTTCACGACACGAATCCAATGTTTGACGGGTTAACCTGGTTTGAAGGGTTAACCTAGTTAATTCAAAAAAAAAATTTCTTCATTAGTATTTTTTCTTCCTGTTGGTTTTTTTTATTTGTTTTTTTTCCTTTTTAATTAATCTATTTAATTATCACACTCTTATGACACGACCTTACAGCTTGACCCACATCCAAGACTATTGGATCTGGTATTCCTGCTAGGCCCACTTAAACTTGGATCCCGGGTTTGATGGGTTAACCTGGTTTGACAGGTTAGCCCTGTTAATTTTGGGTAACCCGTCAATTTTTTTTTATTTAGTTATCAAACTTTCATGACACGAATCCAATGTTTGACGGGTTAACCTGGTTTGAAGGGTTAACCCAGTTAATTCAAATTTTTTTTCTTCATTAGTTTTTTTTCTTCCTGTTGGTTTTTTTTATTTGTTTTTTTTCCTTTTTAATTAATCTATTTAATTATCACACTCTTATGACACGACCTTACAGCTTGACCCACATCCAAGACTATTGGATCTGGTATTGCAGCCAGACCCACTTAAACTTGGGTCATGTAAGTTTAATGTTATTATTAATATTATAAATATTACTTTTGGGTTAGGTGTTGTAGCCAAACCTAATACTTTTGGGTATAGATTCGCAAAAATAGTTAACACTTTTAGATTTTTTGCTTTTTTTAATATTTTTTATATAAAAAAATTAACCTGCGGCATCGCGCAGGTTATGTAACTAGTGTCACTACTATTGTCCGTCCTTCACAATATATATTTTTTTAAAATGTAAAAAAAAAATTAAAAGTATTTAGAGGCGGTTTGTTTACGCGGCTGCGGACGCAGTTTGCAGTCATTTGGTAATGAAAAAAAAGTGATTTACTGTTCATGGGTCCCACAGGATTTTTGCGTCCGAAACGCTATTAATGAAAAGCAAAGAAATCCTGCTTTTCACGCACTGTGCATGCTAATTGCACTGTTCGCTGAACAGTGCAATTAGCATGAACAGTGTACATTGATACACTGTTCACGTGAATAGTGCAAGAAAATTGCACTGTTCACTTAAAAAACAATAAACAGTGCAATTCACTTGCACTGTTCACGTGAACAATGCAATTCACTTGCACTGTTCAAGTGAATAGTTTTTTTTTCCATCAGTGTGTTAATTTTTTTAACATTTTTTTAAAAAAAATACTAGTTTAAAGTGAATTAAATTCACTTGCACTGTGATGTGAACAATATTTTTTTTTCTCGAAAAACTAGTATAGAGTGAATTAAATTCACTTGCACTGTAATATCAATTTTATACCTGATAATATTTTATCTAATTTTATTACACGCTCAAAAAATTATGAAAACTCGTAGTTCTTATCGGATGAATTTTGTACGTAATGGAATTATAAATAGTTTAATGGAATAATAAAAAATATTTTATATAAAGTATTATTTATTTCATGATGTAATAGGAGTAATTAATTCTACAATATTTAAATTTAAAACCATCAATATTAATATATATTTTTTAAAATTATTTTATAATCTCAATTTCAAAAGCATTCTTAACCAAACACATTAAACTACTTTTTCTTCAACCTCAATTTCACCTACAGCTTTAACCAAACACCTATTTTTTCAAACCAACCTCAACTAAAAGTACTTTTTATAAAACAACTTTTTCAAACCACAACCACAACAGCTACCGCAATACCAAACACACTTGGATCTGGCATGACTTCCAGACCTAAGTAGTTACTTGGGTCGAAGACCCAAGTAATTTGGGTCTTGTTTGTTTTTCAGACCAGACCCAAGTAAACATGAGTCCAACATAATTTTTTGAATTTAAAAATAATAAAACAATATCATAATATCCCCATGATTATAGAAAATTACTCAAAAAACAGTGTGAAAGAACAAAAATACCCCCATATACAAAGCTTATTTTTTTGCTTTTTCTAGGGCTAAAGATGTATTTTAAATATTTAAAAGTTTGTGAAAGGTCAAAAAACCCTTGAGCAACAAGTCTTAATTTTGTTAACCTTGGGGGATAGAATAATATTTTTACTATGCAAATAATCATGAAAAGAATACACCCGTTGAAACGTTTAATGACCAACAAGCCTATGAAAAATACTGAAATACCCCCCACAACTAGGACTTTAATTTTTTCAACCAAAGCGCAAAATGATAATTTAACTTTATGTGAAAAGACAACATTAGCATCATCCTAAGCCTTCAGAACTTGGAAAATCCGCTATACAGGTCTACAGTGGACTGTGCCTTGGTCCACAATATACTTGCATAGGGTTGCCGGACCCAAGTCGTTTGGTTTAACTCGAGAAAATTAAAAAAAAAATATTTGAGGTTTTAATATTTTATATGAAAAAATTAAGAAACAATTCATATGGATATAAGCTAAAAAATTATTTCAAAAGGTTTTTTTTTTTATCTCACATTGAAAATATATTATTTTATCCTATTAAGTTGAAGTATTTAAACAAAAAAAAAAGTTTTTTTTATCCCATATTGAAATAACACAACTTTTTTCTTGTGAACATAAAGTATATATATATTAATGAGTTTCAAATCTCACATTAAAAAAATAAAACGTTCTTTTAGTATTTATACAGTGAACTTTTTTATATGGGTTAGTAACCAACTGAAAAGGATGAAAAAAAATGGGTCTCTGGCCAGGAAAAAAACAGGTCTCTACCAGGTTCTGCTAGGTCACCCGAGTCCCGGGTTGAACAGATGAGTTCAGTCGGGTTTGATAATTATGCTTAAACAACAAAACATGAGCTTGAGAGTGTTAATTATAACTTATTCCCTTATTCTTCTTTTTTTTCAATAAAGTTAATTGATCTTTAAAATTTCTAAATATAGTTTGAGGTTCGCTTCTGCACTGTTATTTTTTAATTTTATTTTTTAATCAAGCGCTTGGGCCTAACAACCAGCAACCATGCCAGACCTGCACCTTGGCCTGGCATGACCCAAGCGCCTTGGGTCTGATAGCCATTCTAGACCTAAGGTACTTGAGTATGACAAACATGCCTAATTTGACAAACAACAAACAAATAGGACAATTGTGCACTTTAGTTGTTAGGAGAGAGAAAATAAAGAAAAAATGCAAACAATCAATCACCAGCGACAATTCAACCATTATCTGTCTAAATGTGTCACACCATGTAGAAGAGGGCACGACTGCGCATCCAGTGAGACAACAGATGACCAGATTCGGCCTCCAAAAAGCGTAACAAGTGTCTTCTTAGTGGCGCGGGCGCCACCCATTCGCTGGGAAAAAAAAGAAAGCCAAAGAAACGTCTCGCAAAAAGATGAGAAATTGAAAGTGAAACTACTATTACAATCCATAATAAAATCTCTCTTAATCTACAGTGATTTTCCCACACCATGTCAGACCCAAGTGCCTTGGGTCTAGCAGCCATGCTAGACTTGCGCCTAGTTCTGGCATGACCCAAGCACTTGGGCTTGGCAACCATGCCAGATCCATGCGTCTTTTTTTTTTAAAATATAGAAATTCACTTATAATTGTTCTAAAAACATATTTATTTTGTATTTTCATCTTTGTCTTTTTAACCAAATATATTTTTATCTTTTCTATATTTCTTTCTTCTATTTTTGGACATTAAGCACATACATTCCTAAAATTCACTCATTTTTTTATATTAATCTCTAATTTTAGTGAAGAAATCATCTACAAAATTGCATAAATTAAGATAGTGAAAAGAACAATAAGTATTTTACATATACAATATTTTCTTTTCCTACAACATAATGTATCAATTTAAAAAGTTTAAAAGTTTTCTCTTATGATCATATATTTCAAATTTTTGTATATGCTAATAGTTATAATGTAGAATAAACTCTCATTGTAACAAACTTTGACAATTAGATCATACAACAACATCTCAAATTTAAAAAGTATGAACCCTTTAAAAAATTGTCCAACACTTGGATGGAAATATAAAATTAATATTTTTATCCACAATGCATATAAAAAAGGAAAGTTTATTTTTGAAGACTTGAAATAAATCACTTAGAACTCAATATTTTTTTCCATTCTTTCTTCTTCGAATATAACAAATTTATAAAATAAGCTACACAAATAAAAAAGAGTTTGCAGTTAAGTTTTATTGCATATGAATGAAAAACCTTGCTTGAATGAGGCAGTGTTTGTTTTTGTAGTCCAATCGTGTTTTTGAAAATTTTTAAATGTTTTGGCCCAGGCGCGTGGGTCTGGCATGGTTGCCAGACCCAGGCACAGGTCTAGCATACTCAAGCGAGCGGGTCTGGTATGGTTGCCAGGCCCAGGCGCATGGGTCTGGCATACCCAGACGAGCAGGTCTGACATAGTTGCCAAACCCAGACGCTTGGGTCTAGACCCAATTGACTTAGGTCTGGCAACCATACCAGATCTAAGCGCCATGAGTTTGACAACTATGCCACACCCAAGACATGTGAGTCTGACATTCATTCCAGATCCAAGGTGTGTGGGTATGACAAACATGCCTGATTTGACAAACAACAAACAAAGAGAATGATTATGCACTTTAGTTGTTAAGAGAGAGAAAAGAAAGAAAAAACCCAAATAATCGATTACCGACAGCAATTCAACCATTATCTGTCTACACATGCCACATCATGTGAAAGAGGACATGACTGTGCATCCAGTGAGACGGTAGATTACCAGATTTGGCCATCGGAAAGTGTCACATACACCTCCTTAATGGCACGGGCACCACCTATTCGCTAGGAAAGAAAAGGAAAGCTGAAAAAAAAAGAAGAAATTAAAAGTGAAACTACCATTACAATATATAATAAAACTTCTTTTAATTTACAATAATTTCTCCATACTATTTAGTTTTTTGTTATAATACACAAGACATGGATCAACCTTCCATGATTCCTTAGGATGACTTGAAAGTGTTGAATTTACCCATATTCAAAACGGGGGGAGAGAGAGAAAGCGAGAACAATACGAAAAGAATTGAAATAAAGTGTAAATAGTATAGACTATAGAGGAATAAGAAATCGAAAAGGGTCCACAAGAGAATATAGCTAACTTAAAAAAGAAGGAAAGAGAGAACATAACACGCCAAGAGCACGCACTACGTAAGTTTCTTCCCGACACTAATAATGTCTTTGACCATTAATGATATTAATAGTTTAATTTCATGCGATACGGGATCGGGGGATGGAGTTGATGATTTCGACAACTCATTTCTCTAGTAATTCTTATTTCTCACGCTATAGTTGAGGTTTGGATAAAACAAGAATTTCTGTTTTTTAAAATAAATAAATAATATCTATACCATATAATTTATTTTTAGGTATGGTTACAAGACTCATTGTAATGGGTTAAATTTGAAGTTTCAAATATTATTAAAAATATTTTAAATGAAAAAAAATGAATATAGTAAAATAAAAAAATAAAAAATAGAATTTAATAACAAAATAAAGAAGAAAAAATAATAAAACTAACAAACCCATATTTATTAAAAACAAAAAAACTTATATTTATTCTTGTTTTCTGGTAAAATATAATTATTTCGAATAATATGAATTTCTCGTTCATAATTTTTGTTTCATTGGATGCTGATTTTTTTATAGTGATATTTTTTAAAATTAACATGAAATATTTCTTAAAGGAGAATATTTATAAAGAAAAAAAGGTAATACTTTATCCTATGTATTTAACTTCGTTTCTTTATTTTTTATAATTTCTAATTTTGAAAGAACCCATGTTTTTTTTTTTTCTATAATTGTGATTATTTCTTTAATATTCAAATTTGTTTTTCTATTTTGTTATTGCTTTGGTTATTTCTCAAATTTTCGTATGCAATTTTCTGATGTCCAATACACAAATATTTGACACGTGGAACCTAAGCTAATGAAATTTGTTGGGAGAGCATAAACCATACCAGAACCTATAGTAAAAGGGCAAAATCCATAGAAAATCAAAATTACAGATACAAAACATGCCATCATGAAAATGAAAATTTTATTGATAACTATATAATTACCCTGTAACCCTTTACAGAGTTTATATAGAGAATACAATTATGAAATATGGAAATAACTCGAAACATATTACAATCATGTATTCAATTTTCTTGATCTCCTCTAGTGAGGATCTTTGACCATTCTCATTTAATTTCATTTTCTACATGGTGGAAAAACACTATAGAATCAAAGATAAAATACTATGATATGAATTTGCATAGTGAAATCATTCTTTTGTCCTTAAAGCATTTTCTATTCTATAGTCGATTTTTTTTTAATTTTATTTTTTTATATTGCATTGACATGGGCTTAAGTCTAATAATTTATTTTGATTAGCTAACTATGAAATTCTTATACTATCAAATAAACATCTTAACATGAAGTTAATTTTCTATTTAGAAAAATAAAAATTTATTTTATTGCTTAAAACAAATTGAAACTACAGGACCAGTTTTGATAAAAAAAAACAGTGTTTTACCCCTTTTTAAATTGTTTATGAGGCATTTAATTCGAGATTCTAGCCCCTAAAGTTTTTTCTTTTTAATTTATTATCCTTGTTTAGTGAGGTTTTGATGTTTCAACCCTACACGTTATTTGTCTTGTGCTTAAATCCCTAAATTTTGTAAGGAGAGAGAGTTGTTGGAAATGACGGAGTAGATAGAAAGTTGTTACTTGGCCAAATTATAGGAACAAAAAAGCCAAATTTTCTATCATTGTGTTAATCTTGATGAGAGAAGTGTCATTGAAGTGTTTTTGAGCTTCTATGTCACTAGAAAAGATAGATCGAGGTTGAGAAATAATTTTTTTATATTTAATTTTGTGTTTTTTTATTGATATATTGGTGTTTTAAGATGAGAAATTGGTTTATTGAGTTTCTTAGAGTGTTTATTAGGTGTTTTTGATGAAAATTATTAAAAATGAGTTTTTAGATCAAATAAAATATATGAACCAATTTTCTACGTACCTCTATGGAGCAAAGTTTAAACTAGTAAATGACACGTCGTTCACCAAAGCAGAACATGACTTCTGTGTCGTATGTTTTTTTTTTATTTTAAAGGGTGGCATCCATTTTTTTTAAACTAAAAAACATTAAGGTGGCTGACACATGAACCTGGTCTTGCAAGCCTCCTCATAGATGCTCTCATTTGTTATAGGCCAGACATGTTGACCTAGGCGCAAACATTTAACCTCTTTTTGTTAAGTTGTTTATAACCTTTTCCCTTTTACCTTAATTAGAATTAATTAATTACAAAATAAATAATTTTTTTATTGTATATTGTTCAATCAAATACTGTTCAATTTTTACTTATCTTTTCAAATACGATTATATTGCTCTTTTTTAAAAAAAATAATTTAACGAGAGCTCTTTTTGTACAACTCCTTTGATTTTTTTCCTTAAATTCTATTCATTTTGTTTCCCATATACGTATATTTTTATTATCATGTAATTAGATGACAAAATAAACTCCAAAAAGTTCCTAGCTCAGCGCCCGAGTAGTCTATTGTTCTTATATTTTTTTAATGTATTTGTGTCTACATTATCAAGACATTGTTTTGTTCATGAGAACCTTTTTATCTTTTTTTTTTTATGACTCTTATAAGTTTTTGTTTGAGAAAAATAAATATTAGGTAAAAAAAAAAATCCAGAAAAAGAAGTGCATTAATAAGATAAATGGGTTTTTATTTGAGAACATTTCTACTTTTCTTTTTAATTCAAAAAACCTATTAGAATATTTATATACATAGGGAAACAACAACATCACAAATGCTAAGAATAAATAAATATTCATGACATGTAAATGTCATCATTTTTTTTCTACATAATTTGACAAAGACACTTGATTATAAAAATTTAAAAACTCATACACTCAAATAAAAAAAAAAAGATAATTAAAACAAAAGTAGAAATACCCAATTAGAAAGAATCAAAAAGTTTTCATACTAAATTATAATAATCTCTTTTATTTATTTTGTCAATAGTAAAGAGAAAAGGAGATCATAATCCAACAAAAAAAAAAAGTAAATGAGTTTGTGTTTCACGACCCAAAGAAAACTTTGTTTTCTTAAAAAAAGAAAGAGAACATAAAAAAACTAGCCTTTTATAATTTTTTAAACTCACTTTAGCTTTACTAATAATTAATTAATGCAGAATCTTGCTACTTTATAGTTTAACTCATAATTAATGCTTTACTTGATCATAGAATAATATAATTAATTCTGCTTTAGGGAGCGAAAGTTTTCCTAGGATTTAAAGAAATATATATGAGATGGCAACATAAAGGAGTTGGTGGATACTTATGAATCTGTAAGTGATGCTCATTTGCCAACCCTCCCTTTTAATTAAAGTTGATGATTAAATCTGCAACCATATTAAACCACCTTAATTAAATCTTGCTAATTTTACTTAATATATAACTATTGGGGCTTAAATGATTAACGACAATAAATAACAATAGATCAATTACGCGGAGAATCATATAGTTTATTTATTTATGTGGTTTGTTTTTTTTTTTTTTAAGAATTGCATTTTACTCTGTGAAGTTTATAAATTTAAAGGACTTTATATCCTCTCGTTGACACATCAAGAAATATCAAATTATTTATAAATTTATTACTATATTCTATTTAATGGCTAAAAAGTTCTTATACTAAATATTAAGTTTGTCATTAAATTTAAAAAAAAAACCCTAACCACCATGCCCACCTTCTTCGTTTCCTTTTTTGTTTTCTTTTTCTTTTCAATTTCTAGCAAGCACACAAGAAATAATTGAAGCCATTGAATTATATTTCAATGGGGAAATAATCTCATCGAATTAAAAAATAAAAAAACCCTAACCAACTTGCTCTTTTCCTTTTTCTTTTTCCTTTTTCAATTCCTAGCAATAGCAAGCACATAATTGAAACCATTAAATTATATTTCAATGGGGAAATTAATAATCTCCACCACCTCCTTTTCTTTTTGTTTCTTCACATCGACCGCCACTGTCTAGCCATGACAGCCCCCTCACATCCACCATCTCTCCCTCAGATGGACCTCCACCATCTCCATTCCTCTTAAAGCTGTTAATTTAGAGTGAGATCTGCCTTGGTGGTGTGATGAGTCACTAGAGATGAACAATTGTCGGTTTGAGTAAAGCTTGCTTTCCCCACAACAAACAAATTCATTCTCTCTGTTGCATTTTCTTGGAGGTGTTTTTTTGGTTCACATGGTGGCTATTGTTTTTTTTAGATTAACGTGGGTGTCCGGGTAGCTTGCGTGCACTTCGACTAATCCAACGGGCCCTGAAGTTAACGATCATGTAAGCCTCCAGTGACCATCATATGAGCAACCACAGGGCTCGAACCTGAGACCACAGAGAAAGCAAACCCCTTAGTCTCAAGTTCTTACTACTGGACCATCATCTAGATGGTTACATAGTTGCCATTGTTAATTTCATGGCTTAAGGGCAAAAGATACTCCGGAGCACATCTTTCTACCACTGCCAAGAGGCAACAATTCAAAGCTTTTCCCTCTAACATCAAGATCTTTGCGAGTGATTGCAAATTCTTCAAAGAGAAATCACCAGCTCAACTTGTGTTAAAAGAGAGAGATTTTACGTAAGTGGAGTTGCTGTGAGCGACAAGGGAAAGATCAACAAATTATTGAAGGTTTTCTGTAATTAACCCAAAAATCATTAATCTTCGTGTTAAAAGAAAACGAAAAGGGTAAAATCATTGATCCTCTCCCCAGTAATGAGTCAGAGATGAGTAGAACAATCCTTTCACTGACCAGTATTTTAAACAGTAATTAACACAAGTTGATATTGTTATGTGCCTAATTAACAACTTTGATGGATAGATTAATAATGAGCTACAGATGAGTGCACGTGTCAATTTCTGAAAATTTACGATATGAAATATATGTTAATAAATATATATAAGTTTTTATTTATTTATTTATACATGTTACTCTCAGGCCTGGTAATCTGCGATGATATAAATTCTAGGTCGAAAAGAAAATATGCAACCATATAACATGATCAGTAATGCCCTAGATGTGACATTGCATATATATTGCATGTGTCGTTTTTGATAAAAACAAAAAATTAAAAAGCCTTTGACCACTGCGCTTTCAAAAAAAGAAGAGGCAAGCAATACTACAAGAAGGGTAATAAATTTTAGTGCCTGATTAGGCTTTGCAATGGAATTTCTATCGTTGGTTTTTCTTCGTACTCTCACATCATGAGAGAAGAGAGTGGAAAGCCTTTTTCTGGTTTACAAGAACATGAACGGTTTAGAGATGAGGATCAGAGGATAAGTCATTTTCTGATTTGATTTTGAAATTTGTTGCTACAATTATTAAATCTAAGCGCACTTGCCATGGCTTTCGGCAGCCAATGCCAAGTCGTAAGTCTGCATGATTAAGGTTTTGGTATTATATATCTTTCACCACTCTTTAATCATGATCATCATTCACAAAGGGCACGAACTTGTAACAACCACTGCTTTGCTCTCAGTTCGGTCCGCGAAAAGAGAATTGAGTTTCCCTACTTCAGTTCTGTCCAAGTGACACTTTAAATCAAGTACATGGGAGTTTAATCATGCGTACATGGTTATGGTCATCTGCCAAATCCAATATCTATGGTTTTAGTTACATGTTTAACCCAAAAACATGGAGCTCTAGCGAGTTACCATATCCAATATCATTGAGTTTAACTATGCGCTGAGCCTGAATACTTAATAATTTTGGATTCAGACATATACTAAGCTTAAATATATATGGGTCTGACGAGGCGTCAAACCCAACTTTCTTGGAATCATCTATGTACTGAGCCTAAGTACATATGAGTCTGACATTATTTTATATTCAGCTGCACGTTAAGCCCAGGTATATATGGGTCTGACGAGCTGCCAAAACCAATGTTTTTAGGATTAGCTACGCACTGAACCCAAACAGACATGGGTCTGACAAGTTGTTAGAACCAACATCATTGAGCTCATTCATGTGCTAAGCCCAAGTACATATGGGTCTGGTAAATTCCCAGACTTACTATCATTGGGTTCAGCCACGCGACGAGTCCAAGTACATGTAGGCTTGGCAAGCTGCTAGATCTAACACCCTTGGGTTCAGTCACGCAGAGCTCATTTACATGTGAGTCTAGCGAGGTGCCAGGCCTAATATCTGTGGGTTCAGCTATACATTGAGTCTAAGTACATATGAGTCTGGCGAGTTGTCAGGCCAACACCCTTGGACTTGGCATCATTCCAAGTCTAAGTGGGTATGAAATTAACGATCGTTATAGGCCTCATAGTGAGTCACAAGACCTTGTTTATTAATTCTTATAACTTTTAACATGAAATGTTAAAAATCAAGAATAATGATCTCTCTATAGTCCTAGGTGTATAAAAATCTTTTAAGAACCTATCATATTTCCATCAACATTAATAATGTGTAAGAAATATATATCCCTCATTAATACTGGGTATCTCTCATTAATGCTATTAGAAGAAAATGACACTTTAACTCCTCTATTCAAGCAACATGACAAGATTTAGTGGCTATATATATCCTCTAAACCACCCAGATAAAAAGTTGATAATTTATATTCTCTCAATTCGTGAACTATAGAGAAGAGAATATTGATAAAAATATGTGGTTGAAAGTATCTAAACACTTAAAAATTTTCATTTTTGAGTATATTGGATTTTGCAGCATTAACAATACTTTTTTATATATATAAAAAAAAAAAGGAAAAGAAAAGCATGGAAGGTTGATTGTTGACGTAAAAGAGCACTTGAAACAAAGTACGAGATGATTAGGAAGATAGCTAAGATGAGTTGTTCCAGTTTCAAAGCACATGGACAGCAATAGAATAAAACACAAATTCTTAGATCATTCCTAATAGCTAGTGTTGAGTCTGCCCTCGAAAACATAAGGAAATGATAGAGGAATACTGAGCACGAAATCGTCACTTTGAGATGAAAAAAAAAAAGACAGATTAATATTGGACTCCATCCCCATCAAAGTGAAGGCACCAAAGGTATCTTGGCTCAAAAAAAAAAAAAAAAAAAACTAATGTGGGGCAAGATGTTGATATGGCTGTTTCATAGGGTCATGATCTCTACTGTATAATGAACACCAGACACTATGATTTATAGCCTAAATAAATTCAAGAGACGTCAACTATTGCTCACAATGTGGCCAAGAAGTGCTTCAGAATATACTGCTACCTGTATGCGACACTTTTTGGCCAAATAAAGTCCGTGAAATGTAACTGAACCTTCCTGGTGGATCCATCTACCACCGCGTAGCTGACGTGGTCCAGTTAAAGCGGAGAGTGCATGCAAGTGGAAAAGATCAAGGGTAGAGAGGATTATTGACACCCCCAAGCTAATGACTCTTCATTAATTTAACTCACCATTCCCTCTTTTACTGTCTGCACAAGAAACTATTATTACTATATATATCTGGAGCTTTCTTCTCTTCCAAGTGCCAACACATTGAACTCAAGAGGAGTTTCGAGAAGTCTGCTGCTCATTTTTGTGGTCACCAACCCACCAAATTCTGTACTGAACTGCAAGCTTTCCCCGTTGGCACTCTTTTGTCTTCCACACTTTGCTAGCCATCGCATCATTAACTCACTTTGTTGTGTTTGTTAAGTCTGGTAGTATAGAGCAAGCTCGCCTGTGGATTTATCTGTCTTTTTCATTTTTGCTCCATCCCTTCTAAAAGTTGATCTTACTGATTATTTTCAAGTTATGTAACTTCTATCACCAATCAGTTTCTCAATGGCAAATCCACTCCTCCCTCTAAAATCCCAACATTGTCGCTAGAGGGTATTCTTGCTTATCGTCTGAGTAGTCTAGTCATCTGTTACAAGCTTTCAAAGAAGGAAGAAAACAAGTACGCAGTACTTTTCACCACTGAGCTTCCTGTCGGATAACATCATGGAGGAGACATTTGTGCCTTTCCGTGGAATCAAGAATGACCTTCGGGGAAGATTGATGTGTTACAAGCAAGACTGGACAGGTGGATTTAGAGCAGGCTTCAGGTAAAGTCTCATCTCTTAGTGATCACACAAAATTTTGTCGTGCATGGTTTGCAGTAATTGACATATACATTCTTTGCATTTTAGGCCTCTTTATGAATAAATTTCAATATGATTATTGGTTTCATATATATTAATGTTATTTTCAGGATTTTGGCTCCCACCACATATATATTCTTTGCTTCCGCGATTCCGGTCATCTCATTTGGGGAACAATTGGAGAGAAATACTGGTATTAACATGAACTCAGCAAGGAACTTTTTTTTTTTCTTCAGTTGAATATTCTTTTTCTAAAAAAGTTGATGTTAGCTTGCTGAAATCATGCACATTCTTTTTTCACTTGCGCCAACTTTTTATCAAACCATTTTAATCTCAAGGTGAAAAGAAGAAAAAGAAAAGACATGATGTTCTGTGAAATTTTAGCACATCATGAAATCTACCTTGCACTTGCAGATGGAGTTCTAACAGCAGTTCAGACCCTGGCATCCACCGCAGTTTGTGGGATCATACACTCAATTATTGGAGGTCAACCTTTGCTGATATTGGGAGTTGCAGAGCCGACAGTAATTATGTACACATTTATGTTCAACTTTGCCAAAGAGAGAGCTGATTTGGGAAGGAACTTATTTCTAGCATGGACTGGATGGTGAACTGATTAATCCCTTCTTATAGGTCTTAGATGATCTCTTTTTATGCTTGCTTCCTCTGCTTGACAAAACTTACCTGGTTATATGATCTTGCAGGGTATGTGTTTGGACTTCACTCTTGCTGTTCTTACTGGCTGTCTTAGGAGCATGCTCAATTATCAATAGGTTCACTCGTGTAGCTGGAGAGTTGTTTGGTCTGCTTATTGCAATGCTCTTCATGCAACAGGCTATCAAAGTAAGAGTAGTTAAAGACTTCAACTGCATTATGATGATGGCATGTTGTTAATTGTTGTTTAATTAGCAGTTAAACTAAGTAATTGACTTGACTGTTAAGGGTCTCGTAGATGAATTCCGCATTCCAAAACGAGAAGATCCAAAATCAATGGAGTTTATACCTTCATGGAGGTTCGCAAACGGAATGTTTGCTTTGGTTCTATCATTTGGCCTCCTGCTCACTGCATTAAGAAGCCGCAAGGCAAGATCATGGCGCTATGGGAGTGGTATGTAGATCAAAATTCAGGTTTCTGATAGAATACTGAGGGCTTTTACTACTTATGATCAGTCGGGAATCTTGGTCACTTTAAAGACTACCATATTCATTTATTTTGAAAGCTTAAAATCATTTTCCTGACAGGTTGGCTTAGAAGTTTAGTAGCAGACTACGGTGTACCCCTCATGGTTGTAGTATGGACAGCTGTTTCTTATATTCCGACAGGAAATGTTCCGAAAGGAATCCCCCGGCGTCTTTTCAGCCCAAATCCCTGGTCCCCTGGTGCATATGAGAACTGGACTGTAGTCAAGGCAAGTTCTGTCTCTTCTTTCCGCCATCCGGAAAACAAAGAATTTTATCTCTACATATTAAACTAAACTAGCTATTTTAATCTTCACATGACAGGAGATGTTAGATGTTCCCATTTCCTACATAATTGGAGCTTTCATTCCTGCTACGATGATCGCGGTGCTTTACTATTTTGACCATAGCGTAGCATCTCAACTTGCTCAGCAGAAGGAGTTCAATTTGAGAAAGCCATCTTCTTATCATTATGACTTGCTTCTTTTGGGATTTCTGGTATGCAAATTCCCTTCTTACTAGAACTGTCTCATCCTACTGGATTTTCTTTTTTCAAACATTCATAATATTTTCATTAATGGTGACAGACCTTAATGTGTGGTCTTATTGGAATCCCACCATCAAATGGAGTCATTCCCCAATCTCCAATGCATACAAAAAGTCTGGCCACTCTTAAGTACCAGGTAATCTACCGTGAAATCTCTCAAAAAATCAAGGTTCTTTCAATAGTCAGTGTTGAAGAAATAAATTGTATTGTTTTGTCGTCGTGGTAACTCCGTGCATTAAATCTTTCTAAGATTAGTATTTGCTTATTATGCAGTTGCTTCGAAATAGACTTGTCGCAACCGCACGTACAAGTCTGAGAAAGAATGCCAGCTTGGGACAATTGTATGGAAATATGCAAGAAGCTTATCACCAAATTCAGACTCCTTTGATGTATCAACAGCCCTCTCAAGTATGTTTGCAACTTATGTTGCTGGTGACCATTTTGTTTTGTCCTGAAATTAAACATGATCGTAATTTTGGAATTCCTAGATGAAATCAAATTATCTAGTTTTGCAGAAAGTAATTGAGAATTGCTAAATATCTTGTGCAGGGTCTAAAGGAATTCAAAGAATCAACCATCCAAGCAGCTACATGTACAGGCCATATAGATGCCCCAGTCGATGAGACAGTATTTGACATTGAGAAGGAAATTGATGACCTATTGCCTGTTGAGGTCAAAGAACAACGTGTAAGTAATTTGCTTCAAGCCACAATGGTTGGAGGTTGTGTTGCAGCCATGCCCTTCCTCAAAATGATCCCAACCTCAGTCCTTTGGGGCTATTTTGCCTTCATGGCGATTGAAAGTTTGCCTGGTAACCAGTTTTGGGAAAGAATATTATTGCTCTTCACCGCACCAAGCAGAAGATACAAGTAATGACTTCAAATCCTTCATCTTTCACAGTTCCCCATGTCTTGCATTCTCGCTTGTTCTCATGTCTGAATTAACTTATTTTTCTTGCAGAGTACTTGAAGATTTCCATGCCACATTCGTAGAAACAGTTCCTTTCAAGTCAATTGCCATGTTTACAATTTTCCAGACGGCTTATTTGCTTATATGTTTTGGTCTCACTTGGATACCGATTGCGGGCCTTATGTTTCCTTTGATGATCATGCTTTTGGTTCCTGTAAGACAATACTGCCTTCCCAAGTTTTTCAAAGGAGCACACCTTCAAGACTTGGATGCAGCCGAGTATGAAGAAGCACCAGCTTTGCCATTCAATCTCGCAACAGTAAGATTCCTTTCCCAACATAATTAAAAGGAAAATCCATCCTGCATTCACTTTCACTTCACATTTACAATTTCTTCACTTTGTCTATAGGAGGCAGAGCTGGGGGAAGGAGCTGCTTATGGAGGAGATGGAGAGATTTTGGATGAGGTTATCACCCGAAGCCGTGGAGAGTTCAGGCACACGAGTAGTCCTAAAATCTCAAGCTCCACTACAACACCAGCAAATAATCCTAAAAGCCTTCAAAGCCCTCGTCTCTCGTACACATATAGTCCTCGTGTAAGTGAATTAAGAGGGGAGAAAAGTCCCAAATCCAGTGGAAGAGGGCTTAACAGTCCAAGGACTGGAGATCAAAAGTTATCTAAACTGGGGAAGAGTCCTTCAAGTTCAGAACAAAACTAGTGGCAAATTTTTTGGCTTATCTACCAGTAAGGAGCTTTAGATTGGCTTGTGCTCGCACCATTTCCCTTTCAAGTGTGTTGTTGTGGTTGGAATTAGTGTAAAATTTCCCTTCTTTCTGATCTTCTCCTTTAGAGAAAAAAATTGTAACTTACAATGGAATAGTTGCTTTGTTGTAATAAGTGTGCTAGTATATATTTGTTCCGGCTATAGTAGTTCAATGCCACTGCCTTTATGATGAAATTTAGTTGCTCTTAATTAGAATTCCAAATAGTCAATTTATAATTCAGCGAAGCCTTACTCATTTATGCTCCTGCTGCAAGGATCTCATCTTGATATCACTTCCAACCATATTACCGATGCTTCAAGCTCTTACAATTAATATATGCTCTACTTTCCAGAGGTTTTTTTGGGTATGTAAAGCAGAGCATAATGTTTGAACCTAAAATTATTAAAACTGAAAAACAGAAATTAGAGAATGGTGTATTTAATAGTTGAAAGAATTTGATCCTCTTAAAAGAAATCATGAAATGCGAGGAATTGTTCACGACTAGACCGTGACTTGGAGGTTTCATAGAACCATTTCAATCTAATAACTTAACCTTTTTGATAAGGCTCCAAGATATGATTTATATTATTCTTTAACACATCCTTTTAAATAAAAGCTTTTTGGTCTTGAAACTTGCACAGACTCACATTATCTTGTGTTTAATTTTTATCAAATAAATAAAAATAGTAAAATTCAAACTCGTGACTGCTTGGTCATTAAAGTTCTGACAACATTTGTAAGTTTGTATGGACAGCTGGTGAGGGTGAGGCCTGTTCTTCTGTAGTTATACTTGCAGCCCAAGGGTCAACGCTACAGTGACAAAGAAATCATGTAGAGGGCTGGTCTGGAGCACAAACTTGATATGAAAAATGGGACTCTGTGACAGAGAAGATGTGGTCAGAATTTATCCCACCAAGAATTCCAAAGGAATAGAAGAACAGAGAGTTGCTTGGCTATAACCTACTAGGTCCTCCACTCTCAATTGGGAAAATTACGAGAGAGTGAACACTACTGAACAGGGTCTGAGTGCTTTCCACAGCATAGATTTCGGTGGGCTACTGTTCTTCACGTCTGCCACTATGAAATATAGGGGAGCTCAAGTCCCTTTCTAATGATTTCTGTATCTCTGTCGGTACGCAATTCAGAGAAACATTCCAAAAGAATAGCTTGGTTTATATATGTATGTTCAACTCTTAATTCCTTGCAAAAAGAAAGTAGTTGCTTGAGACCAGATGATTCGAGTTTCGATTGGACAAAGGAGTTGACCATCAGGAAGTTTTGATTTTACTTTATTGAGTAGGATGGAAACCATATCATGAGAAGCAGCTACCATGCGTTCCCATATGAACAGTCCCAGTCAATCTTGCCATATGCACCACAAAAAACCAGAGGACATCATGAATATTAGTTGTAAATTTACCATCATTCTCCACAACATCCATCTCTTTCAGATGAATCACAATCACTCAAATCAATTGACTGTATAGCAATTATTACTTGTGACGGCAAGTTAAGACAATCAATTTAGATAAATTAAAACAAAATGGAAACGAGATGATGTAGAATGAACTGGGAGTTGTACCGACATGGGAATCAAGAACACTAGTGATCAGCAGTGAAAACTGGCATACTAAGAAGCATATCTAAATGTTGATGGTGATAATTTGCAATGTCCTGGTGGCTGCTAATATATTCATTTGGAGATGTGATAAAGAATCATCAAAATGATAGGTCTAAGCCTCAAAAAAGTATACAGAGACTTCCAGTACTGCACTTCTTGTAATTAAAGTTACAAAGAGAAGAACAGTGATGGTAATAATATTGTAAGTGAACAAAATGATGATCGAGTACATGAAAAAACATGCTTGACTTCGAGTTGTCTGGCAGGGTTGAATAATTGATGATGACCTCAATATATTAAGAGAAAAAAAGCCCATCAAAGTGAAAGATTGAGATCTAAATCTTGATCTTGCCTTTTCTGATCTGTTGTGGGTTGCTGTCCTTCGTCAATATTCTTAGAGGAAGAAGGAGGAGGAGGTGGGAGCATTTCAAAATTGCCTCTGAATTGCTCATGATGATCCTCCTCGGCAAAATCTTCCCAGGTGAAAGATGGGGTCCAAGTTGGTTTCATTTCCTTTTCCTCCGCTTTCCCTTTCCCTTTCGAACCACTCAACATTTGATTATGGACATCTCTTATATTTCTAACCAAAGTGTAAAAAGCGTTGATCTTCTCTTCTTCTTCATCAACCACCATATTTCCCTCTCTTCTTTCTCCTTCCATGCTGTACTTTCTCTTCATTAATAAGGTGCTGGTTCGTATATATATTCTCGTGCTCTGTGTTCCTTGCTATTAATTGATAGGTAGAAGGGAGTGAATATATATTCTTCCATGAAGATGGGCACATAATTTAAGAAGTATTTCTGGACCGAAGCTGGTAGGAGAAGTTTCTGAGAAACACAAGGAACTCATGAAATGACCAACTTAGCCTTTAAGTGTATGTGGCACAACAACCTCCATATTGGAAGCACATGATCATCGGTAAACGGAGGGGCTTATGACATCATCACAGTATCCATGATGACTTCAGGGAGCAGTTGCACCGGCAGGGGGGGCTTGTGTGAACATACTGTTGACACGTAATACACGTTACTTAAGCAGTCAGCATGGATCCTGTACAAGTGATGCAGTTGAAAGGCTTATCACCATTTACTTAATTGACAAGTAACACTGACTAATAGCTTGTTCATCTTTGTATTTTAAAAATTATTTTAAAAAATTATTTTTTTTTGTTTTAAATTAAATTTTGTTTTGGTATTTTTATATTATTTTTGTCAAAAAATAAATTTTACTTAAAGTTTAAGCTATTAGATGAGATTCTATATTTTTATTAAATAAATAGGGATTTTGAGATTCGAACTTATGACTGTTTGGTCATCAAAGTTCTGATATCATGTCAAAGAACCAATTTAACCCAAAAAAATATAAGCTATTAGGTGAAGTCACAAGATATAATTTATATTATTCTCTAATATATAAATAAAAATATATATTATTTTAATGCATTTTCGAGTAAAAAATATTTTAAAAAATAATCATCACCATACTACCAAACACTGTGATCTTTCGAAAATGTTCAATGTTATATGATGATGACAGGTGAGACAAAAATAAGCCTTCGATTGATTCAAAAAAAAAAAAAAGTGGTGGAGACATTGAGATCTCTAGGTCTCCATGGAAAGGTCTTTTTATGTTGCCTCTTGGTCTTGATGATCTACCCAACTTAATTATGCCTTTCACTTTAATGTCATCAGCATCTTAGAACATTTAATATAGCTTTTTGAATATTGCTGAAGTCAATAAAAATCATTTTTCATATGACATATTTTTATATATATATATATAAAAAAAATTATTTAAGAATATCTATTGTATTTTAATATATTTGATATTAATATAATTATTTATTAATTATAATTAACTAATACAATTTTAATCAAAAAATTTATACATAAAAATAGAGCAATATATAGAGATGTAACTCTTTCCTTGAAATTATAAAAATAAGAGATGAAAGTCTGGATTTCTTGTCGTTTTCCTTTTGCTTTCCTTTATGTTTTTCTCTGGAAGATGCCCTAAAGGCGAAAAGCAAATATTAAAATACGTAAAGCATCAAAGATGACATTAGCTACGATTCTTCTTGTCTTCCTACTTTTCACTATTTCGTTTTAATTTTCTTTTTTCACTTTTCCTTTTTTTTTTCTTTTAATCTTTAACTTTCTCGATTTGAAAGTGTATGGTTGCAAAATATTTTTCATGCCGAAATACATCAAAATAATATTTTTTTTATTTTTTTTAAAATTATTTTTAAAATCAGTGTATTAAAACGATCCAAAACATATAAAAAAAATTAATTTTTAACAAAAAAACAATTTAAAACTTTTAAAAAATACGGTTTGCATTATATTTCCAGACGGTGCCTTTATCACACTTTATGTTTCCTGGGCCAGCCGACCTGAGCACCAAGATAATGGGCCTGGGGACTAAGACATTAAAGAGATTGGACAAGTTCTCTTTGTTATTTGTTTTTGCTAGAGAGGTCCACCGGACATGCTTAAAAAGAATATAAATCTAACTTTTTTAAAGAAAAAAATTGTGTTTAAAAAATATAAAAACCCTAATATTATTATACCTAACGGCTTTTCTTCAGGTTAACGATGCCATATGATTCCTACTTTTGTTATTATCATGGCCATCGTTGCCATTATGGATCAAGACTGCCGTCCATTTATTATATCAAGGTATGCGACGGCGAGGCAAACTCCCATCCTTTCAGTGGCGTGATGAGGGTGTGGAGAGCCCGTTTCTAATTGTGGTTGTGATTTTAAAGTGTTTTTTTTATTTAAAATTATATTAAAATAATTTTTATTTAAAAAAAATAGTTTAGACACCATTACATTAAAATAATTTAAAAAAAACCAAAAAATATTAATTTGAAGCAAAGAAAAAAATAAAAAAATTTAAAATTTTTTAAAATGCAAAAACAACAACGATTGAGTTTATTAATTACAATCACAAAGACTCTAAACCTTGTGGTGGTATAAATAATTTGCGCAAGTGTATTGTTCACCTTCTCATATTTTAATGTAGATTTATTGCTTAAAGTTTTTTTCATTTTAATCCTCAAACTCTTATACAATTAAATCAAATTTGTCGATCGAAGATAATAAAAAGACACAGGACCAAAGTGAAAAGAGCACCACAAATAGAGATAGATAATTCTTGATTTATTTAATTAGATATGTCTATAAATTCTTTAATTACACTTGATATTATTTTTATAATAAAAAAAAACATGTTGGAAATGCTACATGTTCAATTTATTAGTTGAAAAAAAATAAAAGCCCGCCGCGGTGAAGAACGGATAAAATAGCTACTTAAAAACTTAAATCTTGTGTACAAAGGTCTAGAATAGTGGAGGATCAAATGGCTACTTAAAAACTTAGAAACCCACTGTTTAAAATATAGAAAAAAATTAAAAAAAAAATCAAATCAAATCAAATGCTTGATTGTACTTGCAATTAATGAGCTGGATAGAAATTAAAGCCCAAATGGGATAATGAAACACAAGTCCAACTATTGCAAAGCTGACCAGGCCCAGTAAATCTAAAATGTTCTTTATTCCACTCGATTCTCCTCATTTGACCACCTTGACTATTCCTAGTGATCGAATCATCATTAATATATTATGGTTTTGATTCTAATAATGTTTGTTTTTGTATTTTAAAATTATTTAAAAAAATTATTTTTTTTTATTTTTTACTTCAAAATAATATTTTTTAGTGTTTTCAGATAGTTTGATGTACTAATATCAAAAATAATTTTTTTAAAATATTTTTTTAATGTATTTTTAAGTAAAAAACACTTTGAAAAATAACCACGACCACACTCTCAAACACCCCTTTGTATGCATGTTCCTTATTGCACTCTCAAATTGGAGAAAAAATTAGTTCCTAAATTAAAAATGAATTGGGATTTTCTTTTGTTTATGAATGAATTGAAATGAAATTCAAAAGATACAAAACCAAGTCTAATGTTCCTAGAGAGAGTTTACATTTAACACACTATCATACATGCTTTAAAAAAAAAAAAAAAAACTAGCTAATTGCGGAATAATAAACAACTCATAAATTTTGGTTGGCTAAAAATATGTTATTTTTGTCTCGTCATCCCTTTTTTATGCACTCTAATAGAATAATCATATAAAACGCTCCTTTTCTCCCTAAAAAAAAAAAAATCATTCTTACATGTGTTGAAATAAAAGCCAAAACTCAATTGATACAAAAAACCAAGAGCAAAATATATTAAAAAAATGATATCTCTTCATCTTCTAGTACATCAAATATATTAAAATATAATTAATTCTTTTAAATGAATTTTTATTATTGAAGTACATATAAGCCAAAAAAAAATATCATATTTATAATATAAAAAAACCATATTATTAATTTGATTATTCTAAATAGCACTTTACCTTGAAAATGCTTTAAGTAGCGAGAATTGATAGCCATAAATTAGTTTAAAAGAAAAATTATCTTTGACATGCATGCTATAGTTTGATAATATTATAAATACCCATTATAATTTAAAAAATTATTATTTATATTTTGAATCTTATAGCAGCGCTAATATTTAACATCATCTCTAAAAAAATCAATAAAAAATATATAATTATTTGCAAGAGTGTATTATTTTCCATGTAATGACTAATAGCCTTTATGTTAAATATTAAAAGTTTGCATTAAATATTTTTAAAAAAAGAAAAACTAGTAATTTCATATCTTCTTTCCCTTGACACTGAATCTAGCCTCCATCTTCCCTTTCATTTGATCCCTCACCAGCTACCATTTTCAGCCGTAATAAACCCGCAATCTCACCAGAAACTTCTTCAAGTGCTCTGATTCTAATACATACCTGAGAAATCAATAAAGGTTATTAAGATCTATCTCATTATTTGTGCTAATGTAGAAAGCCATGCATGTTAGACTATTCTAAAGCTATTGGTTGGACTATATACAGAATAGAAATGAAAAATGAGAATCCATGGCATTCGCCTATGATATCTTAACTTTATTTCACTTTCTCTATTTGAACTTTGAAGGAAAACACAACATGCATTGCATAATTTCTTGCTATAAGTTTCTGATAGGTAAAAAATAGATGTTAGAAAAGCTAGTGACATCGACCCTTTTAGTTTTCCAGAAATTCGTTGCAGCTATAAAGAAAATCACATCTATGGCATCAAAGAGATTATTTTTAAAAAGGGTTTTTTATTTTTAAGGAAATGAAGTCAAGATAAATGTAAGATGGTGGCCACAAGATTGAAATCAAGCAATACTAGGATGAATCCTTCAAAAAATGGCATGCCTAATGGATTAGACTAGAAAGGTTGCCCATGCTACGCGGGTTATCTCACTCATGAAATGATTCAAAATGATTAAATGTGCAAGCACAAGGACGAAACTTACAAGACAAGGATATCGATGACAAAATGTAGAAGAAGTATCAATGATGAAAGAGTAAACTTTGCACT
The DNA here is from genome assembly GCA_019202695.1 of Populus x sibirica. Classification (NCBI taxonomy): domain Eukaryota; kingdom Viridiplantae; phylum Streptophyta; class Magnoliopsida; order Malpighiales; family Salicaceae; genus Populus; species Populus x sibirica. Next base: position 734,193 of record JAGMVL010000762.1, on the reverse strand, counting down.
CAAACATGCACAGAGTGGTTCAGTGACCCATGAAAACCAAAAAGAAGGTCTAACAAAAAGTATTGATAGCTACCTTTAGGCATTGATGTTCTTGCTGCTTCCGCAAGGACGTAAAGAAAACATGCAATGAACAAAAGAGAATAGGAGGTCCATGTCTTCGGACAGAGCTCTTTGATCGCTAACAAAGATGGAAAGGTAGTGACCCTGCTGGGCAAAAATGAGGTTAAAAGGTGTTAGAAAAGCGCATGTAATGAACACAAGAGCAACAACTTGTATAGGGTGGTAAAATCATGAAAAAAAGAAGAAGAAAAGAAAAACAAGATGTGATGGATGCAATAGTTGTGGCAAAAAGATGGTTAAATTGCTAATAAGCAGCGAGCTTCTATCATGGTAGTTTTCAAGCATGCTATGTAAGTACTCAAACCATATTTCTTTATGCTTGTAACTCAACTGGTGCGGGAAAAACGAGGCGGCCTGAAAAGGGATGGAATGAGAAGAAACCAAAATAAAGTTCTTAACCAGGAGCAACAAATAAAATGGCTTTGGAACGACGACAGACGACACAACCATTAAACATTGGTTAGATGATCAACAAACTGATTCCTTTCTCTAAGAACATGGGTAATTTCCTATATGACATTTGCATCAAGAGTTTCCTTTATTGATGCGGGAATATCATCCAAGTTTATTGCATCAAGCTTTGTCTCTTACATCTGAAAACTGAAATCTGCTTCTGCTGGAAGTTCTGTCAGTTTTCAATGTCAAAATCCGATCCTTCCGAAGAGCATTATGAACATGAAGGATGAATGGGTCAGTGAAATCGAATCTGCAGCCTAAAATGGAACCGTGACTAATACGTTTAGAGTGACTAATACCAAGGCATTCAAACACAATACACCATTATCGAATCTGCAGCCTAAAATGGAACCGAGAATCTTATAAGCTAAATAAACAAACTTATAATGCACCACTGAGCAAACGATTCATATGACCATTTAAAGGCAAAACCCTCTCTTCGATAATCCGATTTGCAAACACATAACATTAAACACTGTGAGAAAGGGAAGGACTCGAGAAGCATTCAAACTGAGGATTTCAAATCAAATAAAGCATAAATAAAAAAACCTATAAAAATAAATAAGATTGTGAGTTGAAATCAATCCTAATTAAAAAGAAAAGAAACTAAAAAAAAATTCATAACCAATGACCCAAGTCGTGAGACCAAGATAACTTTATAGAAATTAAACCAAAATAAATCATTAAGACTAATTTCTAACCAATCTAATGTTGAAAAATAAAATTGAAAAAAAAATCAATTAGTAAAATAAAATAAAATTGAGTCAACCGAGTATAGACCGAGTCAATCATGTATAAAGCAAATCACAATAAATTATAAAGTCAAATCTCCAATAAATCAAATATTAAAGTATAAAATTAGAGAAAGAAGCATAAATTTTGAATAAAAAACCAAAATAAAAAACATTATTAAAATGAATAATGTCATGTGAGGTGTGCAGAGTAAAAGCACCACTCCTTTTAGTATATTGAAAAAATATGTCAATTAAAAAATAACGAAAAGCTCGAGTCAACTATGTAAGAAACCGAGTCAGCCATGTATAAAGTAAATTACAATAAATTATGAAGTCAAATATTCAACGAATCAAATATTGAAGTATAAAATTTGAGAGAAAAACATAAATTTCTATTTATGTTTGTAATTTACTTTATAATTCATAATCATCTCAGGCTGCGTTTGTTTCCCGAAAACTGGTTTCCGGGAAACCACTTTCCAAACTTTCCTATGTTTGTTTGTTATTAAAAAAGTTGGTCAACGGAAAACACTTTCCGGTCAACGAAAAACACTTTCCAGTCAAAGAAAAATTTGGCTTGGTTTTCAGGAAAGTGTTTTCCTTTTATTTTGGGCGGAAAACACTTTTTGAAAGTTGTGAAAAAATTAGAAATGTCATATTATTTGCTGATTATATCAAATTTGGTCCTCAAACTTTTGATTGCTATATATATTTTGTTTTGAATATTTGTTTTTCAATTTCATCCATTAGAATTTAATTTTTATATTAATTTTGGTCCTTATTTTTGTAATTGTTATTTGCTTTTCCCTTATCATTTTCTAATTGAAATTTTTTATCTATCAAATCTGGTCCTCATTCTTTTGATTGTTACTTATTTTATTTGAAATAATCTATGAAATGTTAATTATTATTATTTTAATTTCTTCATCTTTCAATTTTTTTTATTTTTTAGATTTGATCTCTATTATTTTGATTATTATTTATTTTATTTGAGATAATTTATGAAATTATATTTTTTTTCAATTTCATTCTCATTCAACTTTTTAATTTGTAAGATTTGTTCCTCATTATTTTAATAAACTTGAAAAAAATAAAACATTAATAAATTATTTTCCAGCTCATTTTCCATGACATAACCAAACACTGGAAAGTGTTTTCCAACTTATTTTCCATTACACTACCAAACATCAGAAAATAGTTCACTTTTCCAGAATTCACTTTCCTAGAATTCACTTTTCAAAAGGAAATTACTTTCTAGCAAACAAACGGGACCTCAATATTGAAGGGTGAAACTGGAAAAAAAACATCAATTAAAAAAAGACAAAATAAACTCAAGTCAACTGGGTTAACTAACCAAACTCATAACCTGAGTCATGAGACTAAGATAAATTTATAGAAATCAAACCAAAATAAATCATTAAAACTAATTCCTAACCAATCTAATGTTGAAGAATAAAATTGAAAAAAAAAAGTCAATTAGTAAAAAAAAAAAACTTGAGTCAACCGAGTATAGACCGAATCAATCATGTATAAAGCAAATCACAATAAATTATGAAGTCAAATCTCTAATCAATCAAATATTATAGTATAAAATTAGAGAAAGAAGCATAAATTTTGAATAAAAAAACCAAAATAGAAAACACTATTGAAATGAATAATGTCATGTGAGGTGTGCACATTAAAAGCACCACCCCTTTTAGTATATTGAAAAAATATGTCAATTAAAAAATAATGAAAAGCTCTAGTCAACTAAGTATGAAACCGAGTCAACTATGTATAAAGTAAATTACAATAAATTATAAAGTCAAATATCCAACAAATCAAATATTAAAATATAAAATTTGAGAGAAAAACATAAATTTATATGAAAAAACAAAAGTAAAAAAACTCTTAAAAAAATAGTGTTATGTGAGGTAAAGCTCAGTAAAAACATCTCTCCTTTTAGTATATTGTTAATAGCAATCCATTGTTATTTTAGATAGTAAACTAGACTAAGATTATTAAAAATATTTTTTTAACATGACACAAAAAATATAATATAAATTTAGATAATAAAACTATAAGTAAATTTTTTAACTAATAATATAGATAATTTTAATTAAGTAGTAAATAACAATATAAATTAATTAAAGTAAAAATAAAATAAACAATATAAAAATTTAAACACTTAAAATAAAAATAAAAAGTTAAATTGGCATCTAGAAGTTGAGGGCTCCAAGCTGCCAACAACAACTTTTCCCTTAATTTCGTGAAGAGTACTCTTTATTTTATCATAGTATAATAAATGGATTAGTATGCAAGATTTTCTAGAAACTAGTGCGCATTTGGTAAACAAAAAAACTTTTGAATAATCAAAGTTCTTTTCTGATGAATCAATGGCCAATCATCTCCCAACACATGTGTCATGGACACGTAAATTTTTATTTTTTTTTTAACATCGCGAAACTAGGTTTTTACATATCAAAATTAAGCCATAAGCAAATTATTTATGCATGTTAATAACTTCTTTCCATCAAGAACAAAATAACTAATTGAATTCAGGAGGTCACCATACAAGAATATTAACCAATTAGAGGTAATTAGAGAAGAGGTAATTAAAGAAGTATTTATAATTTTATTGAACTTATAAAATTGGTATTAAACTTGTGATTTAGATTATTTTAACTGAATTTATTGATTTTGAATATATAAGTCTAATTTTATTGGTTTTAAAATTTTTAATTAAATTTTACATGCTAGACATGTTGTCGCTAAAAATCATAGAATTTCACGTATGAACTTATAATTTTGATAATTTTATACCAAATAAATTTTTTTTCATATCATTTAGTGTTTGTTAATATTTTGACAATTTTATACCAAACAATATAATTTTGAATGTATTGTGGTTTCTATGGTTACCATTGGAGATCAAAGAGTTTTGATGAAAGGTTGAAAAAATAGAGATTGGAGAATGATTTCTTTCCTTTTTATGAATTGTTTTAAAATTTAATGACAAACTCATAATATTTAATATATTTATATATATGGACATTTTGATCATTTTATCATATCTAAACAATTTTATTAATTCATTATGGAAATAGTAATTTTTCAAACTATAATATATAATCACAATATCACCAAACTATATAATGATAAATATAATTTTTCCTAGTTTAAATTGAAATTGAGAGAGATGATACAACTCCTCCTTTTTCTTCTTCTTTCATATAGCGTTTGGAAACACGGGTCAACCCCCGTTTTCAAAAAATTTAAATTTTTTTTGTTAAAAATTAATTTTTATATATATTTTGGATCGTTTTGATGCGCTCATCTCAAAAATAATTTTTTAAAAATGAAAAAAATATTATTTTGATGTATTTCGAATGAAAAACACTTTTAAAAAGCAACCGTTACCACACTCTCAAACATGCCTATTTCAAACACTTATACCTAAACCCATAATTAGTTTTTACTTACTTATGAATCATTTCCAACCCCTCAAGCTTTTGAAATAAAAAAACCAATACATGCACCTGGTTGATGCATGTTAAATCAATTGTATCATTACCATCCATGAAAGTAAAGTGACTTTTTAGTATTATAATATATTCTATTTTTTTACAACGAAAAAGTAAAAATTATTTATTTAATTAAATAATTTCTATTTTTTTACATTAGCTCCATATTTAATTATATTTTAAATCTTAATTTTATAAAAATTAAAATAATATGTTTTTTTTATAAGAATATGTTTTTCATTTATTTTACATATAAAAAATTATTTTTTATCATTTTTAACCAAATATATACTTTTTTTAAATCATAACTAAAAATACTTTTTTTAAAATTTATTTTTAAAAAAACTGTAATAAAAAATATCAAACACATACTAACCAAATCAAGACTAGCGATCCTAACATCATATGCATTCGTCCCAAAAAAAAAAGAACAATACTTCATTTAATTAAAGTTTACAATGTTAAGAAATATATTTTATTTTATTTTATTGATTAAGGGTAGAATAATATTTTTATTTTAATTTATATATAATCTCTTTGTATTTAGGTTAATATAATTTTTTTCAGAATAAAGTGATCATGCTATATCAATGAAACTCTAGCCCCTTCCTCTTTTATTTTTGGTATTTCTCTTTGTGTTAATTTGGATTGTTTAACATGATATCAAAGTATGGTTTCATGAAACAAGACTTAATCTCAAACACAACTTTCATGAATATTTGGAATGATCGTCTAATTTCGAGAAGATATTTGTTTAATATTTGCAATCTGGTATTTCATCTTCCTTTCAGTTTCTATAATTTAGTATTTGCGTTCTGCTTTTTCTTTGTTTGTTGATTATGGCTACTGAAAGAGACGATTCACTTCAGTCTATAAGTGTGAGGTTGGATGGAAAGAATTATTCGTATTGGAGTTATGTGATGAGAAATTTTTTTAAGGGTAAAAAGATGTAGGGATATGTTAGTGGAACTTATGTGATACTTAGAAATACTAATGAGGGTTATGATGCTTTGATAGATGCCTAGGAAGCAAACAATGCAAAGATTATTACTTGAATTAACAATTCTGTTAAGTATTTTATAGGTACGTAGTTGGCAAAGTATGAGGCAGTAAAGGAAGTTTGTAATCATCTACAAATGTTATTCATTCAATCAAATTTTGTAAATCAATATCAATTAGAGAATGACATACGAGCTCTTCATGAGAAAAATATGAGTATTCAAGAGTTTTATTTTGCTATGAAGGATCTTTAGGATCAATTGACTCTTACAGAATCGGCAGAATTAAAGGCATGTGGTGCCTATATTTCTTGTAGAGAGCAGCAATGATTGATATAATTTTTAACGGCACTTTACAGTGATTTTGAAGGTCTTAGAGGTTCAATTTTGCATCGTTCTTCACTGCCTTCTGTGGACTCTATTATGAGTGAGTTATTGGTTGAAAAAATATGTCATCAGTCTTATTCTAAAAAGAAAATTATTTTTGCTTTTAATCCTTTTATACTAGCAATACCCTTTAAGTCATTCTCTAATCATCAAAATAAGTCTTACACAAGGGTTGCCTTTGACAAGTGCAGTTTCTGTAATCATAATAGAATCAAGCTTTAAAATCTAGTAGTCAGTCATAATTTAATGCTCATAGACAACCTTAAGGTTATAAACCACCACACCATAATACTGTATCAATAGTTTCATCAAGTTTTATCATAGCCTTGATACTTTGGCTGAATAATTTTAGAAATTTATCTCCTTACAGCCATATGTCTCCAAATTTCTCATCTTTTACTTATGTGCCCTCTTCGTCCTCTATTCATGTTATAACAGCTGATGGCACTTTCATATCCTTAACAAGTGTTGGTTCTATTATCACATCTCATTTGTCTTACTCTAATGTTTATCTTATTCTGAAACTCAGATTGAATCTTGCTTCTGTTGGTCAGCTATGTGATTCTGGTGATTATTTAGTCATTTTTTCCTCTTCTTTTTGTTGTGTACAAAATCTGTAATCTTAGAAGTTGATTATGACAGGCCATAAGGAGAAGGGACTACATATTTTGGATAAGTTAAAGTGTCAGTTGCTGCTGCTGCTGCTAGTGTTGATTTGTCTTCTTTTCGTTTGAGTCATTCCTCTTCTAGTTTTTATTTATGGCATTCTCGTTTAGGTAATGTTTCGTCTTCTCGTTTGAGATTTTTGACATCTACAAGAGCTTTAAAAAATTTAAAAACTTGTGATATTTCTTATTGTAGTGGATGTAAACTAGTAATATTTTTCGCTTTACCTTTTAATTGAAGTATTTTTGTTTCTTCTTCCCCATTTGATTTGATTCATTCTGATGTATGGGGACTTTCTCATGTTGCAACAAAAAAAGGATCTTAATATTATGTTTCTTTTATTGATGATCATACTCATTATTGTTGGGTTTATTTAATGAAACATCGTTCTAAATTCTTTGAGATATATACAACCTTTTGAGCTCTTATCAAAACTCAAAATTCTGTTATCATCAAATGTTTTAGGTGTGATTTAAATTAGGAATACACCTCTAATAAATTTTGTGAGTTGCATGTCTTAGATGGAACTATTCACCAAACTTCATATACATAGAATTCTGAGCAAAATGGAGTTACTAAAAGAAAACATAGGCACATTGTTAAAACTACTCATTCTCTCTTGTTATCTGTTTCTATTCCTAGTGAGTTGTAGGGAGAAGCTGTTCTTACTACTGTAAGTTTTATTAATATAATCCCATTTTATTATATTTTAGATTTTTATCTTTACAAAAAGTTGTATGGGTATGCCCTTAATTATTCCTCCTTTAGAGTTGTTTTTTGTACTTGTTTTGTTCTTCATCCTCATATAGAACGCAATAAGTTGTCCTCTTGATCTGTTATTTTTGTCTTTTTTGGTTATGGTGAAGAAATAATATACAAAGCTAGGTTGGTTGTAAAAGAATACTCTTAATAGTATGGTATGGATTATGATGAGACATTTTTTCATATTGAAAAAATGACTACTATTTGTGCTCTTATTATAGTAGTTTTAGTTTGTCAGTGACATATCTCTCAACTTAATGTTAAAAATGCCTTCTTGAATGAAGATCTTCAAGAAAAAGTTTATATGACGCCCTCTTCTTGTGTCTTACATGCCTCTAGATATATTTATAAGCTCAAGAAAGCGTTATAAGGTCTTAAACAAGCACCTCGTGCTTGGTTTGAGAAATTTTCTAGTAGCATCTCTTCTCTTGGATTTATTTCTAGTAGTCATGATTCTACTTTTTTTTTGTTAAGTGTAGTGATGCAAGTCATATCATTATGTCTTTATATGTTAATGACATGATTATTATTGGTGATAACATTAATGGTATTTCAGTTTTGAAGATAAAGTTAGCTAGACAGTTTGAAATGAATGATTTAGGTTATCTACGATATTTTCTGGGTATTGAGGTAGCTTACTCACCTATAGGTTACCTTCTTTATCAGTTGAAATATGTTGCGGATATTCTTGAGCAGGCTAAACTTACTAATAATAAAACTAGATACTCCCATTAAGGTTAACGCAAGGTCAGATTCTACTTTATACTATACTATTATTGGGAGCTTTGTATATTATTATTCGTCTATATATTGCATATGTAGTTTATGTTGTTAGTCAGTTTGTTACTTCTCCTACTACCATTCATTAGGTAGTTGTTCTTCGTATTTTGCGATATCTTTGGGGTATAGTCTTTCAGAGTCTTTTACTTTCATCCACTTCTTTCTTAGAGCTGCGTGTAGGCTCTGATGTTGATTATGGCAGTGATCCTACAGATCACAAGTTTGTTACTGATTTCTATATCTTTTTAAGTGATTTTTTTATTTCTTGGAAGAGCAAGAAACAATCTATTGTTTCTCAATCTTCAACCGAAACAGAATATCGTGCTATGACATCTACTACCAAAGAGATTGTTTGGTACGTTGGTTACTTATAGATATGAGAGTCTCCCTTTCTCATTCTACTCTTATGTATTGTAGCAACCAGAGTTCTATTTAGATTACTCACCACTTGGTTTTTCATGAATGAACTAGGCATATTAAATGTCGTTTTAGTGGTCGTTTGGTATTGTGGCTGCGGGTGAGGTTCACCCGCAGCCACATATATTGATGTTTGGTTAAGTTAAAAACAAAGTTTTGTGTTGGTGGGACCCACCAAAAATTACGGTTGCGCCTCAGGTTTAGCAGAGCATAATTTATGTGCTTTGCAAGCAGCAACTCCTCCACTGTTCACGTGAACAGTGGAGAGGTGGAGAGTGAATTAATTCACTCTCACTCTGCATGACATTGTTTGGATCATTCAAATTGCTCATCGGGCTATGCAAAGCATCACCTTTTTTGAAGCAAGCAAACCAATTAAGTTAGGGGTTGACAAGTGATAACAATACACTAGTTAAAGCACATTATATACAGAGATAAGTCAGTGAGGTATATGAACAATGTGTCTTCCTCTTCTTCTTCCCCTTCCCCTTCCCCTTCCCCTTCTCCTTCATCTTCTGTATTATCCATCTAAAGAAGAAGAACAGAAATAGAGCACAATGGAGAGTAGATCCCTCAGCTCACCACCGACCTTCGCCGTTCCCACCGCCAACCCACTGCTCTTCCTCTTCCCCTTCCCCTACCCCTTCTCCTTCTCCTTCGTCTTCTCCATTATCCACTGTCCGAAAAAAAATAACAGAAATATAGCACAGTAGAGCGCAGCTTCCTCAGCTTACCACTGGCCTTCGTCGTTCCCACCGCCAGCCACTGCTCTTCCTCTTCTCCTTCTCCTTCTCCTTCTCCTTCTCCTTCTCCTTCTCCTTTGTTTGGGCTGCTCTCCACTGTTCTGCAACGTGAACAGTGGAGAGTGACCGGCCTCCAGTGTTTCCACCATCCCTCAGTCCATCACCGTCGCGCTACTCTTCCTCTTTTCCTTCTCCTTCGTTTGGGCTGCTCTCCACTGTTAACGTGAACAATGGAGAGCATCTTCACTATTCATGGCCGGACTGAGTCCGGCCCAAACCTAAATGCTCGGTGTTTGGGTCCAACCTCATAAAATAAAAAAATCCAAAAAAATTCTCAGATATTGTGTTTTATTTGAAAAACTAGTGTTTAATACTATTCAACGACACTACATAATTATATTATAAGGAGATCGCATGATGACGTAGCATTTTCAGAATTTGATCGCAATCTCAATTTTTTCCTGATGATATTTTACCTAATGTTGTTGCACGCTCAGGAAGCCATGTAAACTGTAGTCCTTGTCAAATAGATTTCATACGTGATGGAATTACAAATAGTTTAATGGAACAATAAAAAATAATTTATATAAAGTATTGTTTATTTCATGATGTAATAGCAGTAATTAAATGTATAATATTTTAATTAAAAAGCATCAATATTAATGTCTTTTTTAGATATTTTATAACCTCAATTTGAAAAGTATTCTTAACCAAACACATTAAACTATTTTTTGTTCATCCTCAATTTCAACTACAGTTTTAACCAAACATATATTTTTCCAAACCAATCTCAACTAAAAGTACTTTTTATAAAACAACTTTTTTCAAATCACAACCACAATAGCTACCACAATATCAAACACACATATTTCAAGCATGACACCATTACTTTGCTTTTTGTTTTTTCTTTTCTTTTTGTAGATTGTAGATTTATATAAATTATATCCTGAGACCTCACCTAACAGCTTAAGCTATTGGGTTGAGATGATTATTTGACATGATATCAGAGTCTTAATGGTCAAGCGGTCACGAATTCAAATCTCATCATCCTCATTTATTTGATAAAAATTAAGCACAAGGTAATGTGAGTCTGTACAAGTTTCAATCCTAAAGGGCTTTCACTTGAGGAGGTATGTTAGAGAATTATATAAATCATATCCTGGACCTCACTTAACAACCTAAACTATTAGGTTAAGATAGTTCTTTAACAGGTGGCAAACTCTCAATACTTATAGCTTGTCAACTCTCAATACTATACCCGTAGTAGCTTGTCATCTCTCAATATTTGTAGCTACTACATCGCGAGTTTGAAAAAAAAAATTATATTTTAAAGATATAATAATATTTTTATTTTAATCTATATATAATCTCGAATTTAAATTAATACAATTTTCTTGAATATAAAATAAAAATAATAAGCAATATTAACCCTAACCTTTTCCTTGTTTATATTTTTATTTGTTTAATTTGAATTGCCTACCATATAAAATATAAAAAAACAAAGAAGATGGAGATCTAAAACGAATGATATTTTGTGCACACCCAGATATCAAAATTTTCCACTAATACTGAGAAAAAGTCAATTAACGAAAAGAAAATAATAATAATAATAAAAAAAACAAACAAACGTAAATACACGGCAAAGGGTCCATACTCGATCCCTGTCCACAAAAGACTCGCGCTTTCTGATTTCTGAAGCATCTAACCATCAGTTCACCAAACTTGTCCATCTTCAATGCTTTATGGGGCGGAGACGTGTGCTTTCTTGGACACGAAGTTTAATTTATCATTTATATTATGATCAAACCCCTTCAACAAGTTTTCGCCATGGAAATTCGCAAACATGTTGTCATTTAATGTTTTAATGTCATATTATACATCGATTCTCAAAGCTAATGGAGGGGAATCACACCCCCTTTCAATCCATGATACAATTCTAAAACCAAAAATCCAGAAGAAAACAAAGTAAGAACTAGATGATGCATGAACAGAAGAATAAAAAGACAACGTTAGAAACCATGCATTGATTAACTGATTTAATTGAACAACGACGTACGTACAACATTATAGAGTGAGTCTGAGATCTAAACCATCTTCTTCTTTAGGTTTCTTGTCATCTAAGATCTTCTTGTCATTACAAGGACTAGGAAAGATGAGAGGAGGCCTTCTAAACTTAATATCCTCTGTGAAATCTTCCCATTCAAAAGATGGCACCCAACTTGACTGCGGTTCTTTATCATTTAACCTTCTTACCTTCTTCTTCTTTTGCTTCTCCTCCAACTCATCTTTCCTTCTATTACGTGCTTCCTGAAAACTTCTAATCAGCGCGAAAAACTGCTCCATCTTCTGGTCTTCTTGCTCAATATCTAGTTCGCCCGTGTTGGAAGCACTCACCTCGCCTTTCTCATTTTCCATGTCAGATTACACAGTGTACCAGCGGTTGAAAAACAAAGCTAGGAAGAAAACGGGCTCCAAAAGAATTAACCTTTTCAATCGAGATACTAAAAACAAAGGAAAACGCAAATTTTCTTGGTGGTGGTGGTAGAGTTGATGATGGTTTCTTGTCTTGAAATTTCTTCGAAGTTAGGCAATTTATAGCGGTTTTTTTGTCATCGTTAAGGACGAAAAGATGAAAATGCCCCCACCTACGGTAGGTGGGCATCTAGTATATGAAGACTCTTGTGAATATAAAAGAAAAGGTGACGCAATAGGGGGTGCGTCAGCAAAGAAACGTCGGCGTTAAATGATTTTAGTCTTAGAGGCCAACAAAAGGCACCCACTTTCCCAGCTGATGGGTTTGCTGAGGTGATATGCATGACATCATTCATTATGGTGTGGCTTGCGTTTCTTGCTGGCTTGCCCACTGAGTACTATCATTGATTTTGACCACTCAAAACGCGTCCCCTTTCAGACAGTTTCCACGGAATGATGATACCGCGTAAGAGAAAGAAAGTTGTCCATTTGATTTGATTTTTTCTTTTTGAACATTTAATTTGAATTTATATATTGAACTCACATTATATGAATTGATATTTTGAAGTGTTATTTAAAAAAAAAGTTTAAAATAGATTTTTTTTTTCAGTGCAAATCCTTATATTTTTTTTATTATTTCAATTTTGATTTAGAAGTATAAATTTTTTAAAAAAAAATTGAGCTAAAAAGAAAAAAAAAGAAAATCACATGAAAATAATAATAAAAAATCATCTATTCAACAACTTTTTAGCTACTATAATCGATGTTTTTAAGTTAACGAGTACTAGTTTTGTTTTTTTTTTCTAAATATTCTTAAAAAAAGAATGAGTTTAGTTTAGTTTTTTTTATTCAGTTAATTTTAATTTTTTTAGTGTTTTTGGGGTTATTAGAGGAATTATAAAAGGTTTTATGATATTTTTTTATTTATTTTTAGGTGAAAATGAATTAAAAAAAAAACTATCCAAAAAAATCTCTCTTTTCTAATTTTCCAATCACTGATAATTAAAATTCAAGTCTCATCATACATATATCTCATGTTTCTTTTTTTTTAGAAAAAAAAACAATAGAAGTTTTGCTTAAAAGAAGATGGACATAAATGATCAATAATTGTTTGTGTATGCAAGTGGTTAAAGTGTTCGACACTAAGTTAGTAATTAGTATGCAAGATTCGATGAACTAAACATAATAATTTTTTATTTATGAAGTTGTTTGGTAAATCTTTATATAAAAATAATTTTGTCTTATTCAATATTGTTTTAGTAGAGAAATTTTTATCTCACTAAAAAGAATAAAAAAGCTTGTCCAATTTTATGTTCAAAGGTTAACTTGAATGGATCGGGTCAATATAAAAATAAAATTAATTATTATTATAGTTTTAAAAAACATGATTTGGGAGTGGACCTAGGGAAAAGCTTAGATCACGAGTTGGGTTGACCATTAACTTGAATCAACGTAAGGATAAAAGTGATTATTATCATAATTTTAAAACGCAACTCAAGAGTTGACCCAGGACCAAGCCTAAGTTATAAGTCGGGTTGACCTTTGACCCGTATCAATGTAAAGATAAAATTGATTATTATCATAGTTCTAAAACCTAACTTAATGATCGACTCGAGACTAAGCCCATGTCAAGGGTTGGGTTGACCATTGACCCTAGTCAATATAAAAATACAAATTATTATTAACATAGTTTTAAAACCTAACTGGAGGGTCGACCCAGAGCAAGGCTTAGGTTATAAGTATGGACGATCAACCCGGGTTAACCTGAAAAAATATAAAAATAAAAATGATTGTTATTATAGTTTTAAAAACCTGATTTTGGAGTTGACATGGGGCAAGCCTTGGTTACGAGTCGAGAGAGTCAACTCAAGTTTATCAAGGTTAAGGTAAAGAAAAAAGTGATTATTATGATATTTCTATAAACAAACTTGGGGGCTGACCCAAGGCAAGACTTCGGTCACATGTCAAGAGGGTCAATCAGGATTGATCCAGGTCAATATATATATAAAAGTGATTATTGTCATAGTTTAAAAACCTGATTTAAGAGTTGACCCGAGACAAGACCTAGGTTACAGATCTAGAAGATCAACTTGAGTTGACCCAAATTAAAAAAAAAATCAAAGCAACCTTATTTTTTTAAAAAAAAATTCAATGGATTTGTTAACATGTTTTTATCTTGGGATGATCGGGTCACAGGTCGACCCGAGTTTGTGATCGGGTCAGTCCAGATCAATTCTTTCTCTATTATTTTTAAACTCATACCAGTCCAGGTGCAAGCCCTAGGTTGGCGAGTCTCATTTTGTGTCTACCAAAAATAAAATAAAATAAATTATTCACTCCAGTCCAAAATATATCAAACACAAGGCAATTATTTCTCTAGTCTAATCCTATCTAATCCATTTTAATCATGTTCAGTCCAATCCAATCAAATATTATTTGAAATACCAAACATTACCTAAAATTATTTATTTTTCTTATTGTAGAGTTTGAGGATGTGTTCACATTTTTTTTTAATTTTTTCCACATGTTCCATTTGTTAACTGTTTTTCTTAATATTACCATATACAATATGGTAATAAAAGTGGGCACAATTTTTAATTACACCCATTCTTTTTAGGAAACATTTGTGGTTCTTTTTTTTTCTTCTTCAAGGTTCATTAGTATTTTTTTTCCACATGCCCCATTTTTAAAATTTTCTTTAAAGTTTTTAAGAATGTTTAGGCATGTTATATTATCATATAACTTGATAATAAAAGATGATTTATAATTACTAAAACATATTCAGGTGTACATGCCTGGACTATATAGTTTTTAAACGGTGACACACTAGCAAATTTTAAAAAATAAGTAAAATTAAATTTTAATATTAAAAGATAAAATTAAAAAAAAAGGTCACTCTAGGCATGTTTAATTAGTTTTTAATTACGGTTGATAATTATTTTTGGTTTTTTTTGTAGGTTAATCACAATCTCCAAAAAATATACTGAAAATTAGTTGGTTCTTGATTTTGTGTATCTATTTTTGTTGTTGTATAATTTTATAAAAAATATTTTTTTAAAAATAAAGTTATGAGACTCAATTAACTACATGACTCGGGTCACAAGTTTGATAGGTTAAGCCATGACACCTAGGTTGACCAAAGATATTGTCGTCTCAATATTTTTTTTTAAATATTATCTTAGAATAATTTTTTAAATCAAATCATATTTTTACCAATAATTTAGATTTAATAATATTGTAAAAGAGTTTTATGCAGCGTAGCATAGGGATGCAACCTAGTTAGAAAAAATAAAAAAAAAACTAAACCTCTTATAAAAGTTATTATTCATCATGACTCATATTACTATTTATTATAACAGTGTGATTATAAAATTTCCCTTGAATAAAATAAAAACTTTAAACCAGGCATTGATGATCTAATGTGGGACCTCTTATTTTTTATATAGTAAAATTACTAATTTAATTCTAAAATAAATAATCTAATGTGGGACATCTTTATATTTTCAAGTGTTCTAAAATATTGTAATTATTTTAAGCTCCGTCACGTTTGTTTGCTGGAAAGTAGTTTCTTTTTGGAAAGTGAATTTCGGGAAAGTGAATTTTAGAAAAGTGAATTATTTTCTGATGTTTGGTAGTATAATGGAAAATAAGTTGAAAAACACTTTCCAGTATTTGATTATGTCATGGAAAATGAGCTGGAAAATAACTTATTAATGTTTTATTTTTCTCAAGTTTATTAAAATAATGAGGAACAATCTTACAAATTAAAAAGTTGAATGAGAATGAAATTGAAAAAAAATATAATTTCATAAATTATCCCAAATAAAATAAATAATAATCAAAATAATAGAGATCATATCTAAAAAATAAAAAAATAAAAGATGAAGAAATTAAAATAATAATAATTAATATTTCATAAATTATTTCAAATAAAATAAGTAACAATTAAAAGAATGAGGACCAAATTTGATACATAAAAAATTTCAATAAAAAAATGATAAGGGAAAAGCAAATAACAATTATAAAAATGAGGACCATAGTTAATATAAAAATTAAATTTTAAAAGATGAAATTGAAAAATAAATATTCAAAATAAAATATATATAGCAATCAAAAGTTTGAGGATCAAATTTGATATAATCAAAAAATAATATGATATTTTTAAATTTTTCACAACTTCCGGAAAGTGTTTTCCGTTCAAATTTTCTAGGAAAACACTTTTTTGAAAACCAAACTAAATTTTTCTTTGACTGAAAAGTGTTTTTCGTTGATCAATTTTTTTAATAATAAAAAAATATAGAAAATATTTTTTTTAAAAAGGGAAGCCTTAATGCTTCTAAAGACAAATGTTAGCAACTCACGGATATTTTCCTACTGTTCAAACAAAATTAAACTGAATTGTGGCGTAATGCGGGCCCTAGCTAGTTTATTCTAATTTTTACGACTTTTGAAACCAGCATCTCAGTTTAGCTTTTGTCTTCTAACAATTCATAGCAGTTACTTTAATCTAATGACTAAAATCACGTTAGATCACCTAAAAGGACACCTATAATAAGATATTTTTTATTTCAAAATTTTGAGAGCCGCTCGCTATTTTTAGCATACGTGGCTCACTTCAATCATAATTAATAATATTTTTTAGTATTATTAAATTTATTTTTTCGAAACCTTTTTAATTACCATAAATATCATAATTAAAGCTACAAGAATGTCCCTGAGATCTTATTTATTCATTCTTTCCTTTCCTTTTTTCTTTCCTCTTTTTGTCCTTGGAATTTATACCTCCTTATTTTGACCACTTGATTAAAATGCCCCATTTTTCAATTGTGATATTTTTACCAAACTATATTATTTTTCAAAAAAATTTGTATGTGCTAGTTTGTCCTTTTTTTTTAATGCACTGATTTAAAAAAAATCATAATTATTAATAAAACTCTAAAACGTATAGGTTTTCTATTATACATGAATGCACTATGAACTAAGAGACAATTCACTATAGACTTACTATGCACGCATGTACTGTGGACCAAGAGACAATTAACTGTGGACTTGCACATTTGCTTCGCTATATATTGAGAAAACACTATAGAAACCATTCCCGTGTTTTTAGTCAACAATTGCAGCTAGGGGCGTGGCCTTCTCTGCCACAAGCCGTTGGATCTGGCTTTGGTAGCCGGATCCAGCGCTATTGGGTCTAGTTGACAATCCAGACCCAAAACACTTTCAAAATGTGTCAATACTCAGCCAGACCCAACATACACTGTATCGTCTGTGGGGGGCGTTGTCTTCGCTGTTGTTTGTAAGTCAGACAAGGTTGCTGAGTCGTTGCAACAGCCAGGACCTAATGGCGTTGGGTCCTGCTGGCACCATTAGAGTTGGGTCTTGCCTTAGCAGGACCCAAGACTGTAATTGGGTCATTGTAGCAGGACCCAATAGCTTTGGGTCCTGAACCATTAGAGTTAGGTCCTGTCCTAGTAGGACCCAAGATTGTAATGTTTTTTCTTTTCCTTTTCATACGTGTGCAGGAGCCAAAATCACATTGGGTCCTGCCGGTGCAGGACCCAATTGGGTGTTGGGTCCTACACAGTACAGAACCCAGAGGGATTTTGGGTCTTGCACTTGGCACTAATAAGATAAATTCCGTGGGTAAGGATTATATTAGTTGGTCGCGGGTAATTGAATCTGAGTTTGTAATTTCAAAGGGTACTCAGAATTTAGTTAAATCTTCACAATTCTTCTTCTTTTTTTTTCAGAACTTATCATTATTTTTATTTCAATTTTCAATGTTAGGAGAAGTAGATTAGTCTCCATACAAATAAAAAGATAAACTGTATAGAACTTCCTTCAACTATTGAGAGTCAGGTGTATTTATAAAAATATATTTATTAAATAGAAAAACGAGTTTGAGTAATAATAAAAAGACTAAATTACCCAAATAATTATTCTATATTAAACGTAAGTTGTTGAACAAAACTCTAAAGGGAAAATCCAATATTAGTGTTAGTTACATATTGTAGTGCCACTGTTTTTTTTTAAAAAAAAAATTTGAAAAAATATTAAATTTGTTATTGAAATTCAAGATATTCTTATTTGTATTATCAATATTGTTATTTTTATGATAATTAATGTTATTGAAATTAAAAATATTATTATTTGTATTATAAATATTATCATTATTATAATTATCTTGGGTCTGGCGGCAGGACCCAAGGCTAAGGGGTCCTGCTTCAGGACCCAATGCTCTTGGGTCTCGCGTCCGGACCCAATGCCCTCGGGCAGCGTCATGACCCAATGCTCTTGGGTCCGCAGCAGGACCCAAGGCTAATAGGTCTTGCATCAGGACCTAAGAGAATTGGGTTTGACGTCAGTACCCATTTCTCTTGGGTTCGGCGGCAGGATCCAATGTTAATGGGTCTTGCATTAGGATCCAAGAGAATTGGGTCCGGCGGCAGGACCTAAGGCTGATGGGCTCCTGCCTCAGTGCTGGGCACACCCTTGCACACAGTTGGCACTTGGGGTGCTTGCCTGTGGGCTGGGAAGACCCCAGCGCATACGTGGTGCTTGGGCTGTCTGCCTATGTGCTAGGCACACCCCAGCGCACACGTGGCGCTTGGGCTGCATCCGAATGCAAGGCCCGTCTTCCAAATCAAAAGAGAAATGGGCTCGTTAGGAAGAAAGATAAAATGTCTATCCATTGAAAATTATGATCCAGAGTTGCTTTTCTATTCTAACTCCTAAAGCTAGAATCCAAGCCACCAACCCAATTTACGAACCAAGTGTGCTTCCTCAGGTAGAGACCACCATAGGCCCAAATTTAACTCATCCCGAGCTCAATTCATCACTTACTTAATGAGAATGTAAATATTGTGAATTTTTGTTGTTGTAGAATTAGCAAAGTAAACATTAAAAGTTGATAAATTATTATAGATTCAAAAAGATTTGATGAAATGGCACAGTTTGACGATGTTGCGCTTGAAGCGTGACATGGTCAAATTCTAATCTTCTACCTAAATTGGTTGACTAGTTGGATCCAATTATATTAACCGGTCGACTGGTTCACACAAAAAACCATAATTTTATGAAGTTTTTCTTCCAAATATATTTTATGAGTCAAAATATACCTCTTTGTCAAACTTATTGAATAAATAATAAACTTCAATTTAATTCTCAAAAAGTTATTGTTCACACAATAGTGAGTGATTCTGAGCAGTTAGGTGTGAGTTTGCCGTAACTAAATGAGGATATGCCCCAAATAGATTATGTGGATAGCCTAACAGATGCATTTATGGATTAGTGGGATATGTCTATATCCAAAAAGAGATCTGGTCGCACCAGATTAGAATAGCAGTTTAAAAGGTTCATAACTTATGATCCGACCGTTGGATTGCATTTAATTTTTTACAGGAGTTTTCGGAGGCTATAACTGCGTCGACAAGAACTGTCGGATCTTTGGATATTAAAATCTCACTGAGGCCCCCAAGTTTTGAGATTTTTCTTGTTATTTTCGGAATTAATCGATCAGTTTCATTAACTATTACAAATCGGTCGACTCATTAAGCTAGAAATGACACAGTTTGACCATGTTGGATTTTAGAAACATAACATGGTTAAACTGTGATATATCACAAAAAAATTTTGAACCTATATCAATTCATCTTTTTTTTAAAAAAAAAATTGCGTTCCAGTTTCCCAATTTATCCAAATAATGTTGTTCTCACGCACAGCTCTATTGAGATTATCTTTTCGTTTTTTGGTTTTTCCCCTCATAATTGGACCGAAACTTGATGGAGCACTATGTTCTGCTTAAGCTAGACGAAGGTGGTGTTGGGCAATATGATTCAACCATATATTTACAAAATTTTGAATTATTTTTAGTTTTATTTTTTATATATTTTTAAATTGTTTTAATGTGCTGATATTAAAAATAAATATTAAAAACAAAAAAATTATGTTAATATATTTTTAAATAAAAAACATTTTAAAAAAAACCTTTTACAACATTCTTAAACAAATAAAAAAAAAAGAAATTATATTATAATGGACAAATCTCATGGTCATTATGTGAGTTGATTTTTTTTTAAAGAAACCCAGAGATAGAGAATTATAAAAAAAAAAATATCAACCTGAAGTAACTTTGAACTAATTAGATTCTGATTGCAATAAATTTTTAAAATTGATTTAAGATATTTTTTAATTTTTTTTCTTAAAAAAATCATTAAAATGTTTAGTAACTTTGAACTAATTAGATTCTGATTGCAATAATTTTTTAAAATTAATTTAAATTATTTTTAATTTTTGTCCGAATTACTTTTTGACTTAAATAAAAATGATGTTACAAAACCGAGTCAAAAAATCTTTTTTTATTTATCAAAAGTTAAGATTAAAATTAAATTTTTTTGAATTTTAAATTACATTACCTACTTTATAAAAATTGAGTTATTTTATTCAAACATATTTCTAACTTATTTTATTTGAATTATGATTAAAACAATTTTTTATAATTTATATTAAATGAACTCTTACAGCTTGTTTAGAACTAGTTCTCTATTATAATTAAATTTTTAAAAGTTTGTATTAAATTAAATTCAATTCAAAGATTCCAAATATGGTGGTAAGTATTTTATTTAAAAAAATATATCTACATTTTCATAATTTATATGAGAATAAAAAAGGTAGAATAAATAGAATCCCGTGACTACTGAAATCACGCTCCTTAAAGGGAGGTCAACTAAGGATTTCTAATGTTGGTGAGAGTTTTCAAATGTGAATCGAATTTTTTTTTCCAGGATGCTGTCTAGTACCTTGACTTGGTGGTACCCACAAAATTGGTGTCTTAGGAGAGAAGGATTTCTTATATGAAAAAAAACCTCATCGGCCTCTTTGTAATTGACCACTGCATCAGAAGCAATCAACCATAGAGGAAATATGTTCATAGCATGTTTCCTTTTACCCTCAAGGCAGCCATTTTTGACCTGCAAATGTTCAGGCACCACATGGGGAAACCAGTTGAACAACCATAGTGTTCAAGCGAGCAAATTATACATATAGTAGAACACTCCATGAACACAAAGACTTCGTACAAATATAGAACGAACTTAATATTTTTGTTTTCAGTGCTCATGGTTATTCTTGGAACTTGATTCTTTTTGTGAAGTTCCCATTAATCCGTAAACTGAAAAGAAGACATGATAAAGACAACAGGGAATCAATCAGATATGTCAAGCCACAATTTTACTCTTAACACCACTTTATTACAGCCCTCGCATTTGATCTCCTCAGTTTCTTAATTCCATTATTGAACAGTCACTACAGGCGTATTACATTCTAGAATTAAAAAGTTAAATTACAGTAAGAAAGTGCTGCGGTGCACAAAGTAACGAGCTTGATGGTGTTCCTTCTCAGCAATTCTCTGACATATATATATATATATAGCCAACCACTTTAGAAACAAGGAGTTGGATTTCTCAGGGCCTTCCAAACTGTTACTAAAATCAGCACTAAAGTGAAAGGTTCAGGTCTAAGCTTGCTTTATTCTCATCATTCTTCACAGCTTCCTTTCTTTGAGAAGAATCCACCAAGCTGGTCGACACAGCTGCAGCTGGGATCAGGTCTTTTAACTTCTCAGTTTCTGCCATGAAGTCTTCACGTTGAAATAAGGGCTTCCAGACAGTAACCTGCTTCATCTCTTCCTCAAGTTTTCTCTTCTTGTTCTTGCCATCTATCTCCGGTTTCAAAGCGGGATCTGAGACATTCATTAGTCGATCACGAGCCTCGCGAATGCCTTTGATGAGCGCAAAGAATCTCTCTATTTTTTCTTCTTCATTCTCTTCATCAAGATCGTCACTGAAAAGTTTTCTCTTCTTGCTTGCACCATCCATGATGATGTTGGCTGTTGGATGCAGGGGCAAGCCAGGAAGCAGGCAGTCACAAGCAGAGGAAATGCACTTTGTAGGTTGCTTCCCCGATGCTTCTGGGAGACCCATACTTGTAGTCTTGTTGTACACAAGGTCAGGGTCAAGCACGTACAGTGATTTTTCACTTTCCATCGATTGGTTTTTGATCCAATTTTCGTTGGACCTAAGCATCCCTCTTTTTCTATGTCAGTGCCCATATGGATGATGCTATTGCTGTCTCTATTAAAAAACAGAAAAGAAACAATGTCGTTTTGCTAGATATAATCTTTTACTGTTCAACTCTATAGCGAAATGCCGCCCTCCTTTGAGTATATTATAGTGTTATTTAATCTGTGGATGTTGTTTGTATTTCTGCATCTGTTTCTTTCTTCCTTTTCTCCCTTTCTTTCATTTCTGAGGTTTCTTCTTTCAGTTTTTTAGTAAAAATAGTTGACGATATTCTGCCTTGAGAGTAGACACAAGTACTAAATAATAGAACACTAAAGGTATTTAAATGTATTTTTTTCAATCTGAGAGAATTATTTTTGTTGTATATTAAAATCAATTCAACTTATTTAATGAATAAAATGTGATTAATTAACTGATGAAGAAAACTAATTTTGTTGTCTGATCAAAACATATAAATATTGAGTAATCTGATTAACATTGAACTTAATATAATAAAATAGTTAAATAATTGAAAAATAAGACAATGAATGTTGATATCATGCATTGAACCGTGAGTCATATATTACTATTTGTTTTTAAAAAAATGGATATATAGGTTTTTTAAAAGGGTTTTCTTACTTAAACAAAATTCTAAGCGTAAATAAAAAAAAATTATGCAAGCCTTTAATTAAATAAATTGAGAACTTTTTATGTAAATAAATGAAGAAAAATCATTAACCATAACTAAAAATAAAACTGGAAAAATCAGGAGATAAATATAAATCAAGATATTTGATCTCACAACTTGGAACATTTACTGGTATTGTTTACTGAATTTGTTTATTAAAATTAATTTTTTTAATCAATTAAACAATAATAGAAATAGACACATACATGAGATTTATTAAATAAAAAAAAAAAATACAAGGCTACACATATTAGAAATATTGTTTAAAAATAAATTTTATCTATATAAAATATATATAAAAAATTATAGATATATCAAAACAATATCTTAAAAAAATAAATAAGAAGACCTATTAAATGAAGGTATTAAAAAAAACCTCTATTAAAAAAAGGCTAAATAAGCAAAATAAAAAATCATATATGAAGGATATTAATCGAAACATAAATTAAAAAAAAAACATCTTAAATAAAGACATCAATAAAGATAAAAACCAAAATTGGAATGAGTTGGTTTTTCAAGAAATAAGAAAAACAAATGAATCAGGTTATAGATCCGATTGAGTTTAATCAGTTGATTTTATTTGAATTAGATGATAAAAAAAGCAACAATAGTAAATGAACATTTTTTTTAAATCATGATAACTTGAAAAAAAAAACTTTGAAAGTAAAAAAAATGGATTAAAAAAGGATAAAAAAACCAACTCGAGTCAACCTAAAATAGCGTGATAGACATGTAACTTAGGTAATAAGAGGCAAGTTAACCCATGTTAATCCACAAAAACCATGGTCGAGGTCATATGATAAGAATAACCCGATAGAAAAGAAAATGAAGAAAACCACAAAGCCAATCTTTTTTTCCAAAATAATAGGGCTAAATCGAAAAGAAAATCTTTTTTTCGAAATAATAGTGTTAAATCGAAAAAAAATAACTTAAAAAAAAAGAATAAGGACCAAATCAAAAAAAATAATACACCATAAACTCGGATTGAATGATGAAATTGAAACCAACAAAACTTTTACAAAATACTAGGAAAACAAATTAGATATCAAAAGAATAAGGATCGAATTGGAAAAAATAATATATGAAAAATTGCAATTGGATGAAAAAAATAAAAACAAATAAAACTTTAATAAAAAGGTTAAGAACATAAACTAGAAATCAAATGAATAAAGACTGAAACTGAAATACCAAAAACAAAGAAGGTCATCCTATAATTTCTTATAGAGGAAAGAGAAAAGAAGAAGAAAAAAGAAACCCTACCGACAACAAAGTGTGTCACCTCCGTCGACACGCGCAAAGACTAGGAGGAAGAGGACGCAGTAATGCTTCTAACAACATAATCTAGAGGCATCGCGTGGTACTGGTGCCTCACACGCGCTAACAACTTTTTAAATTTAATATTACTTAATCATCCTAAAAAAAACCAAATTACCCTCAATGATTTAAAATTATCAAAAAACTTATGTGAAAGGATCAAAAAACCTTTAGACTAATGGCTAATATTTTATTGATTACAAGGATAAAGATGCCTTTTAATGTATTTAAAAAAATAAAAAGACAATAATACCATTGGTCATCAATTATTTTTTAATTTTTGGGGCAATTTATTAATTTTACTATTTTGAAAAGATGCATATACCCCTGTATAATCCTTTAATGACCAATGAGCCATGAGAAAATACTAAATTACCTCTAAATCCAAGATATCTCATTTTTTTAAGGGAAAAAAGTAATTTCATTATAGTAATGAATAGTTTTTTTGTGTTTGAGTGTATAGTATTTTTGCTACGCTTTTTAGAGTTTTTGTAACAAGAAAATTAGTTGCGCCATATTGTGGGTAGGATTTCAAGTTATATTTTAATGTAAGAGAAGAATATGTTTGTATTATGAATATATTTTTTTGCATCTTGAGAAACTTTAATTGAATATAAAAAATTTGTTGCATGTGTTTAATAAAATAAAGTAAAAATTATATGAAATAATCGATCATAAAAAGATTTATTAACACTAACTAAAGACTAAAGAGGGAAATTGAAAGATATTTGGTTTCGTGACACAAGATATTCTTCAACTAATTCTTTTATTTAATTATATAGAAATAAAAATAGATTTTTCATTACAAATGCAATAGTTTAAATTTTGTAAAGAAAAACCTAATTGTTAGTAAAAATTCTCTCTCTCTCTCTCTCTCCCCCCCTTTTTTTTTTTTATCAATGTATCTTTCTTAGCAAAAAAAATATCTTTCTATAACTATCTTGTTTATTGTGTAAAACTATAAACAATTAAAATCAAGATTTAAAAAAGTTCTAATGATATGAAATAAGTTAAAAATATATCTTTATAATCAAAATCTCTATTCTTTGTTTTTTGACAAAATATTTTTTATCACAAATTTTATTTTTAAAATAAAAGGTTATCATAATATTAAAAGGTAAGTTTTAATAAAAACAAAAAAATATAATAAAATGATGAGTTGATAAATTTTAACGTGAATGCATTAGAAAATATAACAATAATAATGTTTAGAATAAAAAATAAAAAATATAATAAAAGTATTGAAATAGATATTTCATATATATTTAGAAAATCATTCATATTAGATTCATAGAAGCTAATATCATTTAAAAATAATGGCATAATTGGATAATATTTAAAAATTATTTAAAAGATCATTTTTAAAAACAATTTAATAAAAAATGTGAAAAGAGAAAAAACAACGGGATTAAAAAATAAAAGATCAAGCACACATGGCTGGATATGCATGCCTAGCCCATATTGAACCTAGGGCCACGCATCAGATTGCTTTTTTTTTTTTTTTTTTTTGTAATAGGGTAGACTAAACATTGTCCACCTCATCTGATTTTTTTAAAATATGATGGACTTTGTGTTTCTAATTGGGTAGACAATGCATCGTTCTTTTTTCATCTTTTCTAGTTATTAGAGATGACTTTGGTGATTGGAAGATTAGAGTCTAACTTTTTAAACTATAAAAACCTGAATTTCAACTATTTTCACCTAAAAACATGAGATAAAAACATCTCATAAATATCTGTAATTTCATTTCTAACAGCGAAATACATTTTAATCAATCTAAAATTTTTAAATCAAATCAAATAAGAAAACCTTCCCAATCTCTTATTTATTAAGTTTCATTTAACAAAAATGAATTTACAGACACTAAAATTATAATTATTGGTAGTCAAAATATGACCACTTAAAAGCACTCTCTCCTCAAACTTTTTTGATAATCTTCTCTCGCCTCCCTCGAGACCAACAGACTAGAACACAAATGAAGTTAGGGACAAAAACAAACATTTTAAGTATAGAAGGGGCTAAATTAGAAAAATATTTAATTGAGCGACAATAATCTAGATTTACATGCATTTTGAATAGTAAAAAAATGAGAAAAGGCTGCCAATTAATGGAAATATGGAATTTGGTTCGTATTTGATTTAATTTTATCTTTTGCAATAATTTATTACTTTCCCATGAAAAATCAACATGTCATTAAATATGATTAAACCTCGAACAATTTCATATACCTCAGGCAAGCACAAACATGTAATATAAAAGAATAAAAAATCTAGGACAATAAAAAAAAAACTTTTGAGCACAAAAATGAAAGGAGCTGTAGCTTTAAGATTAGAAAGCAAAATAAAAAAAAAATTACAAATCAAGAAGGAAATATACCAATGCCACAATACTTATGAATAAGGAAATGTGAGAGGATGAATAATGATTCTATAATAAAACAATAATTTTTTTTTTGTTAACTAGTTTGTTGTTTGTGATACCGCAGGAACGTTTTTGTAATGTTATTAAATTCGGTTTAACCCGATGGATCAACCTAATAACTTTCCTACCTAGCTCATGCTTATGCCAGGTTTCAAACTAAACTAAATGAGAATTAATCTAATATAATATAGTCTACTTAACGGTCAACTAGCAATTCAATCACCTAATAAAACATGATTTCACTTAAAAAAACTCAAAACAACTTTGTTTTCACTTTTATTTTAAAAACAATTATTGAAATGATGATATAACCTAAATAAACTCATTTTCAATTTGAAAACACTCTTATATTTATCCAAAACCCCAAAATAAAATCAAACCAAACCAAACAAAAAATTTCAAGCCATATTCTATTTTTTCAAGAACATGAATGATACAAAACACTTTAATGGAACCTTTTTTTTGTCAAAAGGAGCCAATTGACACAAAGATCGACCTTTTTTTATAGTAGAAATGCTAATAGCCTATCGCTTTCTCTCTCATCTTCTATTTCGGTGACCCTCACTCCTCTTAAATTCTAGGGTTTAAAATATTATACAAATAAATTTAGTACTTAAATGTGAATTCCTAAAAAACTAAGGACTAAAAATAAAAAAAATAAAAATTATATGGACCAAACTATAGTTTTCCACGAATATGAACAACAAAAAAGAAAAAAAGGGTTGTATTTTATTTTCCACGTTAGATTTGGTCCCACTTGTTTGAATTTTGTTAAATTGATAAAATTAAATTATATTTTGTAAAATATCAAGGAATTTTTTTAACATTGAAAAAACAACATAGAATGCAAGCTGTAGCAAATTATGAGGCTTTAAACAATATGAATATTGAAGGATAAAATTAAAAAAAAAAAAATTAGTGATCAAAACGAATAATTTTTGCAAGTATTAGAAAAGAAAAGGGGGAGGGGAGCTAGAATCACACATTGTAGCATTCCACGATGTGTCCGCGTCTTACACCACATTGAAAAAAACTATATTTTATTTATTTTAGTTTATTTTGTAATTAATGTTTTATTATTGTGCAAGACTATAATGGAGGGTTGAAACTTCATGAACAATCTAGTAAAATTATCTTACCGAATTCTTAGAAAGAAATTATTCGAGATTGAAACATCCATTGCAAGGAAATTATGTTAATTTGAAGAGGCTTTTTCTCTCATTCCTCTCTCTCTCTCTCTCTCTCTCTCTCTCTCTAAAGGGAATTCAAAATACCAGTGGAAATTTCTTAATATTTCTGTTCCTGCAGAGCACTACGTAAGCAACAAGCAAGAAAAAGTATCGAACACGCTTCAGAGTTACACAAACTGGTATGTGCGCGTAGACAGGAAGATGCCAGAGCACGTTCGGAGATTATTCCAATCCTACAAATTAGAAAGTCCCCTGCCCGTTTATGTCTGCCTGGAGAACTTGTTAGTACCTTTATTCCTCTTCTGATCAACCACCAGTTTGGCCAAAAATTCTCATCTAACTAGGGATCCTGCAGCTCACACCCCATCATTTAAATATCCAAGCACATCAAGTCACAGCACAAGAAGTTAGTACAGATGCATGTGTTCACTGCAATATCGCCACTTGAGCAGATGCTCGAAGGCAAAATGTTTTCAAGCAACACTTGAGGAACTTGCATCAAGCTTATGCCTCAAGGATGGCAGGATGCTCTGGAGTTCATCCAGCAATCATGCATATCATCACACAAGATGATCATGCCCATCACAGTTGAGAGAGTATGGCTAATGATGATTCTTTTAAGAAAGGTGAGAAGATAAATGTCAGGGCATAAGAATGTCAATTGCATAGAGGATGCAGAGTGATGGAAACTCAACCAAATTTATTTTTACTGTTCTAAAAATAAATAAAGAAAAATTTAGAAAGTAATTTCTAGAAAATCATTTTTCATAACACAAACGGGAGGCATGATGATTCAACAACAAATAAAGGAAGTAAGTCATGGCAGCACTTCAAATGAATGGTTCAAAGTTGCGCGCTGCGCCAAAATTAAGGTAATGGAAAAACTGCATAAACCCGGGTATTCTTTGTGAAATTAAGAAGATATGCAATACTCATGAAAATGGGTTAGTTATAAGTTAAAAGTCAAAATCCTCCATCATAAAAACATCCTTCAACCAGAAGCTTTTTAGTAGGAAACTATCCCCCACCATGAGAACGCCTAACACAACATTATTTGAGCATAACCTTCTTTATAGGAAACTGTCTTTCACCATGAACATGTCTTTTACGATCTCTAACCATGATGATTTCTACAACATGCATCAAAAGCCACTAAGAATCGTTAGGTTTTGAAACTAACCAGGACACCTGGGGAAGCGAATAGTAATGAAGTATGTTATAAGTCAAACCCTAAAAAACCACAAGATTTGTTACGAGTGAAAATCCTCAAAGTCCAAAAACACAATAACTAAATCTTTTTATATAGTAAAACTAGAAAAACTTAATAATACTGAATAAAATAGAAGAATAAAAATAGAAAAGTTATTTTATTTAAATAAAATAATAAAACTTATAAAATATACAAATTTCTAAGAGATTCAGGGTATCATGCTCGTCGTCTATATAAATTTCTAAGTGGTTATGTAGAACCCAATGAGGATGAACGTATACTTGGAAACTTCTAAGTGATTATAGGTTCTTGGTGAATGGGAAGCTTGTAGCTTTTCTAGAATTATGATGGAGCTTAAAAACCCTTCATTAAAGAGTGGTCATCGTAATATTTTTTTTTACAGGGCATTAGAGCCCCTCCACTAAGAGTGGTGATTATATGATGTTGCTATTTGTACTAGAAAGATCAATCACATCCATCCCTTGAAAATTGATGCATATAACACCGAGGAGATTACATCTATCAATTGGAGAGTGATGGATATAGCACTAGAAAAATTACATCTATCTCTTTTATAGGAGACGTTTTGAGGGGCCTTCAACTATCATTTGTAGAGAATAAATAGTCATTTTAAATAAGTCATTCATATTCATGAAACTTATATTTTTATCAAGGATTATACACCCTAAGGTGATATGAGTGATAGGTGTGGGGAGAGGTTCTTAGGAGGAAACATGTCGTGAAGATGACATTAAGATTGCGTGCCACTAGCTTGGTGCTACGGTCACAAAACCCTTCAATATATTTTAGTTCTAAATTGTTATACTAAGCATGTGCAGATCCTCTGAAGGTTGTAGGGAATAATACTTGTGTTTTAAAAAGTTTATACCCATAAATCCTTCTTGATCCAGTAATTTTTGGTAAAAATATATCGATAAAAACTTGGTTCATCACATGTTTTCTATAAGCATCAAATAATCCTTTTCAATTCACTTAAGATGCTTCTTTGTGAATCTAAACTAGCTAGAACAAAAGGTTATTGCCTCTTGGATGCTTACTGTCTGTTCATTTTGAATGATCTAATGTATCCGTTTGGCGATAGGCGGCGAAGGTGAAGGGGTTTGCATTAGGAGGGCTGTGTCAATGAAATCTTGAAAACTATCAGAGAAATACATATCAGAACTTGAGAGGGACTAAAGGATCCATAATTCAACAGCAGATTCAGTGGTGCAGCCTGTCCAGCTAATTAATAAAGATTGGTTTAGGGACTCCAGCAAAATCATTCCTTGAAGTGATTGAACAGAAAACTGCTAGCTTCCTGAGTGTGGGCTCCTGGACAGTTGTTTCCCTGGCTAAAAAAAAAACACGACACTTGACTCTGTTTCTCTCCTTCCTGGAACAACTATTATTGGGACTCTAGAGTCCAAACATGAAACATGTTTTATTTGAGAGTGTGTAAGCGTTCTAGGACTGCAAACATGTGGTGTCCGAGAAAATTCAAAGACCAGAAACGAGAATGACGGGCACCGAATCTATCTACGTCATTGCATATGCAAAGTTGACGTATGCTTCTTCACACCATTCCATGCGCCTTTTCTTTTTTCTTTTTTTCTCTACCGACTTCATAAATTCTTAATTATTCTTGAAAAAAGATTCTGCAGGTGTAGAAAAGGCAAACACTAGAATAAAGGAGTGTTTATCAATGCATATCAAAACAGCCTCCAGTAAAATTGACAGTTTTTTTGACTCGTGTTTTAGTTTGAATTACTTTTTTAAAATAAAATAATTATATATATAAGTTTTTTGAACATGTTTTTATTATTAAAAAAAACTTCAAGTACAAATAAAAAAATTTATATACAATCATTGGAAACTATATATATATATATATATATTACTCATTTTAGCTATTTTCAAATTACTTTTTTAATTATGTTTTAGAGTTTTGATTTGATTTGGTTTTAATTAGCTAAGTTAGTTTAACATCTATTTAAATTGTTTATAAATTTAATTCACAAGTAGTATATTAATAAGTTATTTTAATTTAAAAATTTAAAGTTGTTAAAAATAAAATTTTAAAATAAAATTTATATTATTTATTAAGAGAGAGACTTGGTCCAACATTTATGTTTTAAAAAGTTTCAAGGTCGTCGCCTAGTTTTGCGGATGATAATTGGTCTGGACCGGTGAATGATGGGCATATGAGTGTGTTTGGTAGTGTGGTAGCGGTTGCTTTTTAAATAGCTTTTCGTGCCGAAATATATGCCAATGATGTTTTTTATTTTTTAAAAATCATTTTTAACATCAGCACATCAAAACGATCCAAAAAGTACAAACCACACTTAATTTTAATAAAAAAAAATCAAAATTTAACGAAACACAAATTGAAACGCAGATCCAAACAGGTCGCAATCAAGTTCAAACTCCTGTGTAGAACATGTACACCACGGTCCACCCCTAATTGTTTGATCAAGTAGATGCAAATTCATTAAAATTCTCAGTTTTAACTTTTACCATTTAGCAAGATTAGATTCTCCAAAAAAAAAAAAAAGAGGCTAGATTGGTAATTACCTTCGAGCATACCAAGGGGATTCTTTTAGACTTTTCAGCACTCTTGCTGATAAGACTCGGGAAAGACTTCGTTACATGAACCAAATTAACATTAACAACAAAAAACCTAAAAGATTAGATTGGTATTACTATTGATCATACCATATGTTTTGACTTTTTTTTTTTCAAGAAATTATTATGATATCATAAATCAGCATACAGATTAATAGATTAATCTGAATTGATCTAATATATTATTGTCTAAATATTTATATAAAAAAATAATATTTTTAGTATTTATTTAAGCTATTTTTTTACTTATTAAGTTGATTGGGTCATATTAAGTTAATTTTGATTTGATTTTTTTGAATTAAAAAAGTATTAATAATATTTAAAAATCTCTTTTTATATTAAAAAAGTAATTGAACTAACAACATAGCACGGGGTAAACTTTCTCCTTAGTCATTTTTATTTTACAATAAAGAATGACTAGCACAGCTCATGGAGGCCGACATAGGGTGATGGTGGGCTACTACATTAAAGTGAGTCCAAGACACGAAGATTAAAGGAGTGACCCAGAGAACTTTTCAAGAGAAAACGTCTGATAACAACAATAAAAACAGTATATGATGTCACTCATAAAGACTTCGAATCACCCGGGGGGGGGGGGGGGGGGGACGGGGACAAGAAGAAGAAGACCGAGGCAGTGAGAGGCCAGGAGCCCACAATGAGGTGATTGGTGTGGAGTTAATTTGCTGGAGCATTGTTCACAATGGGGCGATGCGATTGAAGGGGTCAATTGATTGCTTTCCTTTCGGCTGTATAGTCGTTTTTTATCACTCAAAAATAAATAAACAAACCATCGAATACTTCTTTTCTCCATGACCGGAGGTATAAACCACCTCCATCCAAGCATCCATTGGTGAGCATGTAATTAATCAAAATAACAAGGCCAAGGAGGTAGAAAATAAAAACAAGGAGAATGAAAGGGTAAGAGAATTATGCTAAAAGAGAATTTTTGTAGCTTAAATAGGAAAAATGTCTCTTTCAGGGGAGAGAGGGCTAGTTGTTCTACTGTGATTTCTTGTGGGTCTTATATATAGTATTGTGCCCTAATATACCATCGCGCGCAGGTTAATTGTGGGTGAAACAAAAAACTTACATGATATATATCTTGTTGTTTTGTTTATCCTATTTAGCAATTACACATTAAAAGTGTTTATACATGATATATTTACATGTGTAATGACCCATTTACAAAACTAACATATGAAATATATCACAGGTCACACTTCAAATTAGGACTCCAGACACCTTGGTTGGTAGCCTATCACATGAGCCATCTTTCATTCTTACTTTGAGCATTTGAAAACAATTTATCAACTACCCTTGAGCATAACTCGTGAATGATTAGACTAATAAGCGGGAAACTTCACAAGTTTTCAATATTTAGGCCCAACAACATCATATTGACATAACATTTCTACAAGTGTATGACAATTTAATGTTCAAATCTCATATTGTTGCAAATATGATGCGTCGCAATAATTATCCTTCCGGGTCGGAATTATCATGAATGATGTGAATGTAAAGAATAAAGAATTCTTGTTATATATAAAAAAACAAGGGGAATGAAAATTATCACCTAGTATTATGATCACTAAAAAACCTAATGGTCTGCGAGAGTCTTTGTAAGGGGACTGGTTGTGTAAGGGGAAGATGTATTACTCTCAGTGCACCCCACCTATGGTAAGCTGCCTCGTTGTTTGTTCTAAAGTCATGTTTTTATTCATTAGTCTATCTAAGTTTTGAGAAAAGTCCTCCTTAGTAAGGAGATCTTTATCTTATCAGTTAAAACTTAGTCATTCTAAAGCCTAGAAAAGTCTGTCCAAGGTTTAAGAAAAGTCATTCTCAATAAGAAGATTCTTATCTTACCAGGTTAAAACCTAACTATTCTAAAGCTCAAGAAATAAAAAATATTTTATTTGAAAATTTGGTCAAATCCTAATAGATAATCACAAACTTGTTGTGATGCCTATTAATTGATTTTTTTATATTTTTCAAAAATGATGAAAATACAATTTTTATTTTTTGTATTAAATATGCATGAAAATTTTAGAGTTTGGCCATATGCACATAAAATAAAACATATATTTCTTTTGGAATCATGAAATGTTTTAGAAATTTGGTTTAACCCGAAACAAACTCAAAACAAAGTAAATATCCAAAAAGATATTCAAATAAAAAAAAACACGAAAAACATAAAATTTCTTGACAAAAACATATCAACACACACACAAAATGAAAAGCACGATGAATGTTCTTCGTGAACCCAGAAAATGCAACTCTCATCATCGACCAGATATAGCAAAACCAAGGGCACAAAGAGATTATAAATCATGCAAGGGTTAATAATCTAGCACCTATTCACTTCGATTATCAATAAGACATCACGATTTGACCAGCGATGGTTTCAGTTTAAAACCAAAACTCTAAGGTTAAAATCATGAACAACATATTATTAAGACAAAAACAAAACCTAGATTACTGACGAACAAGGTCATGTGAAGTGGTTAGTGCTAAGAAATGGACCAAAACTAGTCTAAATCATGTAGTTAAGGCAATGTTCTTGGGAAGAACTTTACCCAAAAAAATGCACAAACCCAAAAAACTCAATATGATAGATATGCAACCCGACCGAAAAAGAAATGCATTAAGAGCCCAGAGAACGTACTAAACTTAGCAACCAAAGCTTAAGCATACTAAAAAAAACTTATTTTAACCATTAAAACAACAAGAATTACGGAATCAAAGGCAGAACAACAAACATAGCCTATGTCCTATAAAAGGCCAAAAACATATTCCAACACTATTTCATAAGGTTTTTTTCACATTGTTAACCATAAAGAAACATTCATATGGCTTAAACAAACCCAACTAACCACTAACAATTGTCTAAAAAAATCAAAAACAAACAACAAACAAACCTTCAACATGTATTGCTATAAAGACTTCATTCACTACCTTGAACAATCAAAACATGCTAAAAATGTACCTTAACCTAATATTTATCACCTCAGAGACAAAACTAAACATCCAAACTAAACCTTGAACAACACTTAATCACACATACTCATACTAAAACATGACATGGCTAAACACAAAAAGCAAGCACCCATTGCATTTAAACTAACAAAAGGCTTTAAGAAAAGACATAAAGGATACTCAATGCAGAAGATAACAATGAAAACAAAATGGAAAGGGAGGGGGTATGCTCATTAAACTACACCTCCTCATCAAAGTTGAAAACTTACCTTATCTAAAGATGTTGCCTCCTTAGTTTCTTTCCTTGACTGATGGTGAGTGTGGTCATGTAGTTGTGTGTCTGAGAGTAAGTGGAGAGCTTGGTAACAATGGTGAGGATCTATGTTTCAAAAGGTAACCTCTCTTTTGCTTCTTTTTATTCTCCCCTCCTTCCTATTTTTCTCTTTTTTATGGTCTTTTGCC
Source organism: Populus x sibirica (assembly GCA_019202695.1). Taxonomy (NCBI): domain Eukaryota; kingdom Viridiplantae; phylum Streptophyta; class Magnoliopsida; order Malpighiales; family Salicaceae; genus Populus; species Populus x sibirica. Next base: position 699,214 of record JAGMVL010000762.1, on the reverse strand, counting down.
TTCGTTTTTAAAGAGCCATAGGGATCCTTTTTAGGGCTATTCGACCATTCTCTCTCATTGATGTATAAGAATTAATCATATCCATCAATTAAGGCTGAGGTTCAGGCTTTTTAGTATTGCAAAGTCAATGAAAGGGCTACACTAGCCAACCTGGTTGGTTGGGGCATGGGTTTTGGCTTTTTGCAGCAGCGCTTTCAAGGCTATAAAAAAACTTATATTTTATCTAGCTATGAATACAACATTCAGGGTGTGAGGTGTTACATTTATTGTTTTGTTCTATGAAGAGATATGGTGATTTTGGACTTTGAAGATGGCAACAAAACCAATTTTCTCGATGCTTTTAGGGAGGAAAAAGATCTATATAGCTAGACGACAAGTCGTCTAAATTCATTTTTATTTTTTAATGTTTGGACTTATAAAAAAACGTCACTTTGGCCAAAACACATTGTTTTATTTAAATGAAATGAAGGTGTTTTGATAACCAATGGTCAATTAAGGTTCTAAAATTGAGATTTGATCAAAAGTCAAATTAGTCATTGATCTCTTGACTTCTTTTAATTGCACCTGTAATTACCTTATAACTTTCAATTTCATGCAATTTCACTCTAGTCAAACTAAAATACTGAACCCGAAATTCAACATCTTTTCTATTCTGGTCATTGGTTTCTAATTTATGTAAATTGATCCTCAATTAACCATTTAACTTTTATTTTTTTTTCAATTTGGCCCCCGATTTCAATCACTAGATTTTCGCATGTTTTACAAGTTTGTTATTGGTTTTTAATTTCTTTAATTTGGTTAATAATTGACCCCTAAACTTTGATTTTCTTGTAATTTCATTCTTGATTTCACCCAATTGAGTTTGGAAAAATTAAATTTGGTCCTCTAAAATTCTGATATTCTCAATTAAGCCTAAATTAAGCTTTCAAACTTAGTTTTTTTTAACCAATTAAATACCTGATAAAATTAATTTGACCCATTACAAGTCTAATTAAGTCCTCATACTTTATTTTTATGCAGATTCGTTCAATAATCCTTCAGTCTTGGATATAATGGGGTACAATTGGGCTATCAATTTTATCCAAAACTCCAGCTTGATTTCTCTATGCATTTGAAACCGCTCTCAACCTGTTTTTGCCAAATTGCCAGTCTTTTTAACTTTTAATTTTTATTGCTTTTCATTTAAAAAAAATGATAATTTGAGGGGAAACCTAAAATTGAGTTATGACACATATACTGCCTTAATGGTAGCATATGTAGCATATAGGTAACCACAATTTCATGTATCATGATCTCTTGACTTCTTTTAATTGCACCTGTAATTATCTTATAACTTTCAATTTCATGCAATTTCACTCTAGTCAAACTAAAACACTGAACCCGAAATTCAACATCTTTTCTATTCTGGTCATTGGTTTCTAATTTATGTAAATTGATCCTTAATTGACCATTTAACTTTTAATTTTTTTTCAATTTGGCCCCCGATTTCAATCACTAGATTTTCGCATGTTTTACAAGTTTGTTATTGGTTTCTAATTTCTTTAATTTAGTTCTTAATTGACCCCTAAACTTTGATTTCCTTGTAATTTCATCCTTGATTTCACCCAATTGAGTTTGGAAAAATTAAATTTGATCCTCTAAAATTCTGATATTTTCAATTAAGCCTAAATTAAGCTTTCAAACTTAGTTTTTTTTCACCAATTAAATACCTGATAAAATTAATTTGACCCATTACAAGTCTAATTAAGTCCTTGCACTTAATTAATTCTTTAATTAGGTTCATGATTAAATCAAATTGACCTATTAAACATCTAATTAAGTCCTCATACTTTATTTTTATGTAGATTTGTTCAATAATCCTTCAGTCTTGGATATAATAGGGTACAATTGGGCTACCAATTTTATCCAAAACTCCAGCTTGATTTCTCTATGCGTTTGAAAACGCTCTCAACCTGTTTTTGCCAAGTTGCCGTCTTTTTAATTTTTAATTTTTATTGCTTTTCATTTAAAAAAATGATAATTTGAGGGGAAACCTAAAATTGAGTTATGACACATATACTACCTTAATGGTAGCATATGTAGCATATAGGTAACCACAATTTCATGTATCATGTGTTATTATATCAAACAACATTTGGTATAAAACACACATTTTATTTTAATAGAAAAATCAGTGTTCAATCTTTAGTAAACATACTTTTAACTAGTAATTATCATATGAAGTTTCCATTCAACACTTAGGTTAGGATTCATATATGAAATCTGAAAAATCAGCAAGCATTTATGTAAATTCTGCATATAAAAACTTCTAAAAAAATAGAATTTATGCTTACATAATAGTTGAATCATTCACTTTAAGATTTAGCCATTTTTCCTTTACTCTCTCTCTCTCTTTATTTTATTTTCTTTCTTTTATAACCTCACAATTTATCTTTGGTTTCCTTTCTAACAATTCTATTGAATTTAAGCTTCAATACTCCATAATTTATTCTTGAATATGTGGATGGCTAGTGTTAGTTTATAAGATGGTGTTTAGCTTTCTTTTAAGTTCAAGAAAATGGAAAAAAAAAATTATAGTTACTACTAAATATTTTGTAGGATAGTACATTCCTCTCTTTCTATTGACACCTCACAAGCATGACAATGCCAAAACTTGCCCCACTTCACCTATATGACTTTGCAAAATTGTTATACTTAATTGACTTAATCGTTGGCCTACTTCACCTACTTAAATTGATAATTGCATTTTGGACCTTCTTTTTCTTTAGTTCTTTGACTTTTTTCCTCTAATTCTCTCCAATCTTACATTATTTTAAAGCATCATTAATTATAGTAAATACAAGTTTGAGGGTGTTATAATAAGCATCTATAAACTTGTGATCATGAACATTACCAGCCCAATTGGAGTTTCTGAATCCATATAAGAGGAGATCATGGGAGATAGTAAAGGATAAGTCAGAATGAGACGTTCCATAAATATAACATAAGATACATTTAACCATGAGCCATTACTCCTTAAAAAGAGCATGCATAAAGTGACAAGCCTTATTAATTGCAAAGGAAATAACTAACTATGTAAACATAAGGTAAAATTCACGACTCAGGTCATGAGACCATGATAACTCTATAAAAAGTAAAATGAACTAAATTAGCTCAATTCCTAATCAACCAGATGTTATAGGATGAAATTGAAATAAAAAATTATTTTAAAAAAAATATGACTCTAGTTAACCCATGTTAACCTTTTAAACTCGTGACCCGAATTATGAAAATGGAATAGCCTCGTAGAAAGTAAATTAAAATAAATTAAGAAGCTAAATTCTTAATTACTCTAATATTGAAGTATGAAATTGAAAACAAAATTCAATTAAAACAACATAAAAAACAACTCGAGTCAACATAAGTTAACCTACCAAATCCACAACTCAATTTATGAGATCGTGATAACTCTACAGTAAGCAAATCAAGAAAAAAAATGAATACTAATTCTCAATTAACTTAATATTTAAAGATAAAATTGAAAATAAATCAATTAAAATAGACCTGAAAAAACAATCTAGGCTTACTCGGGTTAACTTTTCAAACTCATGACCTAGGTCATGAGATCCAGATAACCTCAGAGAAAAAAACAAAAGAAAGATTATGAAACTCACTTCAAATATTGGACGATGAAATTGAAAAACAAAATTCAATAAAAAAAAGAACACAAAAAATGACCCTAGTCAACCTAGGTTAATTCGCCAAACTCGTGACCTAGATTATAAGACTAGAATAACCTCATTGAAATCAAATAAAAAAAAATCTAAAGCCTAATTCTAAATCAACCAAATGTTAAAGGATAAAATTAAAAATATATATATATTAAAAAGGATTAAAAAAAAATACGAGCTAACTTGTCGAATATGTGACTTAGTTCATGATACTAGGATAACCTCATTAAAAGAAATTCAAAAAATATTATAAAACCTAGTCCCTAGCAAATCCAATTTTGAAGGATAAAATTGAAGAAAAAATTAAATTTTACAAATAAAAAAAACAAAAACAATATGACTAATGAAGAAGGAGTTCCACTACATGGAAAGAAAGAAGGTAGCATCTTGGGGGTTGATGTTTGAAAGAATATGACCAAAATGGCTTTTGTTAGCAGAGAGATTGTTTGAAAGAAGGTAGTTATGTTTCTCTTATAACGAATCCTCTTAGAAAAGCCTATGATTGAATCCCATACTTTTACCATTAAAGGATTAAGCATCATTGGAATTAGAGTAGCTGGCCTTTTCTTCAACTATGTCTTGAAATATAGCCAGTTCATGCTAGAACCAATGTTTAAGGATGAAATTGAGAAAAACAAAAATTAAACCTTACGGGAAAAAAACAAAGAAAAACAAAACAACGCATTATTTTATGGAATAATGTTTTCTTAGAAGGGAATAGTGATTTCCCCTCCTCTCATAATAAATGTTATAAATATAATAATTTTCCCTCCTTTTTTAGTACTAGTTTACAAGATCGTGCTATGTTACGGGTCCAATAAAAAATAACATATATTAAACCTGACCTAATGGATCAACTATGAAACCTCATCATTGTAGCACTAGTATAAATTTAAATTATATGAGAGTTGTCCTAATATGACCTAATTGACTTAGTGGGTCTAAAGGCGACTTGAATGATATAAAAAACATTTTTTTGGCTTTAAAAAAATTAAGATGACATTATTTTTTTAAATATTTAGATCCAACTTATTGGATCGACTCAAACTTTACGGCTTAACCAGTCAAACCCATTACTCGAGTTATAGACTTCACTAGGTTTGATAACTTTGCTTTTAAAAAAAAAACTATTTTTACTAAATTATATGATAAAAAAATATATATACTCTTGCAAAATCTTGCACATATCAAATATTAGAATGTTTATTTGAGACTATAATAACCTTATAAAAAGCAAATTGAAATAAATTATGAAAATTAATTCAAAATCAGCCAAATATTGAAGGAAGTAATTGAAAGAAAAAAAGCCAATAAAAAAATCAATACAAACTCAATATTAAAGGTTGAAATTAAAAAAAAAATCAAAGAAAAAAATAAAGAGAAATAAAAAAATGAAAACTAACAAAAAGATGACAGGCTAAACGCCCAAGCCTGAGTGACCTAACATGCTCAGACCTTAAAAAAGCCTAGGTATGTGGGCCAGGCAGGCCTGCACGCCCGAACCATATTTTTTTTTTTTTAAAAGGCAAACAACATGTATTTTTTTTAAGGAAAAAAAAAACAACGCATTGCTTGTTGTGAAAAATGACACATCATTTACTACCTATAATCCAGCTACTACTATGATGGCCTGAAAATCAAGAGGATGTTTTTTAATGTAAAAATTATCTTTAAATCTATTTTCACCTTAAAACACTTAATAAACACCCTTACACTCAAAACCAATTTATCAATAAAAAAAAAACCCAAAAACAATCTAAAAATATAAAATCAAATCGAAAAAAATTCTTTCTTGAGGCCTCTATGTTTTCATACAAGATCAAAGTAAAAAAAACACCACCATTAAACTTTTCTTATCAAATAAAATCATTTAATACTAAACTTAATCAATTTAGTTGTTGAAATCATGACAACTGATAATTTTTCTGCTTACATTATTTTCCAAAATTTCTCTTTTCTCTCTCAGCCGTATTACTATGCTCTTAGTCATCAATTGTTAAACCTTATTGGATACTTCGGTGACATGAATTTGTGATTTCTGATGAGAGTGTTTGGAAACTCTTTTCTTTCTTTCTTGCAACAAATAAACTCTTTTATTGCCGATTTTAATGCGACTTCTGTTTATATCGATGATTCTTTATTGTACTTCAATTGTTCTGCGGTTTGCCTGTTTACATGCATTCTGTGATCATTTGAATCACAACCAATAAATCCCCATCAGTTAAGGTAAAAGAGATATGCTGAATGCATTCATTGCACTAAACATGTTATATATACAAAATATTTGGATGTTTGGAAAATAAAAAAAAAGTTTGAAATTGCCGGACTCTTCAGAAGGGAATTTTTTTTATATATATAATAAAGCCATTAGCTCTTCAGATGGGATTGGATGGAGAAAAGATTCGAAAAGGCTCTAGCTAGCAGTTGAGTCAACAATAATGCATGTCATTATTCAAGATTGATCCGGGAATGCCCTCCATCAAGCAAGAAACTGGAGGAATAGTTAGGGTTTGTGAATCTCCATATGCATTCCAACAATATGGATCCCGTATTGAATATCCTTCAGCAGGAAGAAGCTCAACATCTGAGAGTGTTATGTTGGTACATGGGAGTGAGTCACTGCACGCAAAATGCATTGGTGGGCTTCGAATATTGTAAGTTCCCTTTATGTTTTCATAGATAATTTCTGATACTGAAACGGCAGATGTTTGGTTGGCGCACCTCTTGGTGAGGCAGTAGAATTGGTCAATTATAATCGGATTCCTGACGTTGTCCATGTGAATATTACTGAAAGTTATTCCTGATACTGCTCCCGATCCACCTTGCCATGTCTTGATCCTAACTCCATTATCCGAGACTCTAATCACCGAGTCCCTGACTGTGATATTGGAAACACAGGCTCGTGAATTGTGATTTCCTAGACTCCCGATGCTGGTTTTAATACGATCAAAGGGGAAATTTGCAAAAAGATTAACCTACAAGTCCAAGAAAATGTGACAGACAAAATTCCAAGATTAGAGCCTTATATATAACATTCTGTACATACCTGATTCCATGACTCGGTCCACATGTGATGTTCTCTATGTCCACATCAAAACAACCTGACCCTATTGATACACAATCATCGCCTATGAACAGGTGAATATTGAACAATTTGATGTTAGTGAGCTTTTGAGGGAAGCTGTTAATGGAAATGAGAAAGATTTATATGTTCTGACTAACCGTTAGAGATCACTGAATTATATATCCCAACACCATTGGTGTTCTCTATGTGAATTCCGTCAGTGTTGGGACTTAAGGCAGGAGCGGTAATGTGAATTGAATCTACATGAACATTCTTGCAGTTGTCAAATCTGAGGTTGAACTGCGGGCTATTCTTGATTTTAAGTCCATGGATAGTTAGGTTTGAGCTCATGAAGAACCTTATGGCCTGCATTTCCAATGTGAGGTTTTACTGAAAGAATTCAAGAATATTTTGAATTGGGCGTGAAAATATATAAAAGGTTCGAGTGTAGATGACATACAGTTGGACTATCACAAGGTCCAGGCATTGTTGTTCCATTTATTCCCTGTGCCATAAATGTAAAGAATCAGTAACACGAAGTCAACCCAAATTTTTTTCAGGCTGTAAAGAGTTTTTCAAGAAATGGCTTGTGAGTGATGCTAGTTTTTTTATCATATATTTACAAAATTAATGAGTTCCATTTATTCCTGACATGAATCACTAACACAAAGCCAGCCCCAGTTTTTCAGGTTGAAAGAATTGTTTCAGCAGTACCTTGTGGGGTTTACAAGGAAGATCCCACCATTTCTCTCCTCTGCCATATATTACACCACCTCCTTGAAGTGACATTTCATTTATTCTGTAGAATACGAGCCATTGACGTCTGCTGTTCTTCTGTGGCCAAGAATCAGGTCCATCAGGTGGCATAAGAGTCCCATCAACCTTCTCAATGAACAGAATATAACCAAGCAATTACCAGAATTAGTAAGTCTTTTCAAACCTTAAAAGGCACAAAGAACAACCTGACATGACTGGCAAATAATATTACCTGAAACACTAGACCATCTTTGCAAGGACCAGAGAAAATTGTAGATTGGATCATGAAATCAAAACCATAAGGAACAAGGATGACAGCAGGATCAACTTGGTTGCAGGCCGCATCCCATGCCATCTTGAACGCGTCCGTATCATCTATTATACCATCACCTATAGCCCCAAAATTTCGTACATCAAAAACTCCACTAGAGTTATAGCCACTCCCATCTGAAGGATCAGCGGGCTCAGGTGGAGGAGTGGGAGGTTCGGAAATTGTGGATGATCTGTGATTATTATTGTGTTTGTGGTGTTTTGTATGGTTATGCCACCTAGCTTGGGTGCAAAGGAAGAAGCAAATGAAAGAAATGCCAAATACTAGTAAAGAGAGACGAGAATGCTCCATGTTAAGCTCAACTTGGTAGAAGTCTTAAATGGTGGAAACAAAAGAGAACTCTTCTAGAGTCTTTCCACTTGCCGGACCTCAAAAAAGAAAAACTGTTTGAATTGCTTTTGCACTACGAATTATCAGAAACTAGATCAAAAGACTACCTGACAATTAATATTTGAAGTTGAAACAAGCAAGATGCTTGTTCAAGTGACCACTGCGAGCACTAGAGCAACTTGACAAAGACCAAGTTTGGCTTTGGAAAGTATACAGAGCCAGAAAGGCCTGTTTCCATATTTATAATAAGAGTGGATAGTGGAGGTGGCTTTGAAAAACACTTGCACCTTACCACTTCTTTTAATGGCTTTGGTGGCGGGAACCGACCGAGTTCCTCATAGGCTTTGGCTTTTCTTTTTTTCTTTGAGAATGTGGAGTCTGCAGATGACTGTTCGGGAAAAAGGTAAAAGTAATAGCAAGAGTCGATAAGCCCCCGTGTTCCTCCCATAACTCTCACTTTCATCGGTCCCCAGCTTGGTTATTTCAGCGATATCACGTTTTATAATAGGTGTAAGTTTGACACCATACCTGTATGAGAGGATCGAAATTGATTTTGTGACTGGCACTGAAATTAGTGAAATCTCTTCCTAGATTTCAGCACTGTTTAAATTAAGCAGTGTAACAAATGAAGCTCTATCTGAAAACACATCTGGTTTGGAGCCTATGTGCAGTTCACCACAGCTGATCAATAGACACATGCACTTATGGATGCAGATAATTTCCATGTGGTTTCCCATGATGATGGCAAAACCCTTGCTTGTGGGAAAACAGATTAAACTGAATCATTTCCGTGGCTCTTGAGCTGTATATGCATATGGTATTTTGAATATGATTATTAGTGATCAAGGAAATGTTTAGCCCAACACTTATGTTCTACTACTTATGTATTGAAACATGGAAAATGCTTGTTAGTTGTCAAAGGTCTTCTTACAGCATATTGCAGCATCTCCACAGAAAGAAACTTTTATCTCAGTGGGAAAAATAGCCTGTCATGTAAGCAATGAAATTGAAGGGTGAAAGGACAAATATTGGTAACCATCAGGTTTGAAATAGCTTAATCAACTCACTGTCACTTCAACCATGTTTTGCAGTTGCTACGCTCATGTACGATTCGAAAGATACACAGAAAGGCAAACATCCACTTTCTGGAAGTGGTCCGCTTTAGGAACTGGAGGGTGAATGTCTGCCTAAAATTAAGTTATCTTTCCTTGTAGTGGAAACTTCACTTGGAGCTCTGGTAAGGCTTGTTGAAGCTTATCTTATAACCGACCAAATCAATGCAAACCTGTCTGATCATGGTTTCTCTCATCGCCCCTTTCGGTGATAAATATCCAACTATGTCCACTTGAGGGGTTTAGTGCTTGTTATCTGTAGCCATGAACAGTTTTTAGAAGCATTTCTGCTAGTAATATGATTTTAGTATCCAATGACGTAACATTTGCTGCAAGTTAATCAAAGCAGAACAGCACACTAATTCAAAGTCATAATGATTGACACGTCCATTTCCAGTGATCTAAAGATCAAATGCTTAACGCGAAGATTGGTATGGATCGCCTTGTTCAGCATTTCACTAAGGTTCCTATCATCTTGATACTACATGCAGCATGGATTCTGTCTTCTGTAGTATATTTTTCATTTTACAAACTCTTAAAGTGGTGTGACGAAGCATGCTTAAATCAAAACAACCATTTGTTAAAATAAATCCATTATATCTTATTCGGTGTTGCCGCCATACCCTCCGAATTCGGAATCTGTACTTGGCAGAGTTTTCAATCAACAGAATGTCTTGTGCAACAGAATCCAGAACGTTTCAATTTACAAGTCATCCTTCTTGTCCTCTTTGAAAATCGTAATGCCTGGATTCCTGATTCATATGGAGAAGACCAAAGTCTGCACCATTGCTATGGATACCATCAAAGACATAACTCAGTCATCTGATGCTAAGAATAGATCGAATTTAATCCTAGAAAGATTACTAAAGCTTGCTGAAGGCACAAGTAGGAAAGGAATGACTCTCAGACTCGAGATTGTAGATTATTTATTGAAAAAAAAATCCATCTCCACTGCTATGCTGTGGGCTTATTAATCATTTCTCAGATCACTAAGCCTGACATTGAGAGGAGGCAAAATCCATATTGATGTCCCATTATTCTTTATGAGCAGAATATGCCATGGCGGTTCCATCATTACTTCCAGTCCACGCATGTCTAAAAGCGCTGTAGTTAGGAACAAAAGTAAGCCATTGACGCTGCTCGCTTTTGAAATTTGGGACCCAACAAATCCGCCGCCTAACATGCCGACTAATGAAGTCTAATATTTTCAACCCCATATAAAACGCCATCCATACTTAACCCTTTCTATTACATTTCATTGAATAAATCATGTACGGACAAGCCCCGTTGGTCTATTTGACATCCATTAATCGTGCGAGGATAGATCAAGCTGAGAATGATGGGTTGCCTAATCTGTTTTGCAGCTAAAATACAAAAAAAAAAAAAACAGATGAAACAGAAATCTTCTTCCAATGTAATCCTCGGGATCGAATTGGAGCCAAGAAAATTACATAAGTTGCAACTTGTCTTTCACTTAAAGATTAAGGGTCAGTAATGCCATGGAGGTCTTAATAACATGCTACGCAGAGCCTTCTTTACCTGCTCTCTACACAAAGATAGAAGATGAACATAAACTTCAAAATAATTATAAAAATGGAATAAATGAACTGGGGATGCATAACAAATAACACAGCTTGCATATGGTTCCACATTAAACAGACCACTAGCTACTTCTCTACAGTGGAGCACCATTTTCTGCAAGGAGCATACCGCCAGATAGGACAGCATCACAACCCAAGGAAGGCACACTGCTTTCTTGCATGCTCTGGGATCAGCTTGACAAGCATCTCGACTGGCACTCCTTTCAGCTCTGACACGTAGAGTAGAGAGAAATCAATAACAATCATAAACAGGAACTTCGAAGGAATTACTGAATGAATATTGAGAACAGGTCATACCATGAGGCTTAAAGTTTAACAGTGGTGGAAGGATGCGTCCATTAGGTAAACGGGCGTTAGGATCACGCAGCTCATCAAAGAAGGGATGGATCAAAGCCTCCAGCTGCATTACAAGATAAATTATAAGAATAAATAAACAAACCAAAAGCATTGTCACTAAAAAAAGGCAGCCACAAAACAAAAGCTTACAGCTAAAACCTAAAGAACTCGTTCATTCAATCATTCAATCAATGCTACACCGCACATACAATAGAAAGCTCAACTACAAGTCAAGAAGGTGAATGCCTAATTGGGGTTCCCTATTTCCCTAATATTCTGCGGAAAAGCAGCACATCTGAAGCGGGGATTCCTGAGAACTGTTTCATGTCTTAAATGGTACAGCTGAGTCAATGACAAAAAGATGCATTACGTGCCTGGAATGACTTCAAGAAAGAAAATACAAAGAGTCACAGGCATGAACCTGGAGGTATCTTTGTACAAGGTCACAACACATTTACAATCAGAAAAATACAACAGAGTAAGTATTGAGGGAAGAAAAAGCCATTCAAAGAATAATTTTTCATTTGATCTAGCTGGAATTTTATACTCACAGCTGTGCTTCGGAGGTTTGGAGAGTACTGTAATAGTCTTGAGACAAGGTCCACAGCTTCAGGAGGCATGCGCTTGTGGAATATCTAGCAATCACAGGATGCAAATAAGTGAAAAATTCATGTCATTTGTACGAGCTTATTTTGTAGAGACAAGGCAGAAGCAATATTTTCAGGTACCTTGTGCCATGGGTGAGCTTTAATTTGAGGAAATTTGAACTCTGTGTAATTAGGATTCATGCACTTAATTTCCTCCCTTGTTGGGGTACCCAAAACCTGCATGAGAATCACATAAATTGTAAGGGAAAAAGAACTTACAGCACAGGCAGTTAAAGAAAGCTAGAAATTTCAAATCTCAGCAACATAACAAGCAATTCTCCCTCTAAGTTCATTATAATTAAAACTTCACCTCTTGACCAATTGTGCCGGATGGGAGACGAACTGAAAATGGATTTTTCTTATACAGACCAATCTAGCACTTTTTTTAAGTATCAGAAACAATTATTACCTTTATAATTTCAACCAGCTGGTCTACTCCGCTCTCACCCGGAAAGAGAGGCTGTCACCAATAAAAATATTTGTTACTTGTATAATTTACTAACCCCAAAAAAAAACAGCTAAACAAACTTGTAAAAAACAAAGCCACCTACCTGTCCAAGCAGTAATTCAGCCAGAACACATCCCGCAGACCAGATGTCAATGGCAGTGGTGTACTCAGTGGCACCAAAAATAAGTTCAGGTGCTCGATAGTACCTAGAACATATGTAAGATATGTTTGGTTCGCCTTTAACCTGTCAAAAGCAATCAGAATTAGAACAATACATCTTATATATATATATCATAACTCAAAGAATGATAATAATTCCAGCATAGAGAAATCCATACCAAAACTTTTGCACTTCCAAAGTCACATAGTTTCACTTGGTGCGTATGTGGGTTCACCTATTACAAATAATAAAAGGAGATTCACAATAGAGAAAGTAATAATACAAACATCGAAATAGGATCGGCATATTACAAGAATACTACAATGCCATCTTAAAAGCACATTTAGTAGTTTGCTGCATAAATGGTCCACATTGCAGGTGCTACTCCAAGTAAAAGAAAAACCAAGCACCCTTGCCAACGTACCAATAAATTTTGAGGCTTGATGTCTCTATGGCACACTCCAATACTATTGTGAATGTAAGCAAGAGCTCTACAAATCTGTTCATGAGTAAGTAAAAAAGGATCAAATATGAGCCATAAGCTAATAAACTCCACTCGTTAAACCACTTGTCATATAACCTATATCTAGTGTACAACAAACACACTTCTAATAGGAAAGAAAGCACATATACAACTCGTACCTGATAAAAGTAAAGTTTGACATATATCAAAGGCATCCTTTGACTCATCTTATAGTAGTGTTTGATTACCCGATGGATGGTCTCAGGGACATACTCAAGTACCAGGTTAAGATAGAGTTCATCTTTTTCAGTTGTTGAGAAGAAACAGTGTTTCAAAGACACTACATTAGGGTGGTCTAGAAGACGCATGGTTTGCAGCTCCCGGTTCTTGTACCTTTTATCTTGCAGAACCTTTTTAATAGCAACAGTTTCACCAGTCTCTAAACATTTCGCCTGAATACCCATGCCACAGAGAAAAATAAAGAAAAGAAAATTTAGTGCCTTGTCCAAACAGTATGAGAATCATACAGCTAAAAAAATAAAATCAATATTATATCTAGATAACAACTTACCTGGAATACTAGTCCAAAAGATCCATGCCCAACAACACGCTCAGCCATATAGCTTATTGTCTGCATTCATCAGGGATTAAATTATATCATCACAAAATGAAAACAACACCAGAATTTATTTGACCAAGAGG